>CM028384.1:75366681-75396738 GCA_013146195.2 Codonopsis lanceolata | reverse complement strand
AATGTTCAAATAACTAAGATGGTCTCTAATGCAAAAAATAGCTCAAATGTGATTCCAAAGTAGAGAAGTATTCGGCACCTTCAGCCAACCGGCATCTTTTTTTTCAACCTCAGTGTGATGGTAGGGCAGCATGTCAAACCTGTTCACATTCCACCAACAATTCAAACTGAAGTTGACAAAATCTATAGAAAACTAAGAATAAAAGTTAAGAACAAAAGATTCAAATTCAAATTGCACCTACCAATTCTTGCCGCTGTGTCTTTGACTTGCTTTCTCAATAATTTGTTAAGTTTTTTGGGTTGTTAGGTGGAACAAACAGCCCATCAATGAGTTTTGAATTAGGCTTATAGACACCAATTTATTTCGAACATTTTGAGACTTTATATCAATCCCTTTTTGCATCGATAGAAGAAGTGTAGGTATCCTGTCTCTACCTACGAATCAATCACGCGCTTCCCTTCAAAAGACTGATTTATAAAACAAACCCGAAACAACTTGTCGGCACATGGATCCACTAATACATATTCTACCTACATAAAATGAATATGCATTTCTTGCATGTTACATGTAAAATTGACATACCACCATAGATACCTTCACAAATAGCTATATCCTTTTGTGTCCTCTAACGCTTTATCATACTACACTTTTTCTCACTTATTTATTTTAAAAATATTTTTCATAATATTTTTTATTTCCCATTGTAGAATGTGAGTGTCCCGGCGGGTGTGATGTGTCTTGGGTAAAGAGTTAGGCGTGACACGTTGCTATCAAAGAACCTCAAAGAGTGTAGGATCGAGGTGGAAGCCAAGACCGATCAAACAAAGAGAAAGAGGGCAAAAAGGCGATGCCGAGTTTCTCTCTCTAGTACTCACTAGGTTCTCAATCAAGTGAATTACGTCAAATGATTTTCGATCCTTGAAAATGAGGTTTTCACCTCTATTTATAGTGAATGTAGGATGATACATGGAATATTCCCGCTGGGTGTCATCATCCTATTGATCATGCAATGATCATAAGACAAGTGTCCCATAAGTAGGGACCACAATCGACTCTTTCTTAATGATCGGGTCACACGTTGCACGTGCGTGGTATCGCACGCAGCGTAAACGGCAAATACCTTTGTATAATCACATTTGCCTATGAGAGAGGTGGGAGAGATGGCAAGGGCATTCAGCAAATACCTTGAGGTCCTTGGTTCCAATCCTCATACCGGCCAGGGGTCACTTGCCTATCAAAAAAAAAAAAAAAAGAGGTATTAGAACTTAATATTGCCGCGTCGGGTGAATTTGGAATGTGAAAAACAAAGGAAGGCTGTTATATTTTCGATATAACGGTTTACTTGGTGGAGCCAGTGCATTTTTAGATAATTACTTTTGGCCTCGGGTTCTATTCCACATAGCGGTAAAAACTAGACTAAATTGTCACGTGCACAAAGTAAGTTTTCATCTTAGCTTGCTAAATATTTGCATGTTTGTGTTATCTTCTTGCAGGGGCGTATGCTTACCTTCATTTATCTCGTTTGGGAGATTCACAAGAACCACTACCGTGATAAAGTTCATGTCTACAAGGTAGAACATGCATGATGTCCCAACTTTAAATCGTCATATATATTAAACATGGGAAAGGTTGTACCTTATTGTTAGAGAAACAAGTCTATCTACATTTGAGGATATGGATATTTTTACTCACCATGTCTACTTAATCCTTTTCGGATTTGGGAAATATTACATTGATTTGGATGATTTCAAAAATTCGGATTATATAATTTGTGCGGTCCTCAATCTACGTTGAGGGGATATACGAGCAATGAATCAAAATTAATCCCCACAAAGATAATGTGAACTGCTTAAGAGCTTCTTGTTGTCTGTTGAGATGGACATGTTAAAGCAAAGATAACGCACTCATTGCTTTAATGGAATGCTATTTATTGGTGATACATGGGTGATGTATTCTAACAATCAAGGCTACTTCATTTTGACTTGGAAGCACATTTTGATACGAAAATCGAAATAACGGCAACAAGAAGCGCGCTTTTTGGTACATGAGCACATACCCAAGTGATGCTCGCAAGAATCATGTGCTGAAAGTTTAACACAATAAAACATACCGAACATTCAAAATCGAACCACCCTTCAATAAAGATTAAAGAAAAACCGCAAAACGACCAATTGACAAAACATGGGTTAGATGGTCGACCGACAACAATAGTTTGTTCCATAGCCTCAAACACCATATGTTACATCACCAACAAGTACATCAACCAAAAGACATCAAAATTGGTAGCGTCTCCACAACCGCAGCTAGAGGGTAATTTACTACCGACTTACTTGAAGCTAGTAGGAACCTCAAAAATATATTATGCTTTAGAAAATACAAATTGTGCCTCTCCTAGGACTTGATGAGCCTCTAACCGCCGAGTTTAGTTAGAGTTACTTCATGTGCCTCCTTTCGCACGCTTGAACGCTCCGCTTCCCCTTATCTTCCATCTTTCAACCCCTGATGGTCTGGTGTTTCTCCTCAATTTCTCGAACCTTACGCTTCCTCACGCATAGCATTGAGTCAAAGCATTGATATATTAGAATATAACAACACCGATATAGTTAAAAACCAAGGCCGCATATGATGAGTAAAGGACAACAAGAGGTCTTGGTCTGAGAAACCTGCCTTATCACTATAGGCGTATTTTCTAAACAAACTTGAGTCCTCGCAATTTATGAGCCGGTGGTCACAGGTGCCGACTTGTGATTGCCTTTTCTTTCTTTCTTTCTTTCTTTTGTTTATCTCTTTCCCTCTTTCGTGCTTGTTAGGCATATGCTTGTTGGGTGCGGTGGGGAGGGGGAGGAGTAGGCAAGTCCGACCCCCACCCCACCCAATGAGCATACACGTGGTCTCTCTCTCTCCACACGCTTATCTCCTTGGTTCTGAACTTGGAGGTTCTTTGGCTCACCAGAATGACCAAGTGAACGATCGTGAGAGTAGCTCGTCCGCAAGAGTTGCCTTCCTTTCTTTCTTCGTAAGTCCGCCAAGTAAAATATTCTGACGCACCGAACTCTACTTTATGTACAACCTATCAATTTTCAACATATCATGTCACTAACCACCATGAACAAGCAAAAATGAGATAAAGGGAAGATAACGATATACATATAACTTAATCTGGTATAATAATTTACTCATAATATATTCATGGACTTGCCTCGAAATACTTCGAAGTGTCTTTGAATCACCCTTCTTGTAGTGCCTCTTTGGATCCATGACGCTTTCTCAACTATACTCAATAAACATTACAAAGAAAAGCGGTTGATATCTTTATGTCGAAATAGATTAAGAAGCCACCTTTCACATCTAAAATGGTCCATTCAAAGCACGAGCAGAGTGTGTGTGTGTGTGAGAGAGAGAGAGAGAGTTTGGCTTTGCCGCCACTAACGAAGGATAAAATCAAGCAATTTAAATACCTTGCATGCATGACTTCTAAGATTGGGATGCTAAGCGGCGGGTTCCGCACTGAATTGGGCCAACCTTCAATGATCTAACAATTTCGCTACATTACTTTTCAAAATTCAATATAGAGCACAAGATCGGAACTCCATTAAGCTAAAATCTATACCAAGGGTTTCTCGATTTATCTAAATAAAATTTGTCGAAAGCGTTGGCTTGTCTTTGGACATAAGGCCGCAATGTAACCAATTAGATCAAGATTATGCCGGAGCTTGCTCAAGATTAGCTTTGAGTTAAACGCTCAAATTGAGCATAACTTTGAGCTCCACGATTTCCTTGAACAAACAAATACAATGTAATTTAATTTCATCAACAGATTGCAAGGATGCCAAACACATGAAACAAACTAACTAATGAAACTCGAAGCTAGATCAGATTGGTTAAGGGCTTCCTCAAGATTGGCTAGGTAGAAAGACGATCAAACTCCGAATTCCTCCAAATTGGGCCAAGCTTAAGAAATCCGAAAAATATTCACCTAATCTGGGTTCATACTTGTCGGTCACCACCGTTTTTCGAGTACGTGCACAACTCATTTTTGGAGGTGGTGAAGAATGTGAAGTATATGGTGAATCTTGGGATATGTGAAATCCAAAGAAACTGTGGATAATACTTCCAATCCAAGATTTACCGACATAAAATATAACATGTAAGGAGATTGATACACAATGGCGGCCATGCTACCATTTCGGTAAGGCGTCAAAGACGTCAACAGAGACGCAAGAGCCCGTGGGCACCACACTTGCAAGCAACAACCACCCTTCACCAAAAAGAAAAAAACAAAAGAAAGATTGAAAACAATGGTATTAACAAATCAAGGAAACCAATAAATCCCTGGAGGCGGAATATCTCGCTCAAGAATCCATTGTCCATAGCCACAAAGGCGGTGGTGCCAATCATTTTCGTGAGAACACATTGATAAATGGTAAGTCTAACGCTCACTTCTAGAAGGCTCTGTAATCTCTCTCCGTCTCGTTTATATTGGCCACCGCAAAAAAGCTCACCATTTTAGAATTTCTAATAAATGCCTCAACAACCACTGTCTAATTTTTAATTTTTCCATTTATTGTCTTTATTTAATTAATTTTTTTATAGGTAAATGTGACCCCTTGTTGGTATGAGGATTGAAACCAAGGACCTCAAGGTCTTCATTTAATTAATTAATATGAATTGTTTAACTAGTAAATACTCCTTCTGTTCCACCCAAAGAGTCGATGTTTGAAAAGTCTAATTATTAAGGAATATATTTTTTTGATAAGTAAATTATTAAGGGATATATAATTAGCATTGGAGTTGGTTTTAACTACAATAATGCTCAAACAAATCAATATGTTAATATCAAATGTGGAGGGTAATGTTGAAATGTTATGGAAATTGATGACATGATTTTTTAAAGTGGACTCTTAAAGTGAAACATCTATAGTGGACTCTTTGCCTAGGACGGAGGGAATAAACAACTTGGTTAGAGTATAATGAGAAAATAAATAATTAGCGTGCATTGAACTTGTAAATGGACAAAAACTTGAGACCTGGAAAGTACGCTAATATAAGTGAGACGGAGGGAGTAAGTTGATAACACAAGGGTCAACTTTCAAAAATTAAGGAATAAAAGTGTCATTTTAATACTAATGAGCTACTAAGATTGTCTGCATTTCTTAAAAAGCTTGACTTTTAAACGAGACTCTTCAATTCGAAACGAGGGAGTATTTAACATCAAGTTACTATGTTCAAATAACTAAGATGGTCTCTAATGCAAAAAAAAAAAAAAAGCTCAAATGTGATTCCAAAGTAGAGAAGTAATTCGTGCACCTTCAAAGAATCTGCAGATCTTTTTCAACTCGGGTGTGATGGTAGGGGCGAGGCATGTCAAACCCTGTTCACATTCCACCAACAATTCAAACCGAAGTTGACAAAATCTATAGAAAACTAAGAATAAAAGTTAAGAACAAAAGATTCAAATTCAAATTGCACCTACCAATTCTTGCCGGCTTGTGTCTTTGACTTGCTTTCTCAATAATTTGTTAAGTTTTTTGGGTTGTTAGGTGGAACAAACGACCCATCAATGAGTTCCGAATTAGGCTTATATACACCACTATTTCTCGAACATTTTGAGACTTTATATCACCTTTTTTGCATCGATAGAAGAAGTGTAGGTATCCTTGGTTCCCACAGGACATGCATCAATCACCGGCTTCCCTTCAGGCATCTGATTTATAAAACAAACCCGAAACAACTTGTCAGCACATGGATCCACTAATACATATTCTACCTACATAAAATGAATATGCATTTCTTGCATGTTACATGTAAAATTGACATACCATAGATACCTTCACAAATAGCTATATCCTTTTGTGTCCTCCTAACAGTTTATCATACTACACTTTTTGCTCACTTATTTATTTAAAAAAATATTTTTCATAATATTTTTATTTCCCATTGTAGAATGTGAGTGTCCCGAAGGGTGTGATGTGTGCTGGGGTAAAGAGTTAGGCGTGACACGTTGCTATCAAAGAACCTCAAAGAGTGTAGGATCGGGGTGGAAGCCAAGACTGATCAAACAAAGAGAAAGAGGGCAAAAGCTGATGCCAGAGAGTTCTCTCTCTAGTACTCACTAGGTTCTCAATCAAGTGAATTCTGTCAAATGATTTTCGATCCTTGAAAATGAGGTTTTCACCTCTATTTATAGTGAATGTAGGATGATACATGGAATATTCCCTGCTAGGTGTCATCATCCTATTGATCATGCAATGATCATAAGACAAGTGTCCCATAAGTAGGGACCACAATCAGCTCTTTCTCTCTTAATGATCAGGTCACACGCATTGCACGTACGTGGTATCGCACGCGTACAACGGCAAATACCTTTGTATAATCACATTTGCCTATGAGAGAGGGGTGGGAGAGATGGCAAGGGCATTCAGGCAAATACCTTGAGGTCCTTGGTTCCAATCCTCATACCAGCAAGGGGTCACTTGCCTATCAAAAAAAAAAGAGGAAGTATTAGAACTTAATATTGCCGTCAGGTTATGAATTTGGAATGTGAAAAACAAAGGAAGGCCTGTTATATTTTCTGGATATAACAGTTTACTTGGTGGAGCCCCAGTGCATTTTTAGATAATTACTTTTGGCCTCTGGGTTCTATTCCACATAGCAGTAAAACTAGACTAAATTGTCACGTGCACAAAGTAAGTTTTCGATCATAGCTTGCTAAATATTTGCATGTTTGTGTTATCTTCAGTGACAGATGCTTACCTTCATTTATCTCGTTTGGGAGATTCACAAGAACCACTACCGTGATAAAGTTCATGTCTACAAAGTAGAACATGCATGATGTCCGCAACTTTAAATCTGTGTATATATTAAACATGGGAAAGGTTGTACCTTATTGTTAGAGAAACAAGTCTATCTACATTTGAGGATATGGATATTTTTACTCACCATGTCTACTTAATCCTTTTCTGGATTTGGGAAATATTACATTGATTTGGATGATTTCAAAGAAATTCTGGATTATATAATTTGTGCCTGTTCTAGTCCTCAATCTACGAAGCGGCCAGGGATATACGAGCAATGAATCAAAATTAATCCCCACAAAGATAATGTGAACTCGCTTAAGAGCTTCTTGTTGTCTGTTGAGATGGACATGTTAAAGCAAAGATAACAGACCATTGCTGTTAATGGAATGCTATTTATTGGTGATACATGGGTGATGTATTCTAACAATCAAGGCTACTTCATTTTGACTTGGAAGCACATTTTGATACTGAAAATCGAAATAACGGCAACAAGAAGCGCTGCTTTTGGTACATGAGCCTGCATACCAGTGATGCTCGCAAGAATCATGTGCTGAAAGTTTAACACAATAAAACATACTGAACATTCAAAATCGAACCACCCTTCAATAAAGATTAAAGAAAAAATCGCAAAAATGCCCAATTGACAAAACATGGGTTAGATGGTCGAATTCGACAACAATAGTTTGTTCCATAGCCTCAAACACCATATGTTACATCACCAACAAGTACATCAACCAAAAGACATCAAAATTGGTAGCGTCTCCACAAGCTGCAGCTAGAGGGTAATTTACTATTGACTTGAAGCTAGTAGGAACCTCAAAAATATATTATGCTTTAGAAAATACAAATTGTGCCTCTCCTAGGACTTGATGAGCCTCTAACCGCCGAGTTTAGTTAGAGTTACTTCATGTGCCTCCTTTCTTTTGCACGTTTGAAGCGTCTGCTTCCCCTTATCTTCCATCTTTCAACCCCGGATGGTCGGTGTTTATCCTCAATTTCCTGAACCTTACGCTTCCTCGCATAGCATTGAGTCGCAAGCATTGATATATTAGAATATAACAACACCGATATAGTTAAAAACCAAGGCGCATATGATGAGTAAAGGACAACAAGAGGTCTTGGTCTAGAGAAACTGTCTTATCACTATAGGCGTATTTTCTAAACAAACTTGAGTCCCCTGCGGCTATGAGCTGGTGGTCACGAGGCGACTTGTGATTGCCTTTTCTTTCTTTCTTTCTTTCTCTTTTTGTTTATCTCTTTCCCTCTTTACGTGCTTGTTAGGCATATGCTTGTTGGGTGCAGTGGGGAGGGAGGAGTAGGCAAATCGACCCCACCCCACCCAATGAGCATACACGTGGTCTCTCTCTCTCCCACGATTATCTCCTTGGTTCGAACTTGGAGGTTCTTTGGCTCACTGTAATGACCAAGTGAGCGATCGAGAGTAGCTCGTCGAGAGTTGCCTTCCTTTCTTTCTTCGTCAGAAGTCGCCGGTAAAATATTTCGATGCATATTCTACTCTTGTGCCAACCTATCAATTTTCAACATATCATGTCACTAACCACCATGAACAAGTAAAAATGAGATAAAGGGAAGATAACGATATACATATAACTTAATGCGGTATAATAATTTACTCATAATATATTCATGGACTTGCACAGAAATACTTGAAGTGTCTTTGAATCACCCTTCTTGTAGTGCCTCTTTGGATCCATGACGTTTCTCAACTATACTCAATAAACATTACAAAGAAAAGCGGTTGATATCTTTATGTCAGAAATAGATTAAGAAGCCACCTTTCACATCTAAAATGGTCCATTGTCAAAGCACGAGAGTGTGTGTGTGTGTGTGAGAGAGAGAGAGTTTGGCTTTGCCGCCACTAACGAAGGATAAAATCAAGCAATTTAAATACAACATGCATGACTTCTAAGATTGGGATGCTAAACGGCAGGTTCCAGAATTGAATTGGGCCAACCTTCAATGATCAAACAATTTCGCTAAATTACTTTTCAAAATTCAATACAGAGCACAAGACTGGAACTCCATTAAGTACATCAACCAAAAGACATCAAAATTGGTAGCGTCTCCACAACTGCAGCTAGAGGGTAATTTACTACTGACTTGAAGCTAGTAGGAACCTCAAAAATATATTATGCTTTAGAAAATACAAATTGTGCCTCTCCTAGGAATTGATGAGCCTCTAATTGTCGAGTTTAGTTAGAGTTACTTCATGTGCCTCCTTTCTTTTGCACGTTTGAACGTCTGCTTCCCCCTTATCTTCCATCTTTCAACCCCAGATGGTCGGTGTTTCTCCTCAATTTCCTGAACCCTACGCTTCCTGCATAGCATTGAGTCAACATTGATATATTAGAATATACCAACACCGATATAGTTAAAAACCAAGGCTGCATATGATGAGTAAAGGACAACAAGAGGTCTTGGTCTAGAGAAACTGTCTTATCACTATAGGCAGTATTTTCTAAACAAACTTGAGTCCCTGCAGCTATGGTGGTCACAGTGTGACTTGTGATTCCCTTTTCTTTCTTTCTTTCTTTCTCTTTTGTTTATCTCTTTCCCTCTTTACGTGCTTGTTAGGCATATGCTTGTTGGGTGCGGTGGGGAGGGAGGAGTAGGCAAAATCGACCCCACCCCACCCAATGAGCATACACGTGGTCTCTCTCTCTCCCACGTTATCTCTGGTTTCGAACTTGGAGGTTCTTTGGCTCACCTGTAATGACCAAGTGAGCGATCAGAGTAGCTCGTCATAAGAGTTGCCTTCCTTTCTTTCTTCGTAAGTCCGCCAAGAAATATTTCGATGCATACTCTACTATGTGCCAACCTATCAATTTTCAACATATCATGTCACTAACCACCATGAACAAGCAAAAATGAGATAAAGGGAAGATAACGATATACTTATAACTTAATCTGGTATAATAATTTACTCATAATATATTCATGGACTTGCCGGAAATACTTGAAGTGTCTTTGAATCACCCTTCTTAGTGCCTCTTTGGATCCATGGCGTTTCTCAACTATACTCAATAAACATTACAAAGAAAAGCGGTTGATATCTTTATGTCAGAAATAGATTAAGAAGCCACCTTTCACATCTAAAATGGTCCATTGTCAAAGCACGAGAGTGTGTGTGTGTGTGTGAGAGAGAGAGAGAGAGAGAGAGTTTGGCTTTGCCGCCACTAACGAAGGATAAAATCCAGCAATTTAAATACTGCATGCATGACTTCTAAGATTGGGATGCTAAACGGCGGGTTCCGCACTGAATTGGGCCAACCTTCAATGATCTAACAATTTCGCTACATTACTTTTCAAAATTCAATACGAGCACAAGACTGGAACTCCATTAAGCTAAAATCTATACCAAGGGTTTCCTGAATTATCTAAATAAAATTTGTCGAAAGCAGTTGGCTTCGGACATAAGGCGCAATGTAACCAATTAGATCAAGATTATGCTCGGAGCTTGCTCAAGATTAGCTTGTGAGTTAAACGCTCAAATTGAGCATAACTTTGAGCTCCACGATTTCCTTGAACAAACAAATACAATGTAATTTAATTTCATCAACAGATTGCAAGGATGCCAAACACATGAAACAAACTAACTAATGAAACTCGAAGCTAGATCAGATTGGTTAAGGGATTCCTCAAGATTGGCTAGGTAGAAAGACGATCAAACTTGAATTCCTCCAAATTGGGCCAAGCTTAAGAAATCCGAAAAATATTCACCTAATGGGTTCATACTTGTCGGTCACCACCGTTTTTCCGAGTACGTGCACAACTCATTTTTGGAGGTGGTGAAGAATGTGAAGTATATGGTGAATCTTGGGATATGTGAAATCCAAAGAAACGTGGATAATAACTTCCAATGATTTCTTGACATAAAATATAACATGTAAGGAGATTGATTCACAATGGCAGCCATGCTACCATTTCGGTAAGACGTCAACAGAGACTGCAAGAGCCCGTGGGAACCACACTTGCAAGCAACAACCACCCTTCACCAAAAAGAAAAAAACAAAAGAAAGATTGAAAACAATGGTATTAACAAATCGAGGAAACCAATAAATCCCCAGGCGGAATATCTCGTTCAAGAATCCATTGTCCACGGCCTCGAGCAAGTGGTGCCAATAAATTTTAAGTAGAACACATTGATAAATGGTAAGTCTAACGCTCACTTCTAGAAGGCTCAGTAATCTCTCTCCGTCTCGTTTATATTGGCCACCGCAAAAAAGCTCACCATTTTAGAATTTCTAATAAATGCCTCAACAACCAACGTCTAATTTTTAATTTTTCCATTTATTGTCTTTATTTAATTAATTTTTTTATAGGTAAATGTGACCCCTTGTTGGTATGAGGATTGAAACCAAGGACCTCAAGGTCTTCATTTAATTAATTAATATGAATTGTTTAACTAGTAAATACTCCCTCTGTTCCACCCAAAGAGTCGATGTTTGAAAAGTCTAATTATTAAGGAATATATTTTTTTGATAAGTAAATTATTAAGGGATATATAATTAGCATTTGAGTTAGTTTTAACTACAATAATGCTCAAACAAATCAATATGTTAATATCAAATGTGGAGGGTAATGTTGAAATGTTATGGAAATTGATGACATGATTTTTTAAAGTGGACTCTTAAAGTGAAACATCTATAGTGGACTCTTTGCCTAGGACGGAGGGAATAAACAACTTGGTTAGAGTATAATGAGAAAACAAATAATTAGCGTGCATGGAACTTGTAAATGGACAAAAACTTGAGACTCAGAAAGTACGCTAATATAAGTGAGACGGAGGGAGTAAGTTGATAACACAAGGGTCAACTTTCAAAAATTAAGGAATAAAAGTGTCATTTTAATACTAATGAGCTACTAAGATTGTCTGTTTTCTTAAAAAGCTTGACTTTTAAACAGAGACTCTTCACCCGAAACGGAGGGAGTATTTAACATCAAGTTACTATGTGCAAATAACTAAGATGGTCTCTAATGCAAAAAAAATAGCTCAAATGTGATTCCAAAGTAGAGAAGTAATTCGTGCAGCTTCAGCAACTGCAGATCTTTTTTCAACTCGGGTGTGATGGTAAGGCGGAGCATGTCAAACCTGTTCACATTCCACCAACAATTCAAACTGAAGTTGACAAAATCTATAGAAAACTAAGAATAAAAGTTAAGAACAAAAGATTCAAATTCAAATTGCACCTACCAATTCTTGCCAGTTGTGTCTTTGACTTGCTTTCTCAATAATTTGTTAAGTTTTTTTGGGTTGTTAGGTGGAACAAACGCCCATCAATGAGTTCGAATTAGGCTTATAGACACCACCGATTTACGGAACATTTTGAGACTTTTATATCAGTCCCTTTTTTTGCATCAGATAGAAGAAGTGTAGGTATCCTTGGTTCCCACGACAGACCAATCACCGGCTTCCCTTCAAGCATCTGATTTATAAAACAAACCCGAAACAACTTGTCAGCACATGGATCCACTAATACATATTCTACCTACATAAAATGAATATGCATTTCTTGCATGTTACATGTAAAATTGACATACCATAGATACCTTCACAAATAGCTATATCCTTTTGTGTCTCCTCCTAACGCTTTATCATACTACACTTTTTGCTCACTTATTTATTTAAAAAAATATTTTTCATAATATTTTTATTTCCCATTGTAGAATGTGAGTGTCCCGAAGGGTGTGATGTGTGCTGGGGTAAAGAGTTAGGCGTGACACGTTGCTATCAAAGAACCTCAAAGAGTGTAGGATCGGGGTGGAAGCCAAGACTGATCAAACAAAGAGAAAGAGGGCAAAAGCTGATGCCAGAGAGTTCTCTCTAGTACTCACTAGGTTCTCAATCAAGTGAATTCTATCAAATGATTTTCGATCCTTGAAAATGAGGTTTTCACCTCTATTTATAGTGAATGTAGGATGATACATGGAATATTCCCTGCTAGGTGTCATCATCCTATTGATCATGCAATGATTATAAGACAAGTGTCCCATAAATAGGGACCACAATCAGCTCTTTCTCTCTTAATGATCAGGTCACACGCATCGCACGTACGTGGTATCGCACGCGTACAACGGGTGCGACTTTCTCTTGACTTCAGCCACCAAACCAATAACCCCGAGGTTCCCAAAACCCGGCTCAGTCTTGTAAGGGTTCATGGACCCTAGACCTGCCGTTGCACTTAGAGTAAATCGCCCGGTAGTGCCCTAAGCCAGGTCATCCTTGACGGATGTAAGTGCTAGCAGTAAGTTGTTGCCCCTTACCTTAGGCGTAGAGTTAGTTCCTTGGAACCCTAATATTTAGAGATCGGGGCTCTAGGGCCAACTCGATTCTCATAGGGTCAGGCAAGAATAAAAGATGTCATCCTGACGTAGCGTTTTGACCCTCGGCCAGTTTGCTCGTGGAGACCATTAATAAAGCCGGGGTCAGCCATAGAGGTCTGGGCATCATTACCCTTAGGCTAAAAGCACTCAACCTGGGCCCCCTTTAGGCTATTTCCGGAGCCTAGTACGTTCTCGTATGATAGGTCTTAGTTCGGGGAAACTAGGTAATTACGTGGCAATCACCTAGAGTGACGTGTTATAATCCCTACTACACCCATGTTCGAAAATAATGACCAGTTAAGTGTAAAAATAGCATACACATCAAGAATAGTTCCACCTTGCCCACGTAGACGCCCAAAGATCCCGGGATCATTAGAAAGCTACAGAACACCACTTTGATGACTCTGAAAGTATAACACTTTTAAAGATTTGAATGTATGAAAAACACAGATCATGCTATTAAAACTTTGGCTTATGGGAAACAAGTTCAAAGTTTGAGTTGTATCAATTTTTTCATATACATTTCCCTTATGTTAGAAAGGTAGAAAATTTCATCTGTGGGCATAATTATTAAAAGGTGAAAGGGGCATTGTGATTTGCCAAGAAAGAAGGCAACACGGAAGCAAAGCTCAGATAGCCACATCTAAAGTAAAAGGCAAGGGCGAATCTTAATTACTAATTCCCTTCGTCCAAGTTTTAGACACTATCCATCATTCTAATTTTTCACAATATTGTGGGCATAATTATTAATTTTCTTAATAGAAAGTTTCTGAATTTTACTACCAATCCTAATTTTCTCCACACAATTACACATAGTAGCCTAGTAGTAAGTAAATATTTCCAAGCTCAAAATGATGCATTGGCGGGCATATCAATTCCCCTAATATATACTAGTTTAAAATTGAACTCAACTAATTAGCCATTGTACACATCCCCAAATACAACTAGCTAAACACAAAAATGAGAATTCGAATACATGGCCTGTATGAAAATCTCGAACTTAAGAAACCATTTTGACTTTGCAAAATATTAGCAAAAGCCCAAAAGCTCGGGTCAATCTGAAAGTTGTTTCATCCTCTTCCCCCAAATCACAAACCAGTATGCTGGTTCACTTTGAATGCCATTTTCGTTTTCTTTCCTTGGTTCATTGTTCCTTGTACCAACCCTTTTACTAAGACAAAAATTATCAAATGAATTCCACCCTCAACAGGAAACTCAAATTTGTCTCCTACGCCATTCAATGCGTTAATCAACTATCTTTTTCATTCAATTAAAAATATAAAACTCCGAATTCACATCCATACACATTATTGATTTATTCGATTCAAGTAACTCCAAGTCTCCAAGCGGCGACAAGCATGAAGTAATGAAGAACAGAAGAATTGAAGATTGAAGCATCAATCAAGGATTCAACTTCAAGCATGAAGAATGAAGCATTCATAATTAATTCATTCAGTTTCAAAGAAATTGTGAAAGCGAAAAAACAAAGAGACAAAAAGTAGAAAACTTACCGTGAGTGAGTTTCCAATTCGGCAATTCAGTCTTGTGCGAGACTGCGAGTGTACGATGCGTGATTGCGTTCTTGGGAGCTGGCCGGTGACGGATGGCGCAGGCTGGGCGAGGCCGGACGGTCGGGACTCAAGCGAATAGGGCGATGCGTCCGCGTTCGTTCGTAAGGAGAGAAGGAGCCGCTGTCGTTTTTGGGTATAGAATAGGGCTAAACAAAAAAAAACATTAAATAATAGGCAGATTTTAGAAAAATAGGGGATATTGTTTACGTGTGTTAACCGAAGAAGAAGGCTAGGCGCTGCTCTTCTATCGTGTTTAGGGTAGGCCAAGACACTGAAATTAGAACCTTGCGTAGACTCCAAAGTCCAATCGCAGTCATCGCCCAGCGGCTTTCCCTCTTGCCAATTTGGACTTTGGAGTCTACGCAAGGTTCTAATTTCAGTGTCTTGGCCTACCCTAAACACGATAGAAGAGCAGCGCCTAGCCTTCTTCTTCGGTTAACACACGTAAACAATATCCCCTATTTTTCTAATTTCTACAAACATCTAATAAAATGATTTGAATGTTCATTTGTTGTTTGTTGAATTCCGTGTTGAATTTTGAGTTTTCTGCTCGAGTAATGTGAATGAATGATAAGTCAGATTTACTGTTTATTCTCAATGGATTTTATGTAACATGACTGATTCATTGTATATGCTATCTATTCTATTGAGCTATTTGTTCATTTTTCTTAATGGCTTAGAAGAATATGATTTTGAATTTTCGATATATGAGAGGATGGTGATGATGGGAAATTCAGATGAAATTGGGTCTCTAAGCCTCTTAACACTTTCAATCTTTGAATTAGAAGATTCGTTTGGCCTAGGGTTGGTTTTTATGTTGATTTAGACCTTTAGGCATTCATCATTGTTACTTATAGTTATTTTTGGGCTTTGAAAAAAAGAAAAGAATAAGGGGTGCATGCCTTGTGTGATATCCTGAATTTTCGCTAATATTTATATTTTGAGTAATAATAAGTACTCCCTCCGTTCCTAAATAATCGTTCTAGTTGACCCGGCGCACAGTTTAAAAAAAACAATTGACTTGATTATTTATATTGGTTTAATATATAGTTTCCTTTAAAGTCCATGTGTATGTGGCCCATAATTAAAGTAGAGTGAAAAACTAAGAGTAAAGTGGTAAAAGTAATGTTCTAAAAAGGTAAGTTTCAAAATGGACAATTATTTTGAGACGGACGAAAAAGGAAAGGAGAGCCATAATTTAGGGACGAAGGGGAGTACTATTTTTGTAATTGGGCTTGTATTTGGGTTTAAAGTTTGACATTTATTTTGATTCTGGTTGAGCTTAATACCACTGTAAAAAAAATAAAATAAGACTTTGTTTTTATAGTATTAAAAAATAGTAACAATAATAATTGTAGTAATTATAGTAATGATTAATAATTTTAATACATATAAAGAAAAAAAATGAAGTGAATGGATGGTAGGAGTCCAGATCTGCTGTACCACTGGTGTACCATTTTTTATCTCCACCACTGCATCCCAATCATTGCATCTCAACCAATAGTTGAGATAAAAAGTGGTACAATGGCACACACAAGTGGTACAGCAGATCTTGGACTTGGATGGTAGGGGTTTAATGTTTTCACAGGGTTATTAAGCGCAGAGGGAGTACGCCGCCAAAGGAAAAAACTGAAGAAGAAGTCTAGAGCTCGGCGATTGTTGGGATCGGAAAAGCTGAGGAGACTGTTGTGAGGTTAGCCGAATTCTCTAACGTTCAATCATCCATTTCAGTTGCGATTCCCGCAGGGCCGGCCCTAGGGCCCCCAAAAAATCCTCTTCTTTTTGGGCCCCAAAATCTCATAAAATTCTGCCTATTATTTAATGTTTTTTTGTTTAGCCCTATTCTATACCCAAAAACGACAGCGGCTCCTTCTCTCCTTACGAACGAACGCGGACGCATCGCCCTATTCGCTTGAGTCCTGACCGTCCGGCCCTGTCCAGTCCAGCCTCCGGCAGTGCGCCAGTCCGTCACCGACTCCAGGCTCCCAAGAACGCAATCACGCATCGTACACTCGCAGTCTCGCACAAGACTGAATTGCCGAATTGGAAACTCACTCACGGTAAGTTTTCTACTTTTTGTCTCTTTGTTTTTTCACTTTCACAATTTCTTTGAAACTGAATGAATTAATTATGAATGCTTCATTCTTCATGCTTGAAGTTGAATCCTTGATTGATGCTTCAATCTTCAATTCTTCTGTTCTTCATTACTTCATGCTTGTCGCCTGCTTGGAGACTTGGAGTTACTGTAACTGAATAAATCAATAATGTGTATGGATATGAATTCAGAGTTTTATATTTTTAATTAAATGAAAAAGATAGTTGATTAACGCATTGAATGGCGTAGGAGACAAATTTGAGTTTCCTGTTGAGGGTGGAATTCATTTGATAATTTTTGTCTTAGTAAAAGGGTTGGTACAAGGAACAATGAACCAAGGAAAGAAAACGAAAATGACATTCAAAGTGAACCAGCACACTGGTTTGTGATTTGGGGGAAGAGGATGAAGCAACTTTCAGATTGACCCCTGAGCTTTTGGGCTTTTGCTAATATTTTGCAAAGTTGTCAAAATGGTTTCTTAAGTTCTGAGATTTTCATACAGGCCATGTATTCAGAATTCTCATTTTTGTGTTTAGCTAGTTGTATTTGGGGATGTGTACAATGGCTAATTAGTTGAGTTCAATTTTAAATTAGTATATATTAGGGGAATTGATATGCCCGCCAATGCAGCATTTTGAGCTTGGAAATATTTACTTACTACTAGGCTACTATGTGTAATTGTGTGGAGAAAATTAGGATTGGTAGTAAAATTCAGAAACTTTCTATTAAGAAAATTAATAATTATGCCCACAATATTGTGAAAAATTAGAATGATGGATAGTGTCTAAAACTTGGACGAAGGGAATTAGTAATTAAGATTCGCCCTTGCCTTTTACTTTAGATGTGGCTATCTGAGCTTTGCTTCCGTGTTGCCTTCATTCTTGGCAAATCACAATGCCCCTTTCACCTTTTAATAATTATGCCCACATATGAAATTTTCTACCTTTCTAACATAAGGGAAATGTATATGAAAAAATTGATACAACTCAAACTTTGAACTTGTTTCCCATAAGCCAAAGTTTTAATAGCATGATCTGTGTTTTTCATACATTCAAATCTTTAAAAGTGTTATACTTTCAGAGTCGTCAAAGTGGTGTTCTGTGTAGCTTTCTAATGATCCTGGGATCTTTGGGGCGTCTACGTGGGCAGTGGAACTATTCTTGATGTGTATGCTATTTTTACACTTAACTGGTCATTATTTTCGAACATGGGTGTAGTAGGGATTATACCACGTCACTCTAGGTGATTGCCACGTAATTACCTAGTTTCCCCGAACTAAGACCTATCGTACGAGAACGTACTAGGCTTCGGAAATAGCCTAAAGGGGGGCCAGGTTGAGTGCTTTTAGCCTAAGGGTAATGATGCCCATACCTCTATGACCGCACCCCGGCTTTATTAATGGTCTCCACGAGGAAACTGGCCGAGGGTCAAAACGCTCCGTCAGGATGACATCTTGCCTGACCCTATGAGAATCGAGTTGGCCTTAGAGCCCCGATCTCTAAATATTAGGGTTCCAAGGAACTAACTCTACGCCTAAGGTAAGGGGCAACAACTTACCGCTAGCACTTACATCCGTCAAGGATGACCCGGCTTAGGGCACTACCGGGCGATTTACTCTAAGTGCAACGGCAGGTCTAGGGTCCATGAACCCTTACAAGACTGAGCCGGGTTTTGGGAACCTCGGGGTTATTGGTTTGGTGGCTGAAGTCAAGAGAAAGTCGCACCCGTTGTACGCGTGCGATACCACGTACGTGCGATGCGTGTGACCTGATCATTAAGAGAGAAAGAGATGATTGTGGTCCCTACTTATGGGACACTTGTCTTATGATCATTGCATGATCAATAGGATGATGACACCTAGCAGGGAATATTCCATGTATCATCCTACATTCACTATAAATAGAGGTGAAAACCTCATTTTCAAGGATCGAAAATCATTTGACAGAATTCACTTGATTGAGAACCTAGTGAGTACTAGAGAGAAAACTCTCTGGCATCAGCTTTTGCCCTCTTTCTCTTTGTTTGATCAGTCTTGGCTTCCACCCCGATCCTACACTCTTTGAGGTTCTTTGATAGCAACGTGTCACGCCTAACTCTTTACCCCAGCACACATCACACCCTTCGGGACACTCACATTCTACATTTGGCGACTCTATTGGGGAGGTATTCACGTTGAGTCATGCCTCCGAAGAGAACCAACAGGACGGCGAGTCAGACTGGAAACAATGACAATGTTGACGAAGTTAGTTCTCGGGATGAGACGATGCCACCGCTCCTTGAGGCTATGGTGGCGGGGGAAAATGAGGCTCCGCCGAAGGATCCAGTAATCATCTCTCAGGCGTACCTCACTCAGCTTCTTCAGAATTACTCAGCCATGGTATCTCAGCTCGCAGCTGGGCCGGCAGCTCCTGGAGCCTCAGGTTCGGGAACCATGACCAATAACAATATTCCGCCTGTGGCACCTAACCCTACCACCACTCCTATCCCTCCGCTGCCAACCACCGCTGCCAACCACATATTACCTCAGCCTGCTAGTGTAGTTGAGCCAACTAATGGGCATGTAGGCAGTGCTGCACCATCTCAGGCTACCCTCCCTACTCTTCAGGTTCAGGCCCAGGCAACCCCAGTAGCAACCCAAGCTCAGGTAGCACCTCCTCTTGGGACGGGGACCGTAACCTTGGATCAAGTTAAACAATTGCTGGAATCTCAGGTGGCTCGGCTTCGGCCACCCAGAGCTGAGGAGGATTCTGGACCTCCATATCCCTTAGTCATTCGTCAAGCACCTTATCCGGAGAATTATGTCTCTCCTACTTTTCGCCAGTATGGGGGTCGTGATGGAAACCCACGGGAGCATGTTCAGAGATTTCTAGAGGAGCTTGAGCCATACACTATGCTTGACAGCTTGTGTTTGAGGGAGTTTCCCAAGTCCCTAAGCGATCAGGCTTATAGTTGGTATTACCGCCTTGACAAGAGTAACATCTACGAATGGGAGACGATGTCCAAGCTGTTCTTGTCCAAGTTTTTCCACACTGATGAGAAGATTACTATCTTCCAATTGACAAGAGAAGGACAGCGTGCAAATGAGACACCACTAGACTATGTGAAGCGTTTCAAGAACAAATCATTGGCATTACATGATCCTCCTAAGGAGCATGTTCTGGTGAAGTATTGTTTGGAGAAAATGGCTTACGAATATAGGCGCTTGCTTATTAATCTGGATATCCCCACTTTTCAAAGGTTGGGAGAGGCGGCCGGCAATTTGATCTTGCCAGGAGAAACACAGAACAGTCTTATAGAATGGAAGCCGAGTCCGGGTCCTCAACATGTTACTCGAGGCTATAAGGATAACCGAGGCAACATGTATAATCAAAGGGGACCAGCCGCTAATGTTGCTCAGCCAAGGAATGATCGGCGAGATTCTAAGCATGATGGGGGTAGGAATGTTCGATCGAAGTATGATAATTCGACGAAGTACGAGGCGCCAGACTACCCTTGCGGGATGACTGAGGTTATGGATACTCTGAATAACTGGATCCAACATGGGGATATTATCTTACCGCCTACGCGGCGTGAACCAACTCGGGAGGATATGGAGTATATTGAACTGGACCACCAACTCTAGCTTCATATGCCAAGTGGACCGGCAAATGTTCCATAGAATCGAAGAACGAAGGAGGAAATATCTTCTCAAGTTTGCACAAAGTCACTACAATGCTCTCTTCAAGATTTTTCATGTCAGCAACTCGTAGTGTAATAGATGATAACGCTCTGAAAGACTCACTTAGCTCTGTTAAGGCCACCCATATATTGTCAGGCACAAGGTCTTTGAGAGCAATCGGAAGTAGCCTATTCAACATCACATGACAATCGTGACTCTTTAAACCCTGAATCTTCCCCTCTTCTACATTGACACAGTTACCAATGTTCGATGCATAACCATCTGGTAGCCTCAAACTCTTGAGCCATTTCAAAACACTTAGTTTGTTTTCCTTGGTAAGCACGTATGCAGCCATTGGTTTCACAATTTTACCATTAACCTCGACCAACTCTAAGGTAGGTCGACGACAGATTTCCTTAAGGTCCAATCGACCTTTGACTGTATCTTTAGTTGTCCCCTTGTAATCCATCAACGTATTAAAAATATTGTCAAACACATTCTTCTCAATATGCATGACATCAAGGTTATGTCGAATCAGATTTGTTTTCCAGTACGGCAGGTCCCATAAAATACTCCTCTTAGTCCAATTATGGGAAGTTCCAAACCCTTGTGCTCTTTCCTTTGAAAACTTTTTCCCCCATCTAGAAACGGGCAGTCTTGAAACACTTCTGTATACATCTACACCGCTCAAACGAAGAGGCGGCTCATCATGCTCCTCCGTATTCTTCCTAAAAGCATTCTTTTGAGTTCTAAATGGGTGGTCCATTGGGAGAAATTGTCTATGACAATCGAACCAACACGGTTTTCGAGAATTCTTGAGTGTGAAAGACTTTGTGTCACCCATACAATACGGACAAGCCAATTTCCCGTGCGTGCTCCAACCTGATAACATCCCATATGCAGGGAAGTCATTCACCGTCCACATCAACGCTGCCTTCAGGTTGAAATTCTCATTTTTGAAAGCATCCCATGTTTCAACCCCATCATCCCAAAGCTTTTTCAACTCGTCGATCAAAGGTTGAAGATAAACATCAATGTTCCTACCGGGACTGGTTGGTCCAGGGATGAATAATGACAAGAACATGTACGGATCACTCATACACATCCACGGGGGAAGATTGTAAACAGTGGCTATAACTGGCCAACACGAGTAAGATTTTGCCCCAGGCCCAAACTGATTAAAACCATCGGAGCAGATGCATAACCTTATATTTCTAACTTCGACAGCAAAGTCAGGATAGGTATGATCAAAGTGTTTCCATGCTTCCCCATCAGAAGGATGAGTCAACAAGCCTTCTTCACGCGGACTTTCCTTGTGCGAACGCATAGCTTCTGAAGTAGCTTTAGACGCGTAGAGGCGTTGCAATCTCGGAATCAACGGCATGTAACGCAACTGTTTAAAAGGCACATTTTGCTTATGTTTTTAACTACCCCTTCGCTTCGGCTTATATCTACTATGTCCGCAAACAAAACACTCCGTCTTTTCTGAATTTTCCTTGTAAAAAAGCATGCAATCATTCTTACATGCATCAATCTTCTCGCATTTAAAGTCCAATCGCCCGACCAACTTCTTCGTCTCATAAAAGTTTGTAACCATATTATTCCCCTTCGGCAACAAACGTTTAATTGCTTTCATGATACGGTTATAAGCTGACTGGCTAATATTGTAATCAGACTTAATGTTTAGGAGCTCAGCCACAGCGTCGAGTACGGTAATCTCAGAACCTGGATAAATCTTCTCCTTAGCAGCGTCCATAACATTAATGAACTTCTTGGCGGCAAGAGTGGGTTCTTGCTCAGGGTTCTATGACCAGTCAAATTCAGGACATGCTGCATCCCTAACCATATCATCCATACCCAGAATTGGTTCATCATCAACATTCATAGGTTCAGGTTCAGGTTCTGTTGGAGGAACACGATTTATTTGGGGTTGGGGATCGATAACATTTCTATGCACTATGATTTGCTCACCATGAGCTATCCATCGTTTGTACCCACGTTCAAACCCAAACTGCAGAAGGTGTTTCTCAGTAGTGAACGTGTTATGGAATATCCGATTATGACACTTGGCGCATGGACACCTAATTTTGTCACCATCCATATATCTAGGATTCGCTTTAGCAAATTCAATAAACTCCTTCAAACCTCTTCTGAACTCATCCGTAATGCCACTTCGATTTGGCAACCTCCGATTATCCATCCAACTACGATCATTATTAGACATAACTCCTGCATTTACATCTATATTAAACACTCACCAATTGTATCCTAACATACTTAATTTAATAGATGGATGACACATTACAAACGGATTAATTTGAAGTATATAATTGGCAAGTAATTGGTTTACGGTCAGGCTTCTATCCCATTCTGAAACCCACAGTCGTGTGTACTTTAATCCCACTATTGTCCATATGGTAATGCATGATACCTGCTCCAATTTCGGCAGCACTTCCCCGTGGCTCTCCAAATGCACGACATAGATAGGGTCATTACAACCCACATCTAGTATACACCCGGAGAACAATGGAAGATACAACCAAAATAGATCAAATATCAAATACATTAACATTTATAGAAGACAATAATGTTTTAAAGTACACAAACCATGCATTTCAAAACTGTCCAAACGGACAATTCAAGAATCTATAGTATATGTTGACCGGAATATGAACAAAAAGTACATGATCAACGGCAACACCCACTAAAGATTCTTGAACGGGTTTCTAAGCTTTGAAGTTTATTTAAAAGTGGTGTACACTAATACTAATAAAAGCTTCCATAAGTAAATAACATCAAACCAAATAAAAAAAAACTCCTCAAAATTAAATTAGTATAATAGACTTCCAGTTGTTTCAATGATCTAAACAACCAGAAAATGAAAATGGGTATTTGTAGTACACTAACTAAGAACTGAACTGTTATCAAAGACCAATTTGGTTGCAAGACCAATTATGGTTACTATTAAATTAGTATAATAGACTTCCCGCTTTTTGTATTTTAAGGGGTTTTTAGTTTTAGTTTTATTTATGTATTTAGCTTTATTTCCTTCCTAATTAGTTAGGGATTCAATAACTAGGATAGGGTTTCTTTTACTCCAAGTTTTGGAGTCTTTTTTCAAGTAGAATTAGGATTTCTTTTTGTAAATCTGTATGCTTGGGTCCCTGGATTTATTGAGGATTACAGATATAATGTTGCCATAACAATTACTCCAGGTCATTCTGAACTGACTAGTACTAAATTTGGTCAATATGATTTTCCTTAATTAATTAGTAGTTTCATCAAAATCCTTCATTTTCTTTATGATATTGATGTGGGCAATCTAGTTTACAACAGTTCATTAATGAGTTGGCAATGATTAGGCAAGTACTTCCTTTGTTAGGATTTTGGCAATTATCAAATTATAAAAGAATAGATATTTTAAGTAAGTGAAAAAAGTATAGATAAATAAAATTAATTTTTTAAAAAAGAATACAATTATTTAAGAAAATGAGTATAATTATTTACAAATACAAAAAATAACTTAGTTATTCTTTTGTTAGCTAGGTTCAATTTTAAAAAATATATATGTAAGTCAAAATTTTATTTTAAAAATTTTTAATTAAAAATTAAAAAATTGACAATAATTTAGGAAATGAAGGGAGTAACTAAAAAAACAAATAAACTTCAAAATCAACAATCTTAAGAGATTAGTTTGATCTATGCATGTTTCCTGGGATAACATTATAAAAAACAAACCACACTAACAAACAATGATCACGAATCAATCAAGGCAAATTTGATCAAGTATCATAGTTAAAATATAGAGTGCAAGTAACACGCCATAAGAATGTAATGTAATTAGAAAAAAAACTACTAAAACAGAAAGGAAAAATAAATGACCAATGACTAAAATTGACCAATCAAAGCATACGAATGTAGTAGCAACAAATCATTTAAATAAAACAATAATATTTGTATAATACTAAAAATAATTTAGACATATCACAGTTCATACGAATCAATCAAGGCATATTTGTTAACGAAGTACCTAAAATTGAAACTTGAAATACCTAAATGACTAAATTAATTGAGATTAACCATAAATAACATGAAAACTCTAAATTCTTCTCTTTGTTTCTTAACCGCCAAACAAAGCACATCATAATGGTACGTAATTAGAAAAAAGCAATTCATGAACTAGGAAATATATACACAAAAGCATATACGATCAATGGTTAATAGCCAAAATTAAAGCTACATAACTATCATTCCACCAACATGCTTATTCACAAACCTTTTACCTTTTGATTCCTCTAAGACCTCTTCGATATTATCAATTATACACCATTTCATAGCATTTCCCCAACAAGTATCAATTCTAAATTAGGGTTTAATTTAAAACTTACCGTTGAAGACTACAACGAGATTGAAGAGTGAAGCTCGAAGACGACGCCGAAATCCACCTTCCCTTTTGTCGAGCCGTAAAATCCACGAAGCGCGATGAAATCGATCAAAGGGACGAGGAACGTCGCGGTGATCGATCCACCGGCGATCGGCCGAGCGATGATGGACGATGGTGGTCGGGGCGTAAGAGATGAAGGATGGAGGGACCGCCGTGAGATCGAGAGAGTGAGAGTAGTGAAAGTCGATGTTTAGAAAGAGTGTTTGAGGTTAGGCTTTAGATAAGTTGTATTTATACCTAGGGTTTTTTTCTTTTTTATGTGTTTTAGTTATCATTTTATAAAGAATTAAATAATCTTTTGGTCCCTGAACTATACCAATTATATGCGTTTGGTTCCTGTATTTTTTTTGTAATGTATTTGGTCCTTAATATAGGGTTTTGTTAAGAGATTACCCCCTGATGGGGTTACCGTCACTTTTACCGTTAGACTCTTTTTGAAAACCCAAATATACCCTTACGTTTAGTGGGACGTATACTAAAAGGGACAATGTCGTTTAATTAAGGGCTAACACCATTTCACCCAAATCATCGTCTCACTACACTACGCGAACCCTAATTTCAGAGATCATGATCCAGTCGTCTTCTGAAGAATCGTAGGCATTGAAGACAAAGGTACGCAATTAATTAGTGTTTATGCTTATCTACAACAATATTGTAACTTGTTAATGGCTTTATGGTACGAATTAAAGTTTCTGTTTTCCTTCGATTTCAACATGAGTTGTTTCTGATTTTTATGTCAAGCTTAGTTCTTTCTCAGTTTGATTGTGCTTTATGGTATTTGTACTAGATTTTTAACTTACATTTTATTGTTTCAATGTCTAATTATGTTTTAGAAGTCAATTGGTACGAATTGGGCGACCTATAATGCAAATTTTTTTTGGGGCTTTTATACTATATGTTATCTTATAGAACTTTAGGTCATATTTTATTGGTTTTGTTGGATGTCCTGATGTCACTATATTTTGTTGTTATCTAAATATATGGTCTCCCTGTTAATGTTAATGTGATATGGTCATCTTGTTATTGAAAGTGGTCACTCTGCCAATGTGATATGTCTGTAAAGTCATACTTGGGGGACAAAAAGTAGACCCCTTCTTATTGTTTATGCTTACCCATTTATATTCTATTAGGACCACTTGATGTGCATGTGTAGTAGTGTAGCATGGAGATGGGGTAAGTTTATAAAGGGTAATGTGTGAGAGGTATAGTGGGGGACAAAAATTGTTCCCCAACATTATTTACAATTGATGATGTCTACCACCTAGGCTATTTCTCTAACGTATATACCATTTGTTTGCAGAATGGGTATCTTAAATTTACATGTGCACCATGGGGGTGGATTTGTGAAAGATGATGTGCTGAAATACACAGGGGATAGTGTTGAGGTTATTAATGAAGTTGACACAGATTATATCTCTTTTGTTTGCTTAAAGAGTGCGGTTGAAGAATTATGTAATTATAAGAATGTTAAGTGTATTTGGTATGTGATTCCAGGAAAGGATTTAGATACTGGACTTAGGAGGATGTATAGTGATGCAGAAGTGAACATAATGTGTGATGTAGCTGATAAGTCTGGTGTCTGTGATTTAGATACTGGTTTCATAGATATAGATATGTATGTTGAACATGATATAGATAAGCCTGATGTAGTTGATTGCGTAATTGATACACTAGAAAGTAGGGCTGATGATGAGGGAGATGAGAGATGTGAGGGTAATGATGCTGAGGGAGAGGAAAATTGTGAAGCTAATGATGCTGAGGGAGAGGAAGATTGTGAAGCTAATAATGATGAGGGAGATGCAAGTTGTGAAGCTAATGATGATGAGGGAGAGAAGAGATATGGTTATAGTGATGATAGTAGTGATGATGAGACGTATATTATTGAAAGTGAAGAAGAAGTAGATTGTGAATATAGTGATTATGATGAGGAGGAGGATAGTGATCATGATCAAAGTAAATCAAGAAAGAATGCAGAATCTCAGAAAACAGCTGATGATAACCCAGATCTGACCCAACAGGAAATGGATGCAATTGAGAAGCAATTTATGGATGATACTGATTCAGAACTTAGTGCAGAGAGTGAAGGAGAGGAAAATGATAAAAGGAGTAAGAAAAAGAAGAAGAAAAAATATGGATCATTTAATCCAAATATTGCTCCAAAGGATATAACATTCACAGTAGGGCTGGAATTCAGAAATGCAAAAGAGTTTAAAGAGGCAGTTACTACATATGCAATTGAAAAGGGTTTTGATTTCAAGTTTCTGAAGAATGAAAAAAGAGGGTTTGTGTAATTTGTGTGAATTCCAATGTATGCCCTTGGAGGATTTGGGTAAGTGAAGGCAAGGGAATGAAGACTTTTAGGATTAGTACATTTCACCCAAAACATATGTGTAGTAAAGTTGTGAGAAGCAGACAACTGACAGCAAAATGGATTGCCACCCAATACTACCAAAGAATAAAAAATGATCCTTGTTGGAAGATCAAAGATATGAAGGCTGAGATAAGTGCAAAATATAAATTGGATGTGTCTATGACAACTTGCTCTAAGGCTAGGAGAAAAGCATTAGGTGCTGCAGCTAGTTCAATGACAGAGCACTATGGTAAGATTTGGGAATACAGAGATGAGTTGAGAAGGACTAATGAAGGGAGCACTGTAGAAGTGTATTATGCTATGAACAACCCAGCATATGGTCCATATTTTCAGATGTTTTATGTATGTTTTGATGCCCTGAAAAAAGGATTATTAGCTGGTTGTAGGAAGGTACTAGGTTTGGATGGGTGTTTTCTCAAAGGGTGTATGAAAGGAGAGTTACTCATTGCTATGGGAAGGGATGCTAACAATCAAATGTTTCAGCTGTTCGGGTATTGTACAAGTGGAAAACAAAAGATCATGGACCTGGTTTCTTTCTCATCTTATCAAGGACTTACAAATGGAGGATGGAAGGGGTTGGACCATTATTTCAGATCAACAAACGGTATATATCATGTCTTTTATATTATATAACATGTGTTAAATTTTGTTTAAAAAATTTTAAAATTTGTGATTTGAACACAGGGACTTGTCATATCTATGTCAGAGATGCTGCCTTGGTGTGAACATAGGGCATGTGCTAGGCATGTGCATGCTAATTGGGCAAAACAATTCAGAGGGGCAGAATACAAGGTTTTTTTTTGGGCAATTGCCAGGTCCACTAACATGGACATGTATAACAATAATTGTCAGAGATTAAAGGAGTTAGATGAAGAAGCATATAATGATCTGATGAAAAGAAATCCAAATAAGTGGTCTAAGGCTTTCTTTGAAACATTTAGTTTTTGTGATAGTTGTGAAAATAATATGTCTGAGGGGTTTAATGGGAGCTATCGATGCTAGGTGTAAGCCCGATTTACTTGTTGGAACATTTAAGAATGACCACAATGACTAGGCCGCACAAAAAGAAGAGAATGGATTTCCAATCATTGGGATGTCATATGTCCTAGGATTAGAAAGAGAATAGAAGCAAACACCGCGAATGTAGATTGTGGACTGCAACCTATAATGGAGATAACAAGTTTCGTGTTGACTACATGAAATGGGGATACATAGTTGACATAGCCAAAAGAACATGCAGCTTGTAGGGAATGGGATTTGAGTGGAATTCCATGTTGCCATGCCATTGCTGGGTCGCTTAGTATTGGGAAGAATGTAGATGAGTATGTTCCTAATCGTTATAAGAAGGAGGAATTTTTGAAGACATATGCTTGGAGTATTCACCAATCTCGTGTGAAAACAATTGGGCAAAGTCTACAAATGACCCTTTGAAGCCTCCTATGTCCAAGCCAATGCCGTGGAGAGACCTAAGAAAAAAGAGTGAAGGGACCGATGAGAACAACCTAAGCAAGCCGTGGGTACGTAAACGTAGTAGGCAAGGACAAGATATTTCATGTAGTGTTTGCAATCAACTTGGTCATAATAAGAAAGGATGCAAGGTAATACTTTACTTTAAAGTTAGTATTTTTTAACATTTAAAGGTAGTACTTTACCGTTGCATAACATCTTTCTATCCAATTGGTTTAAGGTTGGTGCTACTTGCAAGCAGATGCAATTGATAAAGAAGTACCGATACGCTACAACTAAGGTAGTATTTATGTGTATTATTTTACAACCGATAAACAAATACTAATTACTTTTCTTTTTAGGTTGGTGCTACATCAAGGAAAAAAAGGACACCCAAGGAAAAAGGAAAGACTCAGTTGTTGAGAGAGTTTATACTAAGCAAAGAAATGATGGTAGGAAGAAACTCGGCACCAAGGTGAGAAGAGAAAGAGAGGAAGGCCTAGAAGGAGCATACCGTTGTAACCAACCCATGCATTTTGTGGAATTTATGTCACACCACTGAGATACATTTTATAAGGTATGTTGGTTACTTGGTTGTCTAAATTGGTCCCCATGCTTAAATAATGTACATGCAACTTATTTTTGTTTCTTGTGTTTATTTGTAGGCCCCTGGGCATCCAAGGCCGTGAATTTGGACAACCACCAGACCAAGACAAGAGCCTCCACCAAGGACCAAGCCAAGCCCTCCAGCTTCAAGGACCAAGACAACCAGTCCACCAACTCAATTCACTACCTCATATGGATATGAAACAAAGTCCAGCCTACATCAACTAGCCAATTTACCAAAGAATATGTATACCGTAGGTCACCAAGGAGTAGTGATACACCTTTTGCTTGGAGGGGAAGACATAATCGACAAAAATTTGACATCGGAAAAGTGATAGGTTGTTAAGTGATGTAATTTTGGACAAAGATAGAACATGTATGCTTGAACATGTAAACTTGTGCTGGACTTGGGTAAATTGTGTTCAATTGTGTTATGATTTGGGAATGTAAATGTTCTCAAACCTTTTACCATTGTGTTATGATTTTGGACATGTGGGCAAATTGAACATGTAAACTTGTGCTTTTGGGCATGTAACTTAATTGTGTTATGATTTTGGACATGTTGGGTAAATTGTGCTATGACTTGTGTTATGAATATGTATCTCCAATTGCAAACCAATTCATCAACAAACCATAAAACTGCATTTATTGTGCTACTAATTGTAAAAAAATTCATCTAACCAACCAATTGCTCAAATTCAACAACCATGTAACAAACATTTTT
>CM028384.1:75321181-75366581 GCA_013146195.2 Codonopsis lanceolata | reverse complement strand
AATTAATTAGTGTTTATGCTTATCTACAACAATATTTTAACTTGTTAATGGCTTTATGGTACGAATTAAAGTTTCTAAGTTTCCTTCGATTTCAACATGAGTTGTTTCGATTTTTTGTGTCAAGCTTAGTTCTTTTCGCTTGATTGTGCTTTTATGGTATTTGTACTAGATTTTTAACTTACATTTTATTGTTTCAATGTCTAATTATGTTTTAAGTCAATTGGTAATTTAATTGGGCGACCTATAATGCAAATTTTTTTTGGGGCTTTTATACTATATGTTATCTTATAGAACTTTAGGTCATATTTATTGGTTTTGTTGGATGTCCCGATGTCACTATATTTTGTTGTTATCTAAATATATGGTCTCCCCTGTTAATGTTAATGTGATATGGTCATCTTGTTATTGAAAGTGGTCACTCGCCAATGTGATATGTCCGTAAAGTCATACTTGGGGACAAAAAGTAGACCCTTCTTATTGTTTATGCTTACCTATTTATATTCTATTAGGACCACTTGATGTGCATGTGTAGTAGTGTAGCATGGAGATGAGGGTAAGTTTATAAAGAGGTAATGTGTGAGAGGTATAGTGGGGCAATGGGGACAAAAATTGTTAACATTGATTGATGATGTCTACAAGCTATTTCTCTAACGTATATATACCATTTGTTTGCGAAATGGGTATCTTAAATTTACATGTGCACCATGGGGTGGATTTGTGAAAGATGATGTCTTTGAAATACACGAGGGATAGTGTTGAGGTTATTAATGAAGTTGACAATTATATCTCTTTTGTTTGCTTAAAGAGTGCGGTTGAAGAATTATGTAATTATAAGAATGTTAAGTGTATTTGGTATGTGATTCCAGGAAAGGATTTAGATACTGGACTTAGGAGGATGTATAGTGATGCAGAAGTGAACATAATGTGTGATGTAGCTGATAAGTCTGGTGTCTGTGATTTAGATACTGGTTTCATAGATATAGATATGTATGTTGAACATGATATAGATAAGCCCGATGTAGTTGATTGCGTAATTGGTACACTAGAAAGTAGGGGCCGATGATGAGGGAGATGAGAGATGTGAGGTAATGATGCCTTTGAGGAGAGGAAAATTGTGAAGCTAATGATGCCGAGGGAGAGGAAGATTGTGAAGCTAATAATGATGAGGGAGATGCAAGTTGTGAAGCTAATGATGATGAGGGAGAGAAGAGATATGGTTATAGTGATGATAGTAGTGATGATGAGACGTATATTATTGAAAGTGAAGAAGAAGTAGATTGTGAATATAGTGATTATGATGATGAGGAGGATAGTGATCATGATCAAAGTAAATCAAGAAAGAATGCGAGAATCTCGAAAAACAGTGATGATAACCCGATATGACCCATCGACAGAAATGGATGCAATTGAGAAGCAATTTATGGATGATCTTGATTCGAACTTAGTGCGAGAGAGTGAAGGAGAGGAAAATGGTAAAAGGAGTAAGAAAAAGAAGAAGAAAAAATATGGATCATTTAATCCAAATATTGCTCCAAAGGATATAACATTCACAGTAGGGCTGGAATTCAGAAATGCAAAAGAGTTTAAAGAGGCAGTTACTACATATGCAATTGAAAAGGGTTTTGATTTCAAGTTTCTGAAGAATGAAAAAAAGAGGGTTTGTGTAATTTGTGTGAATTCCAATGTATGCCCTTGGAGGATTTGGGCAAGTGAAGGCAAGGGAATGAAGACTTTTAGGATTAGTACATTTCACCCAAAACATATGTGTAGTAAAGTTGTGAGAAGCAGACAACTGACAGCAAAATGGATTGCCACCCAATACTACCAAAGAATAAAAAATGATCCTTGTTGGAAGATCAAAGATATGAAGGCTGAGATAAGTGCAAAATATCAATTGGATGTGTCTATGACAACTTGCTCTAAGGCTAGGAGAAAAGCATTAGGTCTTTGCCGCTAGTTCAATGACAGAGCACTATGGTAAGATTTGGGAATACAGAGATGAGTTGAGGAGGACTAATGAAGGGAGCACTGTAGAAGTGTATTATGCTATGAACAACCCAGAATATGGTCCATATTTTCAGATGTTTTATGTATGTTTTGATGCCCTGAAAAAAGGATTATTAGCTGGTTGTAGGAAGGTACTAGGTTTGGATGGGTGTTTTCTCAAAGGGTGTATGAAAGGAGAGTTACTCATTGCTATGGGAAGGGATGCTAACAATCAAATGTTTCAGCTTGCACGGGGTATTGTACAAGTGGAAAACAAAAGATCATGGACCTGGTTTCTTTCTCATCTTATCAAGGACTTACAAATGGAGGATGGAAGGGGTTGGACCATTATTTCAGATCAACAAAAGGTATATATCATGTCTTTTATATTATATAACATGTGTTAAATTTTGTTTGAAAAATTTTAAAATTTGTGATTTGAACACAGGGACTTGTCATATCTATGTCAGAGATGCTGCCTTGGTGTGAACATAGGGCATGTGCTAGGCATGTGCATGCTAATTGGGCAAAACAATTCGAGGGGCAGAATACAAGGGTTTTTTTGGGCAATTGCAGTCCACTAACATGGACATGTATAACAATAATTGTCAGAGATTAAAGGAGTTAGATGAAGAAGCATATAATGATCTGATGAAAAGAAATCCAAATAAGTGGTCTAAGGCTTTCTTTGAAACATTTAGTTTTTGTGATAGTTGTGAAAATAATATGTCTGAGGGGTTTAATGGGAGCTTACTGGATGCTAGGTGTAAGCCACTGATTTACTTGTTGGAACATTTAAGAATGACCACAATGACTAGGTTGCACAAAAGAAGAGAATGGATTTCCAATCATTGGGATGTCATATGTCCTAGGATTAGAAAGAGAATAGAAGCAAACACTGTTGAATGTAGATTGTGGACTGCAACCTATAATGGAGATAACAAGTTTCAGGTTGACTACATGAAATGGGGATACATAGTTGACATAGCCAAAAGAACATGCAATTGTAGGGAATGAGATTTGAGTGGAATTCCATGTTGCCATGCCATTGCTGGGCTGCTTAGTATTGGGAAGAATGTAGATGAGTATGTTCCTAAGCGTTATAAGAAGGAGGAATTTTTGAAGACATATGCTTGGAGTATTCAGCCAATCTCAGGTGAAAACAATTGGGCAAAGTCTACAAATGACCCTTTGAAGCCTCCTATGTCCAAGCCAATGCCAGGGAGAGACCTAAGAAAAAAGAGTGAAGGGACGGATGAGGAACAACCTAAGCAAGCCAGGGGTACACAAAAACGTAGTAGGCAAGGACAAGATATTTCATGTAGTGTTTGCAATCAACTTGGTCATAATAAGAAAGGATGCAAGGTAATACTTTACTTTAAAGTTAGTATTTTTTAACATTTAACGGTAGTACTTTACTATTGCATAACATCTTTCTATCCAATTGGTTTAAGGTTGGTGCTACTTCAGTGCAAGCAGATGCAATTGATAAAGAAGTACCAGATGCAGTTACAACTAAGGTAGTATTTATGTGTATTATTTTACAACTGATAAACAAATACTAATTACTTTTCTTTTAGGTTGGTGCTACATCAAGGAAAAAAAGGACACCCAAGGAAAAAGGAAAGACTCCAGTTGTTGAGAGAGTTTATACTAAGCAAAGAAATGATGGTAGGAAGAAAACTCAAGTACCTGAAGGTGAGAAGAGAAAGAGAGGAAGGCCTAGGAAGGAGCATCTTGTTCTTGAACCAACCCATGCATTTTGTGGAATTTATGTCACACCAGCTGGAGATACATTTTATAAGGTATGTTGGTTACTTTGGTTGTCTAAATTGGTCCCCATGCTTAAATAATGTACATGCAACTTATTTTTGTTTCTTGTGTTTATTTGTAGGCCCCTGGGGCATCCAAGGCTGTGAATTTGGACACTTATGTTCCACCAGGACCAAGACAAGAGCCTCCAGTTCAAGGACCAAGCCAAGCCCCTCCAGTTCAAGGACCAAGACAACCAAGTAGTCCACCAACTCAATTCACTACCTCATATGGATATGAAAACAGGCCTACATCAACTAGCCAATTTACCGGCAATATGTATCTTGTAGGGTCACCAAGGAGTAGTGATACACCTTTTGTTTGGAGGGAAGACATGTCTTGACAAAATCGACCTTGGAAAAAAGTGATAGGTTGTTAAGTGATGTAATTTTGGACAAAGATAGAACATGTATGCTTTGAACATGTAAACTTGTGCTTTTGGACATGTTGGGTAAATTGTGTTCTGAATTGTGTTATGATTTGGGAATGTAAATGTTCTGAAACCTTTTACCATTGTGTTATGATTTTGGACATGTTGGGCAAATTGAACATGTAAACTTGTGCTTTTGGGCATGTAACTTAATTGTGTTATGATTTTGGACATGTTGGGTAAATTGTGCTATGACTTGTGTTATGAATATGTATCTCCAATTGCAAACCAATTCATCAACAAACCAATTGCAAACCTCTTACCATTGTGTTACTAACAAACCAATTGCAAAAAATTCATCAACAACCAACCAATTGCTCAAATTCAACAACCATGTAACAAACATTTTTAGAAAATGTAACAAAACATTTACAGAGCACTAACAAACCAATTGCAAAAAATTCATCAACAAACCAATTGCAAACCTCTTACCATTGTGTTACTAACAAACCAATTGCAAAAAATTCATCAACAACCAACCAATTGCTCAAATTCAACAACCATGTAACAAACATTTTTAGAAAATGTAACAAAACATTTACAGAGCACTAACAAACCAATTGCAAACCAATTCATCAACAACCAACCAATTGCTCAAATTCAACACCCATGTAACAAAACATTTACAGAACACCTCAACAGCCAACCAATTGCTCAAATTCATCAACCAAAATATAACAGAACATTTACAACTGATACCATACCACCATACACATACCACTATGGTTTGATCAAAGTTTACCTCTTTATAGGCAACATAAACATACCACTATGATTTGAGCCAAAAATGTGATATACAATCAAACAAAAAAAATTACAATAACCCACTTCCTCACATTCCAACTGCTTATCACTTGAGACTTCAACATGCCAATTTCCATGTCTTTCTTTACCAGTTCTACTTCAAGCCTCTTCACTTCCTTTTTAAGTGTCATTTTCCTCTCTTTTAGCTTAAGCAATTGCATTTCAGCTTTTGCCCACTTCTCTTTCATTTCAGTGCAATTTTCACACATTATACTTGTATCATTTGCCCATTCAAAAAAGCCACAACCTTTGCATGTTTTCTGCAAAAAAAATACAAAAACAAAATGATCATAATCACATAGAAACTATTTATTGATTCATTTTTGCATAAAAATTGGTGATAAATTGAGAACATACACTGTAATTTGCACAACCATAGAAGAGCTTTCCGGGATTACTATCAGTTCGTGAAATTTTCAATGGGGCTGGAATATTGCAATCACACCACGGAACAGAAATGCCAGCTCTAGCCCGTGATTGGCCTGTAGATGTGGAAGCCGAGGTCATGACCCCCTTTTCGAATTACAGAGATCGATTGAACTAAATTTGTAGATGAAAGGGAAGAACGTTTAGGTTATCGAAACTAAACAAACAATTAAAATCGAAAGAACTCAACCCTAGGCGAAATTTCTCTGAATTTAGGGCTTAGATAGTGTAGTGAGAAGTGTTGTGAGATGATAGAATGGATGAAATGAAGAAAATGGAAGACAGTCTCTGGTTTGTATACGCCCAGCTCGCTAAAACGTAAGGGTATATTTGGGTTTTCAAAAAAAGTCTAATGGCAAAAGTGACGGTAACCCCATCAGGGGGTAATCTCTTAACAAAACCCTATATTAAGGACCAAATACATTACAAAAAAAATACAGGGACCAAACGCATATAATTGGTATAGTTCAGGGACCAAAAAATTATTTTATCCTTTTATAAATACAATATAATTTACATTGTCTTTGTTTATTTAATTTATATTGTTTACCTTGAATTTAATTTATTAAATAGAAAAAATAGTTTTTTTGATTTTTTTCTTAATCTATACTTTAAATTTATATTTTTTTATCTTTAATTTAATTTAATAAATTTATAGTCTTAATTTTGCTTGAATTTAATTTAATAAAAAAGTGTGAGCGCGTTTTACATGCGGGTGTAAAACTAGTTAAATATTATAAATACAACACAATTTAATTCAAAACTTACCAGTTTAATTTGTTTTTGGTTTTTCTAGTTATCAGCTTATAAATACAACACAATTTATAATGTCATTGTTTATCTTGAATTTAATTTATTAAATAGAAAAAATAGTTTTTTTGATTTTTTTCTTAATTTATACTTTAAATTTATATTTTTTATCTTTAATTTAATTTAATAAATTTATAGTCTTAATTTTGCTTGAATTTAATTTAATAAAAAAGTGTGAGCGTGTTTTACATGCGGGTGTAAAACTAGTTAAATATTATAAATACAACACAATTTAATTCAAAACTTACCAGTTTAATTTTTTTTGGTTTTTCTAGTTATCAGCTTATAAATACAACACAATTTATAACGTCATTGTTTATCTTGAATTTAATTTATTAAATAGAAAAAATAGTTTTTTTGATTTTTTTTTCTTAATTTATACTTTAAATTTATATTTTTTATCTTTAATTTAATTTAATAAATTTATAGTCTTAATTTTGCTTGAATTTAATTTAATAAAAAAAGTGTGAGCGCGTTTTACGTGCGGGTGTAAAACTAGTTAAATATTATAAATACAACACAATTTAATTCAAAACTTACCAGTTTAATTTTTTTTTTTTTGTTTTTCTAGTTATCAGCTTATAATTCTCAAATTATATGGTACTTTCAAAAATACTAATGATATAAGGGTACGTGGACCGAACTGATCAGACGAATGGTTAGGTTGCAGTGGGATCTAAGAAAAATGTTGAGTCAAGTGGTGGCTGTGAGCAGGTGATAGAGAAAATGCAGAATGTGGGTGCTGGTACAGAAAAACCAGTATCAAGTGGGTGGTCAAAGAAAGAACTTTCTAGATCCACTAGTTGGGGAGGAACTAAGTCTGCGAAAGATATTGATCAGCCTGGGTCAAGTACTTCTTGGAGGAAGAAAGTTTGTTAATGACAGCCAACCTTTTGGTGGACCGAAGTGAGCAAACCACTGGTTGGACTGCAGACAAATCTGAGAAAAATCCGAACCAGCCAGCATCAGTAAAACCCGGAGGCCCGAGGTTGAGACAAGTGGATACGTTACGTTACATTACGTTACATTACGCTAACGTTACGTTAAGTTACATCACGTTAAGTTACATTACGTTACGCTACGTTAAGTTACGTTATGTTACGTTAAGTTAAATTAACTTACGTTACGTTAAGTTACGTAAGTTAATAAATATAACGTTACGTTACGTTAAGTTACATTACGTTACGTTACGCTAAGTTATGTTACGTTACATTAAGTTAAGTTAAGTTACGTTAAGTTAAGTTAAGATAACTTACGTTACGTTAAGTTACGTTACGTTAAGTTATAACATTTCGCCAATAGGCGTAGCGTGTTTTCATGTTATAATGGTACATTGTAATCCATTATACCATTTCGCCAATAGGCGTAGCATGTTTTCATGTTATAATGGTCCATCGTATTCCATTATAACATTTCACCAATAGGCGTAGCGTGTTAAGTTAAGTTACATTACGTTAAGTTAAGTTAAGTTAAGTTAAGTTACGTTACGTTACGTTACGTTAAGTTACGTTAAGTTAAGTTAAGTTACATTAAGTTAAGTTAAATTATGTTAAGTTAAGTTAACTTACGTTACGTTAAGTTATACCATTTCGCCAATAGGCATAGCGTGTTTTCATGTTATAATGGTTCATCGTAGTCCATTATAACATTTCGCCAATAGGCGTAGCGTGTTAAGTTAAGTTACATTAAGTTAAGTTAAGTTACGTTAAGTTAAGTTACATTACGTTAAGTTAAGTTACATTATGTTAAGTTAAGTTACATTACGTTAAGTTAAGTTACATTACGTTAAGTTCAGTTAAGTTAAGTTACGTTAAGTTAAGTTAAATTATGTTAAGTTAAGTTAAGTTAACTTACGTTACGTTAAGTTATAACATTTCGCCAATAGGCGTAGAGTGTTTTCATGTTATAATGGTCAATCGTACTCCATTATACCATTTCGTCAATAGGCGTAGCGTGTTTTCATGTTATAATGGTCCATCATACTCCATTATACCATTTCGCCAATAGGCGTAGCGTGTTAAGTTAAGTTACATTACGTTAAGTTAAGTTACGTTACGTTAAGTTAAATTACGTTAAGTTACGTTAAGTTAAGTTACATTACGTTAAGTTAAGTTACATTACATTAAGTTAAGTTACATTACGTTAAGTTAAGTTAAGTTAAGTTAAGTTAAAATTATGTTATGTTAAGTTAAGTTAACTTACGTTACGTTAAGTTATAACATTTCGCCAATAGGCGTAGCGTGTTTTCATGTTATAATGGTCCATTGTACTCCATTATACCATTTCGCCAATGGGCGTAGTGTGTTTTCATGTTATAACGGTCAATCGTACTCCATTATACAATTTCGTCAATAGGCGTAGCGTGCTTTCATGTTATAATGGTTCATCGTACTCCATTATAACATTTCGCCAATAGGCGTATCGTGTTTTCATGTTATAATGGTCAATCGTAGTCAATTATAACATTTCGCCAATAGGCGTAGCGTGTTTTCATATTATAATGGTCCATCGTACTCCATTATACCATTTCGCCAATAGGCGTACGTAGCATGTTAAGTTAAGTTACATTACGTTAAGTTAAGTTACATTACGTTAAGTTAAGTTAAGTTACATTACTAAGTTAAGTTAAGTTAAGTTAAGTTACATTACGTTAAGTTAAGTTAAGTTAAGTTAAGTTACGTTAAGTTAAGTTAAGTTACGTTAAGTTAAGTTAAGTTACGTTAAGTTAAGTTACGTTATGTTAAGTTAAATTACGTTAAGTTAAATTACGTTAAGTTAAGTTACATTACGTTAAGTTTAAGTTAAGTTAAGTTAAGCTAAGTTAAGTTAAGTTACGTTACATTAAGTTAGTTAAGTTAAGTTAAGTTACGTTAAGTTACGTTAAGAAGTTAAGTTACGTTACGTTAAGTTAAGTTACATTACGCTAAGTTAAGTTATATTACGTTAAGTTAAGTTAAGTTGTAATGTGAATATTTTAATTTTTATATTGATGCTAATCATTTAATTATTGATATTATATTGTCAAATGAAATATAGAAATCCACTAATTAATGTTCAACAGTCAAATCCAAATAAATTTTGCTTTGTAGTTTAATTGTGTTTCAATATTGTTTGATTTAATTGATTAATTCCATCAGGTGATTTTAAAGTTCGACAAATAATATATATATATATATATATATATATATATATATATATATATATATATATATATATATATATATATATATATATATATATAAGTACGTTAACGACAGAAATTCCGTAGCTTTATTATATTTAGCGACGGAAATTTAGTGACGGAAATTCCGTGTATAATTTATTAACTTTAGCGACGGAAATTCCGTAGCTAATTTATTAAATTTAGCGACGGAAATTCCGTATCTAATTTATTACATTTAGCGACGGAATTTCCGTTTCTAATTTAATAAATTTAGCGACGGAAATTCCGTCGCTATTTTATTAAATTTAGCGACGGAGTCATCCGTAGCCAATCGGAAACGAAAATATTGATATTAGCGACGGAAATTCCGTCGCTAATGTTGGCACACATTTCCAAAAAAATTGGCGACGGAGATATGTAGAATATTCTTAAAAGATGCTTTTTGGCGACGGAATTTGGCGACGGGAGTAATTCCGTCGCTATTAATAATTTAGAAACAGATTTCCGTCACTAATTTAAAGTTTCCGTCGCTAATTAGCAACGAAAATTTCCGTCGCTAATAATTACGTCGCTAATTATCTGTTTTCTAGTAGTGCAAGCTCCTAGAAGTACACCCATCACTGCCACATCGGGACTTATGGGCATCTCATCTATAACCTTTTTAGCTCTATCTAACATTCTTGCTCTCCCGAGCAAATCAACCACGCATGCAACCATAATGCTCTATTCTGGGGGCTATACCATAAACGTCAGCCATGTACTGGAAGTAATAAAGCCCTTCATCAACTAATCCTGAATGAGCACATGCACTGAGAAGATTCACAAAAGCGACATAATCAGGAGTAACTGATTCTCTTTCCATATCTTTGTGATCACGCCACAAAGATGGGGTGACTATGCTGGTGATCCACGTAATGGACCTGAGCTGACGTGTCCTTGACCTACTGTGAGGTTCCCAGGGTGCGACCCGCGCCCCGCGCGCCCTTGGTTAGGGGAGCGCGTACGTGCGGATGCGGGACACCACTGCTCTCGTTCCACCCTCCCTTGTTTAGGGGAAGACGAAATCAAAAGTGCGAGAGGAGTGCTGTCTATGTTAGCACGTTGGAATGTGCCTCGGTTGCCTTTAGTGGATTTTGTATCCAATATGGGAACTTATGGTTTCCCGCATCAAGTTATCCCTTTTTTATGGGATACCAGGATATGGGAATGCATTACCCTTTCATTCCCATTTTCCCTTTTTTAGGGGAAAACGGAAAAGTGCAAAAAAGGATATTGTGACGCCCCCACTATGGATTTTATTAAAAATAGCCTTATGGCCCGTTTCAGATCATTATGAGAGCTTTGGGTTTCCCGCATCAAGTTATCCCTTTTTTAGGGGATACCAGGATATGAGAATACATCACCCTTCTATTCCCATTCTCCTTTTTTTAGGGGAGAGCGGAAAAGTGCAAAGAATGAATGTTGCGAGGCCCCACTGGATCTGAAAGTTTTAGAGTCGCCATCTTTATTTTAAGGCAAAAATAAAGAAAAACCAGAAAAAGAAAACCAGAGATAAAAAGCGGGTTCGGAGGCTAAGTTACGAGTTGGGAAGGTGCTAGGCACCCAACTCGCCCTTTCGGTCTCAAAATAGTTTTTGGCTAAAGTATGCTTATTGTTATATTTATCTAGCAAATAAATAAAGCATTAAAAGACATGAAAATAAAACAAATACATCCGTGGCTACATTATTTACGGACTTGCAGCCATTTCCTTACAATAATTACAAATGCATTTAAAAATATTTGGTCATTATAACGGCTCTTTTACATACTATTTCCTAATCTAATCCGGGCAGCACAACGACTTATATTGACTACATTGTGCCGGATTTAAATAACAACTTTAAAAAATAATAAACGGAAAAGTAAATAAATAAATAAAATAATGCCCTTAAAGGCTTTTACCTTTTAGAGCGGGGTGTGCTCGCTCTGTCCTTCTCGGGAGAGGGAGACTTTTGTTGTTTGTTGCTGATGTGATTTGGGCAGAGTGACGGCTTATATGTGGTAGTTTTGGTTTATTTGGTCGGGCGGAATGATGGCTTAGTTTTTGTGGTTTTGGCCTTTTTGGTTGGGCGGAATAACGGCTTAGTTTTTTGGTTTTTCAGCTCGTTACTCGGGCAGAGTAACGACTTACTTTGGGATTTTTGGGCCGGGGAAGTGGGGTGGATACCTAACAGCTAGGCTAGGGATCACTTATAACCGGTGGATATTTATTTTGGCGGAGTTTGGACGGGGTTTGGAGACTTTAGGGGGTTCCACTCACCTATCGCACACCTCTCGTACTAAGGCTTCAACGGAGACGCAGAGAGAATTTCTCAGCGCTTCGTTGCGATATTTCTGAACGAGGGAAATGAGGATCCGGGGCCTCTTAATTATAGTGGGAGAGAGGGAGTCATCGGTCATTCTTCAGTTTGTTCATCCTGCATTGATCAGTTGTACCGCGAGCTTCAAGGGTTGTACAATTCGGCCACTGAGAGAAGCTACAGGAATTCCCATGGTGCGGCCAAGGCCTTCCTTGGTGCGGCACCATGGGCCTCTGGTGCGGCACCCATGCTATTATTCCAGTTTGATTTTTGACACTTTCCTCCCCTGCAGTTCACTGTTCATGCATCATACTTTTTCCTTTTGCATTTTCAACCCTGTAACTTGACATTTGTTAATTTTTCAACAGTTCTTGATATTTTATGCCATGTCACATATCAGGGGTACGAAATTGGGGTGTCTATACCTACGTCCACGTCAATGTATATGGGTGTTTGATGTACCGAAGTTGATAGGATATCTGGGCTCTGTGCTTGTTCTTGACCTTCGGTTACCTGAAATAAGACTACCGTTAGGGTGCTGGGGGTTTTCCTATCTACAGCCCTCCGGTGTGAGAGTCAGTAATCAGGGAGTAAGTATGCCGGAGCTAGGCGTTCCCTTGAGCTTCCGGTGATAGTGTACATTGCCTATTGTGCTTAATGCAATTGTGTATATTTTATCAAGTGAACCTACCTTTCTTGTAAGGGAAGGCTTCCTTTTATAGTAGTGCCCTTTGGGGGTCATGATTGATGTAGGGGCCCTTGGGCATGGGGACCTGTTGTTGGTCGGTTGGTTGGTAGCTTCCTACTAGTTGATGGGTAGCGTGTGATACATTTATTGTGGGCGGTTGATAAGCCGCTATGTTAGATCAGCTTGCATGGCTTGCTCACGTCCTATTAAGATGACATCTGAAGGCTATGTACATGCTACAGGTCAGGTCTGTCATATCAAAGAAGGTTTGTTGGCTGATCATGATCATTCTTCGTTTTGGTGGTCGGGTCATGTCCGTTGTTCGGAGTGATCCTCGGTCTGTCGAAGACCATGGTCCATCCCTCAATGGTCGCTAGCTATGGTATGGTCGGCTTTCCTTATGTCTGTTATACGGTGGGCCCTACCCATGTCCAGCTGGAAGCCACGTGGTCGCTCCACGTGGGTGGACCCAGGTCGGGTCACTTCAATAGCCTTTGAGTTTCCAAGTGCGAGGATTTATCCTTAGCTTGGAAAGTATAGTTGAGCCCTTCGTTCGGCTGTCGAGCATCTTTGATCTTTGTTTTGGTTTCCTCGGTTTTTCATCTTCCTCGCTTATGGTCGCTCTTCATCGTTTATTTTTAGTTTGTTCGATCGTGCTCGAGTTTTTGAAGTCGAGGATGAATTTTGAGTTATTAGTGGAATTTTTCTGGGAAATTGGTCAGTCGTTTGCATTAAATGCACGGTTATTGAGGGGTCATAAGTAATCTTTTTTTTTTAAGAAACAGGGGCGGTACCCTGTGGAGTTTTATTAGAAAGAAATAAAGGTACAAACTTGAGGGGGACAACCAGCCTTGCCCTTATAAATGGGAGGACAGAGGAGCCTTACCTCGAAATAGAAAGTACACTGCAAAAAATTAAGAAATTCGGAGATAAGGGGTTTGGGAGGCATCTAGGTGAATTAGACCCCGAGTCAAAGGACTGACATTAGAAACTGAAGTGAAGAAAGAATCCGAATTGTTGTCGCAAACCAAATTAGCCAGGCTATCTGCTACCTTGTTTGCTTCTCTATAACAATGGCTGAAAGAAAACTGCCCAATATCCCGAAGGCGGAAAATATCGCGAAAAATGTAAATATGTTCCCATGGAGGGGAGTGACCAGAACTTAGGCAGTCAAAGAGAACCTTCGAATCAGTCTCAATTGTGACTTCTGAAAAACCATTATTAGACAGCCAGGTAATACCATAATGGAGAGAATTAAGCTCAGCAACCAAATTTGAACAATGACCATAGTAACGAGAGAAGGCAAAAACGAGATTACCAACAGAATCACGGACAATACCTCCTCCTCCCCCAAGTCCTGGGTTACCCCGACTAGCCCCATCAACATTTAGTTTATAACATCCGGAACGAGGAGGAATCCAACTTACATCTTTAATAGTAACCTGTTTGCTACGCTTTAGATAATGCCGAGAGCTATCAAAACCAGCAAAATGGTACCCAGCAGCACTGAATATGGTCTTCAGATCAGAAATTATGTTATGAATGATCACAGAAGAGGGAAGCCGGGTGTTGTCAAAAACTGATTTGTTACGGAATTTCCACAAATGCCAGAGAATTAAGGAAGGAAGAATGTGAAATATGAGGGATTTTCCATGCAACCACCAAGCAAAACAAAATTGTTGTAGAGGGTAGGACTGATATGGGATACCAACCAAGTTGTGGAAATGGCGCCAGATATGAGAAGCAGTGCTGCTGTGAAGGAAAACATGGTCGAAAGTTTCTTCATTACCCGAAAGGCAGCAGTGACATTTGGAAGCGAGAGTGAAACCCTTATGCCGAAGGCCTTCATCCAAAGGAAGACGTTTACGGAAGAACCTCCAATGAAAAATGCTGATGTGCCGAGGCAGGAGTTTATGCCACAGAAAATAAGAAGACATCATTGAAGGCCTCGGGGAAGAGAGGAGGGAGATTGCCAAAGAGAGAGTGAAGTTGCCCTTTGGATGGAGCTTCCAGCAAGGCCGATCAGCCTCATCGTTTAAGGAGATGTGCTGGGAGCGAATAGAGTCCAGAACTATGGCCGGGAGAAACATGGAGCTGGAGCGGTTGAGAGAGAGGGAGTCTTGGAATAAGTCTTTAACACAATCCATTGGACATTCAGGCGGCCTGACTAGGCAAGAGCTTTGAAGCCAAATATCATTCCATAAAGAACAATTACCGCTACCCACGATCCATTTAATTTGAGATTCAGCAAAAGAACGGGCTTGTAACATACGCTTCCATATATGAGAACCCTTAGAAGTAGCAATAGATGGGTGAAGCCGAGAGCAATATTTAGCCCGTAAAAAGGAAGACCACAAATTGGTAACTGATTTGAATCTCCACCAAAGTTTAATACCAAAAGCTTTGATGGAGTTGGATAAAGAGGAGATTCCCAATCCTCCATCTGAAGTGGGACGGCATCAGTCTTGCCAAGAAACCCAATGACTTTTGTTATGTCCCTCAATTTGGCCCCAAAAGAAATTGGAGAGCATGCTGTTAATGAGTTTGATAACCGAGACTGGAGGATCAATAGAAGCAATTTGGTACATAGAGATTGATTGAAGCACATGATTAATGAGGATAATTCTGTCCGCCTTGTTAAGGAAAGGCCCAACCCAGGAATTTATTTTGTTCTGAAGCTTCAAAATAAGAGGGTCAAACAGCTGCTTTTTCTTTCTACCAAAATAAATGGGGCATCCAAGGTATGTAAAGGGCAAACTGCCAGCTTGAAATCCAAGGGTATTAGAGATGAGGTTGGAGCGACTTGGATCATCAGAAGGAGCAAGGATGAAGGAGCTTTTGGAGCGATTAATAAGCTGCCCAGACATAGCTTCATAATTGGTAATAATATCTTTATGATGGAGAAGCGAAGATTTACTACCATTGCAAAAAATAATAAGGTCGTCCGCAAAAGCTAAGTGGGAGACTATGGGACATCCACTCATCGAGGAGTAAACGACAGAAGGAACTGAGCTATGAAGATTATTAATGCTTCTGCTGAGCACTTCAGCAGCAATAATGAACATACTGGGAGAGAGCGGATCACCCTGACGAAGCCCACGAGAAGAGGGAAAGAAACCATTTGACTCTCCATTAAGAAGCACTGAAAACCAATTATCCGATAAGAGGCGCCAAACCAAATCAATAAAAGACTCATGAAATCCAAATTTACACAGGACTTGGATTAAGAAGAGCCAGGAGACTCTGTCAAAAGCCTTAGCCATGTCAAGCTTCAGGATGACATTAGAACCAGCAACTTTTTTCCCGAGATGGCTCATTAATTCTTGAGCAAGCAATATATTATCTTGGATGACCCGACCTTTTGTAAAGGCGCTCTGGTTTTTGAAATGATATGGGGGAGAATATGAGATAGCCGAGAGGATAGGATTTTGGAAATAACTTTGGAACAGAAATTACAGAGGCTAATTGGGCGAAGATCCTTAAACGAAGACGGAGAAGGAACCTTGGGAATCAAGGCTAATAAAGTGCTGGACCACGCCTTAGGAAGAGAAAAACCAGCAAAGAATTCTAGAATAGCAGCACAAAAATCCTCTTTAATTATATCCCAGCAGGAGGAGTAAAATTTGCCTGTAAATCCATCCGGACCTGCTGCACTATCACCATCCAAAGCAGTCACTGCATGTCTGATTTCCTGAGCATCAGGAGGAGCAATAAGAGAGGAGTTCCAATCATCAGTGATTAGATGAGGAATCATATCTAAATTAATGTCCAATCTTTGACCCACGGTTGGGGAGGAAAGTTGGTCACAGAAATAGCGGGTAGCTGCTTCTTTAATATCCCGTTCCGTAGTCAAAAGAGTGCCATCAACATCATGAATACTATGAATGAAAAGGCGCCGACGAGATTGCTTAACAGAAGCATGAAAAAGTTTGGTGTTTCCTTGACCCTCCTTTAACCATTTAATCCGAGATTTCTGACGCCAGAAAGATTCCTCTCTAGAAAGATGAAGACGAAGACGAGCCTGAGCCTCCATAAGATTTGATCTATTAGCATTAGAATTATTAAGCTCATAAAGCAGTTCATGTTCAATAACATCCTCCTCAGCTTTTTGAAGCTGCTCAAATATATTGCCAAAAATAGTCTTATTCCAAGCTTTAAGAGCTATCTTAGTAGCACGAAGCTTCTGAGCAAAACGAACCATCGAAGAACCGGAAACAGGAAGGAGCCAAGAAGCCCTAACAGTATCCATAAAAGTAGAGTGTGAAGTCCAGACATTGAGGAACCGAAATCTGGATGGATTAGCGAAAGCACCCTGACTGATATTAGTGAGAAGAGGGGAATGGTCCGAGCAAGTTTTGTTTAGGTGTTGAATCACAGTTGCATGGAACAGTCCAGCCATTTAGAGTTACAAAGCATGCGGTCAATACGTTCAAATATGGTTGCCGAGCCATCTCGTTTATTCCACCAGGTATAGTCACTCCCATTGTAACCCAAATCTGTAAGACCTGAAGCAGAAATACAAGCTTGGAACTCTAACCCTCCAATACTATCCCATCCCCTACCACCAGCTTTTTCATCGGGGTTGAGGATAATATTAAAATCACCTCCAATCAGCCACGGGGCGTTAGCAACTTGAGAACTGATCCGAATAATATCCTCCCATAAATCTTGGCGCTCCCTCGAATCACACCTTGCATAAACACAAGTGACAAAGGCATGAAAGGACCAATAATAATGTTGAATTTTAAGAGAGAATTGTTGTGAGGATTCACAAAGAAAGCTACATGAGAAGCAAGACTTAACAAAAATCCAAATGGAGCTAGATGAATTAGAAAATGAATGTCGGAACATGAGTTTCCGAGTAATAAGGTTAACCTTGTCAACGACAAGCTTTGGTTCGAACACGGCAATTAGAGAGATTTTATGCAGTTTAACCAAACTTTTCAGGTGGCTAACTGTTGGATCATTGCCCAGACCACGAACATTCCAGAATAGAGTTTTAATATCCATGAGAATTATTGGTGTTACAATTATTTGAGGGCTTAGCAGCCTTGGACCGAAGACAAAGCACATTGATATTCGTTATCACTTCCTCAAAGATCATGTGGAAAAAGGTAACATCAGTTTGGAATATGTTCCAACTAAGCATCAATTGGCAGACATTCTCACAAAACCACTGGATGCCACCAGGTTTGCTTACTTAAGGAGAAATCTTGGTATGATTGATCCTACTGCTTAATTTCAACATTTTTGTTAATGTTTCTTTCATACCGGTAGACCTAGTTTTAAGACTAATCGGAAGACGTAAGTTCTTCTTTACCGGAAGACTTAAAGGTTAGTACTCTTACTTAGTCTATTTTTTTGCTAAAAAGGTTTCTAAAGCAATAAAGGGGGTCAAGGATAACATTTGGTACTTAAGAAAATATCTTAAGTTCCCGCTTTCTCAAACTAAAATTTTCTCGCCTTTAAATAGTCCTTGAACCGTCATTTGCAAAACTTTACGAAACCCTTTGACAAAATATTTCTCTCTCTATTCATACTCTCTCTCTCTGTGTAACTACTTTCTGCAAATCCAAATCCTTCTTGTTTCTTCTTCTCATCATCAACAATGGTACGCTCCTCTCTTCTCTACTTGAAACTTACTACGTACTGTTCTGCATTTCATTTCATAACCTAAAATTGTTTTGGAATTCAAACGGTCATTTTTCGAGTTTATACAGTATTCGTCATTGTTGTTCTTACAAACCTAGAATACTAACAGTCGTTTATGTATATTCATCGTTTATTCTTATGAAAACTTCTGTTATACTTTTCTCGAGTGTGGTTACTCTAAACATTCTAGGGTTTCAAGTTTTCGCTTCGAAAATTTCAATTATTTCAGGAAACCTTGAAATTCCTACTTGTTTAGTTGTTATGATGAAAAGCCCTAAATTTTTGTTTGTATTTCTTTCAGGCAAGAACTTCAAAATCAAAGCGAGACAGCGGAAAGAGATTGAACCCGGAAACTGACATTCCTCCCAGTACGGATGTCAACCTTCCTGGATACCCCACCTTTCCCGCCTCTCATGACATCATTGTCGCTCTGGACCCGAAGCTATATATTCCAGGAATGTGCATTGACCTTCAGTCAATCAGCACTATAGCTGCCAAAGCTTGCGAGGACATGGACGCCTCTGGGATTCTACCCCTCTTCTGCCTCAACGACAAAAATTACAACATCTTTCTGGCAGAAGAATTCTATCAAAGAATGGAGCTCATGAACAAGACCGCTATACGAGGGTGGATTCGAGGCCGTCCCATCTCCATTACCGCTAAGTCAATCTCCACTATCATCGGCGTACACTACGGTGGAGCTCTTGCAGCAACCATGGCTGAGGCTGTACATGCCTGGGAAGCCATGAGAGCCGTTGTCGGAGATGATCTCGAAAGGTACCCCATAGCGGTATATGATATTGGCCCGAATGAATTCGGATACCTTTCGGGCGTTTAAGACCTTGTAGGAAGAGGCTTCTACCCACTTGGTGAAGTAATCGACGGCTACCAGGATGTATTCGTGGCCCTTAGATCCCTTCGGGTGAATTTGGCCTATGACGTCGATACCCCATGTTGAGAATGGCTAGGGGGCTGTGGAGTTGTATAGGACGTGGGGGGCACATGCTGTAGATTGGCAAAGCGTTGACATTTGTCGCAATGTCGCACCCACCAGATACAGTCGGTTTCGAGCGTACTCCAATAGTACCCCTGTCGGATGACTTTCTTTGATAGCATATGGCCATTCATGTGGGGCCCACAGGTACCACCATGTAGTTGATCCATGATTTGCTCAGCTTTGGCCTGATTGACACATAAGAGGTTGAGGCCTTGATAATGCCTCTTATACAGGCTGCCACCGCTGAGTACGAACTGGGAGGCCCATCTTCGCAGGGAAACTCTTCCCCTCTTGTCTAAGTCAGGAGGATAAAGATTTTTCTAGAGCAGATTTAAAATGTCAGCGTACCAGGGCTCGTGGTCTGCTTCAGGGGCTGCATTAATTTTGAAACAGTATGCCGGAGTGGCCTTCTTCCCGACTATGAATGGCTGAACTTTAGTTTCGGCGGGAATCTGAACCAGTGATGCCAGAGTGGCCAGGGCATCGGCGAATTGATTCCTATCTCGTGGTAGATAATGGAACGAGATAGAACCAAATTGGGCGGCGACTGTTATTAACTTGGCATGATAAAGCTGCAGCCGAGGATCCTGGGTCCTCCATCTTCCTTCGACTTGGTTTATGATTAGGGCCGAGTCTCCGTAGACTTCGAGATCTTTAGCTCCCCTTTGGAGAGCTTCTTCTAAGCCAGCAATACAGGCTTCATACTCCGCTGTATTATTTGAACATTCGAACTCCAACCTTATAGCCAACGGAGTATGAGAGTCAGCCGGATCGATTAACAGGATTCCTATGCCAAAGCCTCTTTTGTTTGCGGCTCCGTCAAAGAACATCTGCCAACAGGTGTCCTGGTCGGTGATTTCCAGGATACCTTCATCTGGGAAACCGGGCTCGGTTGCATCTTCGGCCTTCAGAGGTAGATCGACTAAGTGGTCTGCAATAACGCTCCCTTTGATAGACTTGAGTGTGACATAAGTTATGTCAAACTCATTAAGAAGAAAGGACCACTTGGCCAGTCTGCTGGACAGTGACGGCTTACCGAAGATGTATTTGATAGGGTCCATCCTGGATATGAGCTTGATGAACCTTCCCTGGAGATAGGTTTTGAGCCTCTGAGTGGCCCAGACTAGGCCGGTGCAGCTTTTTTCCAGTGCCGAATAATTTAGCTCGCTTCCTTGTAGCTTCCTACTTATGAAATATATGGCATTTTCAATGTAGGAATCTTCTTTCTCTTGGGCGAGCATAGCCCCTACTGAGGTGTCCGTTACGGTTAAGTATATGAGGAGAGGTTTATGTGTATGGGGTGGAGCTAGCACAGGGGGATTGGTAAGGTAGGCTTTTATTTTCTCGAAGGCTAGCTGGCACTTTGCGTCCCAGACTTGGTTGGTATTCTTTTTTAGGAGTTTAAAGAGGGGCTCACAGGTGGTAGTCAGCTGTCTGATGAAACGGCTGATGTACTGCAACCGACCTAGGAAGCCTTTGACTTCGGTGGGAGTTTTCGGCTGTGGCATTTCTAGGATGGCTTTGATTTTTGCTGGCTCGATCTCGATGCCTTGTTCAGTTACTAGGAATCCCAGGACTTTGCCTCTGGTAACCCCAAATGTACATTTGGTGGGGTTAAGCTTCATCTGGTGCTTTCTGAGTCTTTCGAAGAACTTCCGAAGATCTTTAATGTGAGCACCATTGGCGTCGCTGAATGCACGATCATATCATCAACATAGACCTCCATCTCTTTATGGATCATGTCATGGAAGAGGGTGGTGGCAGCCCTCTGGTAAGTGGCTCGGCATTCTTTAATCCGAATGGCATGACAGTGTAACAATAAGTTCCCAGGGAGTAGTGAATGAGGTCTTCTCTGGTCTTCGCCGCCATTTTGATTTGGTTGTAGCCCAAAGATGCCGTCGACGAAGGATCGGACTTTGTGAGCTGCGACGGCATCTACCACAATGTCAATGTTGGGCAAGGGGAAGTCATCTTTGGGCGACGCTTTGTTAAGGTCGCGGAAGTCTACAGTATTCTCGACTTTCCGTTGGGCTTGGGAAGCGGTCACTATATTGGACGGCCAGTCGGGTATTCAACTACCCGAATGAAGTTGACGCCTTGTTTCATGATTTCTTCTTTGACTTGTAGTGACCATTCGGCTTGATGCGGCGGAGCTTTTGTTTGGACCGGGCGAGCATCCGGTATGTGGGAATCCGGTGCTCGACTATAGGATCTAGGCCGGGCATATCTTCGTAGGACCGTGCAAAGATGTCTACGAATTTTTTGAGGAGATAATAATGAGTGATTTCTTTGATTTCGATTTCTTTACGATTTCATTGATAGTAGATGTGTCTTGAGGCCGATGATTTCTTTGGATTTCATTTCGGGTTGATAGTACTTGACCGACTTTGCAAGCTCAAGTAGATAATTTTTATCTTTTGGGTCCATTTTATTAAATGACTCATTATCATAATTATTATTATTTAATGTGTCTTTTAAAGTAGGTGCAACTAAGGAATAAGCAAAGACATCCATATTATTATTAAAAGCACATTGTACAGGGGTTATTACATTGTTGAGGAGCTGGGGTTTGAGATCCTCAACTATAGGTAGCGGATTGGTAGATGACCAATCCGTAAAGCTAGGGAAAGGATCGGGGATAGTATATCCGAAGCGGTCTACCAAGTCTGCGGGTGTCAGGAGCGGACCGGTCGTGGTGTACCAATTTGTAGAGGCTTATTAGAAATAGACTCGAACTCAGCAGGGGAGTTTTTCATACTCGGTGCCTCAGTCTATCATACCAGTGTCCCCCAAATTTTCATTAGAAACTTCCTGGTTTAGAACTTTAAGCAACATGGTTTTCAAATCTTCGATGTCAGCCTCCATTTTGGCGGACGGGAAAGTTGGGTTTCGGTATATGTTGGTAGGATTAGGGGAGGCTGGGTTGTTTTCTGACTGTGGTATCTGGTAAGGACTTTGGGCAGGATAAGGATTTTGGGTTGGATATGGATATTGGGCTGGATATGGATATTGGATTGGTGGGTTTTGGGTAGTATAGGGATAGTATAGGGGTGGGTGGGTATGGGATTGGGATTTGGAGGAACATAGAAGATTGATTTGGGAACCGCAGGGAAGAGATTTCCTCACTACTGGATTTAAAATTTTCTATTAGATTAGCCACTTGGCTCTTTATACGATCAATAAATGCATCCAAATTTTGGCCTAGCCATTTTTGCATTGCCAGAGGCGGAACATACCCTGGAGCCCCTGAATCTGTACCCATAGCTGACTGTTCACATAAGGTTCCTCTTCTTCTTGATCCAATTCTTTTTCAACTTCAATTGTATTTTCTTTATTTTGAATTTCTTTTTCTTGTTCCTTATTTGGAACATCTATTTCTACTTCCACTTCTTGATTACTTGACTCATTATTCTCTTTATTATTCTCTTCACTATCTTTTTCGATTTCTTTTTCAATTACCTTTTCAGAATTTTCTACAGTAGCAGGCACATTAGAAGAAGGATCAGGATCACTTACCTCTTCACCTATCACCTTACCGCTTCGCAAGACGGTGATTGACTTGGCTTGCTCAGTTTGACTAGGGAACTTCCCTTCTTCTCTTTTATCAACTTCTGAATTTGCAATGTGTTTCTTTAGATTTTCAATCTCTTCAAGCATGTACTTCATCAATGCTGCTTGACCTTTACTAGCTACTTCTTGCTTGGGAACTTCTTCAATTCTCAACTGATTTTGATTTGGCAACTGTGGAGGTTGTGGTGGTTGAGGTTGGAACTGTTGAGGTTGCAAAGGCTTATTTCCTCCCCAAGAAAAGTTAGGATGATTTCTCCAACCAGGATTATATGTGTTTGAATATGGATCATTCCTTGGCCTTTGAGGGTACATATTCATCGCATTAGCCTGTTCAGAATATATAGCACTTGACGGGCAAAAATTAGTAGCATGAGAATATAATCCACATAAGGCACATGCTTCTTGAATTTGCCAATTTTCAAATTGAGCTTGTGTATTTGAATTATCTTGCAATTGATATAGGCTCCTATTTTTACCTCTAGCACTTTTCTGTTGGGAATTAATGCTTAGCATCTCAAATAATTCTTCTAGTGCTTCTGGTGTCATTCTATTAATAGAACCACCAGCTGCACTATCAACCATAGTTTGTAAGCCTGGCGAAAGACCATGATAAAATTGAAGTACTAACACATGTTGAGCCAAATTATGATGAGGACACATAATGAGCAGATTTTTAAATCTATCCCACGACTCATGAAATGTTTCACCTGGTTCATTTTGGAATGACATGATTTGTTTTCTGAATTCAGTAAGAGATGCATGTTTGTAAAATTTACTCATAAACAAATCATATAATTGAGCCCAAGTGTAAACACTATTAGGTGTTAAGTTCATAAACCATCTCTTTGCCAACTCTTTTAATGCACTGGGAAAATATTTCATTTTAATTTGATCTTCAGTCAACCCTCCTAAAGGAAAAGTACTCATCATGTATTCATATTCTCTTAAGAAACTGACAGGATCTTCATGAGGCATCCCATGAAAAGATGGTATGGCATTAAAATAATGACTTTTTAACTCAAAATTCCAAACAGCATCTGGCAAGACTAAACATGATGTCACAACATTTAATGAAGGTCTACTAAAGTCATTAATAGTTCTTTGATTTATCACTACTTCCATATTTCTTCTTGCAGGTTCTTCTTCTCTTTGATCCCTATTGACTGGGTCAACTAGGTTTTCATGATTACGATTATTGTTATTCTCTTCCATTGGAGGATCAACCAGAGGATCCTCTTGATTCAATTAGTTTTGATTATCAAACTCGGGAGCTAGATTTTCAAGGACTTCTTGATTTCTTCTAACAATATTTATATCTTGATTTAAGTCTACCAGTTTAGGATTCAAAGATCTACGACCGTGCATAAAAACAAATTAAAGCAATTTAAAAACAACTAACTATTAAAATAAAATAAAATAAAATCTTTTTGTAATTTTTTTTATTTATATGAAAACTGAAAATTAAACTAAAAACTAAATTAAATTAAAAACTACGCTACCAACAAACTAACTACGTGAACTAGCTTGTCCCCGACAACGGCGCCAAAAACTTGATCGATGTTTTATTTAATCTTTTTCCTTGCAAGTGAACAAGACTATTATAGAATAGTATTGGAAGCAAGGGTCGAACCCACAGAGACAAGTGATCACGAACAGTGCAATTTATCGATAGCAAATTATTAATCTAAAGGGGTTTTTATGTTTAATTCTACTCTAAACTACTATTTATAGATGTTTAACTAATTAGACAGTAATAACAGATATGAAGATCTTATGATGGGTGGCAATCTAGGATTCTGGGTTTCACTTATATCTCCTTTATGTTCAATTCATAATAATATCATTCAATGTCTTGGGTTCGTTCACTAAAGATAGATATAGTCTGTTGAACAATTGGTTCAGCCTCCATCCCCACAAAATTCATCCATTCTATATCCTAAGCACAGGAACAATCAATCTAGCTGTCACCTAGATTTATGATCTATCTGTCACCTAGATCATGCAAGAACTTGGTCCTAACTTATCACTCTCGTGCATCGATAGGTCCAATTTATTGTGTTGGTGAGCCAGTGTACGACATATGCACTTGGTCATGCAGTTATCCGCACCTCTAAGCCTTTATTATTTGCGATTACATTCATTTGTTCAAAGCAAAATAATATAGGGATTGATAAACAACACAATCAACAAGCATTGAATGAACATAAATAAGAATCAAAACATAAATTTGATACAAGTTACCTCCCACCTCCTAGATTATGGATGATTTAGTTCATCATAGACAATGAACAGCACATGGAGATGATTGGATACATGATTTGATCTTCAATGTTGAAATTACAGAATCTAACTATGTTATACAATCTAAAAACTACCTAAAATCTATTAAAGAGAGCTTCCAGCCGTCCTCTCCCTCTTTTGGCTCGGCATTAGACTTCTATATATACTCGGGAGTTGTAATTCAATCGGATGACTGTGTGAAAATCCGACTTTGACGCATTCTGACCACCTTGCGGTCGCAAGGTGCTGGATACCTTGCGTCCGCAAGGTCTCCAGTGTGGGTGGCCGTTTTGATTCCCTGATTTTTGCTTTAAGACAAGTACTGCCTAACTTGCGGTCGCAAGGTCTGGGGCACCTTGCGTCCGCAAGGTGTCCAGTGTTGACAGCTTTCATTGTTTCTTCATTTTTCCTTTTTGGCCCTTCTTGAAATTTGCACATAAAACCCTGGAGTTTCGCGTATTTTCACTAATAACCCTGAAACTTACAAAACTCAACGAAAACATATATTAGTAACCAAAAGCCTCGTGAAATAGCATAATTTAAGTCATAGAAGTATATAAAATCGACGTATAAAATACATCGATCATAGCCTATCCTAGCCGCATCGGCATAAAGAAACGGTATCAAACATGTAGGAGGTTGTGGCAACTCGGTGTATTCTTCTGCATTCCATCCTCCTAACTTTGCGATTTGATTGGCACAATGGTTGCCTTCTCTGCGTGTGTGGGTCATATAACAATTGCATCCCTTCATCACCAACTTGCAGTAATTAATTAAGGTCTTTTGTGGGTGATTTTGATACACTCTTTTAATCGTGATGAGTAATAGTGCAGCTTGACAATCCGTCTCCACGATCACGTATCAGATACCATTACTTTTGATGAGGCAAAAGCCCTTGAAAATGGCCCATAATTTGGCAACCAAACTCGTAATCTTGTTTCCTATTTTCCCCATGTATCCACAAACTTAATTCCATGTTGGTCGCTGATCAAACCACCATAGCTAGATGGCCCGATATTTCCTCTTGGACTCCCATCCGTGTTCAGTTTGAAAAATCCGGGACAAGGAGGCTCCCAACAAACGATCACTAATTTGTTTGTTGCCGCAGGTGCATCTTCCTTTTTATCAACTTGAATTTTCCTATAAGACGATGGAATGGGCAATGGCGCTATTCTTGATATTGGAATTGGAATCACACAAACAAGAGAGACGGGAAAACATGGTCGCCGAACAACATAAACTTGATGACAAGGAACGATTACGGGGGAGCAAATACTTGGCGACCATTAATGTCTTGCACATGAAGGAAACGAAAAATTCATAAAATTTGCAAGAATGAAAAAGTATTTAACTAATGCATAAGTATTTTTAACTAATTACACTAACTACCATAAGGAGAAATATTTCTCAACCTATTTACAATTCCGAGAAAAAGAAGTTAAAAAAAAAACTATTATGTTCTTTTGCGATTAGGTCTCTGGTAGCCTATCCTAGCCGCATCGGCATAAAGAAACGGTATCAAACATGTAGGAGGTTGTGGCAACTCGGTGTATTCTTTTGCATTCCATCCTCCTAACTTTGCGATTTGATTGGCACAATGGTTGCCTTCTCTACGTGTGTGGGTCATATGACAATTGCATCCCTTCATCACCAACTTGCAGTAATTAATTAAGGTCTTTTGTGGGTGATTTTGATCCACTCTTTTAATCGTGATGAGTAATAGTGCAGTGCGGCTTGACAATCCGTCTCCACGATCACGTATCGAGATACCTTTACTTTTGATGAGGCAAAAGCCCTTGAAAATGGCCCATAATTTGGCAACCAAACTCGTAATCTTGTTTCCCATTTTCCACATGTATCCACAAACTTAATTCCATGTTGGTCGCTGATCAAACCACCATAGCTAGATGGCCCGATATTTCCTCTTGGACTCCCATCCGTGTTCAGTTTGAAAAATCCGGGACATGGAGGCTCCCAACAAACGATCACTAATTTGTTTGTTGCCGCAGGTGCATCTTCTTTTTTATCAACATGAATTTTCCTATAAGACGATGGAATGGGCAATGGCGCTATTCTTGATATTGGAATTGGAATCACACAAACAAGAGAGACGGGAAAACATGGCCGAACAACATAAACTTGATGACAAGGAACGATTACAGTAGGGGGAGCAAATACTTGAGCAACCATTAATGTCTTGCACATGAAGGAAACGAAAAATTCATAAAATTTGCAAGAATGAAAAAGTATTTAACTAATGCATAAGTATTTTTAACTAATTACACTAACTACCATAAGGAGAAATATTTCTCAACCTATTTACAATTCCGAGAAAAAGAAGTTAAAAAAAAACTATTATGTTCTTTTGCGATTAGGTCTCTGGTAGCCTATCCTAGCCGCATCGGCATAAAGAAACGGTATCAAACATGTAGGAGGTTGTGGCAACTCGGTGTATTCTTTTGCATTCCATCCTCCTAACTTTGCGATTTGATTGGCACAATGGTTGCCTTCTCTACGTGTGTGGGTCATATAACAATTGCATCCCTTCATCACCAACTTGCAGTAATTAATTAAGGTCTTTTGTGGGTGATTTTGATCCACTCTTTTAATCGTGATGAGTAATAGTGCAGCTTGACAATCCGTCTCCACGATCACGTATCAGATACCTTTACTTTTGATGAGGCAAAAGCCCTTGAAAATGGCCCATAATTTGGCAACCAAACTCGTAATCTTGTTTCCCATTTTCCCCATGTATCCACAAACTTAATTCCATGTTGGTCGCTGATCAAACCACCATAGCTAGATGGCCCGATATTTCCTCTTGGACTCCCATCCGTGTTCGGCTTTGAAAAATCCGGGACATGGAGGCTCCCAACAAACGATCACTAATTTGTTTGTTGCCGCAGGTGCATCTTCTTTTTTATCAACATGAATTTTCCTATAAGACGATGGAATGGGCAATGGCGCTATTCTTGATATTGGAATTGGAATCACACAAACAAGAGAGACGGGAAAACATGGCCGAACAACATAAAGCTGGATGACAAGGAACGATTATGGGGAGCAAATACTTGAGCGACCATTAATGTCTTGCACATGAAGGAAACGAAAAATTCATAAAATTTGCAAGAATGAAAAAGTATTTAACTAATGCATAAGTATTTTTAACTAATTACACTAACTACCATAAGGAGAAATATTTCTCAACCTATTTACAATTCCGAGAAAAAGAAGTTAAAAAAAAACTATTATGTTCTTTTGCGATTAGGTCTCTGGTAGCCTATCCTAGCCGCATCGGCATAAAGAAACGGTATCAAACATGTAGGAGGTTGTGGCAACTCGGTGTATTCTTTTCGCATTCCATCCTCCTAACTTTGCGATTTGATTGGCACAATGGTTGCCTTCTCTACGTGTGTGGGTCATATAACAATTGCATCCCTTCATCACCAACTTGCGTAATTAATTAAGGTCTTTTGTGGGTGATTTTGATCCACTTTTAATCGTGATGAGTAATAGTGCAGCTTGACAATCCGTCTCCACGATCACGTATCGATACCTTTACTTTTGATGAGGCAAAAGCCCTTGAAAATGGCCCATAATTTGGCAACCAAACTCGTAATCTTGTTTCCCATTTTCCCCATGTATCCACAAACTTAATTCCATGTTGGTCGCTGATCAAACCACCATAGCTAGATGGCCCGATATTTCCTCTTGGACTCCCATCCGTGTTCAGTTTGAAAAATCGGGACATGGAGGCTCCCAACAAACGATCACTAATTTGTTTGTTGCCGCAGTGCATCTTCTTTTTATCAACATGAATTTTCCTATAAGGCGATGGAATGGGCAATGGCGCTATTCTTGATATTGGAATTGGAATCACACAAACAAGAGAGACGGAAAACATGGCCGAACAACATAAACGGATGACAAGGAACGATTGGGGGAGCAAATACTTGAGCAGCCATTAATGTCTTGCACATGAAGGAAACGAAAAATTCATAAAATTTGCAAGAATGAAAAAGTATTTAACTAATGCATAAGTATTTTTAACTAATTACACTAACTACCATAAGGAGAAATATTTCTCAACCTATTTACAATTCGAGAAAAGAAGTTAAAAAAAACTATTATGTTCTTTTGCGATTAGGTCTCTGGTAGCCTATCCTAGCCGCATCGGCATAAAGAAACGGTATCAAACATGTAGGAGGTTGTGGCAACTCGGTGTATTCTTCTGCATTCCATCCTCCTAACTTTGCGATTTGATTGGCACAATGGTTGCCTTCTCTGCGTGTGTGGGTCATATAACAATTGCATCCCTTCATCACCAACTTGCAGTAATTAATTAAGGTCTTTTGTGGGTGATTTTGATCCACTCTTTTAATCGTGATGAGTAATAGTGCAGCTTGACAATCCGTCTCCACGATCACGTATCAGATACCTTTACTTTTGATGAGGCAAAAGCCCTTGAAAATGGCCCATAATTTGGCAACCAAACTCGTAATCTTGTTTCCCATTTTCCCCATGTATCCACAAACTTAATTCCATGTTGGTCGCTGATCAAACCATAGCTAGATGGCCCGATATTTCCTCATGGACTCCCATCTGTGTTCAGTTTGAAAAATCCGGGACATGGAGGCTCCCAACAAACTATCACTAATTTGTTTGTTGCCGCAGGTGCATCTTCTTTTTTATCAACATGAATTTTCCTATAAGACGATGGAATGGGCAATGGCGCTATTCTTGATATTGGAATTGGAATCACACAAACAAGAGAGATAGGAAAACATGGCCGCCGAACAACATAAACTGGATGACAAGGAACGATTACAGTAGGGGGAGCAAATACTTGAGCAGCCATTAATGTCTTGCACATGAAGGAAACGAAAAATTCATAAAATTTGCAAGAATGAAAAAGTATTTAACTAATGCATAAGTATTTTTAACTAATTACACTAACTACCATAAGGAGAAATATTTCTCAACCTATTTACAATTCCGAGAAAAAGAAGTTAAAAAAAAAACTATTATGTTCTTTTGCGATTAGGACTCTGGTAGCCTATCCTAGCCGCATCGGCATAAAGAAACGGTATCAAACATGTAGGAGGTTGTGGCAACTCGGTGTATTCTTCTGCATTCCATCCTCCTAACTTTGTGATTTGATTGGCACAATGGTTGCCTTCTCTACGTGTGTGGGTCATATAACAATTGCATCCCTTCATCACCAACTTGCAGTAATTAATTAAGGTCTTTTGTGGGTGATTTTGATCCAATCTTTTAATCGTGATGAGTAATAGTGCAGCTTGACAATCCGTCTCCACGATCACGTATCAGATACCTTTACTTTTGATGAGGCAAAAGCCCTTGAAAATGGCCCATAATTTGGCAACCAAACTCGTAATCTTGTTTCCCATTTTCCCCATGTATCCACAAACTTAATTCCATGTTGGTCGCTAATCAAACCATAGCTAGATGGCCCGATATTTCCTCTTGGACTCCCATCCGTGTTCAGTTTGAAAAATTCGGGACATGGAGGCTCCCAACAAACGATCACTAATTTGTTTGTTGCCGCAGGTGCATCTTCTTTTTTATCAACATGAATTTTCCTATAAGACGATGGAATGGGCAATGGCGCTATTCTTGATATTGGAATTGGAATCACACAAACAAGAGAGACGGGAAAACATGGCCGAACAACATAAACCGGATGACAAGGAACGATTACGAGGGGGAGCAAATACTTGAGCAGCCATTAATGTCTTGCAAATGAAAGAAACGAAAAATTCATAAAATTTGCAAGAATGAAAAAGTATTTAACTAATGCATAAGTATTTTTAACTAATTACACTAACTACCATAAGGAGAAATATTTCTCAACCTATTTACAATTCCGAGAAAAATAAGTTAAAAAAAAACTATTATGTTCTTTTGCGATTAGGTCTCTGGTAGCCTGTGGCGACCCGGCCCGAGGTGGAACCGAGGGCCTGACGCTTCAAATAAGGAGGGAAACAAGTAGGCAATTAAACATGCAAGTACTAAATTTTTAAAAACGACGTGACGCAACATTGGAGACGTAGCACGCCTCGGCACCAAAGGGCCGGTATTTTTAAAACTTTTAAAACCTGATATAACAGTTAAACAATTTAAACCAAGTCATCGGCGACACTACATGCCGGAACCCAAGCTAACAGTTTATGGGCAAGAATTAAATAAGAGCTAATAGGATGCTCAGCGGAAGACTTAAACAAGTGGGATAATAACAAGTTAACCAAAGCTCGGCACACAATGCAAGACAAAAGAGATACAAGTACTACAAGTGATATAACTACTAGTAGCTAACAAGAGTTACACAAGCAAGTTTTATACAAATACCCAAGCATAGTCTAATTGACTTGCTTTAACCCGTCGTCCTTACAAAATACAAGACAAGAGGAAGAGGACATCTAAACCACCTCTTCGATCGACGGCGAACCAAAAGGAGTACAAGGCACGAACACGGCGAGTCAACGAGCAGAACCTGTCTTGCTAGGATCTAAAGCAGTAAAGGGGAAAGGGTAAGTCATAAAGACTCGTAAGCTATCAATCATGCATGTCATGGCAATATGCAACATACAAGGCAAGTTATAGTCACATAAGCATAGAGAGCATATATCCAAGATGCACATTGTTTCACATAGGTGCGCATAATTAAATCACATAGGATAAGGATATATGAAGAGCCGGCCGCCACGTAGTTCTCGCATACAAGCGTTATCTTGAGCGTGCATGTGTCAGATGCGTGTAGTACATCGACCTTCCGAGGGAATGCTCGGGATAGAACCAATGGTACTCGTATTGATGCAACAAAGGGAACTACTTCCCCACTGTGGCCACAGTGGAGGCGTGTGTGAACAAGGACAGGATGCCAGCTGGACTCATGCAATGCCAAGTAATGTATACTTAACAAAAATATCAAGTAGTTAACGAGGTCGACAAGAGCGATCTCGTTCGTGACAAGTAAATTATTCTCATCAATAACCAAGTAGGGTTGAGTTCGACAAGAGCGAACTCACATGTCAATCAAGTATTCTATAATATGACATTTAAGATCAAGCAAGGCAATCAATCCAAGTTCAAGAGTCTAGAATTATTATTCTAAGGTAAACGTGATTAGAACGTCGTAGGGATTGATTGGTGAGCCGGTATTGTTCAATAGCTCGCTAAACTTGACTCCGTTGAGTTGTCTCTAACAATTCATCCAATAGAGTTAGGACGCTAAATGCATCACAAACCCTTTTCTAAGTTTGCGTATATGATCGGTTAGGTCATTAATCCATTTAACAACCGTAGGCAAGGATTATCATCAATTCAATTTCAATGAGCCTTAGAATTATTATTTCAAAGGTTGATAATTTACAATAGTCCAAGAACATTAATTATTCGTAGGAGGGTATAGAACACATTTAATTCTACACATAAGATCCAATTCAACAAGATGAACAATTCATGGCATGTGGAACCCTAGAATTCATAGTTTCCAAAAGTCATTAAAATCCAATAGTCCAAGAACATTAGTTGTTCCTAAGAGGGTATAGAACATATTTAATTCTAGGCATAGGACTAATTTAACAAGATGATCATTTTAATCAAAAATCCCAAAAGGCCAATTCATCAATAATCATGGCAAGAGCATGGTAGGAGCATGGGATTTACAAGAAGAGGGGGACATGGCATATCTAGCATACATCCTAAGGGGAATCGATAGCTTACCTTACACCCAAGAAAGAGATGGAAAGAACACAAAGTAATCGGATGGAAATGATCTCCTTGTCGGTAGCTTCACTCCGGTGGTCTCGGTTTGGCAAACGGAGGTCGGGAGCTCAATCCATGGAGTAGACACACACTAGTCTCACCTTTTCTCTACACACACTAATATGGCAAGAGAGAGAGAAGAAAAATCTGGGAATGAAGGCTTAATGGCTGATCAACAAGAGGTGAGCTTTTATATGTTGCATGGATGTGGTGGAAATCCACATGGCACAAGGAGAAGGCCTCAAAATACACTTGTCAAATGGAGGTAGCTTGAGGTTAGGACTAATCCAACTTGATTAGTGTTTAATAGGTAGGATTAGGGTCAACTAAGAAGGGGTTAAAGGGGTCAAAGGTCGGACATAGAGAGAGGGAGAAAATTTCCCGTAGCTGAAGAAGAGCGAGGCGGGCGCCCAAAGATGGCGCCTCAAGCTGAGGTTAGTTTCCTGTTTTTCATTTGCTCTCAGCTTTTGGGGCGCGCGCCTCACTCGATCCATGCGGGCGCCTCAACTACTGGGGCTTCAAAACTTGACTTAAACATGTCCTAAAGGGTCCTAGACTTGTGGGCAACCATTCTAGGGTCTAACACCACTCAAAACAAGTCCGAAACACACCCGAACAACACCCGGAACAAGGTAGGACAAGGCTCGAACATGCTACGATTGGTTGACGAATCAAACCCGGATCAAACATCAATGAAACTAAGATATCTTGGGCATGGAAAAGGCTTGTTTAACCATGGTTAAGAGTTCAATACAAGGCCGGGAACTCAATGAACATATCGCACGACGAAATACGCGCAAAACGGGAGAAGAGGGAAATCGCTAAGGCCAAAACAAAGCAAGAAGGTTTCCAAACTTCCAACTAAGCTTACTATGATCAAGGTGAACGTTCTAGGTCATCTATGATGGACAATAGAACTATAACAAGTCTCGGTCGAGTGCTAACATGCTAAGGCAAACACTCACGGTACAAGGCAAGGCAAGCAATGCAAGAAAGGCTTTCAAGCAACTAGGCACATAATACTCTCATATGAGTATGACATGAACAATTAGGAGTATCTAACATGTTAAGGCATGAAACAAGCATGTTATCAAGGTATAAGACAAGTAATGCAAGTAATGGGTTTGGGTTCTCACATCCTCCCCCACTTAAAGGAATTTAGTCCCTAAATTCTTACCGGAATCATCGAATAGGAAAGGGTACTTCTCTCTCATATCAAGCTCGGTCTCCCACGTGGCTTCCTCAATATCATGATTCTTCCACAAGACCTTCACCAAGGGAATTTTCTTTGTTCTCAACACTTGCTCTTTTGTATCAAGGATCCTCACCGGCTTCTCATCGTAAGAAAGGTCAGGCTCAAAAGAAATCTCATCATAAGTCAAGACATGCGATTCATCCTTCAAGTATTTGCGTAACATCGAGACATGAAAGACGTCATGAACATCCGATATAGAAGGTGGCAATGCTAACCGATACGCCAAAGCTCCAATCCTCTCTAGGATCTCGAATGGTCCAATGAATCTAGGTGTAAGTTTACCTTTCTTCCCAAATCGCTTAGTACCGCGTCGGGGCGATACCTTCAAGAATACAGAGTCACCAACCTGAAATTCTAAGTCACGTCTCCGGTTATCCGCGTAGCTCTTCTGTCTACTCTGGGCTGTAAGCAATCTATCTCTAATAAGCTTCACGCTCTCAGCCGACTGTTGTACCATCTCCGAACCCCAAAGTTTAGCTTCACCAACCTCATCCCAGCAAATCGGTGAACGACACTTACACCCATTTAAAGCCTCATATGGCGCCATCTCAATACTGGACTGGTAACTGTTGTTATACGCAAATTCGACTAGTGGTAAATGAGAATCCCAACTACCTTTGAAATCCATAGCACAAGCACGCAATAAGTCCTCTAATACCTGAATCAATCTCTCGGACTGACCATGTGACTGAGGATAAAAAGCAACACTGAAATTAAGTCTCGTACGCATAGCCTCATGAAATGAATGTCAAAATCTCGAAGTAAATTTGGGATCTTTCTCCGATCAAATGCTAACTGCCTCAAACTATAGGTTATCGCAATAGGTATGAAAAGTAATGATTTAGTCAATTCTTCCATAACAAGAACTAGTCGTAATACTCCATCGATAGAAGGAATGCAAATTCTGCTTCAGTCAAGATACTATCACTGTTCAAAGAAAACGCAGGAGTCTTATTCTCACAATCATTAGGTAATGCTAGATATTCAATTCTTGAAAACTGTTTTCACATTTGTCACTCCAAATAAAATTATATTTCTTCTATTTAAATTGGTCAAAGAAGTAGAACTCTTTAAAAATCCTTCAATGAATCAACGGACTTCGATAAACAAATTAGGAATCTTCCACTTAGCAACTGCTTCCAATCTCGATGGATCCAAGTAAATACCAGTACTAGAAACTATGTGCCCAAGAAAATAAACTTTTTCGAGCAAAAACGCATACTTGCTACATTTAGCAAAAAGTTGCTTCTCACGCAAAACAGAAAGAACCACTCCCAAACGATCTGCATGTTCTTCTCATGACTTTGAGTACACAAGAATATCCTCATTGAAAACTACGACAAAACAATCCAAATAATTATGGGATACTCGATTCTTTAAATCCATGAAAACTGTAGGCGCGTTTGCGAACTTAAACGACATCACAATGAACTTATAAAGGTCATGTCACGAAGGAAAAATTGTCTTCGGAATATCTTCCTATCGAACTCATAACTGATGGTAACCACTATGCACGTCAAGCTTGAAATATACATCCGGTCCATGATGTTGATCAAAGATATCATCAATATGCGGTAAGGATAATTATTCTTTATAATCACTTGGTTCAAATGGCGGCAGACAATGCATAACTGTAAAGTATCATATTTCTTATTTACAGATAACACTGGTGCATCCACGAAGATACACTCGGTCTAATAAACTCCCTATCAAGAAGTTCATGCAACTCTCTCAACTCAGTTGGAGCCATTCTATAAGGTGCTCTAGAAATAGGCGAAGTTTCCTGGCAATATCTCAATGCAAAATTCTAATTCTCGGTCGGGAGGTAATGCATACTCAGTCGAAAAACATCCGGAAATTCATTAATTACCAGAACTTTATGAAAAACTAGAACTTCTTATAATGTAGAAGTAGGCATGATAGTCTCAAGTACACAAGTGAGATAACAAGTATAACCTTGCGATAAAAGTTTTCTAGCCCGCAAAGTAGAAATAACATGTATATTATTCATGGCATGATCACTAATAAACACGAACTTCCGGTATACCAGGTATGTCAGATGTAACTATCTTATTATGGAAATCTCATAATTACACTTGTAAAAATTTCATATACAAAATGCACATATTTGTACAAGTATAACAAAGCACCATTTCTTGTTATATTCCATTTTGGTCTCAAGTAAGCAAGTATACACATATATAGGGTACAAACGCCATGTAACATAGTATTTTAACTCTACTATGCAAGTATAACAAGTATGGAATAATCACGTTATTATCATACATATACACATTCATACAAGGTAAGGCGGTCTAATATTATTTAGCCCATTTCAAGGAATCTACTAAGTAGTTTTCGATATCCAAGTTCAAGAAAATTCAAGTATGTTATTAATCACACAATTAACCATTTATCAATGGTAGGCATGGAACATCACGATGTTAAGCATGAACAAAATCACGGATATTAACGTATAGCTTAAGATTACTTACTAATATATTCTTAATCATTATAAGTCAACCCGTATATGGTCGACAATCAAGCTAGTGAATGGTAAGTACAACACAATACCCAAAGCTAATACTTTTCTAATATATTAGGTTAACAAAGAGGCAAGAACAAAATTTCAAAATCAGTAGGTAGAATATGTTTACCCACGAATACACTACTAATCCTTTCACATGAAAACACGTATAGGTTGATAACAATTTCGAGCATGTGGCATGTGATTAACTCTTGGCTTATCACAAATTTTAACAGACCATGAATGAAAATATTTCATTATTTGGGATAATCTCCAAAACTAAAATTAATATCGGGAAGCAAGTACTCAAGTTTCCTCCAAGCAAGCAAGACATGAACACATGATCAAGAACTACAATGGGTACAAGTATTCATATATCAATTATGAAATATCAATAAGTACTACGGGAGGCTAAGCCATTCCGCTCTTAAAACGCCTACAATGAATCTTGGTTGTAGTGAATTCCACGGCGATCACTCTTGGGACCGACAAACTGATTTCTATGATTTCAAGTAGCGGAGCAAGGAAACAATGGATCTATAGTAACGTAACACCTACTCTTGGTGTAACTGTGCCTTGAAAGTAAAATGGGAGAAAGGTAGTATTCCTTGACACGAACACTGTACTCACGAGAATCTAGATTACAATGAACTTAGGATTCTAAGTCCTATTCATTAATGAAGAATCTGCCAATAAGGCACGAAAGAGAACACTCAACGTCATGATTCACACAAGAACTAACCCAACTAGGCCATGGAACCTATCCTGGCCGATAGCTAACCTATAAACAAGCTCTGATACCAACTGTGGCGACCCGGCCCGGGCCCGAGGTGGAACCGAGGGTCGGATCGCCCAAATAAGGGGGGAAACAAGTAGGCGATTAAACATGCAAGTACTAAATTTTTTAAAAACGACGTGACGCAACATTGGAGACGTAGCACGCCTCGGCACCAAAGGGCCGGTATTTTTAAAACTTTTAAAACCTGATATAACAGTTAAACAATTTAAACCAAGTCATCGGCGACACTACATGCCGGAACCCAAGCTAACAGTTTATGGGCAAGAATTAAATAAGAGCTAATAGGATGCTCAGCGGAAGACTTAAACAAGTGGGATAATAACAAGTTAACCAAAGCTCGGCTTACACAATGCCGGCACAAAAGAGATACAAGTACTACAAGTGATATAACTACTAGTAGCTAACAAGAGTTACACAAGCAAGTTTTATACAAATACCCAAGCATAGTCTAATTGACTTGCTTTAACCCGTCGTCCTTACAAAATACAAGACAAGAGGAAGAGGACATCTAAACCACCTCTTCGATCGACGGCGAACCAAAAGGAGTACAAGGCACGAACACGGCGAGTCAACGAGCGGCTCTTGCTAGGATAAAGCTAAAAGCGAAAAGGGGAAAGGGTAAGTCATAAAGACTCGTAAGCTATCAATCATGCATGTCATGGCAATATGCAACATACAAGGCAAGTTATAGTCACATAAGCATAGAGAGCATATATCCAAGATGCACATTGTTTCACATAGGTGCGCATAATTAAATCACATAGGATAAGGATATATGAAGAGCCGGGCCGCTACGTAGTTCCTGCATACAAGCGTTATCTTGAGCGTGCATGTGTCAGATGCGTGTAGTACATCGACCTTCCGAGGAATGCTCTGATAGAACCAATGGTACTCGTATTGATGCAACAAAGGGAACTACTTCCCGTGGCCACAGTGGAGGCGTGTGTGAACAAGGACAGATGCCACTGACTCATGCAATGCCAAGTAATGTATACTTAACAAAAATATCAAGTAGTTAACGAGGTCGACAAGAGATCTCGCTCGTGACAAGTAAATTATTCTCATCAATAACCAAGTAGGGTTGAGTTCGACAAGAGCGAACTCACATGTCAATCAAGTATTCTATAATATGACATTTAAGATCAAGCAAGGCAATCAATCCAAGTTCAAGAGTCTAGAATTATTATTCTAAGGTAAACGTGATTAGAACGTCGTAGGGATTGATTGGTGAGCCGGTATTGTTCAATAGCTCGCTAAACTTGACTCGCTGAGTTGTCTCTAACAATTCATCCAATAGAGTTAGGACGCTAAATGCATCACAAACCCTTTTCTAAGTTTGCGTATATGATCGGTTAGGTCATTAATCCATTTAACAACCGTAGGCAAGGATTATCATCAATTCAATTTCAATGAGCCTTAGAATTATTATTTCAAAGGTTGATAATTTACAATAGTCCAAGAACATTAATTATTCGTAGGAGGGTATAGAACACATTTAATTCTACACATAAGATCCAATTCAACAAGATGAACAATTCATGGCATGTGGAACCCTAGAATTCATAGTTTCCAAAGTCATTAAAATCCAATAGTCCAAGAACATTAGTTGTTCCTAAGAGGGTATAGAACATATTTAATTCTAGGCATAGGACTAATTTAACAAGATGATCATTTTAATCAAAAATCCCAAAAGACCAATTCATCAATAATCATGGCAAGAGCATGGTAGGAGCATGGGATTTACAAGAAGAGGGGGACATGGCATATCTAGCATACATCCTAAGGGGAATCGATAGCTTACCTTACACCCAAGAAAGAGATGGAAAGAACACAAAGTAATCGGATGGAAATGATCTCCTTGTCGGTAGCTTCACTCCGGTGGTCTCGGTTTGGCAAACGGAGGTCGGGAGCTCAATCCATGGAGTAGACACACACTAGTCTCACCTTTCTCTACACACACAATATGGCAGAGAGAGAAGAAAAAATCTGGGAATGAAGGCTTAATGGCTGATCAACAAGAGGTGAGCTTTTATATGTTGCATGGATGTGGTGGAAATCCACATGGCACAAGGAGAAGGCCTCAAAATACACTTGTCAAATGGAGGTAGCTTGAGGTTAGGACTAATCCAACTTGATTAGTGTTTAATAGGTAGGATTAGGGTCAACTAAGAAGGGGTTAAAGGGGTCAAAGGTCGGACATAGGAGAGGAGGGAGAAAATTTCCCGTAGCTGAAGAAGAGCTGAGGCGGGCGCCTCAGCATGGCCCATGCCGCCTCAAGCAGTTAGTTTCTGTTTTTCATTTGCTCTCGGCTGGGCGGCGCCTCACTCGATCCATGCGGCGCAACTCGGGCTTCTTCAAAACTTGACTTAAACATGTCCTAAAGGGTCCTAGACTTGTGGGCAACCATTCTAGGGTCTAACACCACTCAAAACAAGTCCGAAACACACCCGAACAACACCCGGAACAAGGTAGGACAAGGCTCGAACATGCTACGATTGGTTGACGAATCAAACCCGGATCAAACATCAATGAAACTAAGATATCTTGGGCATGGAAAAGGCTTGTTTAACCATGGTTAAGAGTTCAATACAAGGCCGGGAACTCAATGAACACATCGCATCGACAATACGCCGCAAGAAAACGGGAGAAGAGGAAATCGCTAAGGCCAAAACAAAGCAAGAAGGTTTCCAAACTTCCAACTAAGCTTACTATGATCAAGGTGAACGTTCTAGGTCATCTATGATGGACAATAGAACTATAACAAGTCTCGGTCGAGTGCTAACATGCTAAGGCAAACACTCACGGTACAAAGGCAGGGCAAGCAATGCAAGAAAGGCTTTCAAGCAACTAGGCACATAATTCTCTCATATGAGTATGACATGAACAATTAGGAGTATCTAACATGTTAAGGCATGAAACAAGCATGTTATCAAGGTATACGACAAGTAATGCAAGTAATGGGTTTGGGTTCTCACATAGCCTATCCTAGCCGCATCGGCATAAAGAAACGGTATCAAACATGTAGGAGGTTGTGGCAACTCGGTGTATTCTTTTGCATTCCATCCTCCTAACTTTATTGCGATTTGATTGGCACAATGGTTGCCTTTCTGCGTGTGTGGGTCATATAACAATTGCATCCCTTCATCACCAACTTGCGGTAATTAATTAAGGTCTTTTGTAGGTGATTTTGATCCCTCTTTTAATCGTGATAAGTAATAGTGCAGACTTGACAATCTGTCTCACGATCACGTATCGATACCATTACTTTTGATGAGGCAAAAGCCCTTGAAAATGGCCCATAATTTGGCAACCAAACTCGTAATCTTGTTTCCTATTTTCCCCATGTATCCACAAACTTAATTCCATGTTGGTCGCAGATCAAACCACCATAGCTAGATGGCCCGATATTTCCTTTTGGACTCCCATCCGTGTTCGGCTTTGAAAAATCCAGGACAAGGAGGCTCCCAACAAACGATCACTAATTTGTTTGTTGCCGCAGTGCATTTTCCTTTTATCAACATGAATTTTCCTATAAGGCGATGGAATGGGCAATGGCGCTATTCTTGATATTGGAATTGGAATCACACAAACAAGAGACGGAAAACATGGCCGAAAACATAAACCGGATGACAAGGAACGATTACTGAGGGGGAGCAAATACTTGAGCGACCATTAATGTCTTGCACATGAAGGAAAGCGAAAAATTCATAAAATTTGCAAGAATGAAAAAGTATTTAACTAATGCATAAGTATTTTTAACTAATTACACTAACTACCATAAGGAGAAATATTTCTCAACCTATTTACAATTTCGAGAAAAGAAGTTAAAAAAAACTATTATGTTCTTTTGCGATTAGGTCTCGGTACCCTATCCTAGCATCGGCATAAAGAAACGGTATCAAACATGTAGGAGGTTGTGGCAACCGGTGTATTCTTTCTCGCATTCCATCATCCTAACTTTGCGATTTGATTGGCACAATGGTTGCCTTCTATGTGTGTGGGTCATATAACAATTGCATCCCTTCATCACCAACTTGCGAATTAATTAAGGTCTTTTGTGGGTGATTTTGATCCACTCTTTTAATCGTGATGAGTAATAGTGCAGCTTGACAATCCGACTCCACGATCACGCATCGATACCTTTACTTTTGATGAGGCAAAAGCCCTTGAAAATGGCCCATAATTTGGCAACCAAACTCGTAATCTTGTTTCCCATTTTCCCCATGTATCCACAAACTTAATTCCATGTTGGTCGCCGATCAAACCACCATAGCTAGATGGCCCGATATTTCCTCTTGGACTCCCATCCGTGTTCGCTTTGAAAAATCAGACAAGGAGGCTCCCAACAAACGATCACTAATTTGTTTGTTGCCGGGTGCATCTTCCTTTTTATCAACATGAATTTTCCTATAAGACGATGGAATGGGCAATGGCGCTATTCTTGATATTGGAATTGGAATCACACAAACAAGAGGGAAAACACGAAAACATAAACCGGATGACAAGGAACGATTACAATAGGGGAGCAAATACTTGAGCGACCATTAATGTCTTGCACATGAAGGAAACGAAAAATTCATAAAATTTGCAAGAATGAAAAAGTATTTAACTAATGCATAAGTATTTTTAACTAATTACACTAACTACCATAAGGAGAAATATTTCTCAACCTATTTACAATTCCGAGAAAAGAAGTTAAAAAAAAAACTATTATGTTCTTTTGCGATTAGGTCTCGTAGCCTATCCTAGCCGCATCGGCATAAAGAAACCAGATCAAACATGTAGGAGGTTGTGGCAACTCTGTAGCATTCCATCCTCCTAACTTTGCGATTTGATTGGCACAATGGTTGCCTTCTCTGTGTGTGGGTCATATAACAATTGCATCCCTTCATCACCAACTTGCAAGAATTAATTAAGGTCTTTTGTGGGTGATTTTGATCCACTCTTTTAATCGTGATGAGTAATAGTGCAGCTTGACAATCCGCCTCCACGATCACGCATCGATACCTTTACTTTTGATGAGGCAAAAGCCCTTGAAAATGGCCCATAATTTGGCAACCAAACTCGTAATCTTGTTTCCCATTTTCCCCATGTATCCACAAACTTAATTCCATGTTGGTCGCCGATCAAACCACCATAGCTAGATGGCCCGATATTTCCTCTGGACTCCCATCCGTGTTCGCTTTGAAAAATCGGGACATGGAGGCTCCCAACAAACTATCACTAATTTGTTTGTTGCCGCAGGTGCATCTTCTTTTTTATCAACATGAATTTTCCTATAAGACGATGGAATGGGCAATGGCGCTATTCTTGATATTGGAATTGGAATCACACAAACAAGAGAGATAGGAAAACATGGCCGAACAACATAAACCGGATGACAAGGAACGACATGGGGGAGCAAATACTTGAGCAGCCATTAATGTCTTGCACATGAAGGAAACGAAAAATTCATAAAATTTGCAAGAATGAAAAAGTATTTAACTAATGCATAAGTATTTTTAACTAATTACACTAACTACCATAAGGAGAAATATTTCTCAACCTATTTACAATTCCGAGAAAAAGAAGTTAAAAAAAAAACTATTATGTTCTTTTGCGATTAGGTCTCTGGTAGCCTATCCTAGCCGCATCGGCATAAAGAAACCAGATCAAACATGTAGGAGGTTGTGGCAACTCGGTGTATTCTTACATTCCATCCTCCTAACTTTCGATTTGATTGGCACAATGGTTGCCTTCTCTACGTGTGTGGGTCATATAACAATTGCATCCCTTCATCACCAACTTGCAGTAATTAATTAAGGTCTTTTGTGGGTGATTTTGATCCACTCTTTTAATCGTGATGAGTAATAGTGCAGCTTGACAATCCGTCTCCACGATCACGTATCAGATACCTTTACTTTTGATGAGGCAAAAGCCCTTGAAAATGGCCCATAATTTGGCAACCAAACTCGTAATCTTGTTTCCCATTTTCCCCATGTATCCACAAACTTAATTCCATGTTGGTCGCTGATCAAACCATAGCTAGATGGCCAGATTTTCCTCTTGGACTCCCATCAGGTGTTGGTTTGAAAAATCGGGACATGGAGGCTCCCAACAAGCGATCACTAATTTGTTTGTTGCCGCAGTGCATCTTCTTTTTATCAACTTGAATTTTCCTATAAGGCGATGGAATGGGCAATGGCGCTATTCTTGATATTGGAATTGGAATCACACAAACAGAGAGAAGGAAAACATGGCCGCCGAACAACATAAAGCTGGATGACAAGGAGCGATTACAGTAGGGGAGCAAATACTTGAGCGACCATTAATGTCTTGCACATGAAGGAAACGAAAAATTCATAAAATTTGCAAGAATGAAAAAGTATTTAACTAATGCATAAGTATTTTTAACTAATTACACTAACTACCATAGGAGAAATATTTCTCAACCTATTTACAATTCAGAAAAATTAAAAAAAAAAAACTATTATGTTCTTTTGCGATTAGGTCTCAGTAGCCTATCTAGCCGCATCGGCATAAAGCGGTATCAAACATGTAGGAGGTTGTGGCAACTCGGTGTATTCTGCATTCCATCCTCCCTTTTGCGATTTGATCGGCACAATGGTTGCCTTCTCTGCGTGTGTGAGTCATATAACAATTGCATCCCTTCATCACCAACTTGCGATAATTAATTAAGGTCTTTTGTGGGTGATTTTGATCCACTCTTTTAATCGTGATGAGTAATAGTGCAGCTTGACAATCCGTCTCACGATCACGTATCGGATACCTTTACTTTTGATGAGGCAAAAGCCCTTGAAAATGGCCCATAATTTGGCAACCAAACTCGTAATCTTGTTTCCCATTTTCCCCGTGTATCCACAATTCCATGTTGATCAAATATAGATGTTCGGTTTAGCGAAAAATGGGACATGGAGGCTCCCAACAAGCGATCACTAATTTGTTTGTTGCATGAGTGCATCTTCTTTTTATCAACATGAATTTTCCTATAAGGCGATGGAATGGGCAATGGCGCTATTCTTGATATTGGAATTGGAATCACACAAACAAGAGACGGAGAAAACATGGCCGCCGAACAACATAAAGCTGGATGACAAGGAGCGATTACGTGGGGAGCAAATACTTGAGCGACCATTAATGTCTTGCACATGAAGAAAGCGAAAAATTCATAAAATTTGCAAGAATGAAAAAGTATTTAACTAATGCATAAATTTTAACTAATTACACTAACTACCATAAGGAGAAATATTTCTCAACCTATTTACAATTCGAGAAAAAAGTTAAAAAAACTATTATGTTCTTTTGCGATTAGGTCTCTGGTAGCCTATCCTAGCCGCATCGGCATAAAGAAACGGTATCAAACATGTAGGAGGTTGTGGCAACTCGGTTATTCTTAGCATTCCATCCTCCAACTTTGCGATTTGATTGGCACAATGGTTGCCTTCTCTGCGTGTGTGTCATATAACAATTGCATCCCTTCATCACCAACTTGCGGTAATTAATTAAGGTCTTTTGTGGGTGATTTTGATCCTCTTTTAATCGTGATGAGTAATAGTGCAGCTTGACAATCGGTCTCCACGATCACGTATCGGATACCTTTACTTTTGATGAGGCAAAAGCCCGAAAATGGCCCATATTTGGCAACCAAACTCGTAATCTTGTTTCCCATTTTCCCCATGTATCCACAAACTTAATTCCATGTTGGTGCATTGATCAAACCATAGCCAGCTAGATGGCTGAGATTTCCTCTTGGACTCCGTCGTGTTCGGTTTGAAAAAGGGACATGGAGGCTCCCAACAAACGATCACTAATTTGTTTGTTGCCGCGAGGTGCATCTTCTTTTAGAATTTTCCTATAAGGCGATGATGGAATGGGCAATGGCTATTCTTGATATTGGAATTGGAATCACACGAAAGCAAAGGAGAGAGGAAAACATGGTAAGCCAGAACAATAATGGCGGATGACAAAGAGGCCGATTACGGTGGGGAGCAAATACTTGGCGACCATTAATGTCTTGCACATGAAACGAAAAATTCATAAAATTTGCAGAATGAAAAAGTGTTAACTTGTTT
>CM028384.1:75235760-75321081 GCA_013146195.2 Codonopsis lanceolata | reverse complement strand
CTTTTTATCAACTGAATTTTCCTATATATCATGGAATGGGCAATGGCGCTATTCTTGATATTGGAATTGAATCACACAAACCGTAAATACGAAAATATAATGGTAACATAAACCGATGACAAGGAACGATTACAAGAGGGGAGCAAATACTTGAAGAAACGGAAACTCATAAAATTTGCAAAATGAAAAAGTATTTAACTAATGCATAAGCATTTTTAACTAATTACACTACCACAAGGAGAAATATTTTCAACCTATTTACAATCTTAAGAAAAGAAGTTAAAAAACTATTATGTTCTCTTGCGATTAGGTCTCGGTAGCCCATCCTAGCCAGATACAAAGAAACGTTATCAAACATGTAGAGGTGTGGCAACTCAGTATTATTCTCATTTAACCCAACATTGATCCATCGATAATGGCCTTCCCCATGTGTGAGTCATATAATCGTGATCCCTTCATCACCAACCTGTGTAATTAATTAAGGTCTTTGTGGGTGATTTTGATCCACTCTTTAAGCGTGATGAGTAATAGTTGACAACCGTCTCCACGATCACGTATCGGATACCTTTACTTTTGATGAGGCAAAAACCTTGAAAATGGCCCATAATTTGGCAACCAAATCAGAATCTCTGTTTCCCATTTTCCCCATGTATCCACAAACTTAATTCCATGTTGGTCGCTGATCCAATTCATAGCTAGATGGCCCGAGATTTCATGGACTCCTATCCATGTTCATTTTGAAAAAGCCGGACATGGAGGCTCCCAACAAACGATCACTAATTTGTTTTGTTGCAGCAGTATCTTCTTTTTATCAACTTGAATTTTCCTATAAGGCGATGGAATGGGCAATATTCTTTTGATATTGGAATTGGAATCACACAAACCAAAGACTCGAAAACATGGCCACAACATAAACTGATGACAAGGAACGACAATAGTGGGGAGCAAATACTTGAGTACCCATTAATGTCTTGCGACATGAAGGAAACGAAAATTCATAAAATTTGCAAGAATGAAAAAGTATTTAACTAATGGCTTTTAACTAATTACACTAACTACCACAAAGATAAATATTTCTAAACCTATTTACACCCGAGAAAAGAAGTTAAAAAAAACTATTATGTTCTTTTATGATTAGGTCTCCGTAGCCCATCCTAGCCGGTGATAAAGAAAACGGTATCAAACATGTAGGAGGTTGTGGCAACTTGGTGTATTCTTCTCGCATTCCACTTAATCTCTTTTGCGATTTGATCGGCACAATGGTTGCCTTCTTCAATGTGTGAGTCATATAACAATTGCATCCTTCATCACCAATTTGAAGCAATAAATTAAGTCTTTTGTGGGTGATTTTGATCCACTCTTTTAAGCGTGATGAGTAATAGTTTTGCTTGAAATCCTCCCTACGATCAATTTATACCTTTACTTTTGATGAGGCAAAGCCTTGAAAATGGCCCATATTTGCAAACAAACTCGAATCTTGTTTCCCATTTTCCCATGTATCCACAAACTTAATTCCATGTTGTCGCTGATCAAACCACTATAGCTAGATGGCCACGAGATTTCCTCATGGACTCCTATCCGTGTTCGCTTTAAAAAGCCGGACATGGAGGCTCCCAACAAGAAACGATCACTAATTTGTTTGTTGCCGCAGTGCATCTTCTTTTTTTACATCAACTTGAATTTTCCTATAAGGCGATGGATATGGGCAATGGTGCAATTCTTGATATTGGAATTGGAATCACACAAAGCAAAAAAGGAAAAAACATGGCCTTAAAAACAACATAAAGCGGATGACAAGGCAATTACAAGTAGGGAGTAAATACTTGAGCAGCCATTAATGTCTTGCACATGAAGGAAACAAAAAATTCATTAAATTTGCAAGAATGAAGAAGTATTTAACTAATGCATAAGTATTTTTAAGTAATTACACTAACTACCACAAGGAGAAATATTTCTCAACCTATTTACAATTCCGAGAAAAAGAAGTTAAAAAAAAAACTATTATGTTCTTTTGCGATTAGGTCTCTGGTAGCCCATCCTAGCCGCATCGTCATAAAGAAACGATATCAAACATGTAGGAGGTTGTGGCAACTCGGTGTATTCTTCACGCATTCCATCCTCCTAACTTTGCAATTTGATCAGCATAATGGTTTTCCTGGCGTGTGTGAGTCATATAACAATTGCATCCCTTCATCACCAACTTGGTGATTAATTAAGGTCTTTTTTGTGGGTGATTTTGATCCACTCTTTTAACCGTGATGAGTAATAGTGCAGCTTGACAATCCGTCTCCACGATCACGTATCGGATACATTTACTTTTGATGAGGCAAAAGCCCTTGAAAATGGCCCATAATTTTGCAACCAAACTCGTAATCTTGTTTCCCATTTTCCCCATGTATCCAAAAAACTTAATTCCATGTTGGTCGCTGATCAAACCACCATAGCTAGATGGCCCGGATTTCCTCTTGGACTCGCATCCGTGTTCTGTTTCAAAAAGCCGGGACATGGAGGCTCCCAACAAACGATCACTAATTTGTTTGTTGCCGCAGGTGCATCTTCTTTTTTATCAACTTGAATTTTCCTATAAGACTATGGAATGGGCAATGGAGCTATTCTTGATATTGGAATTGGAATCACACAAACCCGGAAAGACGGAAAACATGGTAAGCCGCTTGAACAACATAAACCGGATGACAAGGAACGAATTACATAAAGATGGGGGGAGCAAATACTTGAGCAACCATTAATGTCTTGCACATGAAGGAAACGCAAAATTCATGAAATTTGCAAAAATGAAATAGGTATTTAACTAATGCATAAGTATTTTTAACTAATTACACTAACTACCACAAGGAGAAATATTTCTCAACCTATTTAGAATTTTAAGAAAAAGAAGTTAAAAAAAACTAAAACACACAAAGCAGACCCACCAACTTTGGGCTATATTGCAATTGCCCCACGAAACTTTAGTTCATCTATTTTGGCCACCACTACAGTTGCAAGCGAGCCCATTTTTTGGATGGCCGTTAGATTTGGTCGTTATGTCATGTCAAATGTCTATTTTACCCACAGCAAATATTAATGGAGGAACAATTATTTTTAAAAGGGGTCAAAGCGTAAATGATTGAACACAGGGGATATTCGTGGATCTGTTCATATTCATCTCTCCTCTACACTCACACACGAGAGATCTGTTCCCTCTCTCAAATCCCACCCCCTTTCCTAAAAAACTTCAATCCACCGCCCCGTGGCGGGACAATTCAAAAGCTTGACTCAAGTTTTCTCTCTCACCATCTCCCGATCTTCGCCCCCCCTTCCTCCTCTTCCCTTTCCTCTTCCTCTTCGTCTTCCTCTTCATAATAGTAATCTTCAATTTTGAGTTTGTCACCAAGTGTGGCAACTCGGTGTATTCTTCGCATTCCATCCTCCTAACTTTGCGATTTGATCGGCACAATGGTTGCCTTCCTGCGTGTGTGAGTCATATAACAATTGCATCCCTTCATCACCAACTTGCAGTAATTAATTAAGGTCTTTTGTGGGTGATTTTGATCCTCTTTTAATCGTGATGAGTAATAGTGCAGCTTGACAATCCGTCTCCACGATCACGTATCGGATACCTTTACTTTTGATGAGGCAAAAGCCCTTGAAAATGGCCCATAATTTGGCAACCAAACTCGTAATCTTGTTTCCCCCATGTATCCACAAACTTAATTCCATGTTGGTCGCTGATCAAACCACCATAGCTAGATGGCCCGAGATTTCTCTTGGACTCCATCCGTGTTCGGTTTGAAAAAGCCGGGACATGGAGGCTCCCAACAAACGATCACTAATTTGTTTGTTGCCGCAGGTGCATCTTCTTTTTTATCAACTTGAATTTTCCTATAAGGCGATGGAATGGGCAATGGCGCTATTCTTGATATTGGAATTGGAATCACACAAACCAGAACGAGGAAAACATGGCGCCGAACAACATAAAGCGGATGACAAGGAGCATTCTGATGGGGGAGCAAATACTTGGCAATTAATGTCTTGCACATGAAGGAAACAAAAATTCATAAAATTTGCAAGAATGAAAAAGTATTTAACTAATGCATAAGTATTTTTAACTAATTACACTAACTACCACAAGGAGAAATATTTCTCAACCTATTTACAATTCGAAAAAAGTTAAAAAAACTATTATGTTCTTTTGCGATTAGGTCTCTGGTAGCCCATCCTAGCCGCATCGGCATAAAAAAACGATATCAAACATGTAGGAGGTTGTGGCAACTCGGTGTATTTTGCATTCCATCCTCCTAACTTTGCGCGTTGATCGGCACAATGGTTGCCTTCTTGCGTGTGTGAGTCATATAACAATTGCATCCCTTCATCACCAACTTGGTATTTAATTAAGGTCTTTTGTGGGTGATTTTGATCCACTCTTTTAATCGTGATGAGTAATAGTGCAGCTTGACAATCGTCTCCACGATCACGTATCGGATACCTTTACTTTTGATGAGGCAAAGCCCTTGAAAATGGCCCATAATTTGGCAACCAAACTCGTAATCTTGTTTCCCATTTTCCCATGTATCCAAAAACTTAATTCCATGTTGGTCGCTGATCAAACCACCATAGCTAGATGGCTCGAGATTTCCTGGACTCCCATCCGTGTTCGGTTTGAAAAAGCGGGACATGGAGGCTCCCAACAACGATCACTAATTTGTTTGTTGCCGCGAGTCATCTTCTTTTTATCAACTTGAATTTTCCTATAAGGCGATGGAATGGGCAATGGCGCTATTCTTGATATTGGAATTGGAATCACACAAACCGGAAAACAGGAAATGGCCGCCGAACAACATAAAGCGGATGACAAGGAGCGATTCGAGTAGGGGCAAATACTTGAGCGTCATTAATGTCTTGCACATGAAGGAAACGAAAAATTCATAAAATTTGCAAGAATGAAAAAGTATTTAACTAATGCATAAGTATTTTTAACTAATTACACTAACTACCACAAGGAGAAATATTTCTCAACCTATTTACAATTCCGAAAAGAAGTTAAAAAAAACTATTATGTTCTTTTGCGATTAGGTCTCTGTAGCCTATCCTAGCCGCATCGGCATAAAAGCGGTATCAAACATGTAGGAGGTTGTGGCAACTTGGGGTGTATTCTTACGCATTCCATCCTCTAACTTTGCGATTTGATCGGCACAATGGTTGCCTTCTCTGCGTGTGTGAGTCATATAACAATTGCATCCCTTCATCACCAACTTGCGGTAATTAATTAAGGTCTTTTGTGGGTGATTTTGATCCACTCTTTTAATCGTGATGAGTAATAGTGCAGCTTGACAATCGTCTCCACGATCACGTATCGGATACCTTTACTTTTGATGAGGCAAAAGCCTTGAAAATGGCCCATAATTTGGCAACCAAACTCGTAATCTTGTTTCCCATTTTCCCCATGTATCCACAAACTTAATTCCATGTTGGTCGCTGATCAAACCACCATAGCTAGATGGCCGAGATTTCCTCTTGGACTCCCATCCGTGTTCGGTTGAAAAAGCGGGACATGGAGGCCGCTCCCAACAAGCGATCACTAATTTGTTTGTTGCCGCAGGTGCATCTTCTTTTTATCAACTTGAATTTTCCTATAAGGCGATGGAATGGGCAATGGCGCTATTCTTGATATTGGAATTGGAATCACACAAACGAAAGAGGCGAGAAAACATGGCGCAGAACAACATAAACTGGATGACAAGGAGCGATTCTTACGATGGGGAGCAAATACTTGAGCAGACCATTAATGTCTTGCACATGAAGGAAACGAAAAAATCATAAAATTTGCAAGAATGAAAAAGTATTTAACTAATGATTAAGTATTTTTAACTAATTACACTAACTACCACAAGGAGAAATATTTCTCAACCTATTTACAATTCGAGAAAAAAAGTTAAAAAAAATATTATGTTCTTTTGCGATTAGGTCTCTGGTAGCCCATCCTAGCCAACGTCGGCATAAAGAAACGATCAAACATGTAGGAGGTTGTGGCAACTCGGTGTATTTTTTTGCATTCCATCCTCCTAACTTTGCGATTTGATCGACACAATGGTTGCATTCTCTGCGTTTGTGAGTCATATAACAATTGCATCCCTTCATCACCAACTTGCAGTATTTAATTAAGGTCTTTTGTGGGTGATTTTGATCCACTCTTTTAACCGTGATGAGTAATAGTGCAGCTTGACAATCCGTCTCCACGATCACGTATCGGATACCTTTACTTTTGATGAGGCAAAAGCCCTTGAAAATGGCCCATAATTTGGCAACCAAACTCGTAATCTTGTTTCCCATTTTCCCATGTATCCACAAACTTAATTCCATGTTGGTCGCCGATCAAACCACCATAGCTAGATGGCCCGAGATTTCCTCTTGGACTCCCATCCGTGTTCGCTTTGAAAAGCCGGACATGGAGGCTCCCAACAAACGATCACTAATTTGTTTGTTGCCGCAGGTGCATCTTCTTTTTTATCTACTTGAATTTTCCTATAAGACGATGGAATGGGCAATGGCGCTATTCTTGATATTGGAATTGGAATCACACAAACAGAGAGATAGGAAAACATGGCCGCCGAACAACATAAACTGGATGACAAGGAACGATTACAGTAGGGGGAGCAAATACTTGAGCAGCCATTAATGTCTTGCACATGAAGGAAACGAAAAATTCATAAAATTTGCAAGAATGAAAAAGTATTTAACTAATGCATAAGTATTTTTAACTAATTACACTAACTACCACAAGGAGAAATATTTCTCAACCTATTTACAATTCCGAGAAAAAGAAGTTAAAAAAAAACTATTATGTTCTTTTGCGATTAGGTCTCTGGTAGCCTATCCTAGCCGCATCGGCTAACGAAACGGTATCAAACATGTAGGAGGTTGTGGCAACTCGGTGTTATCTTCTTGCATTCCATCCTCCTAACTTTGCGATTTGATCGGCACAATGGTTGCCTTCTCTGCGTGTGTGTGAGTCATATAACAATTGCATCCCTTCATCACCAACTTGCGGTAATTAATTAAGGTCTTTTGTGGGTGATTTTGATCCACTCTTTTAATCGTGATGAGTAATAGTGCGCTTGACAATCCGTCTCCACGATCACGCATCGGATACCTTTACTTTTGATAAGGCAAAAGCCCTTGAAAATGGCCCATGATTTGGCAACCAAACTCGTAATCTTGTTTCCCATTTTCCCCATGTATCCACAAACTTAATTCCATGTTGGTCGCCGATCAAACCACCATAGCTAGATGGCCCGATATTTCCTCTTGGACTCCCATCCGTGTTCGCTTTGAAAAATCCGGGACATGGAGGCTCCCAACAAACGATCACTAATTTGTTTGTTGCCGCAGGTGCATCTTCTTTTTTATCAACTTGAATTTTCCTATAAGACGATGGAATGGGCAATGGCGCTATTCTTGATATTGGAATTGGAATCACACAAACCAAGAGAGACGGAAAACATGGCCGAACAACATAAACTGGATGACAAGGAACGATTACATAGGGGAAAATACTTGAGCAACCATTAATGTCTTGCACATGAAGGAAACGAAAAATTCATAAAATTTGCAAGAATGAAAAAGTATTTAACTAATGCATAAGTATTTTTAACTAATTACACTAACTACCACAAGGAGAAATATTTCTCAACCTATTTACAATTCCGAGAAAAGAAGTTAAAAAAAAACTATTATGTTCTTTTGCGATTAGGTCTCGGTAGCCTATCCTAGCCGCATCGGCATAAAGAAACGGTATCAAACATGTAGGAGGTTGTGGCAACTCGGTGTATTCTTCTCGCATTCCATCCTCCTAACTTTGCGATTTGATCGGCACAATGGTTGCCTTCTCTCGTGTGTGAGTCATATAACAATTGCATCCCTTCATCACCAACTTGCAGTAATTAATTAAGGTCTTTTGTGGGTGATTTTGATCCACTCTTTTAATCGTGATGAGTAATAGTGCAGCTTGACAATCCGTCTCCACGATCACGCATCGGATACCTTTACTTTTGATGAGGCAAAAGCCCTTGAAAATGGCCCATAATTTGGCAACCAAACTCGTAATCTTGTTTCCCATTTTCCCCATGTATCCACAAACTTAATTCCATGTTGGTCGCCGATCAAACCACCATAGCTAGATGGCCCGAGATTTCCTCTTGGACTCCCATCCGTGTTCGCTTTGAAAATCCGACATGGAGGCTCCCAACAAACGATCACTAATTTGTTTGTTGCCGCAGTGCATCTTCTTTTTATCAACTTGAATTTTCCTATAAGACGATGGAATGGGCAATGGCGCTATTCTTGATATTGGAATTGGAATCACACAAACCGTAAAGACGGAAAACATGGCCGAACAACATAAACCGGATGACAAGGAACGATTTAGGGGGAGCAAATACTTGAGCAGCCATTAATGTCTTGCACATGAAGGAAACAAAAAATTCATAAAATTTGCAAGAATGAAAAAGTATTTAACTAATGCATAAGTATTTTTAAGTAATTACACAAACTACCACAAGGAGAAATATTTCTCAACCTATTTACAATTCCGAGAAAAGAAGTTAAAAAAAACTATTATGTTCTTTTGCGATTAGGTCTCGGTAGCCTATCCTAGCCGCATCGGCATAAAGAAACGGTATCAAACATGTAGGAGGTTGTGGCAACTCGGTGTATTCTTCTTGCATTCCATCCTCCTAACTTTGCGATTTGATCGGCACAATGGTTGCCTTCTCTCGCGTGTGTGAGTCATATAACAATTGCATCCCTTCATCACCAACTTGCAATATTTAATTAAGGTCTTTTGTGGGTGATTTTGATCCACTCTTTTAACCGTGATGAGTAATAGTGCAACTTGACAATCCGTCTCCACGATCACGCATCGGAGACCTTTACTTTTGATAAGGAAAAAGCCCTTGAAAATGGCCCATAATTTGGCAACCAAACTCGTAATCTTGTTTCCCATTTTCCCCATGTATCCACAAACTTAATTCCATGTTGGTCGCCGATCAAACCACCATAGCTAGATGGCCCGAGATTTCCTCTTGGACTCCCATCCGTGTTCGCTTTGAAAAGCCGACATGGAGGCTCCCAACAAACGATCACTAATTTGTTTGTTGCCGCAGTGCATCTTCTTTTTATCAACTTGAATTTTCCTATAAGACGATGGAATGGGCAATGGCGCTATTCTTGATATTGGAATTGGAATCACACAAACCGTAAAGACGGAAAACATGGCCGCCGAACAACATAAACCGGATGACAAGGAACGACATTGGGGGAGCAAATACTTGAGCAACCATTAATGTCTTGCACATGAAGGAAACGAAAAATTCATAAAATTTGCAAGAATGAAAAAGTATTTAACTAATGCATAAGTATTTTTAACTAATTACACTAACTACCACAAGGAGAAATATTTCTCAACCTATTTACAATTCCGAGAAAAAGAAGTTAAAAAAAAAACTATTATGTTCTTTTGCGATTAGGTCTCTGGTAGCCTATCCTAGCCGCATCGGCTAACGAAACGGTATCAAACATGTAGGAGGTTGTGGCAACTCGGTGTATTCTTATGCATTCCATCCTCCTAACTTTGCGATTTGATCGGCACAATGGTTGCCTTCTCTGCGTGTGTGAGTCATATAACAATTGCATCCCTTCATCACCAACTTGCAATATTTAATTAAGGTCTTTTGTGGGTGATTTTGATCCACTCTTTAATCGTGATGAGTAATAGTGCAGCTTGACAATCCGTCTCCACGATCACGTATCGGATACCTTTACTTTTGATGAGGCAAAAGCCCTTGAAAATGGCCCATAATTTGGCAACCAAACTCGTAATCTTGTTTCCCATTTTCCCCATGTATCCACAAACTTAATTCCATGTTGGTCGCTGATCAAACCACCATAGCTAGATGGCCCGAGATTTCCTCTTGGACTCCCATCCGTGTTCGCTTTGAAAAATCCGGGACATGGAGGCTCCCAACAAACGATCACTAATTTGTTTGTTGCCGCAGGTGCATCTTCTTTTTTATCAACTTGAATTTTCCTATAAGACGATGGAATGGGCAATGGCGCTATTCTTGATATTGGAATTGGAATCACACAAACCAGAAAGACGGGAAAACATGGCCGCCGAACAACATAAACTGGATGACAAGGAACGATTACGAGGGGGAGCAAATACTTGAGCAACCATTAATGTCTTGCACATGAAGGAAACGAAAAATTCATAAAATTTGCAAGAATGAAAAAGTATTTAACTAATGCATAAGTATTTTTAACTAATTACACTAACTACCACAAGGAGAAATATTTCTCAACCTATTTACAATTCCGAAAAAGAAGTTAAAAAAAACTATTATGTTCTTTTGCGATTAGGTCTCGGTAGCCTATCCTAGCCGCATCGGCATAAAGAAACGGTATCAAACATGTAGGAGGTTGTGGCAACTCGGTGTATTCTTCTCGCATTCCATCCTCCTAACTTTGCGATTTGATTGGCACAATGGTTGCCTTCTCTCGTGTGTGAGTCATATAACAATTGCATCCCTTCATCACCAACTTGCAAATTAATTAAGGTCTTTTGTGGGTGATTTTGATCCACTCTTTTAATCGTGATGAGTAATAGTGCAGCTTGACAATCCGTCTCCACGATCACGCATCGATACCTTTACTTTTGATGAGGCAAAAGCCCTTGAAAATGGCCCATAATTTGGCAACCAAACTCGTAATCTTGTTTCCCATTTTCCCCATGTATCCACAAACTTAATTCCATGTTGGTCGCCGATCAAACCACCATAGCTAGATGGCCCGAGATTTCCTCTTGGACTCCCATCCGTGTTCGCTTTGAAAAATCGGGGACATGGAGGCTCCCAACAAACGATCACTAATTTGTTTGTTGCCGCAGTGCATCTTCTTTTTATCAACTTGAATTTTCCTATAAGACGATGGAATGGGCAATGGCGCTATTCTTGATATTGGAATTGGAATCACACAAACAAGAGAGACGGAAAACATGGCCGAACAACATAAACCGGATGACAAGGAACGACAGGGGAGCAAATACTTGAGCAACCATTAATGTCTTGCACATGAAGGAAACGAAAAATTCATAAAATTTGCAAGAATGAAAAAGTATTTAACTAATGCATAATTTTTTTTAACTAATTACACTAACTACCACAAGGAGAAATATTTCTTAAACTATTTACAATTCCGAGAAAAATAAGTTAAAAAAAACCATTATGTTCTTTTGCGATTAGGTCTCTGGTAGCCTATCCTAGCCGCATCGGCATAAAGAAACAGTATCAAACATGTAGGAGGTTGTGGCAACTCGGTGTATTCTTCTCGCATTCCATCCTCCTAACTTTGCGATTTGATTGGCACAATGGTTGCCTTCTCGCGTGTGTGAGTCATATAACAATTGCATCCCTTCATCACCAACTTGCGAATTAATTAAGGTCTTTTGTGGGTGATTTTGATCCACTCTTTTAATCGTGATGAGTAATAGTGCAGCTTGACAATCCTCCACGTCTCCACGATCACGTATCGATACCTTTACTTTTGATGAGGCAAAAGCCCTTGAAAATGGCTCATAATTTTGCAACCAAACTCGTAATCTTGTTCCCCATTTTCCCCATGTATCCACAAACTTAATTCCATGTTGCTCGCTGATCAATCCACCATAGCTAGATGGCCCGAGATGTCCTCTTGGACTCCCATCCGTGTTCGCTTTGAAAAATGGAGGCATGGAGGCCCAACAAACGATCACTAATTTGTTTGTTGCCGCAGTGCATCTTCTTTTTATCAACATTGAATTTTCCTATAAGACGATGGAATGGGCAATGGCGCTATTCTTGATATTGGAATTGGAATCACACAAACAAGAGAGACGGAAAACATGGCCGAACAACATAAACCGGATGACAAGGAACGACATTAAGGGGGAGCAAATACTTGAGCAACCATTAATGTCTTGCACATGAAGGAAACGAAAAATTCATAAAATTTGCAAGAATGAAAAAGTATTTAACTAATGCATAAGTATTTTTAACTAATTACACTAACTACCACAAGGAGAAATATTTCTCAACCTATTTACAATTCCGAGAAAAAGAAGTTAAAAAAAACTATTATGTTCTTTTGCGATTAGGTCTCGGTAGCCTATCCTAGCCGCATCGGCATAAAGAAACGGTATCAAACATGTAGGAGGTTGTGGCAACTCGGTGTATTCTTCTTGCATTCCATCCTCCTAACTTTGCGATTTGATTGGCACAATGGTTGCCTTCTCTGCGTGTGTGAGTCATATAACAATTGCATCCCTTCATCACCAACTTGCAGAATTAATTAAGGTCTTTTGTGGGTGATTTTGATCCACTCTTTTAATCGTGATGAGTAATAGTGCAGCTTGACAATCCGTCTCCACGATCACGTATCGATACCTTTACTTTTGATGAGGCAAAAGCCCTTGAAAATGGCCCATAATTTGGCAACCAAACTCGTAATCTTGTTTCCCATTTTCCCCATGTATCCACAAACTTAATTCCATGTTGGTCGCCGATCAAACCACCATAGCTAGATGGCCCGAGATTTCCTCTTGGACTCCCATCCGTGTTCGCTTTGAAAAATCACATGGAGGCTCCCAACAAACGATCACTAATTTGTTTGTTGCCGCAGGTGCATCTTCTTTTTTATCAACATGAATTTTCCTATAAGACGATGGAATGGGCAATGGCGCTATTCTTGATATTGGAATTGGAATCACACAAACAAGAGAGACGGGAAAACATGGCCGAACAACATAAACCGGATGACAAGGAACGACAATAGGGGAGCAAATACTTGAGCAGCCATTAATGTCTTGCACATGAAGGAAACGAAAAATTCATAAAATTTGCAAGAATGAAAAAGTATTTAACTAATGCATAAGTATTTTTAACTAATTACACTAACTACCATAAGGAGAAATATTTCTCAACCTATTTACAATTCCGAGAAAAAGAAGTTAAAAAAAAACTATTATGTTCTTTTGCGATTAGGTCTCTGGTAGCCTATCCTAGCCGCATCGGCATAAAGAAACGGTATCAAACATGTAGGAGGTTGTGGCAACTCGGTGTATTCTTTTGCATTCCATCCTCCTAACTTTGCGATTTGATTGGCACAATGGTTGCCTTCTCTGCATGTGTGGGTCATATAACAATTGCATCCCTTCATCACCAACTTGCGAATTAATTAAGGTCTTTTGTGGGTGATTTTGATCCACTCTTTTAATCGTGATGAGTAATAGTGCAGCTTGACAATCCGTCTCCACGATCACGTATCAGATACCTTTACTTTTGATGAGGCAAAAGCCCTTGAAAATGGCCCATAATTTGGCAACCAAACTCGTAATCTTGTTTCCCATTTTCCACATGTATCCACAAACTTAATTCCATGTTGGTCGCTGATCAAACCACCATAGCTAGATGGCCCGATATTTCCTCTTGGACTCCCATCCGTGTTCAGTTTGAAAAATCCGGGACATGGAGGCTCCCAACAAACGATCACTAATTTGTTTGTTGCCGCAGATGCATCTTCTTTTTTATCAACATGAATTTTCCTATAAGACGATGGAATGGGCAATGGCGCTATTCTTTCTATTGGAATTGGAATCACACAAACAAGAGAGACGGGAAAACATGGCCGCCGAACAACATAAACTTGATGACAAGGAACGATTACAGTAGGGGGAGCAAATACTTGAGCAACCATTAATGTCTTGCACATGAAGGAAACGAAAAATTCATAAAATTTGCAAGAATGAAAAAGTATTTAACTAATGCATAAGTATTTTTAACTAATTACACTAACTACCATAAGGAGAAATATTTCTCAACCTATTTACAATTCCGAGAAAAAGAAGTTAAAAAAAAACTATTATGTTCTTTTGCGATTAGGTCTCTGGTAGCCTATCCTAGCCGCATCGGCATAAAGAAACGGTATCAAACATGTAGGAGGTTGTGGCAACTCGGTGTATTCTTCTGCATTCCATCCTCCTAACTTTGCGATTTGATTGGCACAATGGTTGCCTTCTCTACGTGTGTGGGTCATATAACAATTGCATCCCTTCATCACCAACTTGCAATTAATTAAGGTCTTTTGTGGGTGATTTTGATCCACTCTTTTAATCGTGATGAGTAATAGTGCAAGACAATCCGTCTCCACGATAGATACCTTTACTTTTGATGAGGCAAAAGCCCTTGAAAATGGCCCATAATTTGGCAACCAAACTCGTAATCTTGTTTCCTATTTTCCCCATGTATCCACAAACTTAATTCCATGTTGGTCGCTGATCAAACCACCATAGCTAGATGGCCCGAGATTTCCTTTGGACTCCCATCCGTGTTTAGTTTGAAGGGGAGGCTCACCAACAAACGATCACTAATTTGTTTGTTAAAACATGCATCATCAACTTGAATTTTCCTATAAGACGATGGAATGGGCAATGGCGGATATTGGAATTGGAATCACACAAACAAGAGAGACGGAAAACATGGGGAACAACATAAACCGCAAATACTTGAGCAGCCATTAATGTCTTGCACATGAAGGAAACGAAAAATTCATAAAATTTGCAAGAATGAAAAAGTATTTAACTAATGCATAAGTATTTTTAACTAATTACACTAACTACCATAAGGAGAAATATTTCTCAACCTATTTACAATTCCGAGAAAAAGAAGTTAAAAAAAAAACTATTATGTTCTTTTGCGATTAGGTCTCTGGTAGCCTATCCTAGCCGCATCGGCATAAAGAAACGGTATCAAACATGTAGGAGGTTGTGGCAACTCGGTGTATTCTTCTGCATTCCATCCTCCTAACTTTGCGATTTGATTGGCACAATGGTTGCCTTCTCTACGTGTGTGGGTCATATAACAATTGCATCCCTTCATCACCAACTTGCAGTAATTAATTAAGGTCTTTTGTGGGTGATTTTGATCCACTCTTTTAATCGTGATGAGTAATAGTGCAGCTTGACAATCCGTCTCCACGATCACGTATCAGATACCTTTACTTTTGATGAGGCAAAAGCCCTTGAAAATGGCCCATAATTTGGCAACCAAACTCGTAATCTTGTTTCCCATTTTCCCCATGTATCCACAAACTTAATTCCATGTTGGTCGCCGATCAAACCACCATAGCTAGATGGCCCGATATTTCCTCTTGGACTCCCATCCGTGTTCAGTTTGAAAAATCCGGGACAAGGAGGCTCCCAACAAACGATCACTAATTTGTTTATTGCCGCAGGTGCATCTTCTTTTTTATCAACATGAATTTTCCTATAAGACGATGGAATGGGCAATGGCGCTATTGTTGATATTGTAATTGGAATCACACAAACCAGAAAGACGGGAAAACATGGCCGCCGAACAACATAAAATGGATGACAAGGAACGATTATAGTTGGATCCAGTGGTAAAAAAATTGATGAAAAATTAGCCTTAAAAAATTGAAATATCTATCGCTATTGAGTTGGCATATACATGGATTAGAATCACACTAGAAAAGTAGCATTTAACTGACTTATTCTAGCAATGTAAAGGGACCCATTTAAGACATCAATTTATTTATTTATTTATTTTTTTGAAAAGTATATTCCGAAAGTGTATTTCATCTTCTGTTCTAATGTCAGATCCACCGTTAACTTGTCAATTTGTAAATTAAAAAAATTAATTATTTAAACAAAATCAATTACTGATTGACAAGTTAACGGTGGATCTGATATTGGAATAGAAGATGGAATACACTTTTGGAATAGAGGATCTGGAATCTCGAGAGTGTATAACATATCAATACATTAAGAAATGAAACGACTGGAAATTGGTTTTTCAAATAATTGGTTTGACCAATATTTAACCAAGTTTTTAAGCATGTTTCATTTATTAAAAATTGAAATAAGTTGTAAAAATGAAATCTATATTTCGAGTAGATTAAGTTGATATATTTATTATCTCAAAATTAATTTCGGGTGAATGAGATATTAATGCTCAAAGCAGGCAACTTAACTTTGTTAATTGAAAAGTAAAGTGAGTATGGAAAGCGATATCTCACATTGACAAAATAAAGAGTTTTAAGACACTTTATTAATAGGCTCACATTGGGAAGGAGCATCAAGCGTTCCACAAGGTACAACCAAGTGGTGTCACACGCGTGAGTTAGCAATAGTACGATGGTCAAAAAGATAATTTTCCCACTATAATATTATTGAATAAATCTGTTTGAGTCTTAGAAGTTTTAAACACCGATCCAGTTCATCGAAAATTCGAGTATCGAAGTGTTGCCTACTTAGATTGAAAAGTCGTTGCATCTTAGAGACGATTGCGAAGAATCGTGAGCACAGGCAGGGATAATTTCGTCTTGCGGAGATCATGTACAACACAAGCCTCGACTTCAAGTTGTTGTTTTAATTAATCATTATAATTAAATTTCTCTTCATCTCCTTCTTCTATTTAAAATACCGTTATTTGTTATTTTGGGAAAACCTACAAAAAATTAAACTACATAAACTTAATTCTATTAGACAAAAGTTTCAAAAAAAGATTACTCGTTCCGTTTTTAAAAAGAGTTTCTTGTTTGACCTGACACACAGATTATAAGAAATAATTGAAATTGTTATAAATATATGTATTTTATGAAAATGTCCATGTAAAAGTGGCACATGCTGACGCCGTGCCATAGACACAGACACATATACTAGTATTAATTAAAGTCAGCCAAATTAAAGATAGAACGATAAAAATAATTTCAAAACAGGAAAACTTAAAATTGAGAATTTTTTTTCTAGAACGACTTCAAAAACAAACGATACACTTTTTAAGGTTGATTGACAAAATTTAGGTAAGACGATCTTACGGATATTTTTGAAATACGTATCATTATTACCCGATTCACCATGTGTTAGTAGGTTGAATGTGAAATAGTAGGCTCCGTCATACGAATTAAGATCCGAATGACAGTCATTTAAGATACCTACCCTTTTAGGATTAATATCACTATTTTTCAAATGAAAATTACAATATATTAAAAGTATTACTCCATTATTTTCATTGTAGAAAGATACCATATCAACTGCTCTCTGTCCCTAATTATTGTTTTAATTTTCTTTTTGATCCTCCTAAAAAAATGAGGTGTTTTTAAACTTTATTTTTTATGAAAATACTTTTATCACTTTACAATTAACTTTTTATTCATATTTTAATTATGAGTCACATATCGTGTGTATTAAAAGAAACTACATACCTCATTCGTTTCAGACAAATAATTCATCATATTAAATATATCACTTAAATAATCAATTTTCAAAATATTACTTAAATAATCAATATTTCAAAAATTTATAATTTCTTTAACATTTCATCTTTACACTTTACTTGTGTTGGAAGAACATTGCTAGCTTGTGTTTAAGTATTTTTGTAATTATTATCAACTCAAATGACATTAATATATCCTCACAATAATTAGATTTTCTAAGCATAGATTTTTATTAGAATATAGGGAGTATTATACTAATATTAATAATAAGGTCAATCAAGTATTTTTTTAAAAAGGTTCATGTATATTTTTTTAAAATTCATGGGTCGAACAAGACTATAACTTAGAGACGGATGGAGTACTAAACTACATTAACAAATCCACTACTCACGCCGTTCTAATCCACTACTCACGTATTTTGAGATATTTCAAAAATTCATTATTGTATTTTGAAATATTTCATTTAAAGAGTTTCATTTCATAAATTGTTTGCAATTTTAATAATTTTCCATCTTTACCTTTCAATTGTGTTATAAACATATTGATTTTGTTAAAATATTTTTTTGTAATTATAACAACTTTCAATAACATTAATTATATCTATTAATTATTAAACCTTTCAAATGTGCAATCAACGAATAAACTATAATATTCTATTCGTTTTTAAATTATCGTCTTCATTTTTATTTTTATTTATTTTAAAATAATTGTTATCTTTCAAAACTTTTCCTTAAAACGTATTTATCAATTTATCTTTACTTTTTTTACTTATTTTAATTCTAATCACGTGCTTAAAAACATTTTAAAAAAATCACATATTTCACCGATATTTATAATTAAATGATAGTAAGATTTTTAAGTCAAGATTTTTAATTTCTTTCTGCACACTGCACTACCGGGGCTCCATCATGTCAACTGGTCTCTTCTCTTTCTGATCTAATTAAACTTCATTGACGCATCTATGCTCTGCACCTCAAGTTTATGCGTGCGTGTGTGTGTGTGAGAGAGAGAGAGAGAGAGAAAGATGAGAGAGAGAAGGAATGAAGAAGAAGGGGGCAACTTGGTACATGGTATATGGTACATGATACATGATACATGTCTTGCATTGCATGTGAACCAATTGACTTGCTTAATTCATTGCATTTCCTGCAACTTGTTATTCCTCGTACCATCCCCTTCCCATCCCTTCATTTTTTATCAGACAAAATATTTCTCTTTTAAAATTATTGTCATATTTTAATTTGACATACAAATTAAGAAATATAATAATTGATTTGATTATTAATATTAATAACAAACAATATATTATATATTAATGATCAAGTTAATTATTATTTTTTAAATTCATGTACCAAGTCGAAAAACATGAACATTTTTTTTTCACTTTTACATTTTAAAGGAAACTACACATTAAACCAATATTAATAATTCAGTCAAATAGGTTTTCTTAAACGATGCGCCGGGTCAAACAGGACAATAAATTAGGGACGGAGGGAGTATAACTTAAAGACAGATGAAGTATTAAAGTCTAGTACTCCCTCCGTCCCTAAATAATCTTCCTAGTTGACCCGACGTACAATTTAAGAAAAAACAATTGACTTGATTATTTATATTTGGTTTAATGTATAGTTTCCTTTAAAGTTCATGTGTATGTGGCCCATAATTAAAGTAGGGTGAAAAAGTAAGAGTAAAATGGTAAAAATGATGTTCTGAAAAGGTAAGTTTCAAACTTGACAATTATTTTGGGACGGACGAAAAAGGAAAGGAGGACGATAATTTAGGGATGGAGGGAGTAATAAATTTACTACTTTCAAATCATTATTGTATTTTGAGATATTTAATTTAAAAAGTTAATCGTATAAAATTATACTTACGATTTTCATAACCTTTCATTTTTACCCTCCATTTGTATCGTAAATATATTGATTTGCTCAAGTTTTTTGTAATTATGAAAAAAATATCAATAACGGTAATGATGTTGGCCATATTTAGAGATGTTAATCGATCCAACCTTAACGGTTCCGGCCCAGCATATGTTCGGTTTAGTCGGTTATCGCGTCCGGTAAAAAACCTAATGATTTCGGTCTGACATTGTCGGTTTCGGTTCAAATATGCGGTTTCTAGCCAATGATTAAACTTTTACATTTTTTCTTAATTTCGAGGCTTGTACGCTTATTTTAGCGTATTATACGCGTCCCGTATATTATACTAAATATATTAAAGTTGTTAATCGGTCCAACCATAACGGTTTTCGGTATTATACGCGTGTTGTATATTACTAGCTATACTAAACCGTATGAAAGTCGGTTTTCGATCCCTAAACGGTCCGGCTTAAACGGTCAATCTAAAATTTCAACCCTAACGATTTCTATCTAGTCGGTCAAAAACCTAACGGTTTCGGTTCGGACATACGCTTTTCAACCCTATTAACATCTCTAGCCATATTCTACAGCCAATCAAAATGACAATTTAAGGGTGTTTTTGGTATTTATTAAGATTAAAATTTTTAATATACCCTTAATGATAAGTTTAAACGACCTAGTGAAAATGTTAAAGGAAAGAATGGTGAAAATATCTAATATGCTCTTAATTAGTAGTTTAAATGACCTGATTAGTAATTTAAACGACCTAGCAAGTAGCTTTAAAAAATTGGTCGGTTTAAAAGTTTTCAACCGTTTTACGCTCTTATATTTTTTAAAAAATAAAAAGACATTTCATGCATCACGATGCACATAGTTATGCATTGTGATGCATCAGTTGCACAACACGATGCATGCTAGTACCTTATTTTATGCATCATGATGCATGATTTTGTCTATCAGGATGAATGACGTACCTTTTTCGAATTACAAAAAAATATAGGGATGAAAAACGATTAAAAATTATTTAAAAGAGCATTACCCAAATTTCTTCTTAATTTAAACGATCAAATTAGCAATTTAAACTACTCAGTGAATAAATATGAGTAATTTAAATGAACAAGTAAGTAGTTTAAACTATTCATGTATAAAGATGAGTTATAGTTAAAACAATCTAAGTAGTTTAAACCACTAGTGGAGTTATACACATCTCACTTTCTACTTATTATAATTTATTTTTTGCATTAAAATATTGTACCTTGTAATGTATATTGAAAAAAAAAAGATATATATAAAGTAGAAAGTAAGATGTGTATACGTACTATAACTCATGGTAAATGCAGGCCCGGCCTTGAGCAGGTGCAACATGGGCCTTCGCACAGGGCCTAATTTTAAAGAAGTGTAGGCCAGGTTTTAAAAATATATTTTATACCACGTAACTTAAATTCATGATTGTCTTCTTGGCTCAATGGAAATTATTGGATAATGTGAATACCTACGTCTTTAGTTCAAGTCTTAGCTAAGCTTTCTCTTTTATATATTTTAGGTCCACTCTCTTCTTTGCCAAACTAATTTCCTGCCCATCCATCTCACATAGCTTAATTATTACATTTCAAGCAAAAATCCAGTTTTTTTGTTGTTGCTATTTGACTCATTTTTATTGCTTATGTTTCTTTAGTTCTTAATTTTATTAGTGATTGTATCTTTTTTTTTAACTTAAATTTTTAGTACAAACATGTTATCAAGAAAATATCTATCCAGAAGTTAAAAAAAAAGATTGATGGGGTATATCATTTTTGTCATATATTGTTTAAATCGATGCAAAATAGTAGTAGTTTTCAATAAAATTTTAATGCTTATTTTTCTTATACATTTATAAGTGTTGTACATTTTCAATACTATGAACGATAAAAAGTAAAAAAAAAAATTATTCGTCTAAAAATTGTATTTTTACATATTTTTAGGGGGCCTTTTCTTTTCTTTTCGTCCTGGGCCCCCAAAAGTTCAGGACCGGCCCTGGGTAAATGATTTATCAATCATTTACCACTTTCCTTTCGATAATATTACCACTTCATTCGTCCTGAAATTATCGTTTTGGTTAATTTAATATACAGTTTGATTGGATTATTAATATTAGAATATTGTATGGTTTCCTTTAAAGCTCATGAATATATGGCTTAAAAGACTAAAATTAAAGTAAAAAGAAAAAATAAAGATAAAATGGTAAAATAATGTCTTAGAAACTTTCAAAAAAAAAAATTTATCTTGGGATAATTTTTTTAAAAAAAAATCTTTCAAAATAGCTTAAAAATCTGAAGTTTCTTATAGAGTCGGAGCTTTAATTATTTTCTGCACACACTGCAGACTGCAGACTGGGGCTCCATCATGTCAACTGGTCTCATCTCCTCACGCATCTTTGTTCTGCACCTCAAGTTTATGCTAGAGAGAGTAGAAGACTAGAAGGGGGCAACTTGGTACATGGTACATGATACATGTCTTGCATTGCATGTGAGCCAATTGATTTGCTTAATTCATTGCATTTCCATGCAACATGTTAGTCCTCGTGCAACTCCCTTTCAAATTTATTGTCATGTTTAATTAGTGGTAGAAATTTGAAACACCACATAATTAGCCGATAAGAATACGTCATAAAATTATAGGGTTTTGATTGAGGTTTATTAAGTTTAGGTCGTTATAGGACTAATACAATAAGATACAATAAAAAGTAGGTTGTTATCGAGCTGATTTGATAAGTACGATAAGATACGATAACTAAAATATACTCCCTCCATCCCTAATTTATTGTCCTGTTTGACCCGGTGCACAGATTAAGAAAAAATAATTGACTTGATTATTTATATTGGTTTAATGTGTAGTTTCCTTTAAAGCTCATGTGTATGTGGCTCATAATTAAAGTAAGGTGAAAAAGTAAGGGTAAAGTGGTAAAAATGATGTTCTAAAAAGGTAAGTTTCAAAGTGGACAATTATTTTGGGACTGACGAAAAAGGAAAGGAGGACGATAATTTAGGGACGGAGGGAGTATATGTTTTTAAAATATATTTTTTCAAAGTTTAGTTGAGGTTGTTTACTTCTTTCAAACTATTTTCATGATTATTTTATAGTTTTATCATTTGAACATTTATGACTTTTAAACTACTTGATTATTTATATTGATAAATTTTCAAAATATGTATTAAAAAATCAAAATTATATATTTATAATGTTTATTGGGCTTAACATAACAAGCCTGACTGAATAAATCATACTTTTTTGCTTATCGTATCGTTTTCGAGTTTTAATATTAAGCACGATTAACTTATCGTGTTGTATTTATATTCGTGTTTATCATATCGTGCTGTCGCGTGAACCCAGTTGAGATTCGCTCAAAGAAGTATTCGAAAATCTTCAACTTCCACAACCGGCGGATCTAGATCTAGAGACCTTCTGCTCAAAGGAAGCTGGGTCATGGTATGAGTTTGCAAAGGTTGAAAAGGACCTAGTTTTTAAATTGTCATAACTTGTATTTTGAATTTTAAAAAAAGTTATCCCATAAGAAACTTGTTAGTAAGGATAATTTAGTCATATTGAAAAAATTGGACGGTAAAAGTAACGATAACTGTAGTATTGAGAATCTGACAAAAAAATCGAATTCAGGGATCAATTTTAAAACCCTAAGATCAAATTTAAAGTTTGGGATAAATCGAGGGACCAAATTATATATTAATTCATTTTATTATAAACTAGTATACGTGTCTGTGCCATAGACACGGTGTTAGTATGAGATCCATTCAATTAATGGTCGAGATAAACAAAACTCATAACTGACGGAGTAATTAAAAAAACCCCACAACTAAAGGTTTTATATATAATTATAAATGTGTAATTCAAATATAACTCATAACTAAGGAGTTTATTTGTATTATTAACTAGTATACGTGCATGTGTCATAGACACGGTGTTGCTATGAGATCCATTCAATTAATGGTCAAGATAAACAAAACTCATAACTGACAAAGCAATTAAAAAAACCCCACAACTGAATGTTTTATATGTAATTGTAGAAGGGTAATTCAAATATAACTCATAACTAAGGGGTTTATTTGTAACTCACATACTTAAGAATCAATCAGGACTGTCAGTTATGTTTAACACAATTCAATCAGGATCATCTGTTAGACCATGAGCTCTTTTATAATATAGATAGTAGTATGATATATAATTTTCCTTAAACCCTTGCGCATGTGACAATAATTAAAGTAGAAAGAAAAAGTACGGATAAAGGGGTTAAAAAATTTCCTAGAAATGAAAGCTTAGAAACATGACAATTGTTTTGGAACAAACAAAAACAAAAATCATGACAATTATTTAGAAACTGGGAGAATAACTTTTTATACAAGACAAATGATATTACGAGTTAGAGCTTGTAATATTATTACGAGCTTTAGTGTTAGAGTCGTTGGATAATTAAATTGGTGATAATATGATGTAGAAATCTGAGTAGATTTGATCTGACGACACTAATACTAAAACTTATAATAATATTACAAACTCTAACATGTAATATCATTTGTTTGTGTTAGATGCTGACATCACATACTGCATTGTATGACAACTAACCAATCACATGTTTGCTATCCTCAATTATTTAGATTTGAATTAAAATTTGTACAAAAACTTCATATATGTAATTTTTTTTAATTTATATCGATATTAAGTCCGTGCATCACACGTGTGAGTTACTAGTTCACTCTTATAACATAATACTCTCTTTGTTTTTAAATAATCGTCTCTTTAGACTCGGAACATCATTTAAGAAAAATAATTGATTGTATCCTTAAATATGTGATCATAATTAAAATAGATAGATTAAGTAAGGGCAAAATTGTAAAAAAGAAAAGGACACTTATTTAGGAAAGGTGGGAGTTAATGTATTACGGAGTACTATTATTAATACAGTCCGAGAGAGATACATGAACATTGTATGATGTAGGGTCATTAAGGCTTAAAGCGTCCAAAGTGATGTCCTATTTTAGACACACCAACACTCTTTTTAGAGTATTTTGGATAGAGGTGGCAATTCGTGTTATCGTGTCGTGTTCGTGTCTCATTATCGTGTTTTAATATTATCTATCTTATTTGATCATAAATACAACAATAAATATTAATTTGAATATATTAATAATTTCGTGTCTTTCGTGTCGTGTTTCGTGTTGTGTCGTGTCGTGCTGGGTTTATCGTGTCATTTGTCTCTGTAATCGCGTTTTATAATCGTGTCTTATTGGTTCGTGCTAACGTGCCGTACCAGGCATTGTCACCCCTAAATTTTTGGCCCCCCCACCCCCCCCCCTCCTTTTTTTTTTGTCTTTTTTTCCCCAAAAGTGAAACTATACATTTAGCCTTGACCCATTTTTTTATTACTCCGTTCATTTTGAAATTATTGTTTACTTTAATCTCACATATCATTTAAGAAAAAATAATTGATTGTATTATAAATATTAGTAAAATGTGTGATTTCCTTTAATGTCATTGAATATATGATCATAATTAAAGTAGATAGAAAAAGTAAGGATAAAATGGTAAAAATGTTTTCTTAAAATAAAAAGCTTTGAAAATGGACAATTATTTTAGAACAGAAAAAAAAAGGACGATAATTTGAAAACGGAGGGAGTACTACATTTCTTTTAAAATAAATGTATCTTATCAATTTTACAAGGATTTTAAGAAATATAAATGATTTGTAAGTTTTACGGTCAAAGTAGTTGGATGACTAAGTTGGTAATGATTAAGAATATTCATGTTATTACTTAGAAAATGATATATTTTATCTAATGGTATAGCAATCTAAGTAGCTTTTATTTATTGACACTAATACTAAAACTTGTAATAATATCACATGCTCAAACTCATAATATCATACTCCCTCCATTTCTTCAGACAAATATTCTATTATTTCATTTTATGATGTTTCACTAAAAGAGCACTTTCAAAAATCAAGATATAAAAGTGTCATTTTATTACTATTTGACTACAAAAATTAATATTTCCTTTAAAATTTTGAATTTCAAATGGAAATTTTTTACCTGAAACGAAGAGAGTACTTTTTTAAGAAAGTGATCGACTTCATGTAACTTTCCCCTCATAGTCCTAAAATATTCCTTAGGCTATGTTTGGATACCCCTAATACTCCAAAATCAATTCCATTGTTTGGGAATATAATTAAAATTTGGAATTTGAATTGTGTTGGAATTCTAAATCACTCAATTCCATAAAACTAATTCCATCATAAATCTTAATAATTTAAATTCTAAATTTTGATCAATTATTACATATAAACAAATCACTTTCTTTTTACCACTACCACTAGTGCCACCTCCTGCCGCCGCCAACACCTCCGACCACCGCCTCTGGTCACCGTCGCCTCCAGCCACCATCACCGTCGCCAACACCTCCTGTCAACCCCCGCCACTGCTGCCGCCTCCGGAAACTGCCACCGGTTGCCACACACGACCACCGTTAACCATCACCACTATATGTTATTTATTTTCTAAAATGTAAAATGTTTATACTTTTATTGTTAGTAAGGTTTGAACCCTTGTTATTCATAATCATAATCATTTATAATAACTAACAACCATATACCACTAAACTAAATTAGATACTTGACATATTATTGAACTCTTATTTTAAGTATAAGGTAGAATTACAATTGAATTCCACACATTATCCAAATAATGGAAATGCTATGATTTTGAAAGCAAATTCTAACTTATTTAAATTCTATAGAATTTAAATATTTATTGAATTCAAAATTAATGCATCCAAACTGACCATTAGTGATTTCAAATTAAAGAATCATACTTCTTTTTCCATCTCACAATTAATAAGAGTATTATAGATAAGGAGTTTGCTCACAAAATCTTTCAAAAAGTGAACATTTATTTCAGAAAGACCCAAAATGAAATAAGGAACACTAAAAATGGGTACTCTTTTTTTATTAAAAAAATATTTTAAATTGTAAAAATGTCAAAGAAGATAAAAATCAAAAGTGGGTGGATGATTTGGTTTGATTTAAGTATGATTATATGACACTTAAATCAACCAAATCAATTTTGATTTGGGTTTGATTCATTTTGAATAAGAAAAGGAAGTATACAAAATAATCATTAAAAAAATAGAAAAAGTAAAAATGAATAAAACTTTTAACAATCAAAAACCAATTACAAGGATAAAAAAAATTCACATTTAATCCCCTGATTGCACCAACTGGGTACCCAACATATATAATGAGATAATCTCATTACATATATATAGAACAATACCTATATCTCCAATCTTTGATGTCAGACTAGTCAACTGTGCATCGCGATTCATGATTTATGCATCGTGATATACGCAAGATTTTGAATCGCAATGCATGATTTTAAATTGTGCAACTGTTATTTTTATTTCATAACGGTGCATTGCAATTCTAAAAAGAATGCATCACGATCCCTAATTGACACATCGCGAATCCAAATCGATGATTCATGATTTAAACCGGTTTCATCTATATCTTTTCCCCCTCCTTCTTCCCCCTCCTACGTAAGCATTCTTTATTACTCCTCCACCTTATTCTCTCTAAGAAATCATTTATCTTTCGGGTGTGTTGCTCCCAAAGCGTCACGATGGGGCGTTGCCCCCTCGACCCCCCGTAACTTGACTGGCATGTTGATCCCAATTGAGATTTCCAGTTTCATTGCCGACTGGCATTTTGCGGAACAATTTCATGAAAGTGTCTTTTTCCGATTAAAAAAAAGATACTAGAGCGGTTAAAACTTTCACAAAAGGTACCGCCTAACAATATTTTCCATGTGTTTTAACCGCTATAGTACTCTATGCATTTTAAACCAAAAAAGCTCATTTTTTGGGGTGAAAGACTGCGATACCCTTAATGAATCGAAGGGCGCTACCGAGATCATTCACTCAGTACATTACGTTGCATCAATTATTTGCACCGTAATGCATCAATTTAGATTACTTAATCAAATTTATACATCGTGTTACACCACGTCAAGCACTCACTTGATACATCGCACTACAAATATGTATCCATCACGCTAAAAAATTATAATGAACTAGACTTTCTTGTCTTCCGCCTTCTACTTCTTCCTCCGTCTTCATTCCTTCTGAAAAATCCTCCAACTCAACTCATGTCCACTCTATTATCGTACCTAATGAATCAAAAATTTGTTTATTTTTCGGGGGCGTTGCCCCTAAACCTTCCAACATGGCTGGGAGATCAATCCATGTTTCATTGCCGCAACAATCATGCTTTTTGAACTCCAATGCGTTAGCCGGAGTTATGAAAAGAGACGATCAAATGATTTTAAAAATAATATTTTAAAAATAAACTTTAACGATTTAAAAAAAATCGAAGGTCCAACAAATTTAGGAAAGTGGACTCCCCCAAAAAAAAAAAAAGAATTTAACCTTTTTTATTGAAAGAGTCCAACGAAGGAGGTAGGCCCAAAGTCATATTAGAGGAGTAGGGGAAGACTGGGATGGAGTGGGAGATGAGATGAACCCAACCTTAACCAAATCAAACTAACCAAACACAATTTCTTAAGTCAAACAAAAAAGAATTTAACCTTTTTTATTGAAAGAGTCCAACCAAGGAGGTAGGCCCAAAATCAAATTAGAAGAGTAGGGGAAGACTGAGATGGAGTGGGAGATGTGATGAACCCAACCTTAACCAAATCAAACAAACCAAACACAATTTCTTAAGTCTAACTTCTCTTTCTGTGGTGCAATGTCCACTCCAGTCGAAATTCAGAAGCTTTCTTTCTCTCCCTCACCCAATACATTTAACACGTTCAATATCTCTCTATTTTATTATAGGGTAAATTTCAAGTTGGTATAATTTTAGAAACATGTTTTCATCTAGGACCATCAATTGTTTAGACATTTCATGTAACTACAAATTGGTTACCAAATGATAAAAATACCATTGATGAAGACAGATCTAATCTGACTTTACAAAAATTCAAAAAAGCTGATGTCAAATCTTGGCATCAGGTGAAAAAAAAATTCAATAATCCAGAAAATGCTGATGTCTACCGTTGTTGCTGATGCCAAGACTTGGCATCAGATGAAAAAACATTCAATAATTCAGGCATCAGGTTGCTGATGCCAAAAATGCTGATACCAAAAAAACCAATTTGATGTCAAAAAACCAATCTGATGCCAAAAAACCAATCTGATGCCAAAAATCCAATCTGATGCCAAAAAAAATGATGATGCCAAAAAACCAATCTGATGCAAAAAAAAAAAAAAAAACTGATGCCATAGCAGCAATTATGACTTTCCACTTGTGCAGTCATTGAAGCGATCCCAGCTGTAGAAGCCTTTCAAAATGGAAGGTGACAGGGAAAAGTACGAAGACCAGGTGAAACGTGCCTGATGTTGAAGATATCATCTAGGACCCGAAGCAACTGTAGGGCCAAATACATCGGCCTTGACCTTGTTTATCTTCCCCCATACAAAGAGTATCAAGCTTCCGATACACATCAATTGCGAAGTAGCCACCGATATAGAATGGAATCGCCATAGCCATGGGGATAGGAATAAACACCTCTGTTACGCTGATATCCTTCCTCCTCCAGAATTCCGACCATAGTTTTAGTCGATATCCCATTACCGTTGGCGGCGACGACAGTGGTAAGGAACAACCACCCCTAGGCGCCGGAGGCGAGGGAGGACTCCGAGGCGAAGTCGGTGGAGACGATGTTGAACCGGAAGGAGAAGACGGTGGCAAACCAGATGACGTTGAAAGAGGTGTTGTGCTGGTGGGAGGAGAAGGATGAGAGGTGGATGGAGCTGGAGAAGTCAACAGTGGAGGATAACTGGATGACGTTACAGGAGGAGGAGGAGGCGATGTTGGTGGAGGAGAGGTGGCGGGTGGTTTTGGAGAAGTGGGAGGAGGCGAGGTTGTTGTCAGAGGTGGGGGTGAGGCAGGAGCTGCTGGTGGTGGGGAAGTTTGTTGGTTGGTGGCGGAGTTACAAGAGCCTGTGATGTTCCCGGCTGTGGAGATGATGACATTTCATATGCTAATAAGAGTTAACTGTGAATTCTAACAAAATTTTCTCAGGGAAATTTGTAAGACCCCGAACCTTCGTGTATTTGACTTTCTCGTGTTGCATGCTTTGTTGTTAATGCGTCGAGTGTTTATCTTAACATGATAGCACCTTAATAAGTCTCATGAGAGTCTTAGTACTTTGCATCTAAGGTTTATAATGTTCATCTTAGTTGTTGTGTGCTTGGTTGGAAGTTTAGAAGCTTCGTTGCTTCGGTTGTGTTTTGAGGTTGTTCTTCTTTACTTGTATTGCCTTCTTTTCGTCTCGAGAGAAGTTCGGTTGAGTTCCAGGCCTTGTATACAAGCCATAACCATGTCTAAACAAGCCTTATACATGTTGAACTTATCCTAGATTAAGTTGGGTTTGATTCGTGTTTGATTCGTTGACCAACATATCACTTCACAGATTCAGTCCTGTTTTTGGGCGAACTTCGGGAAAATTCTGGTACCAATCTACTAAAGAAAATTTTCTAAAAATGTAGTATGTTGTACCTACATATTTTAGGATACTCCCTGTAAAATATGGTATTTTTCCAAGGTGTATAAGTACCTCATTTAGGTCTTGACTTACGGCTGTGCCAGAATTCTGTTTTCAGGAAATCAGCTTCTGTACTTGAACTTGTAGTAGCCATATTTTGATGAATATAAGTCCAAATTGAGTAATTTAAAAGTCTAAACTATATTTTAAAGAGTCTAGTTTCATAAAAATCAATAATCACCTAATTTGGAGGTGTGAGATATTTATGGTCGATTTTACAAGATTGACTGTCTGTTTTCCAGAATCTGGTTTTGTGACTTTTGAGTGGGTTTTGGCTATTGACCCTTGAGCCCTTGCCCCTTGGCCGACCTTGGTGACTCAAAGCCCCCTTTTTTGACTCTTCAACAACCCTTTTGAGCCCTTGGATCATCCCTTATCAAAGGCTATCCTTCATTGACCAATGAGAAGCCAATTAACCCCTTCACTTGGATTAGGGCTTTAATGGTAAGTATATAAGCCATTTGTTCAACCAAATCAGCCATTTTGATCAAGAACTCCAGAGAATCAGAGGCTCTTCCTCCATTTTCGTCCATAGCAAGAACTCCAACTTGAGAGACCATTTCCCGGAGATCCGGTGGTCCGATCGACGAACCGAGACCGCCAAATCGAAGCCCTCGATCTTCTCTACAACAATCCTTGCTCTAATCAACCTTTCCTCCATTAATCTTAGGACTAAGGTACGTTGAGAAATCCCTGAAATTTTCATGTTCAATAAAATGACATGTCCCCTTCATTATAGTTGCTCTATTGATGATTATGAACATCTTTTGTGAAGACAAATCCTCCAATTCAACCTAAGAAAATGAGTAGGATTTTATGAATTCTTATTGAAGTTGTGATTTTGACTTTATGCAAAGCATGAATGTTATTTATAATGAGCTTAGGAACAACTCTTGTGAAAGATTATGTTTCAATTCAAGGTTAAACAAAATCTCTGATTCTAGGGTTTGAAACTCGGGATTGTGTTTAAGGCTAGTTTAAGATCATGAACGGCCTAGTTATTGAGTTCTAAATGAACGGAGAACTTAGAAAAGGGCAATGTAATGCATATATTATCAATGCTCTATTTGGTTGAATTTTAGTAAAACTCACCGGAGTTGAGATTAGGGAGTTATTGAACAATTCCGACTCCATATTCAATCCCTACGACGTTTGTAGTGCGTTAGACTAATATATTAGCCTACGTGACTTTGGGATGGATTGAAGGGCATGTTTGATATAAGTGATTATAAGACTCAATTGAGTTCTTATGTGGTTTATGTGATTGTGTGAAGCAAATGCACAATTGAGAGCATGTTGTAGAATGATGTATCTACTTGACAGGTTGAATTCGCTCTTGTCGAATTCCTACTTGATTCTTTAATGAGTAAAAACACCTACTTGTTGAATAATGAATTTGAGGACTATTCTATGAGAAGATTTGGATTGGGGCTTTCTTTAGTACTCTATACATGGAGTCTACTTGTATAAGTCGCTAGGATGACCATGTTGTTATCTAAGACTCACCGGTATGGTTTGACCTTACGGGTTATTACCGCTCTAGTGTTGCTTAAGTCTTTGACTACTATCGACTTTTGCGTTATTGAATGAGTTACTACTCTAGGAAGAGTTTAGTAAATGGCTTCATGATCCGAGACTAACGGAGTAGTCTTGGATAGTACTTAATTGACTGATGGTTAAGTTGTGACTCTGTTGAATTTCATAGGTGAATATGGAATACTATGTATATTTTATATTATGACTAAATGCATGATTTCCTACCTTGTCAAGAATTGATTCTTTTATGTGTTTCTATGATATGACTTATGAGCATATTGAATGTATTTGCCTTCGTGTCTGATCTGTTCTACAATTAATGAATTGTGGTGAACTTGGATTCTACTATTAAGTGGAATTATGAATCAAAATTGAACTAAGCTTGATTTCACAATAATCAACTTGGGCTTCCCTTATATAATTGACTTGGGACTTTGAACTAAGATTCCTAAATGGAATGAGAACCTTGCTATGCCTCAAACGAGAACATAGAAAAGAGTCTTGGAACACATATAGTGTTCAAACTCTATTTGGTTGGAATTGTAGTAAAGACTCAACGGAGTCGAGTTAAGGAACAATTGAACCTTACGAGGATCGTGGTGAGATCCTATGATAATTATATTCCATTTGACTTGATTACTAGCTTTTGGGACTTGAATCGAACAGAGTGAACAGCTTGACACTTATGATTTAGAGACTCAAATGAGCTCCTATTGTGGTTTTGTGATTATTGTAACAATGTGCATAATCGTATGAGTTTAGTAGATCATTATATCTACTTGAGAATTAGCAAGTAAACATCTACTTGTGCATTGCATATAAGTCCAGCTGGCATTACTTGAGTTTTCATGATGATGGTGGGACGATGCATTGCCTTCACGAATTATGGGATTCGTGATTGTAATGTATCGCCGTACCGGATTCGGTTTCACACACACCTCCACCTAGCTAGCTGGGGGAAGTAGCCCCTTTGTCGTAACCAATTGAGCACATTGGCTAGTGCTATTTTCCCGAGTAGAGAGCTCGCACCGAAGAGAGCTCGGTACTTTGATACCTGAACACGGGTATCACTGGCACGATATGATTAACAGTTGTGATTGCAGGAGCAATACGACGAAAGAGATTTGGTATCTTCTCTATCCTTTATGTGGCTTACTATGGGCACTTATGTGATAACAAAGTGTTAGTTGAACATGAGATCTTATTGACCATGTTTGTATTGGCTGATGATATATGAGAGATTTGATATGTATATATAGATATATGCATACTTGTATATGAGATATATATGAAAGACTTGATGTGTATATATATAGATATGCACACTTATGCATGATGATTTTATGGGAGATTTGATATGTATATTTAGAGATATACATACTGATATAGGTGTATATATATAAACACGCACCCTTACACGTGGTAACAGTGTGAATAGTTGTATTCGTGTATATAATGATATGTATACTTGCATATGATGTCTTGTGGGAACTACCTTCTAATTCATTTGATTTGTGTGTGAACAGGGAATTACACCCTGGTTCATTTGGACGGTTTAGTAAGTAAGAAGGAGTGGATATCTTGTGGAGTATCGAAACGATACGACGCCTCTTCACGGGTTTTTCTGTCATATATTAAATGACACCCTGGTTATGTTTATGTTACATAATTATATGTTGCATATATATTGTAGTAGCGTACTGGGTCATTATGACTCATCTCGTACTTGTTTTTAGTTGCAGTAACGATAGCCGCACCGAGGTCGAGTAGATCGTGATCGCGGTGCGGGTCGATAGATCGAGGTTAGATCATGTGGTTCGTGCTTGTAGCGGTGACTTTCCCCAGTAGCAGCCTTGTGGAGTCTTGTTCCTTTTTAGCATTGTCATTGATTTCATGTACTTTGCTATTCTTGTGAGATCGACATTTTGTAAAGTTATTTAGACTTTACAATGAGTAGAATACTTGGGTATTTGTATTGGTTATTTCTTGGGCCGACGTGTTGTGTCGTGCCCTGTTTGTGGTTTTAGTATTTATTTCAGTTGTCTCCCGGGCACGCAGTAGCTTTGGGGGAATTTCCTTATTCTAGTTTTTATAGTTGTTGGTTGACCCCGGTATGCTTTAGCCGTTGGGTAATTGTTATATCAGGTTGGTTCTTTGTTGAAACGCCGGCCTGGAGTGCTGATGGTTTGATTAGCGTCTGCATTGTTGCGGCACGCGAGTTTTGTTTTTCCTCCTTTGAGAGATAATGTCTCTCTTGGTTTCATTGTCGTTGGTTTCGAGCTTCATAGCTTGGGACTTCTTTCTTATATTGCTTCCGCTGATTCGATTTTTGAAATACCGTATTTTAGTGCGGTGTTGTGTTCATGTTTAGAGCGAGTTTGCTCGACTGTTTGACTAGCACTACTGTTTATCAAGTGTTTGTCCTCTTATTAAGTTAGTTCCAGCGGCACGACCTTGGGATTTCGTGTTGGAATCCGGCTCGGGTCGTTACAAAATTCTTCTCAAATAAGAGTTAATTGTGATTTCAGCTCATAACTCGAGACAATCAAGTCGGTCATAAAAAACAGATAAAAGGGTAATGACGTACTTTTACCCCAAAATTGTACTTAAAAGAAATGTGTAAAAAATAGGTGGATTCATTTGAAAACATGTTTTCAAAAATGTACCGACTTGTAATTTTTTTCTTTATTATACTTCGGATTTATAATCTCTGTCCTAAACGAGTGTACCGCAAACATGCACAAACGGTGAACCGAACCTTCAAGAACCACGTCGTACACGAATCGGAATCGGCGATTCACCGGTTCGCCTTCGGTTCCCCTTATTACCCATCAATGTGAACCCGTTGAGTTCCAACGGCTAATTTTTTTTCTAAAAAAGAAAACGATTACCTTGTGAAAGGCCCAAATCGACTGAAAAAAAAAATATTTTTTTTTGTTTTTTCCTTTTTCCCTAACCTAAAAATATTTGGAAAAATTGATTTTTTAACCAACGTACTAATTGGAGGCGACACAATTAACCATATACTTTGGTATTAAACCAATATCACTTTTCTAATTAATGTGAAATACATAATTTTTTTGTTGGTATTAATTCTTTTATAAAAAGACTTTTAATACCTACGTCACTTTCTAACCAATGTATAATACATCTTGTTGTGCACAACAGAAAACTAGCAAACAAATTAGCAGAGTATAATTTGATCAATCACAAAGAAGAGAGAGAGATTGGGGCCAACAGACTATTGAAATTTTATTAGAGTTCACCCTTGAAAACGTTCTAGAGATACAACTATTTATATGGATACAATAGAAATCCTAAAACCCTTAAAAGTACAAAAAACGGACAAAGAGCAAAAACCTAAAAAACGGGGCTGAGCGGTCGCTCAGCCCAAAGCACTGGGCGACCACGCAAAATCCAGTAGCATGCCTCGAATAATTCTTTATTGAGCAATCGCTCAGCCAAAACACTAAGCGGTCGCCTAAGCCTATAAGTTGTGTGGCTATCTCATTCTCAACACATATCATCATTTGATAATAGTAGTAGAAGTTTTTTATCTAAAAAAAATATCTAAAACCAACACCTCTTTCTATATAATGTGATACATTTCTTCTCTTCTCTTTTATTAATGATAAAAGTAGAAGTATTTTTATTTAAAGATTTTTAAAATTAACATCACTTTTTAACCAATGTAAGATTTATCTCTTTTATTGGTAATAATAGTAATTTAAAACCAATATCAATTTATAACAAATATGTGATATATATCTTCTATTGCTAATAATAGTAAGTCTTTTATATAATCTAAAATAATTAAAAATCAACATCATTTTTTAACCAATGTGAGGTACACATCTTCTATTGGTAATAATGATAGAAGTCTTTTATAAAAAAATTTTGAAAACCAACATCACTTTCTAATCAATGTATGATATATTTTTTCAATTAGTAATTAATAATAGTATTTTTAATACAAACATCAATTTCTAACAAATGTGTGATACATCTTTTCTATTGGTAATAATAGTAGAATATTTTGTAACCATGTGAGATACATCTCTTGTTGGCGAAGGTAATTGCGCAAATATGTTCTAATCGGTGAGAGCATCGAAATGATATATTTATTTGTTAAAATCGAATTTCGGATGAATAAGATATCAAGACTTAAAGTATAATACTTATTAAAAAATTAGTGTTTTTAGTGAAAGAAATTGTGCAACTTGAGGTACAAATTTCTTTACGTGTCATTTGTTTGTTGACAAAAGTAATAGTGCAAATGTGTTCTACTCGGCAAGAACATCGAAATGATATATTTATTTGTACAAATCAAGTTTTGGATGAATAAGATATCAACACTTAAAGTATGTTGTTAAAACTTAAAAGTGAGTCATTATAAGCAATATCTCACCTTGAAGAGTTTTATCTCACATTTGTTATAAGTAATGTTAGTTGTAAAAGTTTTTAAATATAAGTCTTCTACTATTGACAATAGAAAAAGTTATATATACTAATACTAATACCCCTTATCATATTGATTATTATTATGTATTATTATTAGCTAATGGTTAGAAAACCAAAAGTTTTTAAAACTTCCACATGGGTGGTTAATAATGAAGATTTATCCAAAGGTGGTGAGGTAGCACAATTATAGTGCTCCTCACCAACTTTATATATATATATATATATATATATATATATATATATATATATAGGCTCGTCCACTATGTTAAGTTTTCAATTGCTATAGTTTTTTTAATGTTTTTTTAAATCGAAAAGGACACTTTGAAGTGAAAAGACTACGATACCCTTAATGAACTGAAGACGCGCTACGGATTACTTAATCAGTGCATTCGCAATGCGTCAATTTAAATCAACTAATCCAATTTATGAATCATGCCTTAAATCATAATGAATCAAACCTTCATCTCTCTTCTTTCATGTACACAATCAACAAAAGATTCAAAATTAATGCATCTTATCTACATTCCACATACAAATCGATGCATCAGAATTTACAAATGATGCATTGTGACTCAAAATTGATGCATTCATTTTCAAAAAGGATGTTCAACAACAAAATATAACATTTGTTATTGATGATCATCTATGCTCACTTTAATGATAATCAAATATTTAAAAAAGCATAATATAAATAAAAAATTATGAGGAATTGAGTGTTCCGAAGAAACAATATACTGTTCAGAATAAATATTTTCTGGAACATAGTTTTTGTATGACTGTCCAACTAAGAAAACAAAAAAAAACATGAAATAACATTATAAAAAACAACAAAAATAATACACATGTCAATTGATAAAAATCTAACATTCAATTTTAACATCAAATGATGAAAAGGTTATATGCGCATATTAAGTCTAGACCCAATACCCTTTTTTTGAATGATAAAAATAATTTCACATAATAATATGATTGTAGTACAAAATTTTTTTTTTTTGGCTCAAACAATCATTAAACCATTCAGTACAGTATGGAGTAGGAAGAGAATGTGAAGACACAATTACGTAGTAACCATCATTCTTTACCACCTAAACTTCCTACTATCTTTCCTATTTATTTATAATCACCAAACTTTTTTTTTGCTTCTTCGGACGGACAAACTCGATGACGAGAGAGAAGAAGAAGAAATTTACATCATCTATGTGATTTGGGCATTATTAGAACAATTGAATGAAAGTGTACATTTTCGGTTGAGAAAAACGGTGTAGTTATGTTATTGAAAATTTAGGAGAAAAGACTGACCCGCAGTTACTCATTTGTTTTATGTAATTGTAATGTCATGTATAAATTATGTTGTTGCATTTTATAATTTTTTTCTTTGTGTTTTTTAATTGAATAATCATATAAAAATTATGTTGCACAAATTGTTGTTCTACAATATTTTAGAATTGAAGGTTATGTTTAGAGTGTTATACCATACTTCAATTTCTCCTTTATCGAATATAACAAATGGTGTTATCTTTGACTATTTAGTAAATTAATTTTCATTTATGTATTTTTATATGTCTGTATTTTCAATAACCAACATTTTTTTATAGCTACTACATTAGTACAAAATGTTGGAAACTATCATCTCTATCGATTTTTGTCATTCACATACACAAGTCTATTATCAATTGTTGACTTAATGAATGACAAAGATGGTTCAATTTCATCCAATCCTCCCTTTCCGAACAAGGAAATACATTTAAATAAATTTATAATAACTTTTTCAAATTTATGTGATTTTCTATCTTTAATTTTATTGTTTATTAATTTTCAATTATTTTTTCATATTAAAATTTTTAATTGTATATTATTCAACTTTAATTGAGTATATAATTTTATACCCGTGTACAAACTATGCAACACACGAGAACATCACTAGTTTGATGTAAACAATCCAATGGGTGATGAGCTGATAAATCCTCACACCTCCGAAACGAATCCTCGTACTCAAGAGAGTATCACTCAAACCATAGGCGGAATAACAAGAGGAGGTCGAGTTCAAGGTGGCACCCAAGCTCGAACAATGGGACAACCCGATATATTCACGATGCATTATACAAGGACGCAACTTGAAGGTAATAATTTTTTAGTCACGTCCAGCTATTAAAACGCCACATTTAGCTTCAAAACTGGAAATGAATACGACACATATAAGAAGCTCATAAAGAACAAGCATACCGACAAAGTTGGAATGGAAGAAGGTCAAATACAAATCCAAAGAGTTGCGGGTTCACACAATAAGGTACGTCTTCTCTATTTAAATTTGCCGAAGCTATGTATAGAAAACAAATAGATATGACACGTATAAGAAGCACATAAGGAACAAGGTTGGAATGGAAAAAGGTCAAATACAAATTCAAAGAGTTGTAGGTTCATCGCAACAATGTATGTCTAATCTATTTAAATTTACCGAAGCTATGTATAGAAAACAAATTATAAATTTGATTTGTGTTAAAGGTCTATCGTTTAATTTTGTAAATGATGTTTTATTGGTGAATTTTGCACAGTTGACATTGAATCCCGTCGCTAAAAAACTTCATAGGAATATAACTACTTGTGAGAAAAAAATTACTTGCCTAGAAGGAAAAAAAACATTAATTATTATGTTTATAAATTTATTGCAAAAAATTCCAATATATATAGATAATTTGAGTGATAAATGGCAACGACATGATTATAGAGCAATTACGTGTCATTTGACTTGATAACTCATGGACAATACAAAAACGATTGATTTGATTTAAATACTTTGATACTATACATAATGTTCGTAATATTTATGCAAAAATCATAGGTGTTTTGAAAGAATATGGTTTATATAAAAAAATCAATTGGATTTGATTATGTTTCAAATAATACTACTAGTTTACCCAAACTCATTTCATTTTGTCAACCATTAATTTGTGGTAATTTTTTTCATGTTAGATGCATGTGTCATATTTTAAATTTATGTGTGCAAGATGGTTTGATGACCTTACGTGATGAAGTTAATTCAATTAGACAAATTGCATCAGTTTTGATGAGACAACATAATATTAAAACAAAAATGAGCTAAATTTTATAGACAACAAAATATGGAAGCTAAATTATTTCATGTAAATGTTCCAAACCGATGGAATGTCACCTATAAAATGTTATATGAATTTTATCAACATTGGGAACAATTATGTGTATTTTTCAAATATATAGATTGCCCTCTTCTAATATTTCCTCATCAATGGGATGTGTGTGAAAATTTAAAAATGATTTAGAAAGGTTTTAACGACGCTACCGAACAAATATCTAGTTCTTATTATCATACTTTCGTATTAGTTTTAGAACATTGTGCTAAAATTAGTTATATATTCAAACATTTTAAAGATTGTCCAACTTTAGGTGAATGTATTGCTAATATGAGAATAAAATAATTAAAATATTTTTTGAACATTCCACCATTATTTTTAGTAGCTAAAATATTAGATCCTAGAATAGAATAAGATGGTTTAGAAGTAAATGCTAAAATATTATTATGATAGTTTATTCCCCAAATTATATTGAATTATTTTCAACTAACCCTATTCCAAATCTAATTTTTAGATTCGAATTTTTTTTATTGAAAAGAAATATATAATTTAGAGGTAAGTCTCATTTAATTTGGTTTTTGTTCATTGGTTATTCATTGTAAATTTTTTTAACAAAATATTTTTGTTACTTTACAAAGTAGAAAATGCTTACACAAAGTTAAAATAATGATTTTTGGTCACTTTAAAAATTCAAAAAATATTCTACATAAAGGTTTAAAGATAGTTTTGAAAAAAATAAATCCAACTGACCAAATTTTTTTTTGAGTCGTAGAACCGGTGAACCGTAAATACGATTCACTGTTCAGAACCGAACCACGAAGGTTCATGGTTCGAATCCGATTCACCTCCATCTTCTTCAAGAATCGCCGATTCTAGAACCGTGAATCGGAACTGGAACCGGATGGGCATGTCTAGTGTACCGTTTTAAGTGTTTTTTTTTTTAATTTTCAAAAAAGTTTAATTTTTATATTTCCTTTCATTTCACTCAACGAACTTATAGTTTGAAATTTTAATAATTAAGTAATACTCTCTCATACTTAAAAGGTAAAAACTTAGGTAAAACAGTCTTACGGATATTTTTTGTAAGACATATCCTCTTAACTCGACCCACCATGTGTTAGTAAGTTGAGTTGTAAGAGAGTGAAACTTCGTCTTACGATTAAGATCTGTAAGACCTTATTAAAGGAGACATGATTTACCTAAAAATAGTTCATCTTTCTTTTTAGGTTTGTTCCAAAAAAGTGCCAACATTCTAATTTATCTTATCTTGGAAGTTATTTTATCATTTTATCATCGACTTATTTTCTCACTTTATGCAATAGCCCCATTCTTACATGAATATCTTTAGAAAAATTAATTTTATTTTAGGTAAAAACTTAAGTAAGACGGTATTACGCATGATTTTTATTAGACAGATCCTCTTTACTGACCCACTGTGTAGTCTGTGTGTTGGTGGGTTGAATTGTAAAAAAATAAGACATTATTTTACGAATTAAGATCTGTAACTGTATTACAAAAGACCTACACTTTGTTTTAATGGAACAATTATCTTTTTTTAATCTATGTTAATGCTTGTTTAGGATTAGGAATCATTGTATCTTAATAGAATCAATTATTTGTTTTTTAATCAATGCTCTTTTTTTAGGCGGTTCCAAAACAAGTGTCAACGTTCTAATTTATCTTTTCTTTGAAGTTGTTTTTATCATTTTACCATTGATTTATTTTTTACTTTAAAAAATGGGCCCCACTCTTGTATGAATATCTTTAAAAAATTTATTTTATCTTAATATAATTAATTATCTTTTTTTTTAATCCGTGCCAATCCTCATTTAGGAACATATATCATTAGAGTTTGTCATAATTATAAAATTACTAGAACATGATCAATCAGCTTGTATCAATGTAGAGGGTAAATATGAAAATAGTAAAAAATTTAGACGCATTTTTTAAAGTGGACCCTTTGTGTGAAACAAAGAGAGTATATTTTCATATTTTCATTATTTAAATGGGAGAGTCCATTTAGTTTTTTTGTGAAAATTAAGGTAATTGATGATTATGTTATTTTCATACAATAAAATTACAAAAGCATATTGACATGTTATATAGCAAAAGTGAATTTAGTGAATTTACTTTATTTTTTAAAAACGAATTCTGTTAAAGGATACTCAATTTGGGACGAAAGTCGGACGGAGTAGTATATAGACATGAATCTTGTTGATGTTAATATTATAGTATTACAAGTGTACATTAGATTAGAACAAATAAATTACGGGGTACAGTTGAACCACCGAACCAAACAAACCTAATCATGCGATTTGGTTTTGTTTTGATCAAATGTGATTCGATTTTGATTTCCAAACTTTAAAAACCGATCAATTCAGTTTGGTTCATGATTTTTGTTTCCAAACCGAATCAAACCATGTTTTATTTAGTTATTTATTATATATAATATATATGTATTATCTAAATTGTTCTTACAATTTAGAAATTGAAGTCGTAAGTGCCCAAATTTTGTATTTTAATCCTAAATCAACTTAAAACTTTGATTAATTTCATTTCTAATGTAAAAGTGACATTTTATGATCAAAAGTGACATAATTAAGACCAAAAGTGACACTTTTAAAGGGTAAAAGTGACATTTTTTAAAAAAAGTATTAATTTTCATTAAAGATACAAAGTGACACATTTAAAAGCAAAAATGACACACTTTCATACATATGACTTACACGTTGAAGGATTAAAAGTAACACATTCAAACCAAAAAATTGACCGTTTTCATTTATAATAATTGAGAGATGATGCTGTAATTTCTAAAAATTGAGGGGTTGCACTACAATTTTTGAATCTTTGACTCTATTAACATGCATAGCCCCGTTTTACGGATTAAAATCTGTAAGACCATCTTACATAAGACCTACTCACCTCGAACCGAGGTATTTCCAATGGTAAACCTTCTAAAAGTTTTTTAAAAAGAAAATTCTATGTCGTATGTGTTGCCTTATTGAAAGTAAAAATCTCATCTCTTCACAAACATTCCACGATTAGTAAATTCATTTACAACTTTTTAATGGTCCCACCAAAAGAAATTGAATGTTGTAATTACTAATTAGCTCATATGCCCATAATTATCCTTTTTTTACCCAAATGAACCACTTATTCCCCCCACATAACCACATTGGTAGGTAGGGGTGGTAATGTCTGGCACGACACGATTATAAAACACGATTACAGAAACAAATAACACGATAAGCCCAACACGACATAACACGAAAGACACGAAATTGTTAATATATTCAAATTAATATTTATTGTTATAGATAGATAATATGAAAACACGATAACAAGACACGAACACGACACGAAAACACGAATTGTCATCCCTATTGGTATGCTTTTTGATGATCCGTACTTGGATAAAAGATGATGGCTAGAGAAGATGATATGGATATATGAGCATGTTGGGTGATGAGAGAGGAGGGACATGACTAAACTGGGGGCAGCCATTGATCATGTTATGTGTGAGACAAGAGTCTTCAACTGCATTGCATAGGAGCATCAAGCTCAAAATGCATTTCCTTTGAAGGATACTTGCTGTGGGAAGACTATCAAGACTACACTTCCATAGCAAGTGTAACGCCACGAGCCCAAAAGCCATATAGAACTATGGGTCTGTTGGTGGGTCTCATGCAGGAGAGGACTGGCTATACACAAGGGGTGGGTCGTCTTTGACTATCCGGTGAATCCGGATCTTAGGTCTGAACCTGAAAGTACAAAGCATTAGATGGCAGTCTTGGATTCTCGTCTTGCACGGATCTCATCGGGGTGAACAATACATACTATTTAAGGGAAAGGCAAGATGATGGGTTCCCTAAACTAGGCAAAGCTCAAAGCTCAAAGCTCAAAGCTCCGGACCCATAGAGTTCCTCCCCGCTCTGCTGTTATTAGATTGGCTCGTATACATACCTTTGCCGTTCTTCCCACCACTGGTAGAAGATGATGAAAGCTACAGGAAAAAAAAAAGTAAGATGGTTTGTATGGCAAGAAAATCTCTCTCCTGAGCAAACCTCCCAATGCTTGGGAACCAGTGTTCAGTTCAGCTAAGACACGTCTATCTGATGCCTAGCCTGCAGGGAACATACTCATCATATCTTCCCACATTCAACACAACTTAATTTCACATCAATAAGCATTTTACAATGAAAAGAGGACAGAAACACACATTCACTAACTCTAATATCAAGTCTCGTTATCAATAGTATTAGTCATTATCGCCATCCTCATCTCTCCACATGAAGAACGGCATGTCCAGAAGGAATAAATGGCAATCAGATGAAAAGGTTACACACAAAATGAAACACACAACATAATACAAACCATATTTCCCAAGGGACATGCATGCTGCCATCTTGAAAATACCTCGAGCTCAAGTTGTATTCAATTTATTAAGGCGAGAACATCAACCGACAAAAGATAAACAGCTTCCTTTACCAACTGCTCAAGCTGACTCCTCTAATCCTGGATATGTGAAACATGAACTTTAATCACCAAGAGGGTAGTAATCTTCTGGGTATATGCTACCATAGCTTATTGAGGATATAAATTAAAAAAGCACAAGCATAGATCTCCATCTTCTAAATATAGCAAATTCCGCAAAAAGATATAAGTGGAAGATTAGGGTGCTTTTAGGGTAAAAGCACGACTTTCCCTTTAAAATGGGTGACTTTCAGATAGGAGCTCCTATTGGAGGACAAGAAAAGGTACTTGAGGCCATTAAAAGAAAATTATATCTGCACATCTTTTTTTTTTTTGATAAGTATATCTGCACATCTTTTATATATATTATTGCACAATGTACAGAAAAAGCATGCTCAAATGCAAATTAAGCAATGACATTAGAAGCATCACCAGCAAGCAAACACATGAAAGAAAACTCCATCAAAAGAATTATGTGGATTCAAATATTCAATTACGTCTCCTAACTACAAACATCAACAGAATATAAAGAGAACGAAGTTTAGTTCAAAGGCAACATAGCAAGTATACCTCATCGTCGTCATCATCATCATCGCCCCTATCTTCTTTATTCTTCTTAAGCTTGGTTGTACCACCTTCCTTGCTAATGGGTAACTTCATTGCACCAAATGGTGTGTCCACATCAATGTTTCCTTTCATGGTGTAACCAGTGCCCTTTCCTCTAATCATGTCCCAAACGGCAGAGCCAAAGTCCTTAGGTCTGAAGGTGATTGGAATATCAATGTAACTGATACCATTTTTCTCCAGTTTTTTAGTTTGGGAGAGTTCTGCTCCTCCAATGCTAACATCAGACAGCCAAACCTCATAGTCGAGTGAATTGAGGCCCAAGTCAAAGTCATTCTTATTTTCCAATTTCAAATGAAGAACAGCAACAGTTTCTTCAAATGAGAACCTTTCAAACTTGATTTTCTCAAGATCAATATCAGGTTTGTAAGGTATGGGGATCTCTCCGGTTTTCTCAAGTGGCAAAGTTAGCCTACCAAAAATGGGAACGTCCACAAGTAAATCAACCTTAATTTTGTAGGGTATGATGCTTCCAGGCTTTATTTCAGCATATGTACTCTTAATATCATGATATATCAGAGTAAGTGGTATCTTGACAGTCTCTGAACCATGTGCGTGGATCGTTCCAGCATCTGGGATCAACCCTGAAACTAGTTTCCTTCCATCGCTCTCAACTAAGTAGTTTATGTCAATGAGAGGTATCGGAACTGGATTTGGATTTTTCACCAGCACATCAACAACTATATCAGCCTTCTCAAGATTAATTTTAGGAATATGAATTCCTGTAACATCTGCAGTTGGTTTCCCAAATCCGATCGTTTCTTCAATCTTCTCACCAATGTCATGGATGAAGTCCTTTACCTTTTCAATAAACCCACCCTTTTCATCTTCTTCATCTTCTTTCTTCTTGAAAGCCCTTTCAACTATCTCTGGCTTATCAGACGATGACATACCTTAATAGAAACAAAATTCCAGTGTTAAACTTAATTGAGTTAATAAATAAATCAAACAACGATTAGATAATGAGAAGCAGTGGAGGCAGCAGGAAACTGTACTCATGACTTGTAATCTCATAGAAAGACTCTAACTCACAAGCCTCAACAACCCCCACTTGCATCAGTGATCAGCCTGGTTACTCTTTGTATATTTATGTATATACATTATTAGTTATAGTTATAACTTACAAGATGTAAAAAATAGTACATTATCAAACAAACCCTAATCCACTGGCCCAACAGTACAAAATAGCTTACCCCTCAAAAGGATACAATTCTTGTCATTCTAGGGAGTCATCTAGCAGTCACTGAAAACATTCTTCCTGCAACTGTCTTCGTAATACATCTTTTAATGACCCATTCTCCCCTCATTCAGTTTTAAGAGGAAAAAATAATCATATCTTACTAAGAAAGTAACAGAGCACTAACCACAGGGTAGGAAAAGAAATAATCTAATAGTCAACAAAGCTTTGCATTGATTTGAGGGGAAAAAATCCAGGTTCCATCTCTCCTCTTTTTCACATTACTCCTAAGGCATGTATAACACATTCTGAGTTTGAGGCTGTTTCGGTAGTTGGAGTTGGCTTTTAGGCATATCTTCGACGGCAATAAAGGCACTGGTTCAACAACCCTATTAGAAGGTATCACATGCACCCGACGTCTTGGTATATGAAAACCACAACTCTTCACTGTGACTATACATCTTAACTGTCGAGTCAGCTTAAATGTTTATCTTGGTCAGCTATAGAGGCAAAGGTGCAATATCCCTACCAAAAAGGGTTACGTGTATTGCAAGGGGTTGACGAACTGTAACCTACCTTCTCTTGCATTGCCAGGTTTGCTAGAAAGCTGTTGAACATGCTCATTGGCATAATCGAGATCATATGATTTACGGTAGGAATAATTGGTAGCATTTTATGTGCATGAATTTTTTTGTTGTGGTGATGTAGTAGTTACTATTGTGCTGCTGGGAAACTGATTCCACCATCCGCAGCATAGGGGACGCCATGCGGCCAACATACAGTCCCCTTGGGACCGTATCCCACTTGTAATTTCCCAAGTAATTGGGGCGTTTTACATAGAAATATGAAGTATGAAAACAAAAGCACATTCTGACCTTTCAATAAGTTCAACGAGAAGGGCTTTTATATAAATCAATAGTTACTATCTAGTCAAACAAACAATACAACATCATATTCTTTTCCTCGTTATTTTCCACTAGATTTGCCGACAGGGACAGGAATCTTGACATAGACATGGTGTCGGACACAGCAACCATTTTATTTTATTTTGAAGTCAGACACAGCAACCTTAAAACAGAAGACATGAGAACACGGCCATATATAATATCTAAATGGACATATAGATAAATGTAAGTACTTCTAAAAGCTTCAAAAATTACTGCAAACTATCTGTACTTATCAAAAAAAAAACTATCTGTACTAAGCATAGCTTGATTTGATACACTAAACAATTTTTTGAGTAAATTTGGTAAATTAATTGACATGAAGCAAGCTTTCACTGCCTCTCTAACACCTTTAACTTTGTGAGTTGACCACACATGTCGCAGTAGACACGAGTCCAACAAGCCTATCTTCTGTACTTTCCCATGTTCCACAGTCATAATTTTCCAGTAAACAACTACCAGTTTAAGGAGGAAGAATGGTTGTCATGGCAATACATCATTGTTTATCAACAGACTTTTACCACAAACAGGTTGGGAAGTTGGGATGCACAAGCCCAACAAGTAAATTATGAATAGCAATCTCTCACCAATTCATTTCCTATGAAAACATAACCCTCCATCCCAAGAAAGTAGTCCACTTCTATTGGAAAGTCAATCTACGACAATATCAAATAACTATTAAGCATTCATTTCGAGTGGTGCTAAAAGTCGCACCCTAAGGTGCAAAACGTCTCACCCGCTTAAAGAGGGAAATTACCAAACTGCCCTTGACCCCATTAAAACAAAATTCGACCTATTTTTCCCATTTTTTCCAAATTACTCTGTCTCTCTGTCTCCCCCCTCTCTCTCTCTCTTCAAATCAAGGTTATTTATTTTCCAATGCCCGGAATTAGCCGGTGGCCTTCTCTCACCAGGGCCACAAACCCTAGGTGGTGCTCCATCAAGGTTAGTTTTTTTTTTTTTTTTGATAGAAGGAATCAATCGGCGGGTTTCTCTCACTAGGGCCGCAAACCCTACGCAAAGCTCCCTTTATCAGGGCTGCTATTTCCCTCAATAGATTTCATGCACTAAACCAGAATTTTTGAGGGCCAGACCTAGGCGGCTCTCCTTTAGGAAGACAAGAAGCCCTAGGCGGCCTTACCTAGCCAAGGCCCGCCTACCCAGGCAGTTCTTCTAAAACTCTTTGTTATAGTATAGTCAAAAGGCACAAGGCATATGTTCAGCCGTGGGGGGAGCAAACTCAGAAAGCAGTTGTATCTCTCATGTGTGCAATTTTTGGTTCTAAGGGAGGAAATTGATTATGAAAATAAAAAAATCAAAAGGGTAATTAGGTTATTGGGATTTTAAGTGGGTACACGCTTAGCATGTGTGTTCATTTATTATGTCTAAAGTAATGAAATTTCAATCATACGTACTCCTTTTGTCCCAAAAAAAAGCCTCATTTGACAAGTCAAACTTTTTAAGAGTATAGCATTACTTGCTTATACCTCTTTAAAAAAGTACTAAACATATATTCTTTTTTAGAAATGAGACTAGTTTTTTCAAACAAATCAAAGAGAAAAGTGAGACTTTATTTTTGAAAACGGAAGGAGTACAATATTAAGAAGAGGTATGAAATTACGAGTTCGAGCTTGTAAATAACATTTACTGATTATGAATACCATCGGTAACAATTTTTAAAACTTCCTAACGATAAGTCCATTTTTATAAATCTATGGTCAAAGTTTAATCAAATTGACCAATAAATCAAGGTGGGATTCTTTTTTGGGATGGAGTCATGGTGGGAGTAATTAATTAATTTAATCAAGAGACTTCAATATGTCCTAGATTTCAAATATGCCACCATGATGCATGGCATCAGGCTTTTCTCTCATTGTTTTCTTTCCTCTCATTCATCTGTATATGTTATATTTCTTTTGCCATGTTACCTGGATTCATGTAGGAGGATCGATACCGGTATGGATTCAGGGGGTCGAATCAGCCAGAACTTTAAGATTTTGTACTAATTTACACTACCCATGTCGTGTCGAAAGACTAGAAATTGTGCAATCAAATTTTAGATAGATCTTAATACAGCCCGACAACCTTTTGCGTCAATGCCAAGATGAGAAGCATGTATACAGTGGTGTACAAGTAAAATCATACATTCCTGATAAGATGAACTAGAACTAAAACTAAAACCCATCTACAGATGAAGCCCTCAGAACAGCATCAAAAAGTTAAAGCAAGCGATCTTCATAAAAATCTTTGATTGATCTAATATTAGCACGAAACCAAAGAACGCAAGAAGCAATCACACAAACAAACCGAATCAAATCTGAATCCTCCCCCAAATTGAAAATGCGGAAGAGATTCAGATTTAGATTCAGATTCAGATCCATATCAGTGATGTGATAATAACAAAGTGAAGAAAGTTGAAGCGAATTGACTCAATCGATCCGTCTGAAACAAATTTGACTTTCGTACAAAGTGGATTGGATTGCATCATAAAGTATATATATCGAATTTCAATTTTCAGAATCTGGAAAGGGAAATCTCAAGTGAAATATACCTGGAGCGACAAGGATAGATCGATTCGATTCGATAGAGTTGAATTTGTGCTCCCTGACGAGAGAGAGATGAGAGGGATGAAGCAGAGTATGCTAAGCAGGGGGAGTAGTTTTAACTAAAATGGTAAGAGCATCTCCAATGATTAACTCTATATCTCCCTCTAGCTACCTCGTTTTTTGTTCCTTTTACACTTTTTTAACACTCTAAAAAAAATTTCACTCCAGTAATCACTCTCTATACAATCCTTTAAAACCTTAAATCTCTTTGATCACAACTAACAAACTTAACTATCACCATATTTTTCATCTTTTTTATTTATATTTTCCCAATACAATTGGAATGAAATATTTATATTTTATATTATATATTCTATAATTGATAAATATTGTATTTTTTAATTATTTTGATTACTTTCATCTAAAAATATACGTTATTTTAATGGTCAATTTATGTTTATAATACATTATTATTATTATTATTATTATTATTATTATTATTATTATTATTATTATTATTATTATTATTATTATATCATCTCATATATTAAGAACACAAGACAAATGATTTCCTTTGGTTGAAAACAATTCACAATTAATACACAAATTTCATAAAAAATAGATATCTTTCAATTTGATTAATAGAACAAGTTTACGATAATAATATAGTACGATAATAATGCAAAAAAATAATATATGTATATCAGTAGCTTGCAATGGTAGGAAAATTTAAGATGACAAAGTTTGTATAGTTAAAGGAAACCACATATTATACTGCTAATATTTATTTTAAAGTCAATTACTTTTTTTAAACTGTGTGATAGGTCAAAGAGAACAATTATTTGAAAATGGAGGAAGTATATGTTTTAATAAGTTTTAAAACTACTTTTATCTCAAAATATATATCAAAGTAAAGGGAAATTTATGTTTAAAATATAGTTTTATTATTATCTAAACATAACTCCTATCGAAGAAAAGAAAATAATTTTTTAGCACCAAATAAAACATATTAAATTAATAATAATTTTGTCCAGAATGGAAGAAGTATTTTTTACATTTTATCTTCTATTGAAATAATTTTATGTTTTAAGATATTCAATTCTTTTATCTAAAAAAATATATGTTTACAAAACTAATTATTTTGCTATAATCTCAATTAAATCTCTCTATTAAAAAAATATATGTAAATAACAAACATGGGCATTATGCACATGAGAGGGTTGGACACACAAAAAAAAAGTCACTATTCATGCTAAGAGTCCCTCTAAATTTAGAGGAATGTTTAGTTGGTTTTAGAGGAAAAGGGTGAGGTAGGGGATCCATTGTGGGATCAAGTATGACTAAAAAACTCTAAAAATGGTTTGGAGTGTTCATAAAAGTCATCCATTGTGGATGCTCTAAAGAGTGATGAAGCGGCAGACAAAAGCAGGGGTTTTGACTAATCAATCTCCAATCACGATTCCCCTTTTTGTACTTATATACCAAACCGTTAATAAGAGGATATTACTAATATTTTATGTCCGATTTGATCGTTTCATTCTCGTTTTTGTACTTATATATCAAAATAAATTTTTTTTTTTTAGACAATACGATATTACGAATATTTTATATAAGATAAATCTTTTCGACTTGACCTACCATATGTTAATGTTGTAGATTGGTGGGATGAATTGTCCGTAGGACACTATCTTATAAGTATTATAATCTTAAAGGAAAATTACTCCTCTATTATTGCCATAAAATGTGTAGACATCTTATTTCTAGTTTAATATATATATATATATATATATATATATATATATATATATATATATTATGAAATAACTACAAATTTATAACAAGATGTATATTAAAGAGAGAGCGAGAGAAAGCTTTTATTTAGAGCTTAAGGGATGTCCCAGATAACTATATGTTGTTCGGTATTTATAGCTGATACATGATTTTACTGTTGTGTGAAACGTTAAATGTTTTACACATTTTTTTCCGTCTAGAACCATAGGCTTCATTCCTCTATCCTTTATGTTCACCTATCAATCTTACCTACCAACCACTTTACATTTATAATACTCACCCTTGAACATAGCATCTAAGTTTGAATAAGTATGTCTCGTTCAAAACCTTAAGCCGAAAATCCTGGTAGAGAAAAAAAAGCGGACATGAGGAAAATAATACATAATTTAAATCTGAATCATGTACATGAGCTGTCTCGTTAAAAACTTTTTCATGAAAAACTCAGTGGGACAAAAACCATGATAAAGAAAAAAATAGTACAATTATATATGAGCTCTTTTGAGCTGACAAGTGACAAGGATCAAGAGAAATTATCATTGTAAATCTCGTAGATCCACATCTCAATATTGTTAACATGCTTTCTGAATGCTGCAGTGGGAAGTGCATTCGTTAATAAATCTGCAGCATTATCACTTGATTGAATATATTGGATGTTGACATCTTTCTTTTTTTCAAGTTCTTGAGTGCATAAAAAGAGTTTCAGGGGGGGGATATGTTTAGACCTGTCACTTTTGATGTATCCCTCTTTACTTTGGACGACACATGCAGCATTGTCTTTAAATAATGTTGTCGGGTCTTTGTTGACAGATAATCCACTGACATTTTGAATATGTTAAGTCATAAGATCGAAGTCATACACACTCTCGACTGGCTTCATAAAGTGCGATCATCTCATCATGATTTGATGATATAGCAACTAGTGTTTACTTTTGAGAACGCCACGAAATTTCGGTACCATCTATCGTGAAGACATAGCCGGTCTGCGATCTGACCTTAAGAGTATCAGATAAATAACCCGCATATGTAAAACCAACTATTTCATCCTTTGAACTTCTAGGATAAAATAACCCAAAATCGATCGTTCTTTTGAGGTAACGAAATATGTGCTTAATCTCATCCCAGTGTCTTCCCGTTGGAGATGAACTATATCTTGCCAATAGATTTGTAGCAAATGTTATATATGATCGAGTATAAGTAGCAAGATACATAAGAGCCCCAATTGCACTTAAATATGATACTTCAGGACCAAGTATTTATACGTTCTCTTTACAAGGACGAAATTAATCTTTTTCAATATTGAGTGATCTATCAACCATAGGATTAGTGAGGGGATTTATCTTGTCCATAATAAAACACTTCAAGACCTTTTTTGTATAATTTGATTGATGTACAAATATTCCACTATACAAGTGTTCTATTTGCAAACCAAGACAATATTTGGTCTATCCAAGATTTTTCATCTCAAATTCTCCCTTTAAGTAATCAATTGCTTCTTGAATTCTCTTGAGAGTTCCAATAATATTCAGGTCATCTATATAGACATCAATAATTGCAAATCCCACAGTTGTTTTCTTAATAAAAACACATGGGCATAATTGATCATTCACATATTCGTCCTTTAACAAATGCTCACTTAAACAATTATACCACATGCGTCCAGATTGCTTTAACCCATACAATGATCGATGTAGTTTAATTACACATAATTCTTTTGGCTTTGAGCTTAGTGCTTCAGGCACCTTGATTCCATCAGGAATTCTCATATAAATTTCGATATCCAATGACCCATATAAATAAGCTATTACAACATCCATGAGATGCATCTCTAGGCTTTTCGAAACCGATAAGCTGATTAGGTATCTAAACGTAATAACATTCATAACAGGAGAATATGTTTCTTCTTTTCGTTTTCGAACAAAAACTCATTTGTATCCAACAGGTTTCACAGCTTTAGGTGTGACAACGATAGGCCCAAATACCATTCGTTTATTCAGCGAACTTAATTTCGCCTTCATGACATCTATTCATTTGATCCAGCCATGCCTCTTTTGACATTTAAATACAGATTTTGGTTCGGGATCATTAGTCCCGTCATTAATTTATTGTGATACCGAATAAGGGAATATATTATCGATATTTTCCATTTCATCTCGGTTCCATATTTTTCCATTACACATGTAACTAATGGAAATGTTGGTCCCAAATAGGCTCAATCTAGGCTAGAGGGGGGGGTTGAATGGCCTAGATATACTTTTAAAAATTTCACAAGTGTTTTCTTTTAAAAAAAAAAATAGCTAACTCAATAGAAGAGTTAGGGCAGCGGAATAAATAATAAGTGAATGAAGATAAGCAGCTTGAAGGACTGCTGGTTATAAAATCTTATAACAACAGTCTTCTAGAGATAGATACAATATGCAAAGAATAGTTGAGATAAAGATAAGATGAAGACAGATCAACCAAGACAGTACGCAAGGATGTAGAAGTGGTTCGTACTATAAAGTACTATATCCACTACCAAAGTGGTTAGCTTTGGATTTTGAAATGTGCACTTGTTTTTTTTTCAACCAAGTGTTTAATGATGAGAGAATCAATCAATGAAGATTTATTCTCTCAAGTGCTAAAGTAAAAGAACAATTAATGTAAACTAAAGAAGCTGTTATGAATTTCGATGTAGAAGATCTGTAGTTTCAATGAGTTTGGTAGAGTGTTAGTTCTTGTCCTTTGATCTCTTGAATGCTTGAGTATTGAAGATGAATGCCTGAATATTGAATGTGTTCAAGAGTGTAATGTTCAGATCTTCAATGCTTGAATATATACCAAGGGAGATCTTCAGGACCGTTGGGCTTGAAATGAGGAGGATGTCACCAACGTTATAATGCATTAAATGCATTCGACGCTATTGTAGACACCCCAATTTTGTACCCATGTTGATAACATTCTATAAAATATCAAAACCTGTCAAAAAGGGTTAACGGATGTTAAGTTACAGGGTTCAAAGTATAAGAGGACGAAAGAAACGACAAATGATGAACAACAAGGAGTAAAGTGCCACAAAAAAAAGGAAAAAGGAAATGGGAGCAACCCCACACATATTTGGGCGTTGCGCCCAAGTGTGTATAAGGGTGCGCCCCATTCTGCTTATTTCAGTGCTACAATTGGCCTTTGGTACAAATCCTCAAGCGTAATGTACAACACGTTAATGCACAAATAAAATATCAGGGGATTCCGTCGCTGTTAAGAATTGAAAGCCTATAAATATGAAGGCCCAGTGCACTGAAAACAATGGAGAAAATTTGTGAGAAATTTACGAGAGCAGTTACGCTGTTGTTTTCTATATCAACCCCGAAGCTCTGTTAGGTTGTCGAAACCGCCCCTAAACACTTAAAACTCTTCGGCCAAAGTGAAACCTAGTTACCAGATTAGGTTCGCGCTCTATTTCACCGGTTCCAAAACCCAAAAACAAGCAGTTGCTCTGCCCGATTCCAGACGACATATCAAGCAAAAGCAAGCAGTTGCTCTGCCCGATTTTAGACACGACATTAACATAAAACAAGTAAAAGTAAGCAGTTGTGTCACCCGGATCCTAAGGCGAAAAGCAAATAAAAGAAGCAGTCACGCTGCCCGAAATCTGACAACAAAAAGCAACAACAACAAAGAAAAAGACTCCCTCTCCCTAAAGGATAGAGCGGGCGCACCTAAAAGCTTGCCAAAAAAAGAAGTTGGTCCGGAATAAAACTCTCACGCTTCAAGAGGTAGGTACCCTAAAGTTATTGTTATTTCTATTTAAAAATAATGTTATTTAAATGATAATATATCACAAAATAAATCGTTATAAAGGTAAAATTTCTGGTATAAATAGCACTAAAATAAGTCATTATTATAGGATAAATTTAATAGGCATTATCTGCAACTTTAAAATGAGGCTGTTGTAATTTTCTTTATTTCTATTGTCATATATATATATATATATATATATATATATATATATATATGCTTTATTTAAGTTGTTAAATTTATAAAAGGAGTATATTTAGCCGAAAATCCATTTAGAGACCGAAAAGGCGAGTTTGGTACCTAACCCCTTCCCAACTTGTAACTTAGCCTCTGAACCCATATAATCTGATATATTTGGTTTTTCTTTGTTTATCCTTAAAATAAAGATGACGACTCTGTTATATATATTTTGAGTCCAAAAATTGAGGCCAGACGTATTTCAAGCGTTTTAATGTTTTGAAACCACCCTGCTTTCATATAGCGCGGATCCGGTTCGGAACGGGGCACTCACAGTGGCGACTCTGCTGGGGCACTCACTTGGAAATATAAATATTATTTTATTCTGTCATTTTTCTTTTGGGGATTATGACCAAATGTAATTAATATGAATAAATAGTTTCCCCATTTTTCTTTCTATTTATTGATCTGAATGGACGTCACACTCACTCGTGCCGTCCTTTCGATTATTCAAACTAATGAGCTGAGAAAATCAACAAATGAACAAAAAAGATGGGCCAAAATTTACTGCTTTATACCTACAAAAAGAAAAAAAAAACTTTACTTTTTTTAGATAACGCACACGCACGCACTTATGTAGAGATATTTTGACTATTACCCTTCAACCCGATAAACACGCCCGAGTATCCTTGATCTCGAAAGAGAGGCTACGGAGAACTTAGGCCGAAATTATCACATCTTGCGCCCCTTAATGAGGGGTCAACTAGGTGAAGTCATTCTAGCCCTACATCAACCAACGTTAAAAGCATATATATTTTTAGGATACTTCATGGATCGATCGATTTTTATACTTGAAATTAATGAACAATCCCTCTTGCAAAAATATATGTAAATGAATAAAGATATATGCACATAAGCTGATCAATAATTTTTATGGTATTTGTCCTAGACCATTTGAATGGTGGATCCCGGAAAGAGTATAAACCCTTCGTCTGAGATCTGTCCAATCTTGGGAAGTCGAAAGTCAGGTGGAATACGAAGGTTCTATACTCTGGAGAAAGAATCCATTATTCCAGGAAAAGTCTCAGACTGTCAAACAAAGCATGTGCTTGTCCGATCAATTTTTAGGAAAAACAAATAAAGTAAATTATAAAAGCACACTATACTTGAACCAAAAATCCTGGAACCCTCCCTTTTGATACCTTTAACCCTATTTCTCAGAAACCTGGACCGAATTTGGAAAGGAAGAGATAGCACTGGTCATTTGGTACAGGATACAAGCGCAGAGGTCAGGTCAGAGAGTATAAGATCAGTTCAGAGGAAACAGATTTGGGTAGAATAGCTGTCGAGAACAAACAGACTACTATGGGTACCAGTAATGAACAAACTACTCTTGGAGCAAAGATAGAAGCTCCTGGGTATGTCCCGAATCCTGAATTCCATGAATGGCTAAAGCAAGAAATGGATACTCAAATGAAAAGGATAACAAACCAAATAGTCAGGGATTTTCTGAAATTTTCACTCAATTCTCTCAGCAAATCAAAAATTTACGACCCACAGCTGATAAATCTTTATCTCACACAGAAGCCAATTTGCTCGCTTGCATAGAAAAAACATTCCCTCAGAGCACCAATGTAATTAATGGTGGTTCCCCTCAACCAAACACTAACCTTCAGCCAAACACCAAACCAACTGTCCAAAAAAATGTCCCTCTAACTAACGGTGGTCACTTACCACAAACCATTCCACGTCCAAATATCAATGAAATTTCCTCACATGTAATCCTCTCTCCTAAAAACTCCAAAAAACCACCAGAAAACCCAATCAGCCTAAGGCATCAGTAACAGTGGTAAAAAGGGCCTTTCCATACAACACTCAAGCAGGACAAGGGCCTTCAAAAATCAACACATCTCCTGAAAATGGTCAGCCAAATCAAACACATAAAGGCCTAGAGGATGGTAGGGAACCATTAATACCTATAAACAAAAATAGTGCTATAAAAGGGAAGAGGAGCCAAAACAAAAGACCACGGAAAAATCCAACAAACCCTATTCAACATATGACCTGTGAAACGCAAATCAATTCAGTACCAGGAAAGAACCTCAGAAGATCAACATGTTCCCCATGTTATGTCAGCTTGAGCAAAAGCATATAAAATCAGAAGACTCAGAAACTAGCATAAAAGCACCAATACCAAGGGAAAATAATGGTTCTACATCCCACCCAGAAGAAGGAAAATAACAACTTGGAGAGTGTAGGCATTATGATACTTTGATCGCCCCTAGAGCCATAGTTTTCCAAGCATTGGTGGCACAAGGAAAACTCAAGCCACTTCAAGGTTAAACCACCAGCCCATTGGAATCATTCTCAGTATTACGAGTATCACCAATGCAACAGACACACTACGGACTCATGTTTTATTCTCAGGGATGTCATTCAAGATATCATCGAGAAGAGTAAAGCCAAAAGCGTAAAGAGGCATACATGGAAAAGAGAAAATAGTTGGGGGCTTATAAAACTCCGAGTACTCCTGAGCTCCCGACATAATTTGAAGTTATTGTTGATAACCCACTGCAAAATTGGTATACAACGGCTGGACCGCTCCTGACAACGGTAGACTTGGTGGACCATTTTGGATATACCTTTCCCCATGTTTCCCTTTCCTCATCGGACTGGTCACCTACCAGCCCGTTCCATAAAATTGAGGACCTCAATAATTTAGCTAACCATGTAACCCCATAAATTAATAATGAAAGTCTCGATGTCTTCGTGTATTCCTTGGTGGCGCCTACGTTAAAAGAAAAATTAATAAACATAAATAATGAGTCATTTAACAAAATGAACCCTAAAGATAAATAATACTTAATCGAGCTCGCAAAGTTAGTCAAGCAACAAGAAAAGCACCGATCAGCAGCGTCAGAGAAAGACTTGTCAGTTATCAATCCGGGGCTTAAAAATGAGATTAGAGAGGTCAGAATCGACAGTTATCTGCGAAGGTCAGAAAGAGCAGCATTGATCAGTCTACTCAAAGAGTTTTCAGATATCTTCGCATGGTCTTATGAAGACATGCCTAGGTTGGATCCAACAATTGTAGAGCACCGAATTCCTACATACTCAGATGCCAAGCCAATTAAGCAGAAACTCTACAGAATTAAGCCAGAATGGTCACTAAAAGTGAAAAAAATAGATCATGAAGCACACATCAAGTTCATCCGGGTAATTGAGTACCCAATTTGGCTGTCAAACATAGTGACTGTACCGAAACCTAATGGAAAGGTTCGGATATGCGTAGACTTCCACGACCTCAACAAGGCATCGCCCAAAGACGACTTCCCTCTACCCAACATTGATATTGTGGTAGATGTTATGGCCTCTCACAAATTAAGATCCTTTGTAGACGACATACTGGGCTATAATCAAATTAAAATGGCAATAGAGGACCAGGAAAAAACTTCATTCATCACTCCCTGGGGAACATACTGCTACACTGTCATGTTATTTGGATTAAAAAATGCTGGGGCTACGTACCAAAGAGATGCCACTACTCTATTCCATGACATGATACATAAAGAAGTCAAAGTGTATGTGGATGATATGATTGTGCATTCTGACGATGCAAATGGCGCCCATGTCAATAACATTCAAAAATTCTTCGAAAGGTTAAGGAAACACCAAATAAAGCTCAACCCAACAAAATGCACTTTCGGAGTTACCAAAGGCAAAGTCCTGGGGTTTATGGTAACCGAGCAGGGCATTTAAATAGAACCTGCTAAAGTAAAAGCTATCATAGACATGCCACAACCAAAGACTCCAACAGAGGTTAAGGGTTTCCTGGGTCGCAATATATCAGTTGCTTCATCAGGTAGTTGACATCCATATGTGAGACATTATTCAAGCTCCTGAAAAAGGACACTGACCGGGTCTGGGATAAAGAATGTCAGCTTTCCTTTGAAAAAGTCAAAGACTACCTTGTTAGCCCGCTAGTGCTAGCTCCCCCTCATATTCACAAACCGCTCCTACTATACCTAACTGTCACTGACACTGCAGTAGGGGCTATGCTTGCATAAAAAAAGAAGAAGGATTCCTACGCTGAAAATGCAATTTATTTCATAAGTAGGAAGCCACAAGGAAGTGAGCACAATTACTCAGCCTTAGAGAAAAGTTGTACTGATCTAGTCTGGGCAACACAGAGGCTCAAGACCTACCTGTAAGCTCAATCCATCAAAGTAATTTCTAGAATGGACCCAATGAACTACATCTTCGGAAAGCCATCATTCTCCAACAAATTTAGACAAAAGAGGAAAGGTCTCCCTATGAAGATGGGCATCGCAATTTGTGTCCAGTGGAGGTAGTCTATATAAAAGACACTACCAAGGATTAAAATTGTTATGTATAGATCAGGCCAAAGCAGAACGAGTCATGGACCAACTACATGGTGGTATTTTTGGACCACATATGAATGGGAATATGCTTTCAAATAAAGTAACTCGACAAGGGTACTATTGGAGTACGTTAGAAACTGATTGTTTTCGGTGGGTGTGTCACTGGGACAAATGTCGGCGCTTTGCTAATCTATAACACGTTCCCCCGCATATACTATATAACTCCACAGCTCCCTGGCCCTTCTCAACTTAGGGAATTGACGTCATAAGTCAAGTTCACCCAAAAGGATCAAATGGTCATGAGTATGTCCTAGTAGCTGTCTTCACAAAATGGGTAGAAACTGCTTCCTACAAAGTGTTGAATGCCAAGAAATTATTCGAATTTATTAAGACAAATATCATATATCGATACAGAGTACCTTTTGAAATGATCTCTAATAATGGCACACACTTCGATGGAGAAGTAAACCGACTGCTCGATGAATTCAAAGTGCAAAAACATAAGTCCTCCCCATACCGACCACATGCCAATGGTGCTGTCAAAGCAGCCAACAAAACATTAGAAAATATTATCAAAAAAATGGCTGAAACAGGAAGAGATTGGCTTGAAAAATTGCTATTAGCACTCTAGGGGCTACCGCACGTCAGTTCGCACACCTACTGGGGCTACGCCGTATTCTTTAGCCTATGGCATGGAAGCAGTATTGCCCATTGAAATTGAGGTCCCATCATTGAGAGTAATGATGGAAGCAAACATAGCTGAAGTTGACTGGATCAAACAGCGCTACGATGAGTTAGCCCTATTAGATGAATGGAGATTATTAGCCTTAGAGCATACTCGAGCATACCAAAAATGAATAGCTCGAGCACTCAACAAAAAAGTCAAAGGTCATAGTATCCAAGTAGGAGATTTGGCACTCCGTGAAAAAACCACTAGTTATGTGGATAATATGGGAAATAGAAGTCTCCATGGATGAGACATTACATCGTAAAATAGATACAGTCAGGAGGCGCAATTTTCCTCACTAATCAAGATGGGGAAGATCTCGTTCATCCCTTCAACATGGACAAGCTCAGGCGATACTATACATATGTCAAGATCTCCATCAGTAACCAAATTACTATCTCTCTCTTCAACTTGCTAGATTGAAAACACGAAAGGGCGGTCTAGGCAAAAGTTAGAGCACCCGAAAAAAAAAAGAATATACAAGGAGAAATAAGGGCTCGCTAGATTGAAAACCCGAAAGGGCAGTCTAGGCAGAAGGCAGAGCACAACAAAAGAAAATTCAGGAGAAGAAGAGAGAACAGTCTCCAGCATATGATCTACAGCAGACAAGTCTACAGTTTTCAACAAACAACAGGTCGTCAGCAACAACAACAAAAATATTCCCTTAGGGGAAGAACTACGTTGATCTGAGCCTTAGAAATGAGGAACATAGGCAGCCTTCGGGTCTGGTCGAACATGTATGAAAGCATGAGAAAGATTTGTTATATCAGAGAAGGGTGTTACATCTCGTGCTTGACTAACAAAGAGAAAAACCACTACAGAGCTATTAAAATATTTCAAAACAAAACATAAATATATAAAGTTCCATTTATGCAACCAAGGAACACATGTCCGAGACATTAAGATAATCATTTGTAAAACCTTATACTACTACCTAAATCCCAATCACCCAAAACCTTATCAACCTTCCCACTATTCTGAAACGGTCCCTTCAACATCTTCGACATCCTAACCGAGACCATATACTCCTACGAGGCACAGAGGATGCCCCAACATCACTTGGGTGAGAACCCTCTGAACTTTCCTCGTCCTCATCATCAGCTTCCCTATTATCATGAATAACAGGGTTACTTGGGCCAACACCATCGCCACGTTGGGCATTACTTCGTCTGCCATCATTACTTGGGCCCACTCCATTATTCTGTCGGGCATTACTCTGACGTCCTGTATTGCTTAGTCTAGGAGGGGCATTGTTTGGCCCTGCCTAGAGCTGTCAAAATGGGTTGAGCCCGTTGGGTTGGCCCGCCCCGCCACTTTAAAAAGGTGGGTTGGGTTGGGAAAATATGTACCCATTAGGAGGTGGGTCAAATGGGTTGAGCCCGCGGTGGGTTTCGGGTTGAGGTGGGTCGGGGCGGTTTGGCCCGCCATATACTAGTTTCAATTAACCAAGTCATAAATTTGAAATAATTAGTTTAAATCATTTTTCGCTCAAAATGTAAGATTATTTTTTATATCTGAAATATTAGTAAATGATTTTGAATTCATTCAAAAAATGACACTTATAACAACTAAAAATGTCTGAATAAGGTATATTAACCACAATATTTATAGAAAAAAATGATTATAAGAACATACAAAAAGAGTAATGATAAAATAGTTTCTTACTTCTATTTTTTTCTTATTTTGTACTATAAATATTAGAGAAAGTTGTTAGAAAACACTATTAAAAATATAATAGAAGAAAATATAATTATTTTTATTGAATTGTGACATTTTTTGTGTTATTTATGATTATTTTTATTATTTAGATTAATTGAGAAAAAAGTTGGTGGGTTGGCCCGCCTAACCCACAACCCAAGATGGGTTGGGTTGGGTTGACAATTTCCCGGCCCACCACATTTCATGGGTTGGCCCGCCCCGCCCCGCCAAATGGTGGGTTATAGCGGGTTGTGGGTTGACCCGCCCCGCCAACCCACCTTGACAGCTCTAGCCCTGCCTCATCAGGAACATGTGCCATCTGGGCTCCAAGACCGTACACCCTTTGAAACTCCTGCTGTAAGGCCCGAGGGACCGCAAAACCATAACTTTCAAAGTCTTCGCCAATCTCCATGAGCCGGGCATCAATGCCACTTGTGACCCATCTGGATAAGATCCCCCTAAGCCCACGTCTGATAATGCGAGAATGCACCTCGGCAGCCAAAAGTATCCATGTCAGATAAACATGGGATAGGAACATGCTCTTAGAAAAAGTACTTGTTGTGGCCCATAGAGGATGATCTATTTCCCACGTATCCCAGATGAGAGAACCCACATTCCCCTCAAGAATTACCATGTCCATCAGAGGACGGTTCTCATCAGGCATAACTTGCTCTCTACCAAATTGACGAAGGGTTCGGTAGGGCAGATAAAATGTGGTCTGATGAAAACCAGCCAAAATGACTTGAGCGTAGGCCCCAGTGAACAAGTAAAAGTTTGGGATCTGCTAGTGGCTTATGACCCAGACAATGTCGAGGGAGCCTATGTGCAGAAAGTGCTCGATCCAATGTCGCTCTGTCACAAGGTTGTTGCGATAATGGCCAGGGGACCCATAACCCTCGGGTGCATACATTCCCCCTATAAGCTAAGGAGACAAGACTTGATTAAAATGTTCCTCAAGCCACATATGTATCAAAATGGGGCTGTCCTCACAAGTAGAGAAAACATCCCGGCCAAGTAAAGTCTCAGCCAAAATAAGATGGATAAGGTTTACCCGACATTGTTGGGCTTGTAGCACCAAATCAACCACCCGGGCATCGATGGTTCCGCGTTGGCTCACTAGGAAATATCTCCCTATCATGCATAAGAAAAAGGCAGCCAGCTGGCGTCGAGAATACACCGGCTCATCCCTATAGTCAGAATAAAGGGATGGAAGAGCAGTCAAGTCAAAGCTGACCCCATTGTAAAAGCCCAAAGTCCCATCCCGTGTTGAACCAAAAAAGTTCCCTAATTGCCATAAAAGGAAGCCGTCGCATGGACGGAACAACAATTGGTACGGTAGTTGGCATGCCTACCATAGCGTAAAACTCTTCGAATGTAGGGCACATCTCGTTTAGAGAAAAGTTGAATAAATGGCAGGGAACAGACCAAAATCTAGATGCTGCCCTTAGCAACTCCTAGTTTATATAGAGGCCTCACCATAAAAGAGCACAGCGGAAACCGTATACATGATCAAACCATTCCCTTTCCTCCTCTCGAAAAGAAAGTATCCAATAATTAAGGGAGGCCTCATATAGTTCGATATCTAGGAAAGTGTTGATCGGTTCGCCCCTTTTGACAGAAAAGAATTTATATCTGGCTTTTTGAAAAAAAAGAGAAATTGGGGAAAAAGGTCAATAGAGGGACAACTCCTAAAACAATAAGTCTGCTGGTATGACTGGTTGAGAAGACATAAAAAAGCTTAGATTGAATCTATTTAGAGAGAAGAGAAACGAAAGCAATATCGAGTGAAGATTGACGCTGCTTTAGCTCTTCTTTTATAGTGAAAAATCAAGGAAATAGCCAACACTGAAACAAGGCATCAACAGAGCAAACAGTAAAATCCAAAAAAGGAAATTGAGCGCCCCCACCCACAGCTATGGGTGCAGCGCCTAAAACGGCCCTAAGCTGCTCCCAAAGTTATTCCCAATCTGCCTGGTATCCTGTTTTGCCCCGGCTACTCCCAATCTTCGCAAATTTCGGCCCATGTCTGGCCACGGGGTGTGTAGAGTCTCTGAACCTATGTATAGCATCCACGGGACTTTGGCATGAAAGTTAGAAATAGAAGGAGGCGGCTACAAGTCTTTTCCCCACAGGGCAATGGCAACCTAATAAATCCCAAAAGTGTATCCCCAAAATCCAAAAATCATCCTAAGTACAGTGTGTCTTTATAAACAATAAATGGTACATTTTCTTTTCTTTGTGCATCGCTAAGAATGCTAAATAGCAAATTAAATATTTATACGTCGTAGAATAAATACATTGCATTAATAAAAAGTATAGTACATGTAAATATAAATAATAAAAAACGAAAATTAAAAAAAAAGACTACTGGTCTCGTGTTGATCTGCTCCTATCAAAACCTCCACCTATGACCCGAGGACCCGTTCCGCCAACCCTATACTCTCGTCCCCTCACCTTGGTACTACCCGATCCGTCGGCTTCGTCGTCATCCTCATTTCGGCCTATATCTATTAAAGTGATCTAAATTCAGTAGGTGAGTTTCTATGAATTCTTTCTGATTTAATTTCCTAAAGTCTAATTAATGGATTTAAGTAATTCTAAACATTCATGTTTCAACAAATGCACATATTTCCAACGCCTCTAAGATAATTTTCAAAACAAAAACATATATTAAATAGATACTTACACGGGCACATATTAGATTTTCTCTTTCTTTTCATATCATTTTACAAATAAAAGATATGCTTAACTGTTATTGCTTTGGTTTAAAAACAAGATATTTCAAAATATTTGCATGAAGACAACCAAATGTATAAATTAGCTGTCGTGATACCATTCTACCACTTCGAGTTAAAAGAATACAGGTGTATTAAAAACTTGTTCAATAGAGCTCACCATCCTTGAGATCCTACCTAACTCGGGATACTATGCTTCACCGCCTAACTTAATTGCACCACACACACACACACACACATATATATTATATATATATATATATATATATATATATATATATATATATATATATATATAGATCACGCCACGAGAGGGGGTGCCGAAAGTCTCGTCGTCCGTGACTGGTCCGTGATGTCGTCGGATGGATATCTGGCTGTTTAGTCTGCAAAAATGGAGCATCGTGAGTGGGTGAGGGTGTCCCCCCAAAACCCTCCAGTGTGATAATCAGTATAATATATAAGAGAGTGATATATCAAATGGAAGTGGTGTTTATGTTTGGACATCTAACCGTGAGGGAGAGAGAGAGAGAGCTTGAGAGAGCCCCTTTTGTTGGGAGAAAAAGAGGTTGGTCCCTCTTCAGGAGGAAGTTTTCTCCTTTATATATGGTGTACATTTGGTATGTTATTGGGCTTCTGCCCTCCTTTTGATACGGGCTCGGGCCTTCTTCTGGATACGGGTTTGGCCCAATCTTTAAAGTATAATTTTGAAGAACTATATTGAGCTATCTCTTCGGACCCATTATTTTGGTGCACGTCAATAGCCCCTACTCCTTATTCTTTGAGGTTTACCTCAAGGGTAAGGAGTACTATTTGCTTGTGATTATCATGTCTTGTCATGCTGAGAGTCAGCAATTTTTGTCTTGAGCCCGTAGAAGGTTTTTTCAGTTAAATGTTGAACATGGCAGGATATATTTGTGTAAGTGCTTGAGTTGGCAAAGGTAGGATAATTGGTACTAAGGCCTCGAGTAACTGATCTTCGGTTAAGTGAAGATCTTCAAGAAAAGTGATTGGTCCTCACGTACCAAGGATCTCCAAGAAGACCGGGCCATAAGGTCATACTAAGATTTATCTTCGGCTTGGCGAAGATTCATAAGAAAACCGGGCCATAATAAGATTTATCCTTTATATTGTAATCATTTGGGCATTTATAAGCTACTTTGGCATTTGTAAGCTACTTTGGCACTTGTAAGCTACTTTGGCACCTGTAAGCTACTTCGACACTTGTAAGCTACTATGGCATTTGTAAGCTACTTTGGCACTTGTAAGCTACTTCGGCATTTGTAAGCTACTATGGCATTTGTAAGCTACTATGACACTTGTAAGCTACTTCGGCATTTGTAAGCTACTATGGCACTTGTAAGCTACTTTGGCATTTGTAAGCTACTATGGCACTTGTAAGCTACTTCGGCATTTGTAAGCTACTATGGCATTTGTAAGCTACTTCAGCATTTGTACATTGCGACGTTACCCGTGTACCGAGGATAAGGCCCAGGGTCCCCACCTCGTGCACCGAGGATGGTATTGAGTGTTGGCGTTCTTGTTTATTGCGACCTTCCCCACGTGCGAAGGATAAGGCCCTTGATTCACTCCTCTTTCCCGAGGTTGGGGTGAGCAGGTAAGCTCTTGTATACCGAGGGTGGGGTGGCTTCCATAGTGGTTCGTATCCAAGGTAAGAAGGACAATTTGTTCATAATTTTTTTGTAATGCCAAAGACTTTGTTTTGAATTCCAAGATAGTTTATGTAGTCGACTTTTGAACCTTGGCGGGGAACTTGCGTGTATAGTTGACCCTTTGATATGATTCCTCCTCGGCTTTGGTTGACGAGGATCTTCCAGAAAAGTGGCCCATAAGGCCATAATAAGAGTTGTCCTTGGAGTGGTGAGGACTTTCAAGAAAACCGAGCTATATGATGTTGCATGATATGAAGCTCAGTAGGAGTGTGATGTATCAATCCTTCATAATAATATGAAACTCGTGTCGAGAATGTTGACAATGCCTAGTTGGAGCGAGAAATGATGAACAAGCATGATGGGACGCTCGGGGAGCGTAATATGCTCAATGATAATATAAGCTTGGTATTGGCCGAAAGTAACGACGATGCCGAGCTGAAGCAAGATATGAAGCTCATGCCAAGCGTAGCCGCATATGCTGATGAGGAGGCATGATAGGATGCTCGGGGAGCGTAATATACTCAATGATAATATAAGTTCGGTCTCGATCGGAATATAAAGCGCAAGTAGGCGCGTAATGGACTCAGCGCAGGTATGATATGGAGCTCAATAAGGAGCGCGATGCATCCGGGGGGTAAGCATAACATGAAGCTCAGTACAGACACTGGAGTAATATAAAGCTCGGCCGCAAGCAAGCTCGATCGAGGGGCATAAGTGTAGGAAGGCGCGAGCATGGCACTAGCGCGATCAAGGCGTACACGGCACGAGAATAATAATATGAAGCGGGTGCGAGCATGGCACTAGCGCGAACTCAAGCACTGGCGCGAGCATGACACTGGTGTGAGAATGGCACTGTAGTCGAGTTCTTTCGTATAAACAAAGATGATGTAGGATCTCATCAGTAGAATGCCATCAGTGCTAGTAGTAGTAGTAGCAGTAGCCCCCCCCCACTTCTTGAGCGTAGGAGCACATCCATAGATCGAGAAATAATAAAGATCTCGGCGAGGTGAGGTGGGCACGTGACCTTGTAAATTATCATGTAATTGTTTGCAGAGGAACACATCATGTGTTATTGCTCGTGGTTGCCGAGGCTATGCCCGTTTGTATTTAATACCTGAAAATTTCGGAAGCATCATTGCGAATCAAACATATTCCATTTTTAACTATAATATGGATTGTGAATTCGTCCTTGCGTAAATAAGTAAGTAGTCATGTTCGCATTTACTCCAAATAGCAATGAATAACTATAGCCATTGTATAAGCAAAAGTTCATGTTTCATCATAAATATTTTAGTCTTGCAGTACTTGTAATAGTCCGAGCATGGTGGCCGTATAAGATAAGATTGTATAAGTATGTGCATATTATGCGAGGATAAATAATGGTGGCGACACTTCGCCTTATAATTTGTTGTTTATTTGAATGCATGAAATTAAAAGATCATGCGAGCATATCATGCTAACATAGTATAACTAGACTAGGCTTGTTATTTTGAGCTAGTAACATTGAACGAGCAGTTTGCGAGCACTACGCGAGGAATTTTCATAAATGTTTGATATAAGTGTGCGACTAGATAGCTCGGCATAAAGTAACATCATTAAGTATATCAGAATTCTCATAAACAGGTGAACTCGCACCACTTTTAATTGTCTATCATATACCGATGAAAGTTAAATAATATAATATTTAAGTTGACGAGGCTAACGAGCTCGTGCGTGTTTAATCAAAATAATGTTGTCAATTTTGTAAAAAGACATTTTGTTCATTACGAGGATCATGTCATTACATAAAATTGTCAAATAATTGCGTACAATGAATCATAAAAAATATTGCATCCAATGTATTAAGTCATATTATTGTTTGTCACGTAATTTAAAACTATTAATTAACCTTGTTCATTTAAATGATATATACTGGTGTGAAAAGATATATTGTATCAGTCACTCTTTATATATGAATGGTAGGGAGTCCCAAGTCCCTAATGTGAGTGTAACTCAAATATATAGTCAGGTGCGTCCAAATATATTTATACAGTTTTATATAATGTCGACACATTATTTATTATATATAAAATTAGTCAAAGGTGCACAATGGTGTAAACTTAAGGTGTCATGGATTATCACAATAATTATTTTGCACTGATTATAGCGTAGCGTAGCGATTAGGAAAATTAATTCATAAATATTGGATACCACAACAATAATAAAGGAAATACCGATCCAATATCCCGAAATCATAACTTGGTAATTTTGAGCAAGCGACCAAGTCTAAATGATAAGCAACAGCATCATAATTAGCTATAAGGTAGGTGTTTGAATTGCACTTCGTTTACTAATCTGCCACATGACAAAAAATTACACAATCATCTCCATCGTACCATATAACACTAGTAAAGCTTCAATTAATAAAATACCGCATCACGTATACTTTCCCATAAACATTTTTCATAGGCCACACATAATTCATGTTTACTATATTTTAATTATATGTAGTGTAAGTATGTACGCAAATTGAAAAGTACTTTGGATGTAATGAACAATGGTTGATAATGTATTAAGATAGTATTATTTATGTTGGTTTTCGTGAATGTATTGTCAGTTGACGGTGGGGAGTAAAAGCATAGCACATGTAATTTTAATGTTAAAGGTAGGCTGTTTTGCAAATTGTTGGTCCCAAAATAGACTCAATCTAGGCTAGAAGGGGGGGGCGTTGAATAGCCTAGTTGCGTTTTTATAAAAAACTTTTTGAAACACTTCTGAAAGATTTCTTAAAGAGATTTTACTAGAAGTGTTAATGCAGCGGAAAACTAAAGAAGTTCTAAATTAACTGATAAGCTGCTCTAGTATAGCACAGATTCAGTAGTGGACTATGATAAGTAGCAACAGTTAATAGAAAGATAGAAACAGATCAGACAGCACACAGAATTTAGAAGTGGTTCGTACTATGAATAGTACTAGGTCCACTACCAAAGTGGTTAGCTTTGGATTTTAAAAGGTGCACTTGTTTATCCACTAGGTTTATAAGTAAGATCTCTAATGGATCGTGTACAAAATGAGTTTTCAACCAAGTGTATAATGGTGAGAGAAACAATCAATGATTAATTGTTCTCTCATGTGCTAAAGTAAAGAACAATTTATAAAGCAAACTAGATGAAGCTGAAATGGAGTAAAGACTGGCAGATCTGCAGCTTCAGGAAGTTTGGTAAAGTGTTAGTTCTTGTCCTTTTGATCTCTTGAATGCTTGAGTGTTTGAAGATGAAGCTTGAATGTTTTATGCGCAAGAGTTATATTTTCAGATCTTCAAAACTTGAATAAATACCAGAGAGATCTTTTGGACCGTTGGATTGAGACAGAGGGGACTGTGTCCAACGTTCTATTGCATTGAATGCAATTCGGCGCTTTGGGGGATGTATGCGCACATCATCGAGATGCAAATGTTGATTGCAGAGAAGACATTCCCGAATAGAGTAGGGTTTCAGGTTGCAGGCGTTGCAGCTGAGAAAGTCTTCTTAGCCAAAAGAGGTAATGTCTTCAGACTTCATGTTTTAGGAGACAGACTGGACAGTTGTCTGTGTATAGTTGACTTCTTTAGAGTGAAATCCGATGAAGATATTTTGACTGGATACTTCAAGAAATATCTAAATTAGATGTTATGTGACATAATTCCATGTTTTGGCTAGACTTGATTTTTCACACTTGAGCAGACTTCCAAGTATGCTATTCTTCCAAGGCTGCTGTTGAAGCCTGCTGATCCGTGCCTAACTAACACTAAACTGTTCTAAACAACCTTGATTCTAAGACAATTGTCACACTAATCGGTACGCAAACCTATTAGCCACTGTACAATAGAATCAGAAGATGACTCAACCAAATCTAGAACCTATGAGGGTCAACACAAATTAAGTGAAAAGGAGGGTATAGTCAGAAAGACAAAACCTGAGAGTTGGAGGAAACCGACGATAATAGAGCTGGCATTTGTACGTGAAGTAACAGAGGTCAGAAGAGGCACTCACTGACTGGTCTCCATCATCGCCTCAAATCCAATTAGTCTGTAAGTCTTGGATACTTGCAACGGCAGTAGAGGCTCCATCGACTTCTAACGGCGTGTGACAACGCATGACCCCTCCGTTCTTCGTAATTTTTGTGCAACCGAGTTCGTCATCTCAATGCCCACTGTGGCCTTAGGTGGCAATTGGAGGCTCATTACAACTCCGTTTTTCATGTTTTTGGTGGCGTTGAGCTCATCTTCTCAATATGTAGCTCCTGGTAGTGTTGTTTTCTGTTCGAATTCCAGCATGGTGTGCTTTGTTGGCGCGTCAGATCTAACTCCTCAAAGTGTGGTCGGCGGGTGATGTGCGTCCCATCAACCAGCCGCTTCAGACGGCACGTAGAGGAGTGTGGTTGATCCGTTTAAGGCGTCAGCGGTAACATTGAACTCGGTTTTTTCATATCACATTTTATGATGGTGCTACTTTTCTGATTTAACTTCAGAACGGTGTAGATTTGTTTGGCCGGAGCTCTGACGGCGCATCATTATGTACTACCGCTTCAAGAAACTTTCGATGGCGCGTGGCGGAGCCTGGGAGGTTAGATGGCAGTTATTTAGCACCGGTATGTGGCGTTTCTGTTATGCAGAAAAACTGTCGGTGTGTCATTGTTCATCTTCGCCTCCGATAGGTTGGAGTGGTGCGTGGAGAAGCATTTGGACTCGGTTGTCGGCGATTTTGGTGGCCTTGAACTCGTCCAGTCAAGGCGCGCCACCTGGTGGTTTTTGTTTTCTGTTCCGTGTCCTTTCCCGACCACTCTGAACCCAAGTTGACACTAAGTATCTTATTTTCTATGGTGGATTCCGACGACTCGAACCTCCCCCGGTTGTCAACGGAGGCTGCGACTATATGAAAACAAAATAGAACTCAATTCCTGGCAATGGAACCACTTGATCACGCCACGAGAGGGGGTGTCGAATGCCTCGTCGTCCGTGACTGGTCCGTGATGTCGTCAGATGGATATCTGGCTGTTTAGTTTGCAAAAATAGAGCACCGTGAGTGGGTGGGGGTGTCCCCCCAAAACCCTCCAGTGTGATAATCAGTATAATATATAAGAGAGTGATATATCAAATGGAAGTGGTGTTTATGTTTGGATATCTGACCGTGAGGAAGAGAGAGAGAGCTTGAGAGAGCCCCCTTTGTTGGGAGAAAAAGAGGCTGGTCCCTCTTCAGGATGAAGTTTTCTCTTTTATGTATGGTGTACATTTGGTATGTTATTGGGCCTCTGCCCTCCTTTTGATACGGGCTCAGGCCTTCTTCTGGATACGGGTTTGGCCAAATCTTTAAAGTATAATTTTGAAGAACTCTATTGAGCTATCTTTTCGGACCCATTATTTTGGTGCACATCATATATATATATATATATATAGATATATATATATATATATATATATATATATATATATATATATATCTATATTATAAAACATCTTGGAAAACACATGTGCAATTGAGTAGAGATAAGTACCGGCTGAGATCAATTCATTTACCAATATCCTACGGTCCCAATTTACTCTAGATTTCACATGTGCGAAGGGTAGTTGTGCAACCCCTTTCCAACTCCCCCACTTCTCCCATCTCCAACTTCCGGTAGTTATGCAACCCCTCTCCAACTCCTCCACTTCTCCCATCTCCAACTTCCACTCTTTTCCCCTCTTTTCTTTTTAATTTTTTTTCTTTTATTTGTTTAATAATGAACAAACTCTTTATGACCCTGATTTGACTATTCAAAGCTCACGTGTTTTATATTTTATACATATTATTAACAACATAAAAAATCGGAAGAATTCCAAATTAGTAATTATACATATTATTACTTATTCTATTTTTTAAAAAAATAAAATAAAAACAGTTTATCTTTTAGAGTGGTCTTAATAACATAAAAAATTGGAAGAATTCCCAATTAATGGTTATACATATTCTTTTTAAAATTACAAATAAAATTTTTAATTTTTTTTCCACCGTTGAATGATCATAATGTTTTAATTGATTATCGGGAGGTCTTAATTTTCAATTTGTTATTTTAGACTTTTTTGAAACATGATTAAAACATATATTGATTTATTTAAATATTGACACCTTCCAGTACTGACATCCTCCCCTATTCGCGCCGTGCCATAGGCACGGGCACAAAGACTAGTATATATATATATATATAGAGTCAAAAACATTAAACGTAACACCCTCTTAAATGTTTAATTACTAATTTGCCATTTTGAACAAAAAAACTTTTTCATGACATTTACTCTCTCTCTCTCTCTCTCTCTCTCTCTAACCAATTCACCAACCAAAACAATTCCCATTACGTAGACACCCCAATTTCGTACCACTGCGATATAATATCCTATAATGATGATAACATATATTTTATAAATTTATTGGATAAACAAATATTACTTTCCGTTAGTGTTTCAGTTAACTGCACTTAATGAACATTAAATACAAGCATAACACCATAACATGAAAGGCCTACAAGTTCAATTTGGCCGTGAAAATACACATGGAGCTGCTCCAAAGCCCATGGTGCCACTCCCCACATGATGGAGCCGCTCCATGCTCCCCCCTCCTTTACGCATATTGCCTTCCCGAAGCCTCCTCTGCCGAAGAAGAAGAAGAAGAAAGCCTCCTCTCTCTGCACCCCGTAGCGAGCCATTTGAAGATTCAGTCTTTACCCCCCCCCTCCCACGGCAAGCCGATCACATACTCATATCCATACTCATACTCATACCCATACACATACTCATACTCATACTCATACTCATACTCATACTCATACTCATACTCATATTCATACTCATAAAAAAGACTCCCTTTCTTGGAAGGATAGGGGGCACACTTGAAGTTTTCGAACGCCTAGTGGGCTAAAGCCTAGGCGTATATATAAGCATGCATAATTCTTTTATTTTCATTATATATTATTTAACATATATTGTCTAATTATAATACTATTTACATCGCATGCATAACATTAATATTATACATTATTTATATTAAAGGGAAAGACGGTAAATTGGTACTTACCTCTTGTAGCATGAATGTCTGACCCAGTATATACTATATATTGTTGATATTTAGGTGTAAATACACATATAGTCGTTGTCATGCTCAAATAACATTAAAATACAAAGCAATGTTATTTTCCATTTGTATATATATATATAATACATTTTCTAGATTAAACGTTGTAAATCATGTTAATTTATTTAAACCCCAAAACAAGACCGAAAGGGCGAGTTGGGTGTCTAACCCCTTCGCAACTCGTAACCTAGCCTCCGAACCTACACATTTTATGGAATAACTGGTTTTTCTCTGTTTAACCTTAAAATAGAGGTGTCGACTCTGTATACAAACATTTAGAGTCCACAATGAGACCGGATGCATTCCACGCGCTCTTATATTTCTTAAGGCACGTCATCATTTTCACACATGGACGACGGGCATCGCGGAACGGGGTTCTCACACATTATCTACCATTTTACTCTCGAAACTTTTCTTATTCCTCCCTCTCTCTCGTTTTCTCAATGGATTTCAATCCCGCTGATATCATTTATGTTGATTCTCATCTTAAAGTAGGTTTATATAATTTATGTACATTTTTTTCTTAAAATACAAGGGGTAAATTCAAGCCGGTCCATTTTCCCAACTTTATAACTCCTCAAGTCCCTCTTTTTTCAATCGAAAAAAAAAACACTTTTTGGGGAAAAAAACTATGATACCCTTAAGCCGCACTAGAATCACTCACTCAAATGCATCACAATGCATCAATTTAAATTGAATCGATTTTAATTATCTAATCCAATTTTGCATCGCGATGCATCAGTTTTAATTACATAATCCAATTTTGTATTGCGATACATCAATTTTAATTATCTAATCAATTTTTGCTTCACGAAGAACAATTGATGCATTGTAATGCAAAATCATTATGCATGCAGACCTTAATCTACCTTCTTTTCACTACACAATCAACAAATGATTGAAATTTATATGTATCTTTCATGTATCCCAATTCCAAACTCATACATCACGATTCACAAATAATGCATTTTGATTCAAAATTGATGCATTAAAATTCAAAAAGATATCAAAGAACAAAAAAAATTATATTTAGACATTTCATCGAATAGTTTACATGTATAACAACACAAAACACTAAAGTAAATTTATTTTAAATCACACAAACACTATGATTCAATCTATTTTCGTCGGTAGTAACCATCGTTTTTTTTACCACCCAACTCCCCCACTCTTTTTCCTTTTCATACATTTTTTTTGCGGACGAATAAATTCAAAACGACAATGGAAAAGAAGAAGAAGAAGAAGAAGAAGAAGAAGAAGAAGAAGAAGAAGAAGAAGAAGAAGGGAGGAGAAGAAAAATTTACAATCTATATACATATATATATATATATATATATATATATATATATATATATATATATATATATATATATATATATATATATATATATAAGCAAGAAAGTATTCATTTTCAAGAAACTTCCAGCCAAAACCACTTTTCTAAAAGTAGAAAGTAATATTTGTAGTTAGTCAGGGTTAAATATGTAATAATTTAAACTCAACCCAAATGTAATACAAAACCGTGTGGCCCACATTAATGTTTGTCCATTGTTTTGAGGTGTTTGAGTATGCAGTTTGTTTAATTCACTAATAAAACAAATCATATACAGCCAAATTTTCAATCATAAAGTGGCTTACATTGAAAAGACAACAGATAAACAGAATAGAAACAACTACAAAAGATACAATTTGCAAAGCTTATTATATTGCTTCTGAAAATTCCAAGTTGGGATAACCGAGGGAAAGCTTGCTGAAGTGACCTGCATGCAATTTCATAGGCTTAAAAAAAGTTTGCAATGCAATCATTATAAATTTGAAATAATATTGTCTTCAAAGATGTGATCAAAACCAGCTGGAGGCCAAGCTTGATGTATTGCTTTTGAAAATTCCAAGTTGGGATAACCGAGGGAAAGCTTCCAGCAGTTTTCCTCAGATCTTCAAAATAAAACAGAAGTGACCTGCATGCAATTTCATTGGCTTAAAAAAAGTTTACAATGTAATCATTATAAATTTGAAATTTTTTTGTCTTGAAAGATGTGAGCAAAACCAGATGAATGCCAAGCTTGGTCACTATAAATACACCTCTTCCTTCCTTCCTCACCAACAATGGCTTCAGTGCATCCAAGATTCAAAATACCCAGCAAATCTGAAAAAAAGCCTTTGTTTTTCAGCATGATACACGATTTGAACCCATCGAAGATTGAATGAGTACAGAAAGTCCGACTAGCGCACATTTATAATGTGCCAACGTTCAATGACAATGCTACAATTTTACAGTTTAGAGTGCATCTTTCATGACAAGGAGGTAAACATTCATATTCCTGTTTCCTTTCAATATTTTTAATTCGATTGTGATACCTTTTTTAATTCATTCACTTTCTTCATGCAGTGTTCCAGAATTCACGCAACTATCAAGCAACAGCACGTAGGTAAATTCAAATCCATTCTGAAACAAAATCATTTGTATGCTATTAAGGATTTTGTTGTGGCTGACAACATAATGAAGTTTAAAACTACAAATGAGAAGTATAAAATCATGTTTCTTGGCAAAACATTGGTGACAGAAATTTTTGATCAGAAATTCCCAGTTAAAATTTATGATCTTAAGCCGTTTGAATATTTTTCCAACATAGATGAAGTTGATGAGTCACTATTGATTGGTAAGTTCATTCTGGAAATCAGTTAATATTTATGAATTTATTACACAGTTTCTAATATATTTTGTTCTACAATGTTGTGAAGATGTAATAGGGAAGCTTACAGCAAGAAACTCACCACAACAAAAAGAGTTAGCGGGGCGACAAGCAAAAATGATAGACATTGTTTTAGAAGATTCTGAGTTAAGTCAATTAAATCTATATATGTGATGATCAACCAATTTTCTATTCCCCATAATTAAAATATTGAATTTTTTATTTGGTTGCAGTGGAAAAACATTGTCGTGCACATTGTGGGGGGAATATGTTGATATGCTAATGAATAAATTAGCTGAAATTGTTGATGAGTCTGTCATAATTCTCCTCCAAATGTGTCGCGCAAGGAAGTTTCGCGATGTGGTTAGAATATCAAACACGTTCTATGTTAGCAAAGTCGTTATTAATGGTGAAATAGAAGAAATAGCAGATTTTCGTAACTGGTACGTGCTAATAATTTTGTTATTATTTAGATTAACGATAACGATATAAGTAAATAAGCTTTAAACACATAATAAATTAAAACAAGTATTGATGTCAGTTGGTATTCCGTAATAGTTTGATTTCGAACAGTAAAGCAACCATGCCAATAAGTAACATATCAATAGAAGGAGGACAATCTATAGTTCAAGAATTTGAAGGCTCTCAGGAACTGGTTAGGACAATATAGCAACTATATGAGATCAATGAGGTAATTATGCATTGTAACTTTCATTTGAATTCTTTTTAACAACTTTTACATATTTTGTTTTCGATCTAAAAGTTTATATTTAATAATATTTTCAATAGGTTGGGAGCTATTGGGTCTACGGCAGGGTAGATTTTATAGATTCAGGAAGCAATTGATGGTACATTGCATGTACTCGCTGTCTTAAGAAAATGACGCCAGCAGCTAGAAAATTTTATTGTGACGAATGTGGCTTTTTTGATGCAATTGGTAAAATAAGGTGCGATTTTTTGGAAAAAAGATTATTACTATTTTTTTTAAATGGTAATTGTTTGGTATTGCTAATAAGAATGTGTAAAACAAGTACAAGCTTCAACTGCGTGTGGTCGATTACACAGGGAACACATCTTTCTTGCTATGGGACAAATAATCCACTGAAATAATAGGAGAATTAGCAACGACGCTCAAAAACAAATATTCGGATCAGGTGAGCAGATTAAGTACATATTAAGAATTTACATAACTAGATAGACAAACACTAACAAAATTAATTGAATGTATTGAACAGATAATACCAACAGAAATTGAATCGTTGGTTGACAAGAAGTTTATCTTCAAGATTCAGATTAGAGAAAGCGATCGGAGCTAATCACGATGTGTATCAAGTTATAAAAGTCATACGAGATGAAAAACTAATTGAAAATTATTTTGGACATCTACTTGATGATTATGATTTCTTGCCAAGGATGGATGCTGCGGAAATGAGAGACTTACATGAGGTATATGTTATAACTTTTAATTTCATTCATTACAAAATAAAATAATTCTGATCATTCTATAGTTCATTCAGCTGAATCCAGCAACTGTGGATGCTACAACCCCTATCAAGAAGGTAACCAAGATTCCTATTTCTAATGGTGTGGTAGCCTCAACATTAAAGAGATCACTATTGGATGAGTTCTGTGGGAGTGAAAATCAAAAGATGGCTAAAGTTGAAGTCAAGATTGAAAAGGATTGAGTACTGATGTAGAAGGCAGTGACGAATATAAGATGGTTCTTTTGTGTGTCTTTTGAAGATGGAGCAATTGATAAGATACATCAACTAACAGTGGGATAAAGATTGCATCTTTTTTGACAAGCGAGACTGAAAGGAATGAAATGGTGAATCTAGCTGGAGTAGTTTGTTACTGATGTAGAAGGCAGTGACGAATATAAGATGATTCTATTGTGTGTCTTTTGAAGATGGAGCAATTGATAAGATAAATCAACTAACAGTGGGATCAAAAGATTGCATCTTTTTTGACAAGCGAGACTGAAAAGAATGAAATGGCGAATCTAGCTTGAGTAGTTTGTTACTTCTTTTGTAAGGGATGAAATTACATGTTTCCCATTGTCTTAGTTTCAATTGTTTGTGCTTGGTAAAGCTCCATGTTAAATCTTACTTATCTAATTAACGACTTAATTTATGTTTTATTAACAAAGTGTGTGTTATTTTCCTAATGTTCAAAGGCAGCCTCAGTATGAATCAAATGTTATTTAATAAAGTCCTTAATCAAATTCCATGTTTATGTTTTTTAAAAAACTACTTTGACTATTTAAGTGAAATCAACATTTGGAAAGTAAGTGTATGAAGAATCAAATAAATCTAAGTGAAATCGCCATTTGGTAAAGCTTAATTAAACAGAGTAATCAACCAACTACAGTCCAACAAAGAGATAAATATAAGCAGCTTGAAGATCAATTTGTAATTCAGGTAGGTGGTTTTGAATTAGCAAATCAATTAAGTAGATAGAAGTGAACCACCCTACTTGGACTATTCAAGTGAAATCAACATTCGAAAAGTAAGTGTATGAAGAATCAAAGAAATCTAAGCTAAATCGCCATTTGGTAAAGCTTATATAAACAGAGTAATCAACCAACTACAGTCCAACAAAAAGATAAATATAAGCAGGTTGAAGATCGATTTGTAATTCTGGTAGGTGATTTTTAATTAGCAAATCAATGAAGTAGATAGAATTTAACCACCCTACTAAAAAGTATTTATATTTTAATTACATATAGAAATTAATTAAACAAAAGAAGATTACTTTCCAGATTTGCGTTAGGCAGATAAATACTAGATCACAAAGCTGTTTATGTTAAAAAAAAAAAAAAAAGGTTTTATTTATACTCAATTCTAAAATACTCACCCCAAAGCTGCAAGTAATACAATTAACTTTGTATTGAAAAGGAAACTAAATACAGAATCCAAGGAGACAAATAGTTTATATACAGTGGCGGATCCGAGAAAATTTTAAAGTGGATTCACAATTATAACTATTACATAAAAACATTAGAAATTACAATTGTTCCCTACGCGTTTTCATATTCTGAAAACGCTTAATTACATCATCATTTGTAACACTATTAAACAACTCTTTTTCAATATAACATACAAGAGAGTCACTTAAAAATTGATCGCACATTCGATTTCGCAATTCCGTCTTGACAATATTCATTGCTGAGAAACATCTTTCTACACTTGTTGTTGCTACAGGCAAAAGCAACGCTAACTTCAAAAGTTGATACACCAACGGGTACAACAAATATTTGTTTGTTTGCACTAGCAATGCATATAGATCACCAAGCCCCTTCAATTGACTGAATCTGTCATCTGTTTGCACATCCATAATATGTCTCTAGCTGATTCTTAATAGTCATACGCTCAAATACTAAGAAGTCATGAGGATAAATTTGAGTCATTCTTATCAATGCTGGTGTATTAAAATCACGAAAATCATTACTTGGATTCAAACTAGCAACACAAAGAAGCAACTCAAAATTGACCTCATTGAATCGATCATTAATCTCGAAAAGTTGCTTATCCATAATGGCATAAAAACATTCAACACGATAATGAAAATCGTTAGTAACGTGTCTTCTATGTCGAGGTCTGTGAGCATCAACATATTCAACATTCATATTGTAAGACCCCGAACCTTCGTGTATTTGGCTTTCTCGTTTTGCTTGTCGTTTAACCGTGACCTCACTTACTAAACTTGAGGAAGGAACCTTGATTTGTGTAGGTAGGCTATCTAGGAGCCAATACCTTAATTTCATATGTTCCATAGACTTTAACTAGTTAAAGTTACAAGTCGTATACCGACACTGTTCGTTACTTGACACGGTTGAGAGTTTTCTCGCATAGTGTGAGAACCCAAATCCCTTTACATGTATAACATCATTATAGCATGTTTATGGTATGTCTTAAGATGCTAGAGACTTCGTCTCATTCATATCTTGCTTGCATTGTGTTGGTTAAGGTCATAATAGAGTAATGGTCTTCCATGCGTTGCATGCCTTGTTGTTGATGTTTCGAGTGTTCGTCATAGCGTGTTAGCACCTATATAAGTCTCATGAGAGTCTTAGTAATTTGAATCTAAGGTTTATTATGTTCATCTTAGCTGTTGTGTGCTTGGTTGGAAGTTTAGAAGCTTCGTTGCTTCGTTTGTGTTTTGTGATTTTTCATCATTGCTTGTATTGCCTTCTTTTCGTCTCGAGAGATGTTCGGTTGAGTTCTAGGCCTTGAATACAAGCCATAACCATGTCTAAACAAGCCTAATACATGTTCATTCTATCCTAGATTAAGTTGTGTTTGATTCGTGTTTGATTCGTTGGTCGTTTGTCGAGTGGTTCCAGCCATGTTTTAACAAGTTTCGGATGTGTTTCAGGTGTGTTTCCGACTTGTTATGAGTTGGGTTACACCTTAGGATTGTTGCCATTGAGTTTGAGATCATTTAGTATATGTTTATGACAAGTTTAAGTCATGTACCTCGCGGTCGCATTGGTTTTTGGAGGCTGGCTCGCATTGAGATGCTGAGAGCACATCAAAATGTGCAGAATCTGAAAACAGACCCTTGCGATCGCATGGGTAGAAAAGAAAGCGACCGCATTGTGCCAGAATCTGGTTTGGTGAGCTTTTGAGTGGGTTTTGGTTGAAGACCCTTGTGCCCTTGCCCTTGGCTGTCCTTGGTGACTTGAAGCCCTCTTTGTTGACTCTCCTAAGACCCTTTTAGACCCTTAGATCATTCCTTATCAAAGGCTCACATGCCTTGGCCATTGAGAAGCCAAATAACCTCCTTCACATGGATTGGGGTTTTGTTGGCAAGTATATAAGCCACCATTCAGCCCTTCCAGCCATTTTTGATCAACAAGAACCAGAGAATCAGAGCTTCATCCACCATTTTCGTCCATGGAGGAAACCCTAGCTTGAGATACCATTTCCCGGAGTTCCGGTGATCCGATCGGCGATCCGAGACCGCCAAATCGAAGCCCTTGATCTTCTCTACAACAATCCTTGCTTTGATCATCCTTTCCTCCATTAATCTTAGGACTAAGGTACGTTGACAATTCCTTGAGATTTTCATGTTCAATAAAATGAAATGACCCCTTCATTATAGTTGCTCTATTGATGATTATGAACATCTTTTGTGAAGACAAATCCTCCAATTCAACCTAAGAAATTTGAGTAGGATTTTATGAATTCTTATTGAAGTTTTGATTTTGACTCTATGCAAAGCATGAATGTTGTTTATAATGAGCTTAGGAACAACTCTTGTGAAAGATTATGTTTCAATTCAAGGTTCAACAAAATCTCCGATTCTAGGGTTTGAAACTCGGGATTGTGTTTAAGGCTAGTTTAAGATCATGAACGGCCTAGTTATCGAGTTCTAAATAAAAGGAGAACTTAGGAGAGGGCAATGTGATGCATATAGTATCAATGCTCTATTTGGTTGAATTTTAGTAAAACTCACCGGAGTTGAGATTAGGGAGTTATTGAACAATACCGACTCCACATTCAATCCCTACGACGTTTGTAGTGCGTTAGACTAATATAATAGCCTACTTGACTTTGGGATGGATTGAAGGGCATGTTTGATATGAGTGATTATAAGACTCAATCGAGTTCTTATGTGGTTTATGTGATTGTGTGAAGCAAATGCACAATTGAGAGCATGTTGTAGAATGATGTATCTACTTGACAGGTTGAATTCGCTCTTGTCGAATTCCTACTTGATTCTTTAATGAGTAAAAACACCTACTTGTTGAATAATGAATTTGATGACTATTCTATGAGAAGATTTGGATTGAGGCTTTCTTAGTACTCTCTACATGGAGTCTACTTGTATAAGTCGCTAGGATGACCATGTTGTTATCTAAGACTCACCGGTATGGTTTGACCTTACGGGTTATTACCGCTCTAATGTTGCTTAAGTCTTTGACTACCATCGAATTTTGTGTAATTGAATGAGTTACTACTCTAGGAAGAGTTTAGTAAATGGCTTCATGATCCGAGACTAACGGAGTAGTCTTGGATAGTACTTAATGGACTGATGGTTAAGTTGTGACTCTGTTGAATTTCATAGGTGAATATGGAATACTGTGTATATTTTATATTATGACTAAATGCATGATTTCCTACCTTGTTAAGAATTGATTCTTCTATGTGTTTCTATGATATGACTTATGAGCATATTGAATGTATTTGCCTCCGTGCCTGATCTGTTCTACAGTTAATGAATTGTGGTGAACTTGGATTCTACTTTTAAGTGGAATTATGAATCAAAATTGAACTAAGCTTGATTTCACAATAATCAACTTGGGCTTCCCTTATATAATTGACTTGAGACTTGAACTAATATTCCTAAATGGAATGAGAACCTTGCTATGCCTCAAACGAGAACATAGAAAAGAGTCTTGGGACACATATAGTGTTGTAAGTCCAGATGGCAACAGTTAAGGCTAGAGGGGGGTGAATAGCCTTTAAAAACTTTAGGATTAATTTGTAAATCTTAAAAGATTGGCAGCGAAAAACCTGATCTTGTCAGTCAACTGAGGAATTGGTCAGTTGGCTGACACTTTGAAATTCCTTAAGCTGAAGAACGTTGGTCAGCTGGCTGACACAACAGTTTTCAAAAGAAATCTGTTTTAATGTTTGATCACTGAATATTGAGAGGAAACTCGAACACAAGTTAACTGAACAAATAAGCAAACAATTGTTGTTAACTGGCTGACACTTAATCAGTTGAATAACTTCTTAAGTGTTAAGTCAGTTTGCAAGAATATAAGAAATGGGCGACAAATCGGTTGAAGTGGTTCACGATAAACCGCGCTACGCCCACTACCAAGTTGGTCGACTTGGATTTTTGAAGTGCACTAATTTTATTAAAAATCTAATTGATCTCTAATGGATCAGTGTACAACAAAAGAACGGTGTTTGGGGGAGAATGATTGAGAAACAATCAAACTCGTGAGACAAACTGACTGAGTTCTAAATAATTTGAAATGAAATACTCAGTGTTTTGTCTAAACAATAACTAGAGAGAAATTTTCAATGAGAAATATCTAGCTAAAGTTTTTCGTGAAGACAACGTCTGAGAGATTGTGAGTAGAAGGTTTCTTGACTTAAAAAAATTGTTAAGATTGTTGTCTTCACAAATGCTTCCAATGGGTATTTATAGATAGTCTTGACAAGCAACCCGTTAGGAACACATTTGAATTTGAAAATGTGTTTTGGCAGAGGCAAGATCTCAAAGGATCTTGTGAGATATTATATGGCAGGACATCTACCAAAAACACAAAGTAGGAAAAAGTTAGTACAAGAGTATGATCAGATAAATAAGGAAAGATAAACTCATACTTTAAGTACGTATAGATCAGCTGAGATAAGTGGCTGACAAAATGATATTCAGCTGACCAAATATAATCTATTTTACTTGGCTGACAATCAAGTGGAATGTTTTTAAGCAAATCTTTTTAATTTCAAGATTCAACAATCTCCTCCTATTTTCTTAAAACCACTCACTTGAAAGCAGAAAGCCAAGAATTTTAAAGTTCCTGCAAAATTTACGTTAGTACCACAAGCAGATAATGTAATAACTGAAAGCATAGGAGTACTGCCCAATGTGAGGTACAAGCAAAACAGGAGTTTAAAGGAGTTTGTTCATAGTAAAGAGAGAGAGAGAGATGAAATGTCCGATAAGCTGATGTGGATCCTTCAGTTGTTTAGGACTGCTTCAATCGATGGACCAACTCGACCTGGCAAACTTCGAACTTCTTGCACTTGTTCTCCTTCGCCCGCTTGTGTTTGTGTTTCTTCACCGTGCATTAGCTTACGGTTCTTTTTCGCCTTCATCATGTTCTTTCAGTGTCGCCTGTCACTGGTGATCGAGCATCGCCTTCCGTCCCCCGAGAATCTGGTTTCCACCATGTAAGGCATCGCCGAAGCCGCTTCTTTCTCCTCTCGAATGGTTTGAAGCATAGCCGCTTCAAAGATTGAAGGCACGATTGGACCACTCTTGTTGGTAGAGTAAGAGAGTCCTCAGTCATCCATATGAGCTTCACGAGGAGCACAAAGAATAGCATTGCACCTCGGTGGTAATGATCTGGGTGAGGTTTGGGGAGGCAGAGGCAACTTGTCTGTTGAAGTGTAGCAAGTTGATGTGTCCGACGTGTAAATGTTGACTTTATATGCAAATGATGAGTATATAAAAGGTCGAGCGAGGCACTGACAGAGAGAGAACCGTAGGCGGAAGCTTGAGTGTGGTTGAGTTGGTTGAGGTTCATCCGAGAATAGGCGATGAGTGTGAATATCGGCATCCTCGTCGGGTCGGGAAGAAAACATCCATGGGGTAGGCTGGGATTTGGGCTTCGGCTCGGGTGAGGGGTAGGCATATCTTCGGGAAAGACAATTTTGTGCCGTAGGGACGAAGCAAAGCCTTTGAAATAATTTTCCGTTGTTTTCTAGCTTTCTACTATGGCTAAGCTAACCGTGAGGGCGCGAGAAGAGACTGGCCTCTAAGTAGATTTGGAGGAGTCGAAGATGAGTCCAAGGTTTGGTCCATAGATTTTTCGGTGAGAGGGAACCAAAATCTTCTTTCTAGGTAAGGCTCGGGAGGAGTAGGCTTCAAGAAGGCATGACATGAGTGACAGTAAAGAGTGTGTGTGTGAAGAGAGAGGTCAGCACAAGCAAAGTGGGGAGGCTTGGTTTGGGTGAGAGGGTATGTCATTGTGGGAAGAGGAAGAAGTTTGTGCGGTCACCAAGAGATGAGATAGCGGAATGAAAACGGAAACCACGTAACCCGCAAAGCGACACAGTGGGAAGTGAGGCGCAGGATGGTATCGCTTAAGGGAGGAATGGAAGTAGACCGATATGAGGGGAACGATAGAGGACCGGCCGATATTTCGAAAGGAGCGTAGGGGGTGGCCGACACAGGTGAATGGAAGGCGAAGGTGACCGGCTACGCTTTGAACCGTTGAGTAGTTGGCAAGGCCGGAGCTTATGAAATAGTAGCTGGGGCAAGGCTTAGAGCTGAAATAGGTTGAGAAGCTGGGAACCGCGATGTAGGTATAGTGGGAGAAAGCAATGGCTGTAAAAAATGGAGGAATGGAAGATGAGGCATCAATGGTTGGAGTGAAGGATGGAAGAAAAGATAGGTTGTAGAGTTGAAGTGGAGATGGCTAAAGGTGCGGTGAGGAAACAATCGAATTGTTGTGGGCGACACAACAAATGGAGCAAGGAAGGGATGACATAGGAACAGTAGGTATGGATTCGAATAATCAAAGGCTGGTTGACTTGACATAGCATCCGGAAAAGTTGTGTCCATGGAAGTTCCTCCCGGCATGGAGGCCATCCGTTTGTGTAGTTCTATATGAGCTTGATTTGCGGTATTTCTGCATCTCGGACATACTTATTACGCTACTCCTGATACGGGCTAACTTGGCCTGGGTCTCACGGAAGGTTGTTCCCAATCTGGTTGAGATCATCATCTTCGAGCCGATGCAGTGCCGCTGCAACCGGGAAGGATCATTTGAGAGCAAAGAAGGAGTTCATGAACCTTGTTACATATAGTCTGACCAAGTAGACCATCTAGAACATCTCTATCATTAGAGAGATAGAACCCTGCCCAGGCAGAGGAGTGGGTCAAAGTACTTTCCATAGTTCGCAACTAAGTCCTCTTGACTAAGATTGGGAGTTGGGATACAAGACATAAGGTCTCCTTTTAAGGTTATGATCAATGTATTTGATAGGGTTAATCGGGCTTGTTGTCAGTTTTCTTCTCATGGAAAGAGAGGAGAAACCGAAGGCGAAGTATGGCAAATGGTCTATGGAAAGACCCGGTTTGAGGAATTGGAGCAGGATTTGCTTT
>CM028384.1:75144160-75235660 GCA_013146195.2 Codonopsis lanceolata | reverse complement strand
GCTCGATGGATGTTCCCTGGCTGCGGTTCAAATTTCTCGGCAAATATTTTATCCATCTCGGATCGCAAGTTGGGAGGAAGAGGTGGTGGAGGAGGCAACTGCCAAGATTTGATCGGAGGAGGGGGCAAGTTTGTTTCTATCCCTAGCAGGCGGAGGCCGATTCTCCTCGACATCTATTATCATCGGCCAACAGTCGGGGAGCAGATCCTCATCTTCATCGCCGGCCTCACGCCAAAGATTATGCTCATTTGTTCAACCACGTTATTGGCCGGAGCTCCGAGGAATCCACTCCGACTCATCGCTCTCCCGATCATTATTTGCAATGATCCCCACTCATCCACGTATGGGACCAAAGCGTGGCTCCTCCGCCGAAAGACACGGGCGAAGCCGCCCCCATTCTCGCCATCATTTCGTGAGTTATATTCTAGAGCCGCCGCCAAAGATACGCGAACATGGTTGCACCCTTGGGAATAATAGGGAACCGAATTTTGCATCTACGAGCCGGTCAAGCCTCTACCGACTGCTTGAACTCTTCAATAGTAGCAGCTTTGGTACCGAACTCCCGTGTCAACCCCGGCTTGCCATGCTTTCTCTTTCTGCTCTGGCCGCGATCCGAGCACTCTCGAACTTTTTCTCCTCGCTCAAAATTTTGTGAGCGGCCACCTCCCCATTTCGAGCAAACTCCACCGGGCTTTCGACGATAACTTCCTCCTCAAGCTTAGACAACTGACAACCTTTGTTAGACTTCTTTGTCCTTAGCCAACAAGTCTTCTTTGTAAGACCGAGCAACTTTCGACTTCCGCTCCGCTCAAACAAAGCTCCAAATTTTATCTTTATATTCATCTCGCACGTGCGTAAGAGTGACCTCGAGGTGAACCAAAACAAAAACATAAATGAGGTGAAATATACATTATCGCAGCGCTTATCTTCATCAAATAATAGGCATGACGACCTCGCCGACTAGCAAACCAATTTCACCGAAAGACGCTGTCGGAAGTTTCAACATCACCGCGACAACATCGCCGACGACTTTTCAGATCCCCCGCCCGCAAACGGCGCTCATGGTTCCCCGATCACGAATGTTGATTCCTTCGAGAGGGGGACGGCGAGAGCCTGCTCACGAGTGGCCCTAACCCCTCTCGATACGGCGCCACAAAGTTGGCTCTCAACCAACTAGGCACCACTCCGCGATGGCTCTTCACGACGAGAGGAGGAGGCGCAGCCCCGCTGAACTTAAGCTGGAAGGACTGAGAGGGCGAGGGATCGCACCCTCGCTTGAATTGTTTCTGGGGTTCATCCACCCCTCGTTTGTGGTCCTGGGTGTCTCCGATTTCCGCTCGGGAATCGGGACGCAGCTGGTCTCTTTCGAGAAGATCGCTCTGGTGGCCACTGGCCGTAAGGAGATCTTGGCTCAAGAGAGGAACCAGAGCCCGAGACGATTTTTTGCTCCTTTCTGCAAAAAGAAAGGGCCTTGGGTAAAGAAGGTAGCAAGCCGCCGCGCCCATCAACTCACCATGGCGAGCAACTGACCTCGCCTTGAACTCATTTTTTTCTCTGCCTCAATATATCCTTCACAATTGCCAACAAAAAAGAAACAAGTTAGAAAACGCCAAGATATTTTCCATGAGACTCATAATCAACAATAAAAAGTAAATACCAAAGATCTTCAAAGTCAAATCGAGGTGTACAATCTCCCTCGACCGCATACTCAGACTCACCGGAACTTGTGGTCATGACAAGTCCCCCAAAAAGGATGAATTGCTCGGGTGCTATGACAATCAAAGGATCCACACCCTCCACTTAAGGATACATCCCTGGCCAGCGTAAGATCCGCAGATCCCGCACGATTGACTTCCAATAATCAACCATCGCTGACCCCCGCCTGGTCACTCCCAAAGGCTCCTCGTAACATGGCCATACACCTATCCTCTCCCTGAAGGTGGCATACCGATCATAAGTTGGAGGTTTCATCTCATACGTGATGGGTCGAGGCAAATGGCCACCCGACCCGACCCTGATTCCACAACAATAATCCTCTTATCCCACTTGTCAACTTTATGGGAAACTCGGTGATGAACACTTCAAAGCTCCAACTTCGATCGGCCAATAATCCCGCCCGATCTTTTGTCTTTAGTAAACCGAAAAAAGTTTTCTGAGTATGGTCATCTCCTGCTTCAAACCCAATCAACCGCAGTCGCGCTAAAAGACCGGGATCAAAGATCGCTGTGAGTTGGAGATCACACTGAACGACATTGGTCTCCCTTAAGAACTCGACAACAAAAGGATCTAGCGGAAAACGCATCCCGACACGAAAGAAATCATAGAAAAAGACCACTCTTTTGGTCTTGTTCCTCATCCGAGCATGAGTCATCTCGGATTCATAAGGGACCCCTTGATAATCCTCCCCGAAAATCCCAATCGAGTCAAACCAATTCCCCACCTCTATAACTGAGTCAATAGACTCCCAGTGAGCAAGCGAGCTCAAATTACAGATAATCCTCGTTACGGTGCCTCCTTCGGCCGAGGTCAACCCTACTTCCTCGCCGTTAAGCTAGGCATCCCACTCGAGCTTGCCTCATCCACCTCATCCTCGGGGTGGTCACATCATTCACAATCCTTTCAAGGAAACTCGACTATTTGCTTCTTGGGTATTCCTTCCCTCTGAAATAAACACATCAGACCCCGTTCTCTTAGAATCTACGGGTGAATGATGATCCTGGGCACCATGGTCATAATCATAAGCTTCTTACTCATGATCAGAGTTGTCATCAAAGAGTCGAAGAGGGGAAGACATCCTACAATAGATCGAGCAATATCTTGATTAATCCCTAGAAAACTTACGATTCTTTGAAGATCTTTCCTTGATCTCCCTGCAAATTACCCAAGCCTAGACTGAAAGTCCTAAGAATCTACCCAGAAAACCATGAATATGAAGAACACACAGAAAAAACCAGAAAGTTCAAATGAATTTTATAAAGAAACAGAAGGGGATTAAGGCCTGAGAAAACTTACTTGTGCGTTGAACAGGGATCAATTTGCCAGAAGCCGAAATGTTGAAATGATCCAGAATGGCAGGAGACGAATTTCTTGTTAACTCAAAGAGTCACCACTGGAGAAACCAATAGGAAGAACACGGTAGAGCACTTGAGAACTGAAAGGCAGTAAAAAAGAAACATGATTAGGGTTTTTCCCCTTTTATAGGCACAATTTTGGGAAAAAGGCGCCCAGATCACTCGCCCATGAATTCAAACAAAGGCGGCTGCGAAGCACACGATCAAGCCAGCCATTAATGTCTGCCTCGAAAACACGCGGCTCATCATGACTGAACCCAGCTGCTGTCACTTCAGAAAAGCCTTTTCAGTTTTCCTGCAACCGACGCTTCGAATACACCAACTGTCACCAATGAAGCAGCTCCCCTCACTTCGACCACAACAAAATTAAACAAGTGTATTACTCCCTGCGCCGAGCATAAATACTCGGCGAACAGGGAGCAGGGGCCACTGATGAGCTCGGCCCAAATTTTGGTCACGAGCCAAGCACATGTGCCAACACGTGATAGTCACATGTATGATAGGGACCAAGAAAGAAGTTATCCGAGCAGGATAGCTACGAGGTGAACACCATACATCTATCTCGAGCAGGAATTTGTCTATCAGTCAGCAAGTAGGGAGCAGGGCTGCTCGAATGAACCTGATATCAATTTTGAGCTTAATTGGGAAATAACCTCACTGATCCCGAGATTTCTGTCGTGATTCCGTCAGTTACGCGATCAACCCGCATTTATGGTATTAAAGTCCTAAATTATCTCCTTGATAATGGCCCAGCCCAGATCTTACTCCCAAAAAGGCTATATATACTTCACAAAATCTCATTTGAAGGGTACGCACTCTTTTATACACCGAAACCCTATTATTTTGCTTTCAACTAAGCTTAGTACTTACTCTCACGTCCGAGGGGTTTCGCGAGGCCCTGCCTTGCATTCCTACTAAGGTGTTCTTCTTTTGACAGGGTTTTAGGAGATCATACATTCAGATAAGCCCAGATATCCCACAAACCGCAAGGAATGGCCCAAGACCAGATTGTGTAGCATCACAAGTCAATTGTTTTTTCTTAATCCGTGCGCCGGGTTCACTAGGACGATTATTTAGGGACGGAGGTAGTATAATGTAGATTGGTGGGATGAATTGTCGATAGGACTCTATCTTATAAATTAAAATATGTATTATAATCTGAAAGGAAAATTACTCCTTTATTATTGCCATAAAATGTGTAGACATCTTATTTCTAGCTTAATTAATTAATTAATTATATATATATATTTATATATATATATATATATATATATATATATATAATGAAATAACTACAATTTTATGACAAAATGTGCATTAGAGAGAGAGAGAGAGAGTGAAAACTTTTATTCAGAGCTTAAGGGATGTCCCAAATAACTACATATTGCTCAGTATCTATAGCTGATACATGATTTTAGTGTTGTGTCAAACGTTAAATTTTTGACACATATTTTCTTCTGTCTAGGACCATAGACTTCATTCTTCTATCCTCTATGTTCACCTACCAATCTTACCTACCAACCACTTTATATTTATAATACTCACCCTTGAACATATCATCTAAGTTTGAATAAGTGTGTCTTGTTAAAAACATTAAGCCGAAAATCATGGTAGGGAAAAAAATCGGACATGAGGAAAATAGTACATAACTTAAATATGAATCATGTGCATGAACTGTCTCGTTAAAAACTTTTTCATGAAAAACCCAGTGGGACAAAAACCATGATAAAAGGAAAAATAGTACATTCATATATGAGCCCTTTGAGCTGACAAGGGTCAAGAGAAATTATCTTTGTAAATCTCGTAGATCCGCATCTCAATATTGTTAACATGCTTTCTGAATTATGTAGTGGGAAGTGCCTTCGTTAATAAATCTGCAACATTATCACTTGATCGAATATATTGGATGTTGACATTTTTCTTTTTTTCAAGTTCTTGAGTGTACAAAAAGAGTTTCGGGGGGATACGTTTGGACCTGTCACTTTTAATGTATCCCTCTTTACTTTGGGCGACACATGCGGCATTGTCTTTAAATAATACTGTCAGGTCTTTGTTGACAGATAGTCCACTGACATTTTGAATATGTTAAGTCATAAGATCGAAGCCATACACTCTCTCGAGTGGCTTCATGAAATGCGATCATCTCAGCATGATTTGATGATATAACAACTAGTGTTTACTTTTGAGAACGCCACGAAATTTCGGTACCATCTATCGTGAAAACATAGTCGATCTGCGATCTGGCCTTAAGAGGATCAGATAAATAACCTGCATCTGCAAAACCAACGATTTCATCCTTCGAACTTCTAGGATAAAATAACCCTAAATCGATCGTTCCTTGGAGGTAACGAAATATGTGTTTAATCTCATTCCAGTGTCTTCGCGTTGGAGATGAGCTATATCTTGCCAATAGATTTGTAGCAAATGTTATATCTGATCGAGTATAAGTAGCAAGATACATAAGAGCCCCAATTGCACTTAAATATGATACTTCATGACTAAGTATTTCTACGTTCTCTTCACAAGGACGACATGAATCTTTTTCAATATTGAGTGATCTATTAACCATATGGTTAGTGAGGGGATTTGTATTGTCCATAATAAAACACTTCAAGACTTTTTTTTTTTTTTGTATAATTTGATTGATGTACAAATATTTCACTATACAAGTGTTCTATTTGCAGACCAAGACAGTATTTGGTCTGTCCAAGATCTTTCATCTCAAATTCTCTCTTTAAGTAATCAATTGCTTCTTGAATTCTCTTGGGAGTTCCAATAATATTCAGATCATCTACATAGACATCAATAATTGCAAATCCCACAGTTGTTTTCTTAATAAAAACACATAGGCATAATTGACCATTCACATATATGTCCTTTAACAAATGCTCACTTAAACAATTATACCACATGCGTCCAGATTGCTTTAACCCATACAATGATCGTTGTAGTTTAATTACACATAATTCTTTTGACTTTGAGCTTAGTGCTCCATGCACCTTGATTCCATCAGGAATTCTCATATAAATATCGATATCTAATGACTCATATAAATAAGTTGTTACAACATCCGTGAGATGCATCTCTAGGCTTTTCGAAACCGATAAGCTTATTAGGTATCTAAACGACTAAACGTAATAACATCCATAATAGGAGAATATGTTTCTTCATTTCGCTTTCGAACAAAAACTCATTTGTATCCAACATGTTTCACAGCTTTAGGTGTGACAACGATAGGCCCAAATACCTTTCGTTTATTCAGCGAACTTAATTCCGCCTTCATGGCATATATTCATTTGATCCAGTCATGCCTCTTTTGACATTAAAATACAGATTTTGGTTCGGGGTCATCAGTCCCGTCATTAATTTATTGTGATACCGAATAAGAGAATATATTATCGATATTTTCCATTTCATCTCGGTTCCATATTTTTCCATTACACATGTAACTAATGGAAATGTTGGTCCTAAATAGGCTCAATATAGACTAGGAGGGGGGGTTGAATAGCCTAGATATACTTTTAAAAATTTCACAAATGTTTTCTCTTTTTTGAAAATAGCTAACTCAATAGAAGAGTTAGGGCAGCGAAATAAATAATAAGTGAATGAAGATAAACAGCTTGAAGGACTGCTGGTTATAAAATCTTATAACAGCAGTCTTCTAGAGATAGATACAATGTGCAAAGAATAGTTGAGATAAAGATAAGATGAAGATAGATCAATCAAGACAGTACACAAGGATGTAGAAGTGGTTCGTACTATAAAGTACTATATCCACTACCAAAGTGGTTAGCTTTGGATTTTGAAATGTGCACTTGTTTTTTTTTAAATCCGCTAGGTGAGTAAAGAAGATCTCTAATGGATCGTGTACAAAATAGTTTTCAACCAAGTGTTTAATGATGAGAGAATCAATCAATGAAGATTTATTCTCTCAAGTGCTAAAGTAAAAGAACAATTAATGTAAACTAAAGAAGCTGTTGTGAATTTCGATGTAGAAGATCTGTAGCCTCAATGAGTTTGGTAGATTGTTAGTTCTTGTCCTTTGATCTCTTGAATGCTTGAGTATTGAAGATGAATGCCTGAATAGTGAATGTGTTCAAGAGTGTAATGTTCAGATCTTCAATGCTTGAATATATACCAAGAGAGATCTCCAGGACCGTTGGGCTTGAAATGAGGAGGATGTCACCAACGTTATAATGCATTAAATGCATTCGACGCTATTGTATACACCCCAATTTCGTACTCATGTTGATAACATTCTATAAAATATCAAAACCTGTCAAAAAGGATTAACGGATGTTAAGTTACAAGGTTCAAAGTGCAAAAAGACGAAAGAAACGACAAATGATGAACAATAAGGGGTAAAGTGCCAAAAAAATAAAGGAAAAAGGAAATGGGAGCAGCCCCATTCACATTTTGGCATTGCGCCCAAGTGTGTATAAGGGTGCGCCCCATTCTGCTTATTTCACTGCTACAATTGGTCTTTGGTACAGATCCTCAAGTGTAATGTACAACACGTTAATGCACAAATAAAATATCAGGGGATTCAGTCGCTGTTAAGAATTGAAATCCTATAAATACGAAGGCCCAGTGCACTGAAAACAATGGAGAAAATTTGTGAGAAATTTATGAGAGCAGTTACGCTGTTGTTTTCTATATCAACCCCGAAACTCTGTTAGGTTGTCGAAACCGCCCCCAAACACCTAAAACTCTTCGGCCAAAGTGAAACCTAGTTACCAGATTAGGTTCCCGCTCTATTTCACCGGTTCCAAAACCCAAAAACAAACAGTTGCTCTGCCCGATTCCAGACGACATATCAAGCAAAAGCAACCAGTTGCTCTGTCCGATTTCAGACTCGACATCAACATAAAACAAGTAAAAGTAAGCAGTTGTGTCACCCGGATCCTGAGGTGAAAAGCAAATAAAAGAAGCAGTCACGCTACCCAAATTCTGACAACAAAAAGCAACAGCAACAAAGAAAAAGACTCCCTTTCCCTAAAGGATAAAGCGGGCGCACCTAAAAGCTTGCTAAAAAGAGAAGTTGGTCCGGGATAAAACTCTCACGCTTCAAGAGGTATGTACCCTAAAGTTATTGTTATTTCTATTTAAAAATAATGTTATTTAAATGATAATATATCACAAAATAAGTCGTTATAATGGTAAAATTTCTGGTATAAATAACAATAAAATAAGTAATTATTATAGTATAAATTTAATAGGCATTATCTGCAACTTTAAAATGAGGCTATTGTAATTTTTTTATTTATATTGTCATATATATATATATATATATATATATATATATATATATATATATAAGTTGTTAAATTTATAAAAGGAGTATATTTAGCCGAAAATCCATTTAGAGACCGAAAAGGCGAGTTGGGTACCTAACCCCTTCCCAACTTGTAACTTAGCCTCTGAACCCATATAATCTGGTATATTTGTTTTTTCTTTGTTTATCCTTAAAATAAAGATGGTGACTCTGTTATATATATTTTGAGTCCACAAATAGAGGTCATGCGTATTCCACGCGTTTTTAAATTTTGAAACCACCCTGCTTTCATATAGCGTGAATCCGTTTCGGAATGGGGCACTCACTTGGAAATGTAAATATTCTTTTATTCTGTCATTTTTATTTTGGGGATTATGACCAAATGTAATTAATATGAACAAATACTTTCCCCATTTTTCTTTATATTTATTGATCTGAATGGCCGTCACACTCGCTCGCGCCGTCCTTTTGGGGATTCAAACTAATGAGCTGAGAAAATCAACAAATGAACAAAAAAAAGGGCCAAAATTTACTGCTTTATACCTACAAAAAGAAAAAAAAACTTTACTGTTTTTTAGATAACGCATATACGTGCACTCATGTAGAGATATTTCGACTATTACCCTTCAACCCGATAAACACGCCCGAGTATCCTTGATCTCGAAAGAGAGGCTACGGAGAACTTAGGTCGAAATTATCACATCTTGCGCCCCTTAATGAGGGGTCAACTGGGTGAAGTCATCCTAGCCCTGCATCAGCCAACGTTAAAAGCATATATATTTTTAGGATACTTCATGGATCGATCGGTTTTTATACTTGAAATTAATGAACAATCCCTCTTGCAAAAATATATGTAAATGAATAAAGATATATGCACATGAGCTGGTCAATAATTTTTATGGTATTTATCCTAGACCATTTGAATGGTGAATCCCGGAAAGAGTATAAACCCTTCGTCTGAGATCTGTCCAATCTTGGGAAGTCGAAAGTCAGGTGGAATACGAAGGTTCTATACTCTAGAGAACGAATCCATTATTCCAGGAAAAGTCTCAGACTGTCAAAACAAAGCATGTGCTTGTCCAACCAATTTTTAGGAAAAACAAATAAAGTAAATTATAAAAGTACACTATACTTGAACCAAAAATCCTGGAATCTTCCCTTCTGATACCTTTAACTCGGTTTCTCATAAACCTGAACCGAATTTGGAAAGGAAGAGATAGCACTGGTCGTTTGGTACGGGATACAAGCACATAGGTCAGGTCAGAGAGTATAAGATCAGTTCAGAGGAAACAGATTTGGGTAGAATAGTTGTCAAGAACAAACAGACTACTATGGGTACCAGTAATGAACAAACTAATCTTGGAGCAAAGATAGAAGCTCCTGGGTATGTCCCGAATCCTGAATTCCATGAATGGCTAAAGCAAGAAATGTATACCCACATGAAAAGGATAACAAACCAAATAGTTGGGGATTTTCTGAAATTTTAACTCAATTCTCTCAGCAAATCAAAAATTTACGACCCACAGCTGATAAATCTTTATCTCACCCAGATGCCAATTTGCTCGCTTGCATAGAAAAAACATTCCCTCAAAGCACCAATATAATTAATGGTGGTCTCCCTTAACCAAACACTAACCTTCAGCCAAACACCAAACCAACTGTCCAAAAAACTGTCCCTCCAACTAACGGTGGTCACCTACCACAAACCATTCCACGTCCAAATATCAATGAAATTTCCTCACCAGTAATCCTCTCTCCTAAAAACTCCAAAAAACCACCAGAAAACCCAATCAGCCTAAGGCATCAGTAACAGTGGTAAAAAGGGCCTTTCCATACAACACTCAAGAAGGACAAGGGCCTTCAAAAATCAACATATCTCTTGAAAATGGTCAACCAAATCAAACTCATAAAGGCCCAGAGGATGGTAGGGAACCATTAATATGTAGAAACAAAAATAGTGCTATAAAAGGGAAGAGGAGCCAGAACAAAAGACCACGGAAAAATCCAACAAACCCTATTCAACATATGACATGTGAAACACAAATCAATTCAGTACCAGGAGAAGAACCTCAGAAGATAAACATGTTCCCCATGTTATGTCAGCTTGAGCAGAAGCATATAAAATCAGAAGAATCAGAAACTAGCATAAAAGCACCAATACCAAGGGATAATAATGGTTCTACATCCCACCCAGAAGAAGGAAAATAACAACTTGAAGAGCGTAGGCATTATGATACTACAACCCAAAACGTAAATAATGTATCTTCCACTTAAACATCAAATATTTGAACACAAATCCCTTAATAACATTTACTTATAATAAAAACATATGTCTAAGTAAATCTTCCAAAATCCAATTAACGATTACAAATGATAATCCATAACATAATGAGATTTTAATCTCTTCAATTGAACCAACCGGAACCCAACCAAATTTTCATGTTTCCATTCCTTACTTATATCCTGAAAGAAAAGGAGTAGGAAAAGGGTGAGCGAACAAAAGCCTAATAAGTTCATATACAACCCCTCCAGTTTCTAAGGAGGAGTTGACCAGGAAGAAAGTCAAACGATATATAGTGTAAACAATAAAAAATGGAGATGTCAAATGAATTATTTTTCTTGATATCCACAAGATTAAATACACATTGATTGAAGAACAATTAACGAGTTCGCAAGAACCAATCAATTCAATATCAAGTACTAAGGAGGATGTTATGATCACATAAGCGGTCATTTTAGACCAAACAAATGGTGGCTCCAATGAACCTCAAATATCAAAGTACCCCAAAAGGGTCAAAAACAAAATGATATATTCAGATTACCCCACCATAGTTCCTATGGTGTAATGTCGCCTTAACAGGCCAAATGGTCATTCAAATTATCTTAGTGATCATAACAGAGTTTTTCAAAAATATAATTACAATTTCAACAAAATCAAATACCAATGATAACCGAATAAAATATCGCACATCGAGTTTAAACAATTTGTGAGATTCATAAAGCAATTCACAATTAAGAATAACGAAAGGACGGATACGACGAGATTTCAAATTCAAATACCAACCCAAGGTCGGCACACGTTTTTAAAGAAAGGTAAATGCCAAGGAAATAGCGGAAGCCTAACATTTTGGAATTAAGAATTCGAAATAACCTAAATGATGCATAATCTCTTACCTTAGCAATGCGGTGGAAAATTAGCTCGAGCACAATGCACCGCTACCCGCGCTTAGCCAAATCTAAATCACAATAATACAAAAATAAAATTCTAAATTTAGAAACCTTCTTAGTAACTTTTAAAATTTAATACATAATTAACAATTCCTAAATATAAAGTTAATTTAATTGTATAGGTTCTATTTCTAACTTTTGTAACTTGGACAATTTTCTGAAATTAAAAAGCTATTAATACAACCTCCAAAGTTAGGGGGTGAATCCATAAATTTACAGATTCACCACTCACGGTTCAACCAATCCTTTCCTGTTTTCAAAATTTCTTTCCTTGTTGGAGTGAGTGAATTTGACCATCAACTTTAATAAAATATTATATAACCCACTTCTTCCTTCAACCTTCTTTTCTTTCTTTTGTTTTTGTCAACCTATTCCTCCCAGCACTACCTCCTTATTCTTCCTTCTGTTTTCATCCTTCCTTCTTGCATTTCGTCTTTTCTGTTTCTTCTACTTCTCTTTTTTTTTCTTTCCAATGAAACAACCAAACAAAGCATTTGCAGAATTCATTTGCTGAACCGATTTACCGGTTATCACCAAGGAAACCCATATATATAATTGGCTTGCAAATTTCCGAATTCAAGGCTACATAATCGATCTGTAGAACATTATTTGTTACTGTTGATTCCTTCATAATTATGAAACCCAATTTCATAATTCCTTCATTCTTCCTTCTTTGATTTCCAAACATTATTTGTTACTGTTGATTAATTCTTCTTCCTCTATCCAACCCAACTCCAAAAGAAATTTCCACAAGATTGAGGAAAAAATAAGAGCAAAGTGTTCGAAATCGGAAGGAAGTTTGTTTACCTCAACTCAGCTTTTGCGTCACAACCGGCAAGTTTTTCCTTCCTATCCCGCCGCCCTTCTCCGTTCGTCTTCTTCGGCAACTTCTTCCCGGATTCCGGCTCACTCCCACTCTGTTTCTTAGTTCTGGAAAAAGTGACTAACCTGTTTTCTTATTGCTTTCAATTATAAATACTATAAGGCTTGCTTGGGAAGAGAAAGAGGCGTCCATTGACGTGCCTCCGTCGATTCCCCTTCCGACGTTGTTCCTTCCAGCTGCTTCTCGTCATCCGTTGTAATGTTAGTATTATTATTATTATTATTATTATTATTATTATTATTATTATTATTATTATTATTATTATTATTATTATTATTATTACTATTATTATTTTAAAGAAACTAATTATGACCACTTATGTTATTATTATATATATTTATGTTAAAAAACAACTATTTCTAATGGGCCAATGCTCTAAATAAAAAAGCTCACTAATCTAAGTCCAAGCAAAATACACAAGATCCAACTTTAGGCTTTTAATATTAAAACACAACTAGGCCCAAAGGATATTAAGTTTAGCCAAAAACAAATTTACAAAATTAATAATATAATTAATATTTTATTCCAAAAATTTGGGTATATTATAGATTGCCCCATAGAGCCATAGTTTTCCAAGCATTGGTGGCACAAGGAAAACTCAAGCCACTTCAAGGTTTTAAACCACTAGCCCATTGGAATCATTCTCAGTATTACGAGTATCACCAATGCAACAGACACACTACGGACTCATGTTTTATGCTCAGAGATGTCATTCAAGATATCATTGAGAAGAGTAAAGCCAAAAGCGTAAAGAGGCATACATGGAAAAGAGAAAATAGTTGGGGGCTTATAAAACTCCGAGTACTCCTGAGCTCCCGACAAAATTTGAAGCTATTGTTGATAACCCACTGCAAAATTGATATACAACGGCTGGACCGCTCCTGACAACGGTAGACTTGGTGGACCATTTTGGATATACCCTTCCCCCTGTTTCCCTTTCCTCATTGGACTGGTCACCTACCAGCCCGCTCCATAAAATTGAGGACCTCAATAATGTAGCTAACCATGTAACCCCATAAATTAATAATGAAAGTCTCGATGTCTTCGTGTATTCCTTGGTGGCGCCTACGTTAAAAGACAAATTAATAAACATAAATAATGAGGCATTTAACAAAATAAACCCTAAAGATAAAGAATACTTAATCGAGCTCGCAAAGTTAGTCAAGCAACGAGAAAAGCACCGATCAGCAGCGTCAGAGGAAGACTTGTCAGTTATCAATCTGAGGTTGAACAGTGAGATTAGAGAGGTCAGAATCGGCAGTTATTTGCGAAGGCCAGGAAGAGCAGCATCGATCAGTCTACTCAAAGAGTTTTCAGATATCTTCGCACGGTCTTATGAAGACATGCCTTGGTTGGATCCAAAAAATAATAGAGCACTGAATTCCTACATACACAGGTGCCAAGCCAATTAAGCAGAAACTCCACAGAATTAAGCCAGAATGGTCACTAAAAGTGAAAAAATAGATCATGAAGCACACGTCAAGTTCATCCGGGTAGTTGAGTACCCAATTTGGCTGTCAAACATAGTGACTGTACCGAAACCTAATGGAAAGATTCAGATATGTGTAGACTTCCACGACCTCAACAAGGCATCGCCTAAAGACGACTTCCCTCTACCCAACATTGATATTGTGGTAGATGATGTGGCCTCTCACAAATTAAGATCCTTTGTAGACGGCATACTGGCTATAACCAAATCAAAATGGCAGTAGAGGACTAGGAAAAAACTTCATTCATCACTCCCTTGGGAACATATTGCTACACTGTCATGTTATTTGGATTAAAAAATGCTGGGACTACGTACCAAAGAGATGCCACTACTCTATTCCATTACATGATACATAAAGAAGTCGAAGTGTATGTGGATGATATGATTGTGCATTCTGACGATGTAAATGGCGCCCATGTCAAGAACATTCAAAAATTCTTCGAAAGGTTAAGGAAACACCAAATAAAGCTCAACCCAACAAAATGCACATTCGGAGTTACCAAAGGCAAAGTCCTGAGGTTTATGGTAACCGAGCAGGGCATTTAAATAGAACCTACTAAAGTAAAAGCTATCATAGACATGCCACAACCAAAGACTCCAACAGAGGTGAAGGGTTTCGTGGGTCGCAATATATCAGTCGTTTCATAAGGTAGTTGACATCCATGTGTGAGACATTATTCAAGCTCCTGAAAAAGGACACTGACCGGGTCTGGGATAAAGAATGTTAGCTTTCCTTTGATAAAAGTCAAAGACTACCTTGTTAGCCCGCTAATGCTAGCTCCCCCTCATATTCACAAATCATTCCTACTATACCTAACTGTCACTGACACTGCAGAAGGGGCTATGCTTGCATAAGAAAAATAGGATTCCTACGCTGAAAATGCAATTTATTTCATAAGTAGGACGCTACAAGGAAGTGAGCTCAATTACTCAGCCTTAGAGAAAAGTTGTACTGATCTAGTCTGGGCAACACAGAGGCTCAAGACCTACCAGTAAGCCCGATCCATCAAAGTAATTTCCAGAATTGACCCAATGAAATACATCTTCGGAAAGCCATCACTCTCCAAAAAATTTAGACAAAAGAGGAAAGGCCTCCCTATGAAGATGGGCAGCGCAATTTGTGATCAGCGAAGGTAGTCTATATAAAAGACACTACCAAGAATTAAAATTGTTATGCATAGATCAGGCCAAAGCCAAACGAGTCATGGACCAACTACATGGTGGTATTTGTGGGCCACATATGAATGGGCATATGCTTTCAAAGAAAGTAATTCGACAAGGGTACTATTGGAGTACGCTAGAAACTGATTGTCTTCGGTGGGTGCGTCGCTGTGACAAATGTCAGCGCTTCGCTAATCTATAACACGTTCCCCTGCATATACTATATAACTCCACAGCTCCCTGGCCCTTCTTAACTTAGAGAATTGACGTCATAGGTCAAGTTCACCCAAAATGATCAAATGGCCATGAGTATGTCCTAGTAGCTGTCTTCACAAAATGGGTAGAAACTGCTTCCTACAAAGTGTTGAATGCCAAGAAAGTATCCACATTTATTAAGACAAATATTATATATCGATACAGAGTACCTTTTGAAATGATCTCTGATAATGGCACATACTTCGAATGAGAAGTAAACCGACTGCTCGATGAATTCAAAGTGCAAAAACATAAGTCCTCCTCATACCGACACATGCCAATGGTGCTGTCGAAGCAGCCAACAAAACATTAGAAAACATTATCAGAAAAATGGTTGAAACAGGAAAAGATTAGCTTGAAAAATTGTCATTAGCACTCTGGGGGCTACCGCACGTCAGTTCGCACACCTACTGGGGCTACGTCGTATTCTTTAGCCTATGGCATGGAAACAGTATTGCCCATTGAAATTGAGGTCCCATTATTGAGAGTAATGATGGAAGCAAACATAACTGAAGTTGATTGGATCAAACAGCGCTACGATGAGTTAGCCCTGTTAGATGAATGAAGATTATTAGCCTTAGAGCATACTCGAGCATACCAAAAATGAATAGCTTGAGCATTCAACAAAAAAGTCAAAGGTCGTAGTATCCAAGTAGGAGATTTGGCACTCCGTGAAAAAACCCCTAGTTATGTGGATAGTATGGGAAAATAGAAGTCTCCATGGATGAGACATTACATCGTAAAATAGATACAGTCAGGAGGCGCAGTTTTCCTCACTAATCAAGATGGGGAGGATCTCGTTCATCCCTTCAACATGGACAAGCTCAAGTGATACTATACATATGTCAAGATGTCCATCAGTAACCAAATTAATGTCTCTCTCTTCAACTCACTAGATTGAAAACCCGAAAGGGCGGTCTAGGTAAAAGTTAGAGCACCCGGAAAAAAAAAGAATATACAAGGAGAAATAAGGGCTCGCTGGATTGAAAACCCGAAAGGGAGGTCTAGGCAGAAGGCAAAGCACAACAAAAGAAAATTCAGGAGAAGAAGAGAGAACAGTCTCCAGCATATGATCTACAGCAGACAAGTCTACAGTTTTCAACAAACAACACGTCGTCAGCAACAACAACAAAAATATCCCCTTAGGGGAAGAACTACGTCGACTTGAGCCTCGGAAATGAGTAATGTAGGCAACCTTCGGGTCCGTTCGAACATGTATGAAAGCATGAGAAAGATTTGTTATATCAGAGAAGGGTGTTACATCTCATGCTTGACTAATAAAGAGAAAAACCACTACAGAGATATTAAAATATTTCAAAACAAAACATAAATATATAAAGTTCCATTTATGCAACCAAGGAACACATGTCCTAGACATTAAGATAATCATTTGTAAAATCTTATACTACTACCTAAATCCTAATCACCCAAAACCTTATCAACCTTCCCACTATTCTGAAACGGTCCCTTCAACGTCTTCGACATCCTAGCCGAGACCATATACTCCTACGAGGCACAGAGGATGCCCCAACATCACTTGGGTGAGAACCCTCTGAACTTTCCTCGTCCTCATCATCAGCTTCCCCATTATCATAAATAACAGGGTTACTTGGGCCAGCACCATCGCTACGTTGGGCATTACTCCGACCTCCTGTATTTCTTAGTCTGGGAGGGGCATTGTTTGGCCCTGCCTCATCAGGAACATGTGCCATCTGGGCTCCAAGACCGTACACCCTTTGAAACTCATGTTGTAAGGCCTGAGGGACCGCAAAACCAGAACTTTCAAAGTCTTCGCCAATCTCCATAAGTCGGGCATCAATGCTACTTGTGACCCATCTGGATAAGATCCCCCTAAGCACACGTCTGATAATGCGAGAATGCACCTCGGCAGCCAAAAGTATCCATGTCAGATAAACATGGGATAGGAACATGTTCTTAGAAAAAGTACTGGTTGTGGCCCATAGAGGATGATCTATTTCCCACGTATCCCGGATGAGAGAACCCACATTCCCTTCAAGAAGTCAATCAGAGGATGGTTCTCATCAGGAATAACTTACTCTTTACCTAATTGACGAAGGATCCGGTAGGGCAGATAAATGTGGTCTGATGAAAACCAGCCAGAATGACTTGAGCGTAGGCCCCAGTGAACAACTAAAAGTTTTGGATCTGCTAGTGGCTTATGACCTAGACAATGTTGAGGGAGCCTATGTGCAGAAAGTGCTCGATCGAATGTCGCTCTGTCACAAGGTTGTTGCGATAATGGCCGCGGGACACATACCCCTCTGATGCATACATTCCCCCTATGAGCTAAGGAGACAAGACTTGATTAAAATGTTCCTCAAGCCACGTATGTATCAAAATAGGGTTGTCCTCACAAGTAGAGAAAGCATCCAGGCCAAGTAAAGTCTCAGCCAAAATAAGATGGATAAGGTTTACCTGACGTTGTTGGGCCTGCAGCACCAAATCAACCACCCGGGCATCGATGGTTCCGGGTTGGCTCACCAGGAAATATCTCCCCAGCATGCATAAGAAAAGGGCAGCTAGCTGGCGTCGAGAATACACTGGCTTATCCCTATAGTCAGAATAAAGGGATGGAAGAACAGTCAAGTCAAATCTGACCCCATTGTAAAAGCCCAGAGTCCTATCTCGGGTTGAACCAAAAAAGTTCCCTAATTGCCATAAAGGGAAGTCATCGCATGGACGGAACAACAATTGGTACGATAGTTGGCATGCCTACCATAGCGCAAAACTCTTCAAATGTAGGGCATATCTTATTCAGAGAAAAGTTGAATAAATGGCAAGGAACAGACCAAAATCTGGATGCTGCTGTAGACACCCCAATTTTGTACCCCTGATATGTAACTCTGGCATGCGATATCAAGAACTGTTTAAAATTAACAAATGTCAAGTTACAAGGTTGAAAATGCAAAAGGAAAAAGTAGGATGCATGAACAGTGAACTGCAGGGGAGGAAAATGTCAAAAATCAAAGATGAATAGTAACCTTGGTGCCGCCTGAACCTGCTGCCGGTGCCGCGCCAAGAGGGCCTTTAGGCCGCACCATGATATTCCATTGTAGCTCTCTTAGTTAGCGCAAAGCACGAATCATGAAGCCCGCGGTACAACTAAACGATGCGGCTGAGAGAAACTGAGAAATCCCCGATGACTCCCCTCCAACTATAAATAGGAGGCCCCGGCTCCTCATTTCAGTTGCTCAAGTTCGCGATAAAAATCGCAACGAAACTCTGTTGTTCTGCCGAGAGGCCATAGTTACGAGAGGTGTGAGATAGGTGAGTGAAGCCCACTAAAGTCTAAAAACCATGTCCAAACTCCACCAAAACCCAAATCCAACTGATTAAAGTCATCCCTAGCCCCCTAGTTAGGTATCCACTATATTTCCTCGGCCCAAAAATCTCAAAATAAGCTGTTACTCTGTCCGAGTAAATAGGCTGAAAACACCATAAATAAACCGTCATTCCACCCGACCAAATAAGCCAAAACCACAAAAACTAAGCCGTCATTCCGCCCGAATAAATAAACAAAAACCACCAAATATAAGCCGTCACTCTGCCCAAATCACATCAGCAACAAGCAATAAAAGTCTCCCTCTCCCGAGAAGGACAGAGCGAGCACACCCCGCTCTAAAAGGTAATAGCCTTTAAGGGCGCTTTTATTTATTTATTTATTCATTTGTTTACTTATTATTTGTAAAGTTGTTATTTAAATCCGGCCCAATGTAGTCCTTATAATCCGTTGTGCTGCCCGGATTAGATTAGAGAATATTATGTAAAAGAGCTGTTATAATGGCCAAATATTTTTAAATACATTTGTAATTATTGTAAGGAAATGGCTGCAAGTCCGTAAATAATGTAGCCACGGATGTATTTGTTTTATTTTCATGTATTTTAATGTTTTATTTATCTGCTAAATAAATATAACAATAAGCATACTTTAGCCAAAAACTATTTTGAGACCGAAAGGGCGAGTTGGGTGCCTAGCACCTTCCCAACTCGTAACTTAGCCTCCGAACTCGCTTTTTATCTCTAGTTTTCTTTTTCTGGTTTTTCTTTATTTTTGCCTTAAAATAAAGATGGCGACTCTAAACTTTTTGGATCCAGTGAGGCCTCGCAACACTCCTTCTTTGCACTTTTTCGTTCTCCCCTAAAAAAGGGAGAAGGAGAATGGAAGGGTGATGTATTCCCATATCCTGGTATCCCATAAACAAGGGATAACTTAATACGGGAAACCCAAAGCTCCCATAGTGATCTGAAATGGGCCATAAGGCTATTTTTATAATAAAATTCACTAAAGGCAACCGAGGTGCATTCCAACGCACTATCATAGACAACACTCCTCTCGCACTTTTGATTTTGTCTTCCCCTAAACAAGGGAGGGTGGAACGAGAGCAGTGGTGTCCCGCATCCGCACGTACGCGCACCCCTATCCAAGGGCGCGCGGGGCGCGGGTCGCGACCCGGGAGCCTCACAGTGGCGACTCTGCTGGGGAGTTGTTTTATTTTAAATAAAATGGAGTGCTAGACTCATAAAATAAAACTTTTTTGTTTTTATTTGTTTCTGGCTAAAGTATGCTTGTTATATTAATTTATGCATTTGAATATTGCGTTCTTATACATCCGTGCCTATATTTGTGGATATAATCCTCCATCTTGCAGCAGTTTCGTTCCGATAACTGTTACATGTGTATTTAAAAATATTTTTTTAAAAAAAAGCAAAAAAAATCTGAAAAATCAAAAAATGAAAAAATGAAAAAAGAAAAAAAATAATAATATATATATATATATATATATATATATATATATATATATATATATTATACATATGTTGTGCAATAAAATTCCGGGCAGCACAATAAAAGGGTCGGGGCTTTATTTTAAATATTGCTTTATTTCCGGCTTTGTATTATTATTTATTTATGTTCATTTTTCCTTTTTTTATTCTGTACATTTGTACATATCTGCATTTATTCTGTTATTTTATTTTGGGGACATAGGATCAAATTTGTAATTAATAGGGATAGATAGTTTCCCCACTTTTCTTTCTATTTCTTAAATGTTGTGTGCTTGCTTGTTTGCGCTCAAATTAAAAAAGCCGAGAAAATCCACACATAACAGCAAGACAGGTCATATCTGTTTTATTCTCTGTTGATATATCTGTAAATAAATAAAGATTTTACTATTTTCTAGATACCGCACACACGCACATGCATATAGCTATATTCCGAACTGTCACCCTACACCATGGCCAACCTACCTCCTGCATAAGCCAACGCTAGAATGCATATAGATTCTCAGGACACTTCATAGACCGACCGGTTTTTGCATCTCTGAATTCTGAGTCAGCCCCTGCAAAAAAAAAGATATATAAAAAAAAATTTAAAAAAAAAAATATATATATATATATATATATATATATATGTAAAAGTTAAAAAAAAAAAAGGAAAATGCGCAAGTAAAAAAAATGATGAAAATAAATTGCGCAACAAAAAAAAAACAATAACAAAAATAAATAATAAACATGGACTGATTTATTATTCTTTGATGCTCGACCTAGACCATTTCAAATGCTGGATCCCGGAAAGAGTATAGGCCCTTCGCCTGGGATCAGTCCAATCCTGGGGAGTCGAAAGTCAGGTGGAATACGTTGGTTCTATACTCTGGAGAAAGAATCCACTGTTCCAGGAAAAGTCCTGAGATCGTCAAAATAAAGCAGGTGCTTATCCGGTCAACTGTAGGGAACAAAAATAAATAATAATAAAATATATTAATAAAGGCACGCTGTACTCCAAACCCAGAAATCCTTCAGCCAGCCTCCTGATACCTCCATAGCCCATTTTCCTCAGAAACCTAGCCCAAATTTGGAAAGGCGGAGATAGTCTTCGCCGATTGATACTGAAATCGAACCCAGGGTATCAAGATCGATCGACATAAGGGCGTAATCAAGATCAGAGAATGCAGATCCGAGCAGTATGGCAACAGATGAGCAGTCCGATATGGGTACAGATTCAGGGGCTTTAGGATACACTCCGACTCCGGCAATGCAACAATGGCTAGACCAGAATCTGGATGCACGACATGAACGCTTGCTAAGCCAAATAGCAAGTCTTATACAAGGTTCAAAACCCAGTGGTGAGGTGAACTCTTCCCCTACAATCCCCCATGAAGCATCAACATCACACGTGTCTCCAAACCCAACTCCTCAGCCAAACACTAACCCACCAAATATGGCCACTACCCCAAATCTCAATCCTCCTCCAAGTCCCTACTACCCAAATATCAGCCCTTACCTGTCCTATCCTCCATATCCTTTCCCAAACACCAAAATTCCTCAAAGCCCAAATGACCTCCATGTTCCTATAACCAACCCACTCCAGAACAGCCCACATATGGACCCACAAAGCTATAACCCGACAGGCCAAGTTACCACTTATTTACCTTATAATGATCCTGGTCGCCGAGCCGAAACCATCCAAAATCCACCTACTCAAAATCCACCAACCCAAAATCCATATCCTACCCAAGTTCCACCAACCCAAAATCCTCCAATCCAAAATCCATCAGCCCAATATCCATATCCAGCCCAAAACTCTTACCAGACATCGCAGCCAGAAATTAACCCAGCCTTCCCTAATCCAGCCAGTATATACCAAAAGCCAACTCCCCCAACCACCAAAATAGAGGTTGACGTGGAAAATATAAAAGCCATGGTACTCAAGCTTCTCAACAAAGGGGAATTTTCTACGCGGGCACTGACATTACAACCTGCGGCAATATTGCTTTTCAAATTCAAAATGCCCGATATAGAAAAATTTGATGAGACTGGATGCCCTATATCCCACTTAAAATCTTATTCCACTGGCATGCAGTCAAGGGGAGCTAGCTTTGAGGCTATGGCTTCCAATTTTCACCTCACCCTAATAGGGGCTGCCAAATAATGGCTAATGTTGTCTGATAGCAGCACCATGAACACGTGGGACCAAATAGCTGAAGCTTTCCTTGAAAGGTACAAAGACAACACCAGTCCTGAAAATAGAAGGGACCTTGAGTCGTGCACCCAGCGAGAAAAAGAAACATGTGCTGAGTTCGCGGTCAGATGGAAAAGAAAGTTGGCCCAGACCTTTGACAGGCCCGATCTAGCCGAGTCATGCTAAATGTTCATCAAAAACCTCCAGCCCATCTACCTGGAACACATGCGGTACCTTCCATACACCAATTTTAAAGAAATAGTGGAGATAGGAGCCCGTATTGATGATGATATATGGACGGGATAATTACAAGTCAATACGCCTCCTACCTCTTTCTGTTACTCTAAAGGGAAGATCGCACCACACCGCACCAATCAATGTGGTAGGAAATGCATCACCGCTTTTTCTACCCAAAGTTATGGCATGCTCCATGGTCTTATGGAGCGGAGTCCATCAACACCGTCAAGGGAATAACGGCCCGAACAGAAATTTCAGAAATCAGAACCGCCATTATGATGAGCTGTAAGCCTCCCAGTCTGTAATCCTGCAGAGGCTAATGACACAAGGAGTGTTAAAGCCTATGGAAAATTATAAACCACCAAACCCCCTGCCCAGGACCTGGAATCATGCCCAGTACTGTGAATATCATCGCTGCAGTGGTCATCTCACCGATAAATGTTATATGCTCAAAGATGCTATTCACGATCTTATAGAAGATAAGGTTATTGAAAAGCCTACTCCCAGACCAAATATAGTCAATAACCCCCTACCTCAGATCAATATGATTGAGGTTGATGAAAACATCCTGGGTATGATAGGTAGAGGTACTGATTACGAGAAGCTCCCTGCTGAGTTTGAGTCCATTTCTAATTAGCCTCTGCAGAACTAGTATACTACGACCGGCCCGCTTTTGACACTCGCAGATCTGGTGGACTACTTCGGATATATTACCCCTATTCCTTTCCCTAGCCTTACGGATTGGTCATCTACCGATCCTCTCCCTAAAATTGAGGATCTCAAACCCCAGGTCCTCAATAATGTAATTAACCCTGTACGGTGTGCTTTTAATAATAATCTAAAGGTCTTTGCTTATTTCTTAGTTGCACCTACATTAAAAGACACAACAAATAATTATAATAATGAGTCATTTAATAGGACCCAAAAGAAAAAAAAATATTTGCTTGAGCTTGTAAAGTCAATCGAGCACCAGGAACAACATCATTCACCAACGGCAACTGAAGACTTACCCGCTATCAATCTGGGGCTGGACAAGGAAATCAAAAGAAGTCAGAATCAGCAACTCCCTGCAGGGTTATGAAAAGAATAACACTCATGGATCTCCTTAAAGAATTTGTGGACATGTTTACATGGTCCTATGAAGATGTGTCGAGGGTAGACCCAGCCATAAGTCGAACACCGGATCCCCATATATCCGGATGCTCGGCCAATCAGACAAAAGCTCAGTCGCATCAAGCCAGAATGGTCACTACAAGTTCAAAAAAAGAAAAACATGAAACAGTCGCACGTCAACTTCATTCGGGTAAAAAAAAAAACACAAGAAAAAAAGAGAGAAAAGAGAAGTAATAAAAAAAGAAAAAAAACAAGGAAAAAAAAAAGAAAAAGAGTAAAAAAAAAAGAGAAGAAAAAAGAGAAGAAAATACCCGACCGATGTCAATATAGTGACAGCCGGTTCAAGCCAACGAGGTTTTTTATCAACTGCATGTTGGGCCTTAGTCAAATCAAAGGCAGCAGGAGACCAAGAAAAGACCTCATTCACCATCCCTTGGGGGACCTACTGCTATCATGTCATGCCGCCTGGGCTAGAAAAAATGCTAGGGCTACTTATCAAAAGGTTGATACCCCTCTCTTCCACGATGTGCTGTATATTGTCCAAGAGATCCGGTCAAGAGATGTCGTACTCCCCACAAGCCAAAGAAAAAGACCTTGTTCAGCCCTCCAATCTCAACGAGCTTAAAAGGTATTATGCTTGAGACATCCTATCTAGCAAGTGCTTCCCTCTCCAGCCCGCTAGGCTGAAAACCTGAAAGGGCGGCCTAGGCAAAAGTTAGGGCATAAAAAAAATATAAATAAAAAAGAGAAATAAGGGCTCGCTAGGCTGAAAACTCGAAAGGGCGGCCTAGGCAAAAATTAGAGGAAATAAAAAATGATGAAAAATACAAAAAAACAAAACAAAAACAAAACAAAAAGAATAAAAATATAATAATAAGGAGAATAAGGAGAGGGAAGACACTCTTTGAAATCTCGGCATCCTACCTCCAGCCTTCAGCATGCAACGAGGCTCGACTGACAGAAGAAAAAAAACACGACAAGAAGCTCGCAATAAAACGCTAAAATATAAAATTTTCAGGTCCTAAGGTGCAACTTGGGAATAATTGCTAAAGAAATTTAGGTTATGCATTAATTGCCTGTACATATCTATTACTGCCTCTACCCCCCCCCCCTTTGTTTTCCCCAAAACTATCATTCATTTGCAGCTTAAGCCGGAATCCATCGGTGCCTCTCGGCCAGCCCCTTCTTGCAAGGCCACGAGAAAAGGCTCAGTCTCATCAGAATGAGAAACACCAGAAGTGTCCTCGTCCTATTCATCATCTGCGTTGCCACTGTCCTGAAACAGCCCGACGACTTGGATTCCAATCATTCACTGCTGCCCTATCTAATTTCGAAGGAAAATGCAGGGATTATGAAAATAACCTCATGCCAAGTGTAGCCCTGCAACAATGGTATGGCCGAGAACAGAAGGAAGTGACTGCCTTTTCCTCTCCCCGCATATCATAGAAAAAAAAAAGAGAAAGGGAAGCTTGCTCGAGCCCGAAGGTATATTCCTTTAAAATCCATCTTGGAAATACAGTGTGCCATTACCCATTAGACATCGGTATAGCTTTGCTTTGTGCGTGTGTCTTGAGTCTGCATGTTTTTTTTTTTATTTTTGCATTATATAAAATTAGATTGCATTGTAAATGTTTGTACAGGTTTTTAACCCACAAAAACAAAAACAAAAATAAAAAAACAAAAATAATTTTTTTTTATGCATATAAATAAATGTTTTTGCATTCTAAGCATTATAAAAATGTATTTTGCATTTTAAAGATATATACTACATTTTGCATTATTGCATGCATAATAGAATAGGAAAATATCCATGCATCATGTTAATAAACATCCTATAATTTTTAGGCTTCACATTTGTATCAAATAAAGTGGTACATGTATCCGTCATGTGCATTTATTATCCAATAAGCTGCATTAGGGGTGCGCTAAAAAGAAAATAAAATGTCACCGATCATGAAAATAAACATTCTTATGGCATTTACTATGTCCCTGCAGTATAAGCATGCATCATATAGCCACATTTGCATTTATAGTATAAATAATGCATAGTAGAGTCAAATATTGACCACTAGTTTAATCATGCATCGTAAAAATATATCATATAAATTCCATGCATCATTACTTAATTGCATCATTTAGGCATAAATAGGACATGCATAAGCATTAATAATAAACCAGGAAAGCTTCAAAAGTGTCAAACAGTGCCAAAATCTAGCAGATCATAAGTATTTCCCGGCAGACCAAATAATAAAATAAAAAGGACAAAAAATAGAAAAAAAAATAGAAAAAAATAGGAAATAAACATGCAAATAAAGAAAAATGGTGAGCATGCAGAATAAGAAAAAAAAGAAAAAAAGAGGTAATAAGCATGCAAATAAAGAAAAGTGGCAGGCATGCAGAAAAAAAAAGAAAAAAACAAAAATAAATCGGGAGAGGGGAAAATGCATGTACAAGAAAAGGAAAGAAAATGTATAGGTGCATGCAACAAAGAAAAATGCGGCGGCAGAAGAAGAAAATTCCGGCTGAAGCTAAGGAATGGAGCGTAAAGGAAATGGCAGCAAAGAAAAGATGATTTCAGCTGATACCGAGAGATGCTACAGCAAGGAAAATGAAGTTTCTGACCAAGGTTAGAACGAGCAGTAAAGAAAATGTAGCGGCATCAAGAAAATTTTCCAGCTAAAGCCGAAAACATAAGCGGAACAGGGGAATAGATTTTCCAGCAAAGGCTGGAACAATAATAAAAAGAAAATCCCTAACAAAGTGCAGCGGAGAACAGCGTAAGGCAGCAAGAGGCAACAAAGCAACATTAGCAGCAATTTGCTGCATGAACACGACAACGGTAAAGGAAAGGAAGGTATTTTCCTTTTTTTGCAGTGCATTTGTGTGATGTTTGGAAACTTTCCTTTAAGGGGTACACAGCCCCGGATTAATAGGGAAAGGGCTTGTTCTCAGTTGAAGGCTGAGTTCCTGCGGAGGCAATGCATTCCATGCATTTTTGGCTGTGTTGGAAACTTTCCTTTAAAGTACACGACCGGATTAAAAGGGAAAGGTCTTGTTCTCCGGTGAAGGCTGAGTTCCTAAGGAGACAATTTGTGCCGCACAGACGAACTACGTTTGGTCCGATTCCTTAGCTAAGGATACGTAGGCAGTCTATCACGGTAGACGCGACCATCATAGCACGTATTTACCCTTGCCGTACTTATTTGATAAAGCTTTGCCACACTTCTTCATTTAGCATTGCCGCACTTGCACCGCACTTACACTTACCATGACATTTAGTCCCTAGGCGAGTGAATACGTAGGCGACCTATCACGGTAGGCACGACCGTTATGCAGTGATAGTTTAGGTTTTGGCTGAACTACGTTTTGGTCTGAGTTCCTTTATTAAGGGATACGTAGGCAGCCTACACTAGTAGGTCCGACCATCAGAGCACTTTAAATTCATATCTGCTTAAAAATTACGATAACTTGCTATAACCGACTAAAATTGTCTAGGCTATGGAGTTTGGTTTGTGGTATACTGTTGCATTATAACTACTACCTGTTGCATCTCATTCCGGTTTTATAATTGAACAAAATTGGAGAGTCTATTGTTTATCAACGATGTTCGTCTACTCAGTAAGCCTTGGGTTACCCGTAGACTCCATCGTTGAGGGGCTCTGTAGACACCTCAATTTCGTACCCCTGATATGTAACTCTGGCATGCGATATCAAGAACTGTTTAAAATTAACAAATGTCAAGTTACAGGGTTGAAAATGCAAAAGGAAAAAGTAAGATGCATGAACAGTGAACTGCAGGGGAGGAAAATGTCAAAAATCAAAGATGAATAGTAACCTTGGTGCCACCTGAAGCTGCTGCCGTTGCCACACCAAGAGGGCCTTTAGGCCGCACCATGATATTCCAATGTAGCTCTCTCAATTAACGCAAAGCACGAATCATGAAGCTGCGTACAAGCGAGCGATGCGGTGAGAAATCCGAAATCCCGATGACTCCCCACTCTCCAACTATAAATAGGAGGCCCCGACTCCTCATTTCAGTTGCTCAAGTTCGCGATAAAAATCGCAACGAAACTCTGTTGTTCTGCCGAGAGGCCATAGTTACGAGAGGTGTGAGATAGGTGAGTGAAGCCCACTAAAGTCTCAAAACCCTGTCCAAACTCCGCCAAAACCCAAATCCAACCGATTAAAGTCATCCCTAGCTCCCTAGTTAGGTATCCACTATATTTCCTCGGCCCAAAAATCTCAAAATAAGTTGTTACTCTGTCCGAGTAAATAGGCTGAAAACACCATAAATAAGCCGTCATTCCGCCCGACCAAATAAGCCAAAACCACAAAAACTAAGTTGTCATTCTACCCGAATAAATAAACAAAAACCACCATATATAAGCCGTCACTCTGCCCAAATCACATCAGCAACAAGCAATAAAAGTCTCCCTCTCCCGAGAAGGACAGAGCGAGCACACCACGCTATAAAAGGTAATAGGCTTTAAGGGCACTTTTATTTATTTATTCATTTGTTTACTTATTATTTGTAAAGTTGTTATTTAAATCCGGCCCAATGTAGTCCTTATAATCCGTTGTCTTTGCCGGATTAGATTAGGAATATTATGTAAAAGAAGCAGTTATAATGGCCAAATATTTTTAAATACATTTGTAATTATTGTAAGGAAATGGTACAAGCAAGTCAGTAAATAATGTAGCCACGGATGTATTTGTTTTATTTTCCTGTCTTTTAATGCTTTATTTATCTGCTAAATAAATATAACAATAAGCATACTTTAGCCAAAAACTATTTTGAGACCGAAAGGGCGAGTTGGGTGCCTAGCACCTTCCCAACTCGTAACTTAGCCTCCGAACCGCTTTTTATCTCTCGTTTTCTTTTTCTGGTTTTTCTTTATTTTTGCCTTAAAATAAAGATGACGACTCTAAACTTTTTGGATCCAGTGGGGCCTCGCAACACTCCTTCTTTGCACTTTTCCGTTCTCCCCTTAAAAAGGGAGAAGGGGAATGGAAGGGTGATGTATTCTCATATCCTGGTATCCCCTAAACAAGGGATAACTTGATACGGGAAACCCAAAGCTCCCATAGTGATCTGAAATGGGTCATAAGGATATTTTTATAATAAAATCCACTAAAGTCAACCGAGGCGCATTCCAACGCGCTATCATAGACAGCACTCCTCTCGCACTTTTGATTTTGTCTTCCCCTAAACAAGGGAGGATGGAACGAGAGCAGTGGTGTCTCGCATCACGCATATGCGCACCATGGCGCGAGTTCTGAAGCCTCACACGCCCTTAGCAACTCCCAGTTTATATGGAGGTCTCGCCATAAAAGAGCACAACGGAAGCCATATACATGATCAAACCACTCCCTTTCCTCCTCTCGAAAAAAAAGTATCCAATAATTAAGGGAGGCCTCATATAGTTCGATATCTAGGAAAGTGTTGATCGGCTCACCCATTTTGACAGAACATCGTTTATATCTGGCTTTTTGAAAGAAAAAAAAGAGAGAAATTGGGGAAAAAGGCCAAAAGAGGGACAACTCCTAACACAATAAGTCTGCTGGTATGACTGGTTGAGAAGACAGAAAAAAAGCTTAGATTGAATCTATTTAGAGAGAAGAGAAATGAAAGCAATATCGAGTGAAGATTAAGGTTGCTTTAGCTCTTCGTTTATAGTGAAAAATCAAGGAAATAGTCAACACCGAAACAAGGCATCAACAGAGCAAACAGTAAAATCCAAAAAAGGAAATTGGGCGCCCCCACCCACAGCTATGGGTGCAGCGCCTAAAACGACTCTAGGTTGCTCCCAAAGTTATTCCCAATCTACCTGGTATCCTGTTTTACCCCGGCTACTCCCAATCATTGCAAATTTCGACCCCTGTCTGGCCACGGGGTGTGTAGAGTCTCTGAGCCTATGTATAGCATCCACGGGACTTTGGCATAAAAGTTAGAAACAGGAGGAGACGGCTGCAAGTCTTTTCCCCACAGGGCAATGGCAACCTAATAAATCCCAAAAGTGTATCCCCAAAATCTAAAAATCATCCTAAGTACAGTGTGTCTTTATAAACAATAAATGGTACATTTTCTTTTCTTTGTGCATCACTAAGAACGCTAAATAACAAATTAAATATTTATACGTCGTAGAATAAATACATTGCACTAATAAAAAGTATAGTACATGTAAATATAAATAATAAAAAACGAAAATAAAAAAAAGAAGACTACTGGTCTCGTGTTCATTTGCTCCTATCAAAACCTCCACCCATGACCCGAGGACCCGTTCCGCCAACCCTATACTCTCATCCCCTCACCTTGGTACTACCCGATCCGTCGGCTTCGTTGTCATCCTCATTTCGGCCTATATCTATTAGAGTGATCTAAATTCAGTAGGTGGGTTTCTATGAATTCTTTTTGATTTAATTTCCTAAAGTCTAATTAATGGATTTAAGTAATTCTAAACATTCATGTTTCAACAAATGCACATATTTCCAACACCTCTAAGATAATTTTCAAAACAAAAACATATATTAAATAGATACTTACACAGGCACATATTATATTTTCTCTTTCTTTTCATATCATTTTACAAATAAAAGATATGCTTAACTGTTATTGCTTTGGTTTAAAAACAAGATATTTCAAAATATTTGCATGAAGACAACCAAATGTATAGATTAGCTGTCGTGATACCATTCTATCGCTTCGAGTTAAGAGAATGCAGGTGTATTAAAAACTTGTTGAATAGAGCTCACCGCCCTTGAGATCCTATCTGACAAGGGATACTATGCTTCTCCGCCTAACTTAATTGCACCACACACATGCACACACACACACACATATATGCCCTACATGTAACAGTCAAAAACATTAAACGTAACACCCACTTAAATGTTTAATTACTAATTTGCCATTTTGAACAAAAAAAACTTTTCCATGACATTTACTCTCTCTCTAACCAATTCACCAACCAAAACAATTCCCATTACGTAGACACCTGTAGACACCCCAATTTCGTACCCCTGGTATGTAACTCTGGCATCTGAAATCAAAAACTACTTAAACTTAACAAAATGTCAAGTTACAGGGTTGAAAATGCAAAAGGAGAAAGTAGGATGCATGAATAGTGAACTACAGGGGGGAGAGTGTCGAAAATTGAAGAACTTTTGGCCCTTGGTGCCGCGCCCAACATGCTGTTTGGCCGCGCCAAGGTCCCCAACAGTGCCCGATCAGTTAACGCATTGTACAAAATGTCAAGCGCGCGGTACAAGCCAATGAAGCACAAATCCAACTATAAATAGAGGTGCCCGGCTACGCTTTGAGAGACAATTTTTGTCGAAGGCTTGAAGCCCATAATTACTCTGCGTAATTTTAACGCAGCGAGAGATCAGTGAGTGTGAGTGATCCCCCTCTCTTATAAAGCCTCAAAACTCCGTCAAACCTCCTCCAAACACAAATCCAACCGGTTAAAGTGATTCCTAGCCCTTTAGTTAGGTATCCATCCTATTTCCCCAACCCAAAAACTATAAAGTAAGTCGTTACTCTGCCTGAGTAAATAGGCTGAAATCACCCGAAATAAGTCGTTATTCCGCCTAGCCAAATAGGCCAAAACCACCGAAACTAAGCCGTCATTCTGCCTGAGTGAGTGATCCAAAACTACCATAAATAAGCCGTCACTCTGCCCAAATCACAGCAGCAGCAGCAATAAAAGTCTCCCTCTCCCGAGAAGAACAAGGCGAGCACATTCCGCTCTAAAAGGTAATAGCCTTTAAGGGAACTTTTTTTTATTTATTTATAAAGTTGTTATTTAAAATCCGGCCCAATGTAGACAATATAAGCCGTTGTGCTGCCCGGATTAGATTTGAAAATATTATGTAAAAGAGCCGTTATAATGGCCAAATATTTTTAAATATATTTGTAATTATTGTAAGGAAATGGTAGTCAAGTAAATAATGTAGCCACGGATGTATTTGTTTTATTTTCCTGTCTTTTAATGCTTTATTTATTTGCTAAATAAATATAACAAAAAACATACTTTAGCCAAAAACTATTTTGAGACCAAAAGGGGGAGTTGGGTGCCTAACACCTTCCCAACTCGTAACTTAGCCTTTGAACCCGTTTTCTATCTCTGGTTTTCTTTTCTTTCTTGTTTTGCTTTTTTTTTTTTGCCTTAAAATAAAGATGGTGACTCTAAAACTTTTTGGATCCAGTGGGGCCTCGCAGCACTCATTTCTTACACTTTTCCGTTTTCCCCTAAAAAAAGGAGAATGAGAATGAAAGGGTGGTGTATTCCCATATCCTGATATCCCCTAAAAAAAGGGATAACTTGATACAGGAAACCCAAAGCTCCCATAATGATCTGAAACGGGCCATAAGACTATTTTTAATAAAATCCATAGTGGGGGCGTCGCAACATCCTTTTGCACACTACGTTTTCCCTAAAAAAGGGAAAATTTGAATGAAAGGGTGATGCATTCCCCTATCTTGGTATCCCCTAAAAAAAGGGATAACTTGATGCGGGAAACCCAAAGTTCCCATATTGGATTACAATTCTACTAAAGGAAACTGAGGCGCATTCCAACGCGCTATCATAGACAGCACTCCTCTCGCACTTTTGATTTCGTCTTCCCCTAAACAAGGGAGGGTGGAACGAGAGCAGTGGTGTCCCGCACAATGTTCTAAAACTCCCCGCCTAGCTCGCTTAGGCCTAGCGCTTAGGCCCTCTCTCGCCGCGACTTTCTTAGTCGCCGCCTAATCGACCAAGTCGGCGCTTACGTTGCCGGTCTGCCAGATAGATAGAAGAAAGAAGAAGAAAAAAAGATGAAGAAGAAGAGGGATGTCTCGAGACTCATAATTTAAAATGAGAAGAGATTAGGGAGGATATGTTAGACTGTGGGTTGTAGGTGCAGTAGGTAGGTATTTCTAAACTTGGCTGGTTAATTGCTTTGGGGTTGTTGAGAATTGCGATTAAATGTAGATTTGTATATTTTTGTTTATTTTACAAATATAGACAAGTGTTTGATAAAATGACAAATATAAAAAAAATTAAATTTGTAGTCAATGTGTTTGATCTTTGATGTAAATTATCAAAAAAATGGTAACTATACCTTAATTCTAGGCCCCGCCTAGGCCCCGATTACGCCCCGACTAGTCCCCTAGGCGCTAGGCGCTAGTGTGCCGCCTAGCGACCGCCTAACGATTTTTAGAACCTTGGTCCCGCATTCGCACGCGCGTCTGCGCACCCCAATCCAGGGCCAGGCGCGCGGCGCCGAGAACCAGCGGTGGCGACTCCGCTGGGGAGTTGTTTTATTTTAAATAAAATGGAGGGCTAGACTCATAAAATAAAACTTTTTTTTGTTTGTATTTGTTTCTGCCTAAAGTATGCTTGTTATATTAATTTATGCATTTGAATATTGCGTTCCTATACATCCGTGTCTATATTTGTGGATATGATCCTCCATCTTACAGCAGTTTCGTTCCGATAGCTGTTACAGATATATTTAAAAATATTCTTTTTTTTAAATATAGAAATAAAAAATTCGAAAAAAGCAAAAAAACAAAAAATATATATCATATATATGTTGACAATAAAATTCCGGGCAGCACAATAAAAGGGCCGGGGCTTTATTGCTTTATTTTCGGCTCCATATTATTATTCATTTCTGTTCTTTTTTCCTTTTTTTATTATTCTGTACATTTGTACATACTTACATTCATTCTGTCATTCTATTTTGGGGACATAAGACTAAATTTGTAATTAATAGGGATAGATAGCTTCCCCACTTTTCTTTCTATTTCTTAAATGTGGTGTGCTTGCTTGCTCGCGCTCAAATTAAAAACCCGAGAAAATCCACACGTAACAGCAAGACATGCCTTATATGTTTTTATTTTTCTATTTATATATCTGAAAATAAATAAAGGCTTTACTATTTTTTTTAGATACCGCACACACGTGCACACATATAGGAATATTCCGAACTGTTACCCTACACTATGGTCAGCCTACCCCTTGCATAAGCCAACGCTAGAATGCATATAGATTCTCAGGACACTTCATAGACCGACCGGTTTTTGCATCTCTGAATTGTGAGTCAGCCCCTGTCAAAAAAATGTATATAAAAAAAGAGTCAAAAAATATATTAAAAAAATGCGCAAGTTTAGAAAAGAAAAACAAATGAAGATAAAGTGCGCGCAAGAAAAAAAAAACACAGGGGCTGATTTATTATTCTCTGATGCTGAACCTAGGCCATTTCGAATAGTGGATCCTAGAAAGAGTATAGGTCTTTCGCCTGGGACCAGTCCAGTCCTGGGGAGTCGAAAGGCAGGTGGAATACGTTGGTTCTATACTCTGGAGAAAAAATCCACTGTTCCAGGAAAAGTCCTAAGACCGTCAAAATAAAGCAGGTGCTTTTCCGGTTAATTGTAGGGAACAAAAGTAAATAACAATAAAATATACTAATAAAAGGCACGTTGTACTCCAAGCCAAGAAAGCCTTCAGCCAGCCTTCTGATACCTCCTCCATAACCCATTTTCCTTAGAAACCTAGCCCGAATTTAGAAAAGCAGAGATAGTACTGGCCGGTTGATACGAGAAATAAGTGCAGAAATCAGAATAGAGGGTATCTGTATCATATCAGACAAGGGTAGAATCGCCGAGAGTACGCATCCGAGCAAGCGGTATGGCAAAGATAAAGAGAGCGCCTGCTATGGGTACAAATTCGGGGCTCGAGAGTGGTACGCTCGACTCCGAATGGCTAGACCAAAATCTGGATGTACGACATGATCGCTTGCTAAGCCAAATAGCAAGTCTTATGCAAGGTCCAAAATCCAGTGGTGAGGTGAACTCTTCCCCTGCAGTCCCCTAGGAAGCATCAACATCTCATGTGCCTCCAAACTCAATCCCCCAGCCAAACACTAACCCACCAAATACTGCCGATACCCCGAATCCCAATCCTCCACCAAGTCCCTACTACCCAAATATCAGCCCTTACCCGTCCTATCTTTCATATCCTTCCCCAAGCATCAAAATTCCCCAAAGCTCAAATGACATTCCTTTTCCCATAACCAACCCACTCCAGAACAGCCCACATATGGACCCACAAAGTTATAACCCGCCAGGCCAAGTTATCACTTATTTACCTTATAATGATCCTGGCCGCCCAGCCGAAACCATTCAGAACCCACCAACCTAAGTTCCACCCGCCCAGAATCCACCAGCCCAAAATCCGTATCCAGCCCAAAATCTTTATTCAGCCCAAAATCCTTACCAGATACCACAGCCAGAAATTAACCCAGCCTTCCCTAATCCTACCAGCATATACCAAAAGCCAACCCCCCCAGCCACCAAAATGGAGGCCGACATGGAAAATATGAAGGTCATGATGCTCAAACTTCTCAACAAAGGAGAATGTTTTACGTGGGCATTGGCATTACAACCTGCGGCAGTATTGTCTTTAAAATTCAAAATGTCCTACATAGAAAAATTTGATGGGACTGGATGCCCTATATCCCACTTAAAATCTTATTCCACTGGCATGCAGTCAACGGGAGCTAGCTTTGAGGCTATGGCTGCCAAATCCCACCTCACCTTAATAGGGGCTGCCAAACAATGGCTAATGTTATCTGATAGTGGCACCATGAATACTTGGGACCAGATAGCTGAAGGGTTCCTTGAGAGGTATAAAGACAACACCGCCCCTAAAAATAGAATGGACCTTGAGTCGTGCACCCAACGGGAGCAAGAAACCTGTGCTGAGTTCGCAGTCAGGTGGAAAAGAAAGTTGGCTCGGACCTTTGACAGACCTGATCCCGCCGAGTCATGCAGAATGTTCATCAAAAACCTCCAGCCCATTTACCTGGAACACATGCGGTATCTCCCCTACACCAATTTTAAAGAAATAGTGGAGATAGGAGCCCGCATTAATGAAGATATACGGACGGGGCAATTACAAGTCAATACGCCTCCTAGCTCTTTCCGTTACTCTAAAGGAAAGACAGCCGCATCTGCACTAGCACCAGCCGTCAATATGGTAGGGAATGCATCAGCCACTTTTCCTACCCAAAGTTATGGCACTGTTCCATGGTCTTATGGAGCAGACAGGTCTGTCAACACAGTAGGAGGGAATAATGGCCCGAACAGAAATTTCAGAAATCAGAACCAACATTATGATGAATTGCAAGCCTCCCAGTCTGTGATCCTGCAGGGGCTAATGGCCCAAGAAGTGTTAAAGCCTATGGAAAATTATAAGCCACCAAACCCCCTGCCCAGGACTTGGAATCATGCCCAGTACTGTGAATATCATCGCTGTAGTGGTCACCTCACCGATAAATGTTATAAGCTCAGAGATGCTATCCAGGATCTTATAGATGATAAGGTTATTGAAAAGCCTCCTCTTAGACCAAATATAGTCAATAACTCTTTACCTCAAATCAACATGATTGAGGTTGATGAAAATTTTTGTGTACCCAAGTTCGAAACAAATAAACACCCATTACCATATATCTTTATTCCTTTCTTTCCATCCACATCCATAAAAGAGCCTAGCTACGATATGCTCTCTTGGGACACTATCCTGGGTAGCCAAAGTACTTGTAATATTGAAAAAGCCACTTGGGTCGGTGGAGATGTTAACCACCTTACCCGATCTGGCCGAGCCTACCAACCAAACCTGAAAAGAAATGATCACTCTAACAAAGACCAAGCGACAGCTTCCTGGGTATGATAGGTAGAGACACTGATTATGAGAAGTTCCTTGCTGAGTTTGAGTCTATTTCTAATAAGCCTCTGCAGAACTAGTATACTACGACCGGCCCACTTTTGACGCTTGCAAATCTGGTGGACCGCTTCGGATATATAATTATCCCTATTCCTTTCTCTAGCTTTACAGATTGGTCATCTACCGATCCGCTCCCTAAAATTGAGGATCTCAAATCCCATGTCCTCAATAATGTAATAAACCCTGTACAGTTTGCTTTTAATGATAATCTAATTGTCTTTGCTTATTTCTTAGTTGCACCTACATTAAAAGACGCATTAAATAATTATAATGATGAGTCATTTAATGAAAAGGACCCAAAAGATAAAAAATTATTTGCTTGAGCTTGTAAAGTCAGTTGAGCGCCAGGAACAACATCATTCATCAACAGCAACTGAAGACTGATCCACTATCAATCTGGGGCTGGACAATGAAATCAAAGGAATCAAAATCGGCAACTACCTGCAAGGCTCTGAAAGGGTAGCACTCATTGACCTCCTCAAAGAGTTCGTGGACATATTTGCCTGGTCTTATGAAGACATGTCGGGGCTAGATCCAGCCATAGTCAAACACTGGATCCCCATATATCCGGATGCTCGGCCGATCAGACAAAAGTTTCGCCGGATTGAGCCGGAATGGTCACTACAAGTTAAAGAAGAAATCATGAGCAGCTGCACGTCCATTTCATTTGGGTAGCAAAATACCCAATCTGACTGTCCAATATAGTGACCGTTCCCAAGCCCAACAGGAAGGTCCGAATCTGCGTAGACTTTCGCGACCTCAACAAGGCGTCACCCAAAGATGACTTCCCTCTACTTAATATCAATATTGTGGTAGACGCCGTTGCTACTCATGAAATCAAATCCTTCGTCAACGGCATACTCGGCTATAACCAAATCAAAATGGTAGCAGAGGACCAGGAAAAGACCTTATTCATTACTCCTTGGGGAACTTATTGCTACACTGTCATGTCGTTTGGGCTGAAAAATGCTGGGGCTACTTATCAAGAGGCTGCCACCACTCTTTTCCATGATGTGTCGTATATTGTCAAAGAGATCCGGTCAGGAGGTGCCATACTCCTCACAAACCAGGGAAAAGAAGACCTTGTTCAACCCTCCAATCTCAACGAGCTCAAAAGGTATTATGCTTGAGCCACCCTATATGGCAAGTGCTTCCCCCTCCAGCTCGTTAGGCTGAAAACCCGAAAGGGCGGCTTAGGCAAAAATTAGAGCAAAAAAAATAAAAAATAAAAACACAAAAAGAAGAAATAAGGGCTCGCTAGGCTGAAAACCCGAAAGGGCGGCCTAAGCAAAAGTTAGAGTAAAATAAAGAAAAATAGAAAAATAAAATAAAAATAAAAAAAGGAAGAATAAGGGCTCGCTAGGTTGAAAACCCGAAAGGGCAGCCTAGACAAAAGTTAGAGAAAGATATATATATATATATATATATATATATATATATATATATCAGGAGAAAAAGGGGAAGAAAAGCACTCTTTGAAACCTCGGCATCCTACATCCAGTCTTCAGCATGCAAGGGGGCTCGACTGACAAAAGAAAAAGAAGAAAAACCACGACAGGAAGCTCGCAATAAAACACTAAAATATAAAATTTTCAGGTCCTAAGGTGCAACTTAGGAATATTTGCTAAAAAAATTTAGGCTATACATTGATTGCATGTACATATCTATCTATTGCCTATATCCCCCTTGTTTCCCCATAAACTATCCCCTCTTTTGCAGCCTAAGCCCCAAGGTGGTCCATCAATGTCTGTGGCGGCCGTCCAGCCGGGCCCATATACTTCTTCTGCAAGGCACAGAAAAGGCTCAGTCTCATCAAAATGAGAAGCACCAGAAGTGTCCTCGTCCTATTTATTATCCGCACTGCCGTTGTCTGAAACGACGACTTGGCTCGACCATTCACCGCCTTGTCTTGTCTGATTGCGAAGAAAAATGCAGGGACTATGAGAATAGCCTTATGCCAAGTGTAGCCTTGCAACAATTATATGACCGAGAACAGGAGGAGATGACTGTCTTTTCCTCTCCCCGCATATCATGAAAAGAAAAAAAGAAAGGGAAGCCTGCTCGAGTCTGAAGGTATATTCCTTTAAAATCTGTTTCTGAGATACAGCGTGTCATTACCCATTAGACAACGGTATAACTTTACTTTATGTGTGCATTTTGAGTCTGCATGTTTAATTTATTGCATCATGTAAAATTGTATTGCATTGCATAATAAATATTTGTATATACATATCATTTAAAGAAAATAAGGAATAATAAAAAAAAAATAAGGAAAAAAGAGAAGAAAAGAAGTCCCCAGCTTGAAGAAGCGAAGGTGGCAGAAATGTCAACATCAGCTGAATCCGCAGCAGCCACCCAGGCACAGAAAAGGTAAGAAAGGTAAGGAGTTCTTATCCTAACTTCAAATAAATAAATAAATAAATAAATAAATAAAAGGAAATCTTTTTCAAGTTTTGCTTTTAGAAAATTCAAAAAAACAAAACAAAATAATAATAATAAAAAAGATTATGTGTATTGTTTTGCATCCAAATAGTTATCTTTGCATCTTAGGCATCATAGAAATACATGTTATGTATACTGCATTTTTGTATTTATCATGTGCATAATAAAATAAGAGAATGTTCATGCATTATGTTAATAAGCATCCTATAATTTTTCTGCATTGCATCTGCATCAAGTAAAGTAGTACATGCATCCATCATGTCCATTTTATTGTCCAATAAGTTGCCATAGGGATGCGCTAAAAAGAAAATAAAATGCCACCAATCATGAAAATAAATATTCTTATGACATTTACTATATCCCTGCAGCATAAGCATGCATGAAAAATAAATTTTAGGGCATGAAATGTATCTGTTTTATCTTGTATTTATCTGAAAATGTGTCCAACAATGTGTTCAGAAAAAAATTGAATTGTATTTCAAAAAATCCGTTTCGTGAACACATAGCATGCAAAAATGTGTTTTAGCTTAGAACATGCATCATGTAGCTCCAATTGCATTTATAGTATAAATCATGCATAGTATGGTCAAATAGTGACCACTAGTTCAATCATGCATCGCATGAATAAATTACATAAATTTCATGCATCATTACCTAATTACATCATTTAGACATAGATAGGACATGCATAAGCATTATTAATAAAGTCAGGAATGCTTCAAAAGTGCCAAATAGTGCCAAAATCTAGCAGATCTGAAGTATATCCAGGCAGATATAAAAAGAGAAAAAAAAAACAAATAATAAGCATGCAAATAAAGAGAAATGGCGAGCATGCAGAATAAAGAAGTAAAAAAAAGAAAAACGAAAAAAAAAACCGAAAAAAAAAAGAAAAGGAAAAAAATCGGGAAAGGGGAAAATGCATGCACAAGAAAAGAAAAGGAAAATTTTATAAGTGCATGCAACAAAAAAAATGCGGCGGCAGAAGAAGAAATTTTCGGCTGAAGCTAGAAAATGAAGCGAAAAGAAAACATCAGCAAAGAAAAGATGATTTCAGCTGGTACCAAAAGATGCGGCAGCAAGGAAAGGAAATTTCTAACCAAGGTTAGGAAGAACAGTAAAGTAAAATGCATCAGCATCAAGAAAGATTTTCCAGCTAAAGATGAAAATATAGCGGAACAGGGGAAAGAATTTTCCAGCAAAGGCTGGAACTGTGACAAAAGAAGAATTCTAAAAGTGCAAAGAAGAGTAGCAAAGAACAACAGAAAAGCGAAGAAGCAAAGAAAGCAACAAGAAGAAGAATTTACGCATGGGCACGGCAAGGGTAAGAAAAGGAAGATATTTTTTCCTTTTTTGCAGTGCATTTGTATGATGTTTGGAAAACTTTCCTAATGGGGCAGGCAGCCTCGGGGCAAGGGAAAGGCTTTGTCCTCCAGCGAAGGCTGAGTTCCTTAGAAGACATTGAATTCCAGAATCAATCGATGTGTTGGAAAACTTTCTTTTAAGGGGCATGCAACCCCAGATTCAGAGGGAAAGGTCTTGTCCTCCGACGAAGGCTGAGTTCCTGAGGAGACAATTCATGCTGCACAGCCGCAGGCGAACTACGATTGGTCTGATTCCTTGGCTAAGGATACGTAGGCAGTCTATCTCGGTAGACGCGACCATCACAACACGTTATATTACATTTGCAGCACTCATTTGATAAAGCTTTGCATGCATTTGCTCATTTAGCATTGCCTCACTTGCACCGCAACATTTGGTCCCCAGCTGAGTGAACTACGTCTCGATCTGATTCCTTGTATAAGGATACGTAGGCAGCCTATTTCAGTAGGCACGACCATTGCACGAATGATAGTTTAGGTTTTGGTCTGAACTAAGTTTTGGTCTGAGTTCCTTTATTAAGGGATACGTAGGCAGCCTACACTAGTAGGTCTGACAATTAGAGCATTTTATTGCATATCTACTTAAAAACTACGATAACATGTTATAACCGACTAAATATGTCCACGATATGTGAGGTTTGGTTTGCGTTATAAACTATTGCATTATAACTACTACCTGTTGCATCTCTTCCCCGTTTTATGATTGAACGAAATTGGAGAGTCTATTGTTTATCAACGATGTTCGTCTACTCAGTAAGCTTTGGGTTACCCGTAGACTCCATCGTTGAGGGGCTCTGTAGACACCCAAATTTCGTATCCCTGGTATGTAACTCTGGCATATGATATCAAAAACTGCTTAAACTTAACAAAATGTCAAGTTACAGGGTTGAAAATGCAAAAGGAGAAAGTAGGATGCATGAATAGTGAACTGCAGGGGGGGGGAGAGTGCCGAAAATTGAAGAACTTTTGGCCCTTGGCGCCGCGCCCAACATCTTTGTTGGCGCGCCAAGTCCCCAACAAGCGTTCGTCGCTTAACGATTGTACAAAATGTCAAGCGTGCGGTACAAGCCGATGAAGCACAAATCCAACTATAAATAGAGGTGTCCGGCTACGCTTTGAGAGACAATTTTTTCCGAAGGCTTGAAGCCCATAATTACTCTGCGTAATTTTAACGCAGCGAGAGATCAGTGAGTGTGAGTGATCCCCCTTTCTTATAAAGCCTCAAAACTCCGTCAAACCTCCTCCAAACACAAATCCAACCGGTTAAAGTGATCCTTAGCCCTTTAGTTAGGTATCCACCCTATTTCCTCGACCCAAAAACCATAAAGTAAGCCGTTACTCTGCCCGAGTAAATAGGCTGAAATCACCCGAAATAAGCCGTTATTCTGCCCAACCAAATAGGCCAAAACCACCGAAACTAAGTCGTCATTCTGCCTGAGTGAGTGAGCCAAAACTACCATAAATAAGCCGTCACTCTGCCCAAATCACAGCAGCAGCAGCAATAAAAGTCTTCATCTTTCGAGAAGGACAAGGCGAGCACACTCCGCTCTAAAAGGTAATAGCCTTTAATGGCGCTTTTATTTATTTATTTATAAAGTTGTTATTTAAAATCTGGCCCAATGTAGACAATATAAGCCGTTGTGCTGCCCGGATTAGATTAGGAAATATTATGTAAAAAAGTAGTTATAATGACAAAATATTTTTAAATATATTTGTAATTATTGTAAGGAAATGGCTGCAAGTCCGTAAATAATGTAGCCACGGATGTATTTGTTTTATTTTCCTGTCTTTTAATGCTTTATTTATTTACTAAATAAATATAACAAAAAGCATACTTTAGCCAAAAACTATTTTGAGACCAAAAGGGCGAGTTGGGTGTCTAGCACCTTCCCAACTCGTAACTTAGCCTCCGAACCCGTTTTCTATCTCTGGTTTTCTTTTCTTTCTGGTTTTGTTTTATTTTTGCCTTAAAATAAAGATGGTGACTCTAAAACTTTTTGGATCCAGTGGGGCCTCGCAGCACTCCTTTCTTGCACTTTTCCGTTTTCCCCTAAAAAATGGAGAATGAGAATGAAAGGGTAGTGTAATTCCATATCCTAATATCCTCTAAAAAAGGGATAACTTGATACGGGAAACCCAAAGCTCCCATAATGATCCGAAACGGGCCATAAGACTATTTTTAATAAAATCCATAGTGGGGGTATCGCAACATCCTTTTTTGCACTTTTCTGTTTTCCCCTAAAAAAGGGAAAATGAGAATGAAAGGGTGATGTATTCTCATATCCTGGTATCCCCTAAAAAAAGGATAACTTGATGCGGGAAACCCAAAGTTCTCATATTGGATTAAAAATCCACTAAAGGCAACCGAGGCGCATTCCAACGCGATATCATAGATAGCACTCCTCTCGCACTTTTGATTTCGTCTTCCCCTAAACAAGGGAGGGTGGAACAAGAGCAGTGGTGTCCCGCATCCGCACGTACGCGCACCTATATCCAAGGGCGCGCGGGGCGCGAGCGCACCGACCCCGGGAACCCACAACACCCCAATTTCGTACCACTGCGATATAATATCATATAATGATGAAAACATATATTTTATAAATTTATTGGATAAACCAATATTACTTTCCGTTAGTGTTTCAGTTAACTGCACTTAATGAACGTTAAATACAAACATAACACCATAACACGAAAGGCCTGCAAGTTCAATTTGGCCGTGAAAATACATATGGAGCTGTTCCAAAGCCCATGGTGCAACTCCCTACATGCTGGAGCCGCTCCATGCTCCCCTCTCCTTTACACATATTGCCTTCCCGAAGCCTTCTTTGCCGAAGAAGAAGAAGAAAGCCTCCTCGCTCTGCACCCCGTAGCGAGCCATTTAAAGATTCAGTCTTTACCCCCCCCCCACGGCAAGCCGATCACATACTCATAAAAAAAAGACTCCCTCTCTTGGAAATATAGGGGGCACACTTGAAGTTTTCGAGCGCCTAGTGGGTTAAAGCCTAGGCGTATATACCGGGTCAGACATTCACGCTATAAGAGGTAAGTACCAATTTACCGTTTTTCCATTTAATATAAATAATGTAGAATATTAATGTTATGCATGCGATGTAAATAGTATTATAATTAGACAATATATGTTAAATAATATATAATGAAAATAAAAGAATTATGCATTCTTATATATATATATATATATATATATATATATATATATATATATATATATATATATATATATATATATATATATACATTTTCTAGATTAAACGTTATAAATCATGTTAATTTATTTAAACCCCAAAACAAGACCGAAAGAGCTAGTTGGGTGCCTAACCCCTTCGCAACTCGTAACCTAGCCTCCGAACCTACACATTTTCTGGAATAACTGGTTTTTCTCTGTTTAACCTTAAAATATAGGTGTCGACTCTGTATACAGACATTTAGAGTCCACAACGAGACAAGATGCATTCCATGCTCTCTTATATTTCGTAAGGCACGTCGTCATTTTCAGACACGGACGACGGGCATCGCGGAACGGGGTTCTCACACATCATCTACCATTTTACTCTCTATACTTTTCTTATTCCTCGCTCTCTCTCGTTTTCTCAATGGATTTTAATCCCGCTGATATCATTTATGTTGATTCTCATCTTAGAGTAGGTTTATATAATTTATGTACATTTTTTTCTTAAAATACAAGGGGTAAATTCGAGCCGGTCCACTTTCCCAGGTTTATAACTCCTCAAGTCCCTCTTTTTTTCAATTAAAAAAAAAACACTTTTGGGGGAAAAAAACTATGATACCCTTAAGCCGCACTTCAAATCACCCACTCAAATGCATCGCGATGCATTAATTTAAATTGAATTGATTTTAATTATCTAATCTAATTTTGTATCGTGATGCATCAATTTTAATTACATAATCCAATTTTGTATTGCGAGACATCAATTTTAATTATCTAATCAATTTTTGCTTCGCGAAGAACAATTGATGCATTGTAATGCAAAATCATTATGAATGCAGACCGCAATCTACCTTCTTTTCACTACACAATCAACAAATGATTGAAATTTATATGTATTTTTCATGTATCCCAATTCCAAACTCATACATCACGATTCACAAATAATGCATTGTGATTCAAAATTGATGCATCCAAATTCAAAAAGATATCAAAGAACGAAAAAAATTATATTCAGACATTTCATCGAATAGTCTACACGTATAACAACACAAAACACTAAAGTAAATCTATTTTGAATCATGCAAACACTATGATTCAATCTATTTTCATCGGTAGTAACCATCATTTTTTTTCACCACCCAACTCCCCCACCCTTTTTCCTCTTCACACTTTTTTTGTGGACGAAAAAATTCAACGACAATGAAAAAGAAGAAGAAGAAGAAGAAGAAGAAGGGAGGAGAAAAAAATTTTACAATGTACCTTAAATTTGGTTATTATATGAAAAATCGAAAATGACCTTTTACAGTTGAGAAATAAAATGAACGAGTGGAGCGAATAACTGTTCGAGAAAATATACCGACTAACAATTTAAAAAAAAAAAACAATTTTTCGGAATAAATTTTTGGATTCACCTTTTATATCCCAAAGTAAGTACAGTGCAACTTTTTACCTCGGAATAAAAAGCTCAATAACCCCTTTCTAAATAGCCAAAATATTTTAAGTTACAGACAGCAACAAGGAGTGGAAGATAACGACGGCAGCCGGAGTTGTGGGGGAACGAACGGAGTTTCTGCTCTTGATCGTTGTCGTTCAGATCTCGCTCTCAGTTGAAGGCCAAAGCAAATTCTCCGAATACCTTTTTGAAAATTGAATCACCTTTAACTGTGATTGGTAGGCGTTTCATTTTTGATTTCTACTCTTGATTTTGATTCTTAGAATCTTAGGTATATTTCCATCTAATTTCCTTCTATTCTTACTATTGCTAACTACTACTGTAATTGGACCTAAACTTGCTTTATTTTTTGCACATTGCAAGCCCTTCCAAATTCACTCTACCATGTACTGTCGTATTATTATTTTTTGATTTTCTAATATAGGTCTAAAAAGACTGATTTTTTTTATTTTTCTTGGTTGGTTTGGCATTATAGTGATAGGGTTTTTGATGTATTAGTTTAAATTTATGATCTTTTTTTGTTTTCCAGTTGGTTGCTTTGCTTGTCACTATAGGAGCAGACTGGATAAACTGTTTCATCTGTTCATTTTGTGCTTTAGCTTCATAATCATTTTCGTGAACCACCTGCGATGGAAATCTCAATTTAACAGAAATTTATTGATAAGAATGTTGGACCTATTAAGACTGGTTAAACACTTCTCTAACGTAACCCTTACTAAGTTACTCCTAATGAAAGTAAGTTGGGAAGAGCGATGCCTTTGAGAAGGAAAACAACAAAGAAGAATCTAGAAATGGAAAGGTTGCGTCAATTTGGGTTATTGAAAGCGTTAGCTGCCAATTTGTAAATATCCAAAACAATCTGGGAATTTGGCATTTTTGTTCAGACACTAGTTTGGAATGTTTTTATTTTCACGATTTGATGCATGTTCATGATGCAATTGAGAAACGGACAATAATCTTTTTGGCACATTGATCATTTGTGGAATCTCTCCTATTTCTCACTTTTGTAAACGGATTTATCTAATTCATTTCTTAATGCTATCTGATTTTATGTTAATGCAGTGTTGACTCAATTATGTCATTTGAAGATCTATGAGAAATCAACTTCATGCTTTCAGATTCTCGAGTAATTAACTCTGTGAACATGGACAAACTGAACCCGGACTGCCCATACCCAGGATGCTTCTTCTGTGTCATGAAGGAAGGGAACCCGAACAAGCGGAGAGCAAGTATATTGAAATTCTTCCGAGAACTGCCTTCTCAGGATGATGATGGCCAGGTTCTCCCTATAAGTGGACTTTGGAACACAGCCATGGCACATCCTAATGATCCTGAGTTCATCGAGTTGGGAATATTCGAGTGCATGGCAGCACTTATTTGGAAGGGTTTAAAGAATCGCCGCTGGCTTTCTCATGATCAAAATATATATATTCCTTATTATGCCGCACATAATTGGATCCTACACTATGAACATGGAAGATTTTGCAGAAACTGCTGTGCATGCTGGGGTAATCCCACCTTTGGTTGAACTCCTAAGAGGAAGGTTGACTTGGGTTGAACAGAGAGTTGCTGTGCGAGCTCTTGGGCACTTAGCTACATATGCAAGCACTTTTCCTGCTGTCGCAAGTCATGGAGAGATCCTTGAACTTTCCATTCAACTAGCAATGAGTTCACTTGAAATTGTGTACTCTCACTTTTATCAGTACGTTGACAGAAGACTTAGTTATCACTGTGATCTTCTTACACGTGGCATGGGTGGTGTTGAGATGGAGTCGAGGAAAGCAGAGGAATGGGCCAGTCAATTGCAATGCTGGTCTCTTCAGCTTATTAACTGTTTTGCTTTCAAATCTGAATTTCTTTCAACAATTTGCAAACCTGAATTTCTAATAAAGCTTCCAGGAATGTGGGGTGGGCTTGTTAATGAAAACTCACCAGCTGGTATTGGTTTATTACGAACAATTTGTCATCATAAGTTTGGTAGGGGACCAGTGGCCAGCTGTCCTGGTATTATTGAGGCACTCTGTAATATTGCACGCTCATCAGATGACTGGCAGTATATGGCTATTGACTGTCTTCTATGGTTGCTCCAAGACCCAAGCACTTGTCATAAGGTAATATTAATCACATTGTGATAGAAATGCTTCTAATTTGGACATTTTACATTGTAATTCATACACTGGGTTTTTCGTGGAATCGGCCTCCTTGATTTTCTCAACGGTTTTTCAGAAGCGTATGCTACTGTTACGGAGCCGACCCATGTAGTTTGTCCAATGCAGAGTAAATTCTTTTCATCTGCTCATCTCACTAACTCCCAAAGTTATATACATGTTCATCAGGGCTATATAATTGCATAATCACCATGATTCATATAAACCAACTCGTAGTAATATAAGTGATCACTGTGCTTGTTACAGATTAGTAAATATATAAGTGTCTTGCTGTTTTAAGTAATTTGATTCCATGAGGGAGTTGATGCAGATTATGATAGTATCCATGTGCAAAAAGCAGCATCAACAGAAAGGGAAGAATATGCATGTTTTTACAGGAAAATCGTGCATGATTTTGGTTCTAGAGTTCAGGAAGATATATCAGAGCTGCAACTTTATGTTTTGCAGAGGTAAAATGATGAAGTCATTTATACCATCAGACTTGAATTATAGTCAAACTGAAGGGAAGACCCTTATACTGTCTCCTAAGTGACTCTATCAACTCTTGACATTTTCATTGAAGAACAGAAACCCCATTGAGAAATCCCTATCATGACATTGTAAGCTGAACTCAAGCTGGTTCAAGTGGTATGTTTCGTGGTAGCAATGACTTGATAACAGACCCCTATTGCTTAGTTTTCAACACCATTTAACTGTGCCTAGACTCCTTCCGTCAGTCATAAATACATATATCCTTAAGGATATAAAATCATTTGTTCAGTATAGTATGGACCCTCAGTCACATAATCAGCTGTTGCAGATCTTTACGGCACATAGTGGGTGTTGCGATGAATTTGTCTGATATGTTGCAAGTTCTGTGAATGATAACGGTTGAAGTCTTTGAAATACAAGGATTAGAGAATTGCCTTTTCTAGTTTTAAAAAGACTTTCAATTTCTTTATACACATTTATGGGTCTTGCTGACAAGTGCCCCAATGATACTTGTGAAAGTTTCCTAGTTTGGAAATTTATCACACTGGGAACCATTACCAATCATTGGGGATTGTTTCCAATGCTTTGGGAATGGTTTTCAGTGAAACTATATCTATTAATGGAAGCTTAATAAGTTCCATAGGGTCACTTTTTTGCATATATACGTATGAATATTGTGTCTAACAAGTCATGACTTCACTGCATCACTGATCAAATTATAAGACTTTGTGCTCACTGTTACTGCTATAGGTAGCATATAGTCTCTGCAATAGATGACGTTCCATAATACTATGATTAAGTTGATGTAACTTTAAACGCAGTAGAAGCATGTTTCTAGCTGTCATGATAGTGGTCAGTAATCTATAAAATGTTTACATGTGTTTATCCAAAGTTGGAACATTATTACTTTTTGAGCTTTTATCTAGTACTCTGCAATCAGTCACTGTCGTGGTATACAATTCGCTTTACTCCTTCACCGTGTGTGTCCAACTCCATACCACCTTATAAACCTTGGATATCATGTATGACTTGTAGGGGTGTCAATTGGGTTGAGTTGGGTTGGGTTGGGTTGGGTTGGAGTGGGTAATGGGTTAAAATAGGTCATGACCTGAACCCATTATTACTTTTGAGCTTTTATCTAGTACTCTGCAATCAGTCACTGTCTTGAAAAGGAAGTGGTATACAACCCGCTTTACTCCTTCACCGTGTGTGTCCACCACTCCATACCACCATTAAATTATAAACCTTGATTATCATGTATGACTTGTAAAGCATGAATTTCTTCAACATTTTATCTTGTGAATTGTGATGCTCTCATGACATAGATACACATCTCTCGCTCTTTTAGTAAATCCTTCTTGGGACTTATTGATAGTTTAGCAGCTCATTCAAAATTCCTTGGTACGCTTTCCCAGTTTACTAATAACTAGTTTTACACCCGTGCGTTAAACGCACGAACAAATATCTCTTTTAATTAAATTTATACACAAATAAAATGAAGATAATAAACAAAATAAAAAAACACGATGAAAGGGAACAAATTATATCAATATAATTGATATTATTTAATCCAATATTTTATAAATTGTTTAAGTCATTTTCTCATTCATAATTTTATAGAGTTTAATAATTAATATTTTTTATTATTAAAATTTAGGATCTTAAGTAGTATAAATAGTAATTCAAATGTATATTCTTCTCTATATAACGTATAGATTTATTAAATATTTAAAATTTGTGGTTGGTATCTACTACTATGATTTAATCATATATATTCATATGATTTACCAATAAGTTATAATTAATTGTGGTTATTTGTAAAAATAAATTTTGTTTTGGTGTTATAATTTCAAATATGATGAAAGAGATACAAAAGTTCAAATACAGACAAGTCATATATGAAGATTTCCATAGAAGACTTTTTTTTATAATTAATTGTGGTTATATTTTATTTTGTAATCACATGTATTCAATGAAATTTTTTTTATAGCACATTTGTTCTTATTCCAGTGTTATTTATTCATTTTAATTAATTAGTAAATTAAGTATGCACCAAAAGAGATTTGTATTTACAGATTTTCACATGAGTGACTACTTCTATTAAATACTACTGCATAAAAACTTGGTATTTTCTACAACATGTACATATTTGCACATTTTCAATAAATCTTGAGAGTTGTGTAATCAACTAATCAGATTTGTATTCCCAATGCATGCTAATTACTAATAATACTCAAATATGACTTTCCTTTTTTAGCAAATACATTTTGGCGGGATTTTACCTCTTTTAGACTACCTAGCTTTTATATATATATATATATAGATATTTGCGGGGAAGTTTGATGCATTACCAACTTTGTTGGTTCGAAATGTATCATCTTGACACCACCTGAAAGTGGAATACAACAATTTTAATTACAAAGTTCTGTGTCACCCTAAATAATAGAAGACCAAACATATAGGCGTTGGAAGTTCTTTATTGATTACATTTTCGGTTACTTGTTTATCCGTGTTGTATCTGATTTTTTCTTTGATCAGCAAACTATACCTATGTTATTAATAAAAGAAATCTCACAGACTCCAAAAAGAGAAACCAAAACCATTTTAAATTAAAAATTATCCTGTAGCTGGCTTCTTCTCAGCTTTGTCACTCTTCTCTTTATTTATTTATGAATAATAATTGTAAAAAATGTTTTAAAAATTAGGGATTAAGTGTCTTTTTGGAATTTTTTTTTAATAATCTTCTAGTGTTTGGGAAACATGGTCAGTGTAAAATATCATGTAGATCAAAGGGAAAAGTCCCATTCTCCTTGGTGGTGTTACTTATGGATATAAAGTCTTAAGCATTTTCAGGAAAATGAAAATCTCTTCTTTCTCTTTTATCTTAGTCTCATCTTTTAAAGGTCAATTACCTTCATTTGCTTGAAGAAATATGTATGCCTAAGATATTTCGTGGCTCATTTTCTACATGTCAACCAAACACCGGAGCCTATAAGACTTCACATGAAAAAGACTATCCTGAAAATAATATCCAGAAATCATTTCTGATGAAATAACAGGGCCCAAATGTGAATGGCTATGACACAAGGATAGACTGAAAAAGGGACTCTACCGTGGTATCATATACATATTGTGTGTGGGTGTGTTTGGGATAGTGTTGGTATCCAATAAGATTCAGTTATATTCAGATCCTAATTTACTGTTCTTTATCATTGGATATGCGTCGATATTCTCGATGGATATGTGGGTCAGAAATATATTCATTCCTTTCTTAGATGTTAATAATTGTTGTTTGATTAGTTGTAGCTTAAACCCAAAAATGAAGTATTCAAAGATTTTTTATAAAGGTAAGAATAAAAGTAATTCAAAGATTTAGGAGAGGAATAAATGAACTCTTGCCCTAGAATTATTGTTAATACTATTATCATTTTGGCTTATAGAGACACTTTTGCTCATAAAGAGCCTTAGAGTGACTTGATTTTTTTTTTTACTTTTTGTTTTCCCTTGATGAGAGCAATCTGTATTTATTTATTAATTTATCTACAAGCTGATTAAGGAATCATATTATATATGTGCGTGTGTGGGTGGGCGCACGCGTGTAGTAATTGCGGTATTAATGCCATGTCCTTTACTTTTAGATTTTGATGTATCACTGCACCTATTATATATCGTGCCCATACCCATACTTCATAAGTTGATGGGAGTTCCCTTTATCTACCATGTATTGCCCACATTTCCCATCAAAGCATGACATTTGGTTAGTGGAGTTGAACAAGAACATATTATGCCAGATACGCTGAGGCTGTTTTTGGTTCCCAGAGGTGGGAAGAGTAAATATAATAGTGAGACAATGAAACAAGGGTCGGTCACTGCTTTGAAGGATTCTATGGGTGTCTGCTGCACTCTTTGGAGGGAGAAGAATAGTAGAGCATTTGATAATGTAGAAGGGTCAATCACTGCTTTGAAGGATTCTTTGCTTCGTACCATATTTTTCTGGTGCTCAGAATCGAGGAATTCTCATTCTTCCCAAGATAATTCTTTGGTGGCCTTTGTGAATAGTTTCTCTTTTGTCTAGATTTTAGGTTTGGTATACTCGTTGTATACAAAGGACGCGTCCCCTGTTTTGGCTCTTCATGGTTTATACAATTACTTATCAAAAAAGAAAGAAGCTAAAGAAATATTAAGACAAGGAAATACTTTATTAAAAAGTTTACCTAGTTTGTAATCAAGAATAGAAATGTATTTGCAAGTTTGTCTCTTCTTCCTTTGTTGTCTGTGCTAATGAGAAAATATAGTCTTTATGATATTTACCCATACTGAGTTGGCTTAAGTTGTTATACTTTAGATGATTATATACTTTGTGCAATTCACATGATTTTCTAGAATCATATTTATTTTAAAGTGGAATATACAGTCTTTTACTGCTTGAAATTTACTGGACTGGATATTACCATCAAGGAATCGAAAACGTCTGCATTTAATTTTATTTTTTGACTTTATGCTAGAGCAGAAGCTTTTGTTTCTTTTAATGAGTTTATATTTCTTCTTGGAAAGAAGAAACTAAAAGTGTAAAGACTAATGTCCCGATAGTAGATTTATTTTCCATAGTGCAAGTTGGGCAAGTTTTGGGATGTACATTTCCCCAATTTCCCCAATATAATTCACTAGGGTGTTAGTCTTTTCTGGTTAAGCGTGCGCTTTGGGATGTACATTTCCCCAACATAATTCACTAGGGTGTTAGTCTTTTCTTTTCTGGTTAAGCCTGTGCAGTGTGTTGATAACTTTGAATTTTTCTCAATTTTCAATTAACCTAGAAGGCTGTCAAGATGCATAAATTTGCTTTTGCCAAGATGGACTTTATAACTCATGATATATAATTTAACATCATATGTAATAATCTGTTATATAGGTGATTGATAAGGCAGTACCTACACTCATGGACCTAGCGGAGATCTCAACTCTTGGTGACCTTAAGAAGCTTGGGGATTCCATTCTTAATGTTCTTCAGGAATGCATTCAATCGCAAGGGGCAGGCCGCAACTCTGTTAGTAACCGCACAAAAGATGTTATTGATGAAGTATTAAATTCTAGACAGAGATTAAAATGGGAGAAGAGTATGCCAAAAGAGGATCTCCACATAAAGCAAGCTGCAGCACTAGTAGTAAAGCTTGAAGGGAATTCCCTCTTCTCATCAGGAAATATTTCTGGAGCAGCATCAAAGTATTCTGAAGCATTGGCATTGTGCCCAGTAAGATCTAAGGAAGAGAGAGTTGTGCTTTACAGCAATCGAGCCCAGTGTAATCTATTGTTGCAACAGCCATTGGTCGCCATTAGTGATGCCACTCGCGCACTTTGTCTTCATAACCCTGTTAATCGACATGCCAAAAGCCTTTGGAGAAGAGCACAAGCTTATGACATGCTTGGGCTTGCAAAAGAGAGCTTGTTGGATGCTATTCTTTTCATTAACGAGTGTTCTCAGTCAACAGATCCTGAATTGTCTTCGAGGCAAAACAAGGTTCCTGACTATGCCGAGCGTCTAGTTAAGAAGCAGATGCGTTCAGCTTGGTTATTTAGAGAAGCTGCTATTAAACACGGGGGAGTTCACAGCGAAGCTAATGCTGGAGTCATCCATGGGCAAGGGACAGATGATTCTGAATGGGAGACTGCTAGTGAAAGTGATAGAGGAAATGATGGAAGGGATGAAATGGTTAACAATGACTCTGAATGGAAAGATGACGAGGGAAAGAAGGACAAGTATGATAGACACTCCATAAAAGGTACCTATTCAACTCTTCCGTTCTGATGCAAATTTTATTACATAGATATTACAAGTCAAGTAGTGCTAAAGTCACAAAATGGGATACAAATATTTGGATACAAAGTTTGTTGGGAACTGTTGATTGAAGGTGTATTTTGTAGGTCCAACCAGTAAGTGATGGGACCCACAGTTTTTAACCAATCAACAGTTCTGAACTAGTTTTGTATCCCATTTTGCTACCATAGCACTCAACACTATTATGCAGATAGTACATGAATCATGCATACCAATGAGTGATTGGTCTTGGTTAGCTGGACCTCTTAAATGATCAGTTGCATTTTATTAAACAATTTGTTTTGCCTGTTTAACTAGAGTTTACAAGCATCTCATTGCTTACTTTAAGATGCTGCTCATTTAAATTTCAGAGCAGCTTCTAGCTGATCTTGGTATTAGAGTGTATTGCTTTGGGACAATAACATCTGTATGTACTGCTCAAACTGTACAAAATAGCTAAAATAGTCTCTAGGACCCCTTTCTTTGAGGATAATTGATAACTTTTACATTTAAATTGGGTGCATGACCTCATGAAATTACTTAATACTTCCATATAAAATGTTTTATGTACAAAAATATACGTGCTGAAAAAGATGCACCATTGCTTGAGTGGTCATGTGGTACATCTAATGCATTGTTCTACATGTCTTTGTTTGTACATGTTTAAAAACTTTCATTGCATGTACTCTCTTTCTTTGTGGGCAGCACACCCACTATGGTTTGGCCAAATTCAGTGCCACTTCCGTTTCGTTTGGCTCATTAGACAGCCACCCCTTCAGTTATATTCTGTTAAGTATTCGTGTTAAGGGTAGTCTAGTCGATCATATGCATTGCTGATTTTAGAGATTCATGTCAAAACATGGATGCACAACAACATTCAAACCCACAGACTCTTCCCTCTTGTGCTCAGGGACTGCCACAGCAGATCTTCACCAGTGACGGCTTCTCTTCACCGGCGCACTCTCCTGTTCCCCAGCGCATGCCTCTTCTTCCCAGGAAACAGTACACTCATACTCAAAAATCTCCTTCAGATTTTCTTCTTTATCTGGCCACGGCATCCCTTCTCTCTCCAACTCTGTGCAAGATCTGGGTTTGGCCAAATGATATTATTTTACTTTTTTAGTTTTTTGGTAACTTGGTTTTGCCATTTGTAATTACACGATTGAAACCCCATCCCCACCCCACTCTACTGTCCACAACTAGTGATGCTCCCGTGCGTTGCACGATTTGTATATGAGTTTAAATTCATATGCTCAATTAAAGTTGAGTAATATAGATTTAAAAACTTTAATATGAACAAAATAAACAAAAAATAATAAACAGTAAAATTAAAGATGAAAATCACATAAATTTGAAAAAGGTTATTATAAATTTTGAAATATTTCTTTATATACAACATTTCTCATTGAAAATTTACGATTATTACAACTATCACTGTCACATAACGAAATTTGAATTCCCTAAGATTAGTAACTTTAGATAAAGCGACAACACAAAAAAAATAATATTTTAAGGGTTGTGTTAGAAAAGCCCCCGTGTGATGCACAGTATATAAAAATCTATAATAATACATAAAAATTTAAATTTTAGTGACAACACTGTATGAAAGTTGAACAAATTATTAAAACATAAAGACAAAAAAAGTGTAACTCGTAGTTAATTATAAAGAATCACATTATGTAAAAAAAATATTTTTTTTGGAATACTTGCTTAAAAACAATAAATATTGGTCGTCGAACGTGTACGATTACTATTAGTATCGGTATCACTTATTTATATGAAACACTCATCATTAGAAATTGGTCCAACAAAAAAACCTTTGACTTTATTTTGAAGGTAATCACCGTAATATTGTCATAATAACTCTAGAAAATAATTATACTCCCTCCATCTCAAAAAAATAATCTCATTTGTCAAGTCGAACTAACCTCTTAATAATGTGCTCTATCAACTGCCTCAACTTCAATGTTGATTCCTCCTTGGTTGGTCGGACGGATATACTTGGTCATACTTATAAGAGTTCTATTTCGCAGCTGGATATTATTTATTCGTCTATTGATCTTGCTAATGAACAACACTTCCTTTGCAATAAATTTATAGTGGTTTCAACATTGTAAACTGTTTGATATTTGAATAGTCATACGGATTTGCATCTACCAATGCGTCCATGTACAACTGAATTAATTAATTAACTTGATGTATAATTATTGTAATTGTTTTTATATTGCTATTATTAATTTGATATTCAGTTGTATAATTTAGTCATTAAAAAAACACTCTCCTCTATATTATTGAATGTAACTGTAAATGAAAAAATAAATTTATTAATTTGACAGTTAGTTATTGTAATTTTGTCAATATTGTATTTATTCACAATTCAATGATAATATGTTGTATAATCCGATCATTAAAATAAATATCTACGTTTATTTACTTGTAATTTCTGTAGTTTTAAAAAAATTCTGATTTTTTTATACTATTGAATATTGAATGTAAGGAGGTTGTAAGTTTATTACTATAAAAAAAATTGATTGACTAAAGATAAATAGAAATGTGAAAGGTTTTTGAATTAATTTATGTACTTAAAATAATGATGACAATTTCAAGTATTAAATACCAAAACAAAAATGACTCTTGAATTAAAACAAAAGTGTTTTCAAAACCAGAAAGTGTATTTTGGCGGAATATTTTTATTATTTGCTCCTCTTTTTTTATATATGTATAGACCATAAACCTAATTTTGATTTGACAACTTTGGAAAGCGGGTTCAATTGTTTTGGGGTTTTCGAACCAATTCCAATTTTTGTTTAATAGACCTAAGAAATATGTTTTGAAATTTTTTCAATAATTTATCTTGATTTTTTTATACTTTTTATTCTTGATTTCTATTTTTTTGAATCAGTTTTTGATTAATCTTTCTATTTAATTTTTGTAAGCATGTTTATTGAATTTGTTATTCTTGATTTCTTTCTTTTTTCCAATTTATGATCCATCTTTCTGCAATTTAGGTTAGCCGGTTTGTTAATTTTTTGTTCTTGAGTTCTTGTTGGTTTTTCTAATACTCTTTGCTCTGTGTGTGTGTGATGATATTCCCGTGGTTGATTACGAGCAAATATCTATAGATATCACGCCACCTTAACAGCTCTTTTGGTATGATATGATCAACCATTATTATGATAATGATATAAACATGGAGAAGCTTTGTTATTGGAATGTTACAAGAGAAACATAGTAATTGGATTTTGGATTTTTATCTGTGTGAGAGCTTGTGATTGATTGTAGATGAAAGAATATATCAATTTAATTAGATATGTTTGGATGTGAGGTTGAGTGTAGTATAGGCTGATTTGTGATCGAGGCGCCGCCATCGAAGAGGATGGAGCCAGGTGGACGGAGCTGTTGGAAGTCCGTGGGTTTTGCTAATACATTGGATATAATTGAAATTATATAATGCATGCATGCATTACACATTTTCTTCTTCCTCTTCTTCTTTTGAAAGATTGAACTTAGTGGTAAGCAAAGTGTTAGCAATTGGACTTGTGCCCCGATTATTTACTTCCGCTCACATGGTATATATTTATATTATTAAAGGTTAATTAGTTTCCTAATCCGAAAGGGTTCGGGATTGTCTTAATTTAACCTACAAGAAATAGAGTTTCTTGTAGGATTATATAAATAGGGCAACTAAATAGATAAAATCTCTAACAAGGAATTACACGCCTAAGAAGAACGCCTTCTTTTGGCCGCCCTCTCTCTCTCTCTCTCTCTCTCTCTCTCCTATATTCTATCTTACCAAATACTCCATCTAGTCTAACCATTACGAGACTTGGATTTGCGGTGTGAACCAAAGATTGATATTCGTGCTACGTGATATCAATCTGACGAGAGAGATTCGCAGGATTGTTGATCGTGACATATGAAGATCGTAGCTCCAGCAGAAAGTCTTCCGCTTCGCTCAAAGTTCAAGTTCGCACGAGGTAAATCATGATTACTCTTAGATAACTAACTTGTGGTATATACATATAACTTTCATTGGTATCAGAGCATATATGCTTGATTGATCGTTTCATTAAGCCATAAATTGCATGTTTTTGTTTTTGGGTTTGTTTAAAGTTTTACCCGATAATATTGAACTAAATGAGTTATTATTTCATGTGTAAAACGATTTTATTTTTGAGAAAATTTAGATGTTTGAGTTTCCTATGACGAGACGAATAACATACTAAATTCTCGTTGAAATCCGTTGGGTATTTTTCAAGATATCGCAAACCCTAGTTTTATTGAAAATTGATTTTTTCAAAATTTTGCATGCTATTTTTGACCTACTTATTTTCTGTAAAACTGTGGTTTTATAGTCTGTACTTGTAGTACTCCGCAAGGGCTTTCCAACAACATATTATATGCTTAATTTGAACTTAAATTGAACATTCTACGGCCTCGAGAAGTTGGCTCGTGGATCACGTTCGCGAATCAATTTTCTGGTTTTGAAAAATAGGCATCCTACAATCCCCACTCTCGGCCTCGATGTACGTGCCTCTTGTGGCACTCATTTCGGTGCGAAAAGTACACGACTAGAAAGTACTCGACGATGTGAATCCAACGCCACCGTCTGCGACATCATCGGAGTTCAGGAAGGCGGCGCGTGACACCCACTCTCCTACTGGGCGTGTGAGAGGCTTGATGGTAGATCAGTTGACTAGTCAATGGTCAAAAGTTTGATGGATAATGTGTTTGCCATGTCATCAAGTGGGACCCACCTTATTCACACCTGGATTGATGACGTCATCAGTGGCATCATCATGACTTCAGCCATGGCACGTCATCAGTGACGTTGGCAGTGACGTCAACCCTACGTCCAGTCAGCCCTCCAGGAAGTCCACATGCGCAGGTGGCGCGTGTGAGCACATGCGATGGTTCTGCAACTCTGTTTGTGAAACAACCGACGCGTTTGGACTTGTTTCGGCGGTCTGAGTCCAATGGTGACCACTGTTTTTGTCAATTCAGTCTGGAAGTATTTATTTTGGTTTTTTCAATGTATAAAAACGTGTTTTTTGATTTATTAAAAATTTAAAAATAATTTCCAGGGGCTGTTTTCTTATTCTGTAACTGTTTAGGGCTATTTGAGACTATTTGGTAATTATTTAAAATTATTTGTGAATTTTAATATATTTTTAGCATAATTAATTGTCGTTTTGGGCTCTAAAATTGAAATTGAGACTATACGAGACCCAATAATTTTATTTTCAGTAGTGAAAATATTTATGTACATGATATGTGCTCTAATGAATTTGTTCTATCTTATTTCTTTTGTTTAAATTATCAATTTATGAATATTTTTACGTTTTGCATACATTGGTTGTGATTACAAGCCTCGTGGATTTTCCCTCCTTACGTGTATAATGCAATTATATTTAGTAATTGATTTTTTAGAATAAAAGTGAATCGATATATATATATATATATATATATATATATATATATATATATATATATATATATATATATATATATATATATATATACGCTTATGACTTATTTTTCTTGCAATAAATTGTATTGAAATTGACTTCTAAAAATGTAATCGCGCTGACCTTAACAAGGGTGAGAAATTGGATGGCAGCAACTATATTGGCAAAAGAAAATCACGTATTTGCTAAATGACCCAGAGGTTCTTGACAACCTAGATACTGTGATGGAAGAACCAGAGATGAGTAATTTCACCATCACCCAGCATCGTCAGAAAATGCAGGAATTCCTTAAGTGGAAAAAGAAAGATCAATGCGCACGTTTTACTATGTTGAATAGCGTGCATAATGATTTGATTGGCGAGTTTGAGGATTGCCTAACTGCAAAACATATGTGGGATGAAATCAAGCTTATTTACGGGAATACTTCTGCTACAAAGTTGAGGACTTTGACTTATAAGTTTGAAAGCTATAAGATTGACCAGAAACGTAACATTCTTGAACAACTACGCGAGATGTCCGGAATAATTCGTGAGCTTAAGGCTGCTGGTTGTATCTTTTATGATAAACATTATATTCAAGCAGTGATTCGTTCACTACCTGACTTTTGGAGTAGTTTGAGGCGTATTCTGACTCATACGGACTCTATTCAGACTTTTGTATATGTATCTCGCCACGTTGAGCTTGAGGCTGAGTGTCATGAAGTGAATCGCGCGATAAGTGCGTAAGCCATATGGGCAACACAAGAAACAAACTAAAGGTAAGAAGGTATCCCTTAATCATATCTACTTGCTACAACTGTGGTACATTGGGTTATTTTGCTTGGACTTGTCTTGAGCCCAAGAAGGTATCCCTTAATCCTATCTCCTTGCAAAGTTATGTTTGCTCTTATGTTTTATTAGCTGACTCTCTCCCTGTGTGGATTGTAGACTCGGGCTCAACCAAACATGTGACGAGAGATCGAGGAGGATTTGTAGATTATCGAAAAGTTTCTACAGGTACAAGAAGAATTTTCATGGGAAACATTTCGTTTGTAGAATTCAAAGGAGCTTGCTCATACCAACTTCAATTGCGGAATGGATGCACATTGACTCTTCATGATGTTCTTTATGCACCTGGAATTCGACATAATCTATTATCGGTAGTAAAATTGCTAGGACATGGATATGTTTTTAATTTTAGTGATGATCACTTGGATATTTGTTTTGGTGATAAGATTTTGGGACATGGTTTTTTGTCAGATAATTTCTTTAAATTAGATTTGTTGGATTCTCATAATTCTTCTGTTAATTCTTCTTTATGTATGGTTTATAATGATTTTAATTCCAAGTTATGACATGCAAGACTTGGATATATAGGAAAAGATATGACGACTAGATTGGCTAGAGAAGGCCTATTGGGGTCTCTCACTAAAGTCAACCTACTCTTGTGTGAATCTTGTTTGGCAGGGAAAGCTTGCCGAAAGCCTTTTGGTAAGACAAAAAGAGTCACACATCCATTAGAGTTAGTTCATTCAGATATCCAGACCAATGAATGTTAAGGCACGCCATGGAGCTTCATACTTACTCACTTTTATCGATGACTACACACGCTATGGTTATGTTTACCTTATTTCTCACCGCGATGAAGCTCTTAAGTGTTTTGAGCGTTTTCTCACAGAGGTTGAGAATCAAAAAGATAAAAGCTTAAAAACTTTTAGAACTAACCGAGACTGTGAATATTTATCTGATCAATTTAAAGAATTGTGTGAGAAAAAGGAAATACGCCGACAGTTGACAATTCCTAGAACTTCGCAGCAAAATGGTGCTACAAAACGAAGGTATCGAATATTGTTGGAAATAGTTAGGTCGATGATGGCACAAGCCAACCTCCCAATTTCGTTTTGGGGGGCAGCGCTAATGACTGCCGCCTACATACTTAATCGAATGCCTTCTAAGTCAGTTCCCACAACCCCTTATCAACTTTGGAAAGGTGAGAAGCCTAAATTGGGGCATCTTCATCCTTGGGGTTGTGCAGGTTATGTCCATAGTACCTCCAACAAGTTTGGAAAACTAGGCCCTAGAGGAAACAAGTGTGTTTTCATAAGGTATTCAGATACCTCAAAAGGTTATGTTATGTACGGTGGAAAACCTGACGTAGGAATGTCTGAAACAGAGTCGTGCAATGTTGATCTCATTGAGAATGATTTCCCACAGATAGGTGAAGTTAGGAAAGACTTTGAACTTTTTGAGATGGAGGAGGAACATATGACATCTTTTGGCGAAGGTGGGGAATTGCATCAACCTAATCCTACGGTATAATATGAGGTTGAGCCTATGGAAGTCGCCAATAAGAGTCAAGTGATCTTTATCCGAGTCGGAGTAAGGATCCTAGTGGGAGTTCGATACTAGAGCGAAGAAGTAAACATGGAAATATACCTCGTCGTCGATTCGCGATCGAAGAGGAATCTTTCCTAACTATTTCTTACAATTCTAGTGAGCCTTCATCGTTAAAAGAAGCACTTTCTTTACCTACAAACAACGAATGGATGACTGCAATGAAAGATGAAATTTCCTCTATGAAAAAGAATCAGGTTTGGGAGTTAGTTGATCTTCCGCAAGGTCGCAAGACTATTGGAAACAAATGGGTTTTCAAAGTCAAGCGAAAGGCAGATGGATCAATTCACAAATATAAGGCACGTCTTATGGCGAAAGGCTTTACCCAAAGAGAGGGTTTAGACTATGAGGAGACATTCTCCCCGTGGTGAGATTTTCCCCTGTTTGCCTAATCCTAGCGATAGTAGCACACATGGATCTAGAACTTTATCAGATGGATGTTAAAACTTCTTTTTTCAATGGAGAACTAGATGAAGAGATCTATATGGCTCAACCATAGGGTTTTGAAATCAAGGGACAAGAGCACAAAGTCTGCCGACTCAAACGTTCCATCTATGGTCTTAAACAATCATCTAGACAGGGTACATTCGCTTTCATCAAGCGATAACCTCAATTTGCTTTGTGATGATTGAGGAAGACCACTGTGTGTATGTTAAACGATCCAAGAAAAAGATTTTGATTCTGTCAATACATGTTGATGACATCCCATGTGAGAACCCAAACCCATTACTTGTTTTATACCTTAATAACATGTTTTTATTATGCCTTAACATGTTAGATACTTCTATTTGTCCATGTCATGCTCACATTAGAGTATTACGTGCCTAGTTGCTTGAATACCTTCTATGCATTGCTTGCCTTGCCGTTGTGCTTTGAGTGTTTGCCTTAGCATGTTTAGCACTCAACCAAGACTTGTTAGAGTTCTATTGTCTTTCATAGATGACCTAGAACGTTCACCTTGATCATAGTAAGCTTGATTGGAAGTTTAGAAACTTTCTTGCTTTGTTTTGGCCTTAGCAATTTCCTTGTTGCTCGTATTGTTTGTGTTTTAAACTTGTGAGAAGTTCATTTGAGTTCTAGACCAAGTGTACTAGTATTTATCATTCTTGCAATCATTGTTCATAGACTTGTTGCATTTGGTTATGAGATGACCAATTTATCCCTTCACAGACCAGTCATGTTTTTGGGCAAACTTCGGGAAAATTCTGGTACTAATCCACTGAATAGAATTTTCTAAAAATTTAGTATGTTTTACCTACATATGTTAGGATACTCTCTGTAAAATTTGGTAATTTTCCAAGGTGTCTAAGTACCTCAATTAGGTCTTGACTTACAGCTGTGCCAGAATTCAGTTTTCAGGAAAACAACTTCTGTACTTGAACTTGTAGTAACCATATCTTCATCAATATAAGTCCAAATGGAGTAATTTAAAATTCGAAAATATAGTTTAATGAGTCGAGTTTCAGAAAAATCAAGAATCACCTCATTTGGAGTTGTGAGCGATTTATGGTCGATTTTACAAGATTGACTGTCCAGTAACTTTTCAAAAGAATGGTCATGAACTTAGCTGCAGCATTCCAGGCGCCCGCCTCGACTTTAGTGAGGCGCCCGCCTCAACTTCTGGGAGCATTTCAATTTCAGCTTCCAGCCTCAGCTTCCCAGGCGCCCGCCTGGCCTCTTGTGAGGCGCCCGCCTCATCTTCTGAGAGCTGTTTACGGGATTTTTCCCCTGTTTTGCTGTTGTACGACTTATGGCACTCAAACATCTTTCCAAACCTCTTCTAAACCTCACTAAAACCTTCCTAACACTCTTTGATTATGTCCTAACATCTCTAACAAGTTTTAAGTGTGGATTAGTGAGTGCATTAGTGGATTAAGCAAGCCCCAAATCAGATTTTAAAGGACCACAACATAGTGACACTTGTCCCACTAAGTTTTCTAACCTTTAAACACCACAAATCTGATTTTTGACCTCATTTCTCTCCCTCACTCTCTAAAAAACGGGATTCCTCTTCTCTCAAGTTCTCCCATGGCTACTTGAAGGTTTTCTCCTTGGCTCTCCATCATCCCTTCTCCCATTGCTCAAGCCTCCTTCATCAAAAGTGTAGAGCTTGAAGAGTTGATCATTCTCAACCGATTGGTTTGTGCTCCTTTCATCTTCTTCCTTGGTGAAAGGTAAGCTATTGATTTCCCTTAGGAAGTATGTTAGTCTTGCCATGTCCCCCTCTTCTCATGTTTCCCATGCTCCTACCATGTCCATGCCATGCTTCTTGATGAATTGAGCTTGTAAGGATTTTTAATGATATGTTCATCTTGATCTTTTGGTCCTATGCCTAGAATTGAATATGTTCTATGCCTCCTTAGGAACAACTATTGTTCTTGGACCAATGACTTTTGATAACTCTTGGAGATGATAATTTCTAGGGTTTCACATGCTACAAATTGTTCATCCTATTGATTGAGTCCTACGCCTAGAATTGAATATGTTCTATGCCTCCTTAGGAACAACTAATGTTCTTGGACTAATGACTTTGACAACTCTTGGAGATTATGAATTCTAGGGTTCCACATGCTATGGATTGTTCATCCTATTGATTGGGTCCTATGCTTAGAATCAAATGTGATCTATGTCTTCCTAGGAATAACTAATGTTCTTGGACTATTGGCTTTTGATAACTTTTGAAATAATGATTCTAAAGTTCCCTTGAATTATGAAATGTTGAACTTATGATAATTCTAGACTATGGTTGTTAAGTGGATTAACGGCCTAGTTACTCGATACGAGAACTTAGAAAAGGGTTTTGGATGCATTTAGCATCTTAACTCTCTTGGATGAATTGTTAGAGATGACTCATCGGAGTCAAACTTAAGTGAGCCATTGAACAATACCGGCTCAATGATCAATCCCTACGACGTTCTAAACACGTTCCTCTAAGAATGATAATTCTAGACTCTTGAGATTTGGATTGATTACCTTGCTTGATTCTTGATGTCATGTAATAGAATACCTATTTGACATGTTGAGTTCGCTCTTGTCGAACTCATTCCTGCTTGACTATTGATGATAATTCTAGACTCTTGAGAATTGGAGTGATTACCGTGCTTGATTCTTGATGTCATGTAATGGAATACCTATTTGACATGTTGAGTTCGCTCTTGTCGAACTCATTCCTGCTTGATTATTGATGAGAATATTTACTTGTCATGAACGAGTTCGCTCTTGTCGACCTCGTTCCCTACTTGAGAATTTGTTAAGTAGACACTACTTGGCATTTGCATGAGTCCGGTGGCATTCTGTCCTTGTTCACACACGCCTCAGTGGCCACGGTGGGAAGTAACTCCCTTGCTGTAATCAATACAAGCATCATTGGTGTCTATCCCGGGCATCTCCTCGGAAGATCGATGTACTTACACACATTCGATACCCGCACATTCCAGATAACGCTTGTATGCAGGAACTACGTAGCGGCCCGGCTCTCCATATATCCTTATCCTATGTGATTTAATTATGCGCACCTATGTGAAACAATGTGCATCTTGGATATATGACCTCTATGCTTATGTGACGATATCTTGCCTTGTATGTTGCATATTGCCATGACATGCATGATTGATAGCTTACAAGTCTTTATGACTTACCCTTTCCCCTTTACTGTTTTAGATCCTAGCAAGACAGGTCCTGCTCGTTGAGATTGCTGTGTTCGTGCTTTGTGCCCTTTTTGGTGCGCCGTTGATATTTGAAGAGGTGGTTTAGATGTCCTCTTCCTCTTGTTTTATATTTTGTAAGGACGATGGGTTAAAGCAAGTCAATTAGACTATGCTTGGGTATTTGTATAGAACTTGATCTTGTAACTCTTGTTAGCTACTGGTAGTTATATCACTTGTAGTACTTGTAATCCCTTTTGTGCCGGCATTGTGTAAGCCGAGCTTTGGTTACCTTGTTAATATTCCTCTACGTTTAAGTCTTCCGCTGAGCATCCTATTAGCTCTTATTTAATTCTTGTCCATGAACTGTTAGCTTGGGTTCCGGCATGTAGTGTCGCCGATGACTTGGTTTAATTGCTTAAGCTTTTATCAGGTTTGAAAAGTTTTAAAAATACCGGCCTTTTGGTGCCGAGGCGTGCTACGTCTCCAGTGTTGCGTCACGTTGTTTTCTTGAAATGAGTCCTTGCTTGTTATTTGTCCACTTGTTTTCCCCCTATTTGGGCGGTCCGACCCTCGGTTCCACCTCGGGCCCGGGTCGGGTCGCCACAGTTGGTATCAGAGCTCTCGTTAGCTATAAGCCAGGATAGGTTCCATGGCCTAGTTGGGTTAGTTCTTGTGTGAATCATGACGTTGAGTGTTCTCTTTCGTGCCTTATTGGCAGATTCTTCGTTAATGAATAGGACTTAGAATCCTAAGTTCATTGTAATCTAGATTCTCGTGAGTACAGTATTCGTGTCAAGGAATATTACCTTTCACCCGTTTTACTTTCAAGGCGCAGTTATACCAAGAGTGTGTGTTGCCGCTTTGTAGAGCTATTGTTTCTTGTCCGTTGTGAGTGACCCTATAAGCTCAGGTTGTCGATTCCGAGTGTAATCGTCGTGGTGTCCATTGGTGCCTTGGAACGTGTTACACCTTCTTGAGCGGCGTGACTAAGCCTCCTGTGGTACCTAGTGTATTCCGTGATTTCTACATAAGTATATACATCTATCGTAGTGCCTAATCGTGAGTGCTTGGGCTGCCTAGTGTCGGGAATTGGAGGACTCTTTCCTGCTGCATGTTATTGAGATTGAAGGGATACCCTAATGATCAAGGTATTGTTGTGGTTTCAAGTTGAGACTTGGTGAGTACCCGATAGGTGATCGCATGACCGATGATTGGATTAATCGTCAGCTCGTTTACGGCTTGACCCATAGTGATTTGAGGTCTTCTAGTTAATAACTATTTGCTAGCCAAGGATTATTAAGTTATTGTCTTGTACCATTATTCGACTAATACGTTAATAGAGTATTAGCATTTTGTAAAAGGATTTATCTATCATTAGTGGATCGTTAAGGGTATGAATGTTCCATACTTGGTATACTTGCATGGTAGATTAAAATACTATGTATATGATATTGATTTCCATGCCTAAATGTAACTATATTATATATGCATGAGACCTTCATAAAGGATGCTCTAATGTGACTTGTAATCCCTCCCGCATCCTAAACGACGGAAGCTTTTGAAGTCACTTTAGAGGGCCCCTGACTTGATTATCAAGAGGTATTCGTCGGAGAACTAGAATGGTATAATATGATATAGGAATTGACTGAACCCATGACCAACTGGAATGAAATTGAAAGTGGTATCTTGTTTTACTTGTGCAAATATGTGCAACGTGTATATTGAAATCATGCTACGAATAAATTGAACATGTGACATGATCGAATGAATTGTATGGTATTGAATGCCTTCTTTGAAAGGCGAATATGTGGTCCATGATGATTGACTACTTGATTTTATTGTAAGGGCGTTAGACCCTAGAGATTCATGTTGTGACCGGAATAATTTAGTTAGCCTGGAAAACTCTTGGTTGGAAAGTTGTTAGTTTGGTGCAACTATTGCACGTGTATACGAATCACTTGTTTAGTTGATAAAGAGGAACTTTCACCTCAATGTCCACGTTTGTTGGAACTTTGTAAACCTCGATAATGTCCTTGAACCCTGTCAAGAGTCAAGATGACTCGACTTTGGAATTGATTGGAGATGATATTTAAGTATTTCTTTCCCCTACCGTTTCCGCAGATTCGTTTCTTCATGACCTGTATTTTTGTTTACGGCTTCTCTACTTTTTTTTAGCTCCTTAGCTCAACTGTCCGACTCGCACTACTGTTTTGCAAGTGCTTGTCCTCTTCTTGCCTTGTCCTTGTAGCACGACTTTGGGACTATGCATTGCCTCCCGACCGAGAATTAGAGTTTTACATTGAGCTTTTGCCAGGGACTTCGCCTATATCTAGAGCGCCTTACAGATTAGCTCCAGCGGGGTTGAGAGAATTGAAAGAGTAATTGTAAGAACTTCAAGATAGGGAGTTCATTAAACCGAGTGTGTCACCGTAGGGTGCACCGGTATTGTTTGTGAAAGAAATATGGTAATTTATGCATTTGTATAGACTATCGACAGTTGAACCAGGCTACTATCAAGAATAAGTATCCCTTGCCACACTTTGATGATCTCTTTGATCAACTTCGGGGTTCAGTTGTTTATTCCAAGCTTGACTTGAGGAGTGGCTATTATTAGTTGAGAGTTCGAGAAGAGGATGTTCCTAAGACAACCTTTCGTACGCGTTACGGCCACTATGAGTTTGTTGTGATGCCGTTTGGGTTGACCAGCGCACCTGCAGTTTTTATGGACTTGATGAATAGGGTTTTTCATGAATATCTTGATTGCTTTATGGTTGTGTTATTGATGATATCCTCGTGTACTCCAAGTCACGAGAGGAGGTTGACTACGGCTCCTATCTTCGCATTGCCTAGTGTTTCGGAGAACTTTGTGATTTTTATCAATGCCTCGTTAGAAGGCTTGGGTTGCGTGCTTGTGCCATGGATTTCAAGGGCAGTTGGGATTCTCATTTGCCATTAGCTGAATTTGCTTATTATAACAGTTACCAGTCTAGTATTGAAATGGCGCCATATGAGGCTTTATATGGGTGTAAGTGTCGTTCACCGATTTGCTGGGATGAGGTTGGTGAAGCTAAGCTTTGGGGTTCAGAGATGGTACAACAGTCGGCTGAGAGTGTAAAGCTTATTAGAGCTAGATTGCTTACTCGAGTAGGCAGAAAAGCTCAGCAGGAGGCGTGACTTAGATTTCAGGTTGGTGACTTTGTATTTTTGAAAGTATCGCCTAGACGAGGTACTAAGCGATTCAGGAAGAAAGGTAAGCTTTCTCCTAGATTTATTGGACCATTCGAGATCCTAGAGAGGATTGGAGCTTTGACGTATCGGTTGGCATTGCCACCTTCTATATCGGATGTTCATGACGTCTTTCATGTCTCGATGCTACGCAAGTACTTGAAGGATGAGTCGCATGTCCTTACTTATGATGAGATTACTATTGAGCCTAACCTTTCTTATGATGAGAAGCCGGTGAGGATTCTGGATACGAAAGAACAAGTGTTGAGAACAAAGAAGATTCCATTAGTGAAGGTCTTGTGGAAGAATCATAATATTGAGGAAGCCACGTGGGAGACCGAGCTTGATATGAGAGAGAGATATCCCTTCCTATTCGATGATTCCGGTAAGAATTTAGGGACTAAATTCCTTTAAGTGGGGGAGGATGTGAGAACCCAAACCCATTACTTGTTTTATACCTTAATAACATGTTTTTATTATGCCTTAACATGTTAGATACTTCTATTTGTCCATGTCATGCTCACATTAGAGTATTACGTGCCTAGTTGCTTGAATACCTTCTATGCATTGCTTGCCTTGCCGTTGTGCTTTGAGTGTTTGCCTTAGCATGTTTAGCACTCAACCAAGACTTGTTAGAGTTCTATTGTCTTTCATAGATGACCTAGAACGTTCACCTTGATCATAGTAAGCTTGATTGGAAGTTTAGAAACTTTCTTGCTTTGTTTTGGCCTTAGCAATTTCCTTGTAAGGACGATGGGTTAAAGCAAGTCAATTACACTATGCTTGGGTATTTGTTTAGAACTTGATCTTGTAACTCTTGTTAGCTACTGGTAGTTATATCACTTGTAGTACTTGTAATCCCTTTTGTGCCGGCATTGTGTAAGCCGAGCTTTGGTTACCTTGTTAATATTCCTCTACGTTTAAGTCTTCCGCTGAGCATCCTATTAGCTCTTATTTAATTCTTGTCCATGAACTGTTAGCTTGGGTTCCGGCATGTAGTGTCGCCGATGACTTGGTTTAAATTGCTTAACTGTTTTATCAGGTTTGAAAAGTTTTAAAAATACCGGCCTTTTGGTGCCGAGACGTGCTACGTCTCCAGTGTTGCGTCACGTCGTTTTCTTGAAATGAGTCCTTGCTTGTTATTTGTCCACTTGTTTTCCCCCTATTTGGGCGGTCCGACCCTCGGTTCCACCTCGGGCCCGGGTCGGGTCGCCACATCCCACTAGCTGGAAATGATATGGAGATGATAAAGGACTAAAGAGTGGTTGTCTGTGCTTTTCGATATGACAGACTTGGGTGAAGCAAGCTATGTGCTTGGAGTAAAAGTCATTAGGGATCGTTCGAAAAGATTTCTCGATTTGTCTCAAGAGACTTACATAAAGAAAGTCATCGAACGATTTGGCATGACTAACTCAAAACCCGTTATCACTACAATGGAAAAAGGATGTGACCTTAGTACAAACCAATGCCTTAAGAATGAATAAGAGAAGCAGAGAATGTCTACGACTCCATATACGAATGCCGTAGGAAGCTTGATGTATGCTATGGTGTGTACTCGACCTGACATATGTTTTGCAGTTGGGATGTTGAATCGATTCCAAAGTAATCCTAGACCCCAACACTGCTGGATGGCAGTGAAAAGAGTTCTACGTTATTTGGTGGGAAGCACGAATCTAACCCTATGTTACCAAGGTGGGGATTTGAGCTTGAAAGGTTTCACTGACGCGGATTGGACTAAGTTGCGTGGTTGAGGAGTTTTCTTCAACATCTTGATGTTATGACGCATGTGGATTGTCCTGTAATCATTGCTTGTGATAGCATGGCTGCTTTAGGTTACACTAAAGATCCCAAGTATCATGGGAAGACGAAACACATTAATATTAAGCATCATTTCACTAGAGACATGGTAGCAGAAAAGAAAGTTGTTCTAGAATATATTTCTACTAGAAGCATGTTGGCTGACCCTATGACTAAGCCTCTAGCTAGAGAGATCTTTCAGGATCATATGTTGGGTCTAGGGCTTCTTAGGATTTGATATTTATTCTGAAACACTTTTGTTGGCATTTGATTATTATTTTCATTATCGTTTGAATAAATTGCAGTTTCATTTAATTCCTTTTATATGTTAATTGGATAGCTTTATATGAAATTGTGTAGCATATATATTTTGATTAAAAAGATGTCGTGGATATTGAATTGGATGATACGGGTAATTCACCTTGTCGCTAGGTGGGCGAGTAAGTTGAGATAGTAAAAGTCTTTGGCACCTACGAAGGGAGGCACGCAAATGACATTACATTTATCGCCTTGGCATACGGCCAAGATAAGACCTTTTATAAAGGTCGACTTTATATCCTAAGAAAAAAATCCGAATGTGAGATCTTAAAAGAGATACTAGAAGAGTGGCATTGCTGGGAAAGTAGTTAATCAAGAGTGATTGATATAAGTGTCTAAGGAAGATAGTATGATATACATATCTATTTTTGTGTTTCGATGCCATGACGATCATATTGAACATACGGTTCAAGAGATTGATCTTGATACACAAACATGTTGAGGTTTAAGCACCGCTCTCGAGGGATTGAGGATGCTTAAATTGATGTATATAAATACGGTCTGGGGTGTAGACGAGTTTTGTTTTCTAATGAGGACGTTCTATGATGGTCAGTTGATCCAAGTCACGATTATACCCTATGTGACTTAGAATTGTATCATGAACTTGGACGTTGATGATGCTACTTTGGCATGCCGACTAACGGGCTATGCACATACAGTCCTACGGAGCATTACTGGGAAAGTAGTTAATCAAGAGTGATTGATATGAGTGTCTAAGGAAGATAGTATGATATGCATCTCTATTTTTGTGTTTTAATGCCATGGCGATCATGTTGAACATGCCGTTCAAGAGATTGATCTTGATACACAAACATGTTGAGGTTTATGCACCGCTCTCGAGGGATTGAGGATGCTTAAATTGATGTATATATATACGGTCTGGGGTATAGACGAGTTTCGTTTTCTAACGAGGACGTTCTATGATGGTCAGATGATCCAGGTCACGATTATACCCTATGTGACTTAGAACTATATCATGAACTTGGACGTTGATGATGCTACTTTGGCATGTCGACCAACGGACTATGCATATACAGTCCTACGGAGCATTGCTGGGAAAGTAGTTAATGAAGAGTGATTGATATGCGTGTCTAAGGAAGATAGTAGGATATACATCTCTATTTTTGTGTTTCAATGCCATGGCGATCATATTGAACATACGGTTCAAGAGATTGATCTTGATATACAAACATGTTGAGGTTTAAGCACCGCTCTCGAGGGATTGAGGATGCTTAAATTGATGTATATATATACGGTTTGGGATATAGACGAGTTTTGTTTTCTAACGAGGACGTTCTATGATGGTCAGATGATCCAGGTCACGATTATACCCTATGTGACTTAGAACTATATCATGAACTTGGACGTTGATGATGCTACTTTGGCATGTCGACCAACGGGCTATGCATATCTGATCCTGAAGCATTCTTTGGGAAAGTAGTTAATGAAGAGTGATTGATATGCGTGTCTAAGGAAGATAGTAGGATATACATCTCTATTTTTGTGTTTCAATGCCATGGCGATCATATTGAACATACGGTTCAAGAGATTGATCTTGATACACAAACATGTTGAGGTTTAAGCACCGCTCTCGAGGGATTGAGGATGCTTAAATTGATGTATATATATACGGTTTGGGATATAGACGAGTTTTGTTTTCTAACGAGGACGTTCTATGATGGTCAGATGGTGATTTGGCATAGCGCTCCACCCTTTATCTTTATCGTCATGTCGCACGCTTCATTTCTAGTATGAAAATGCAATGTTTAACGGGTTTTGATGATACGATCTGGTAAGAGAGGTGAGCCCATGTATGTGAGTGGGAGATGTTAGCAATTAGCTTGTGGTCCAATTATTTACTTCCACTCACATGGAATATATTTATATTATTAAAGGTTAATTAGTTTCCTAAATCCGAAGGGGTTCGGGATTGACTTAACTTAACCTATAAGAAATAGGGTTTCTTGTAGGATAATATAAATAGGGCAACTAAAGGGATAAAATCCCTAACAAGGATTTACACGCCTAAGAAGAACGTCTTCTTTTGGTCGCCCCTTCTCTCTCTCTCTCTCTCTCTCTCCTATATTCTATCTCACCAAATACTCCCTCTAGCCTAACCATCAAAAGGCTTGGATTTGCAGTGTGAACCAGAGATTGATATTTGTGCTACGTGATATCAATCCGACGAGAGAGACTTGTAGGATTGTTGATCGTGAGATACAAAGATCTTAGCTCCAACAGAAAGTCTTCTGTTTTGCTCAAAGTTTAAGTTCACACGAAATAACTCATGATTACTCTTAGATAATGAACTTGTGGTATATACATATAACCCTCACAGAGGTTTGGCAGGTGACTGCAATGTAGGTGGAGAAGTTGTTAAGTGTTAGTAATGGAGTGAGACAAGCAGTTATGTGCTTCTTACATGCTCGTGCAGCAATGTAGTCTTTATAAGGTATAATGGTCTGTGTGTGTGTAGGATACAAAAATAGAAGTAATTAAGATATATAAAAATACAAAATCAATTATAAAGATAACAATTTTATTTTTTTAAAAGTGCATTTATAGAGACCAATTTGAAGTACAATATTTGATTAATAAGTATAAAATATTTCTAAATTTCAAATAAAATAACCCAAATTAAAATGGTTTATTCAATTAGCAATGTGTACGCGTTTGCTTATCCAAGATTTGAAACGATCATGCATTTCACCACGTGTTTTTCTCTGTAGTTATCACCCCTACATATTGTAGCAAAAATAGTAGCTAGGATTCAGAAAATTACCAATGCAGTGCAGTTTCCAATATAGCTTCTGATGAAACTACAATGGAAGTCACAATGGTCAGAAAAGCAAAACAGCGGAAGACTGAACAACAGATGCATAAATCAAGCTCAAACATATACCAAACAACCCACAAGCCTATGCTTGTAGGTCTAGCCTTATGACCAAAAAGATTTCACTAAAAAGATGAATTGTTTTACAAAAAGAATGTGAAATCACCAAATAAATACTCCCACAAGACAACAAGTTTTGGAGAGCAAAAACCCCACAGAAAAACGAGTACAACAAACGTGGGAAGAAACTAACAACTTCCTAAAATATGTCAGGAAGACAAAAACAACACCAGCTCTCAATGTAGCTTCCAATGTTGTAACATCCGAAGCTACAATCAAAACTTCTGCACAATGTCAGGAACTGCTTCAGAATCTGAATTTTTCTGCTTCTAAGTTTTCTGCACTTTTTCTCTCAATTCCCACCTTCGGCCGTTGCCCATGTCTCTTATTTATAATGTGGAGAAACCCTACACACAAGAAAGAATCCAACTCCAAGTAGGGCAAGGATTCGAATTTTGAAGTAAATACACTTACCTTACATCCTAGATTTTATTACCATATGGACAATGACTCTAGATACACGGTATAGGAAGGAATCTTTGACTAGATTTAGTTTCCAAAATAATTCCTAAACTTTAGGATCAAGAAAACCAAAATCTAATTAAAGATTTTGTTTCCAAATTTACCAAACTTGTCTAAACATATTTTCCAAGAAAGGGGAAACAAAAACTAAAATAGAACATGCCTATTTTACCCTTACAATCACCCATTTTGTTGAGCCTTTCTGGTCAAATCATATGACAAGGGTTGCCACATATAACACATAAACAAGCTCCTTTAAGAATCTGCAAATGTTAGTAAAAACTCCCCCTGAATTTATCAACCAGAAGAAGGTTATTAACAAAGAGAAATAGAGTAGACTACTAGAGATGTAAGATCCCAATACACTTATGCAAAAATCCACAAATCAGAGCTTATTACAGACCAAAATGTATCAATGTAGCAATTCATATTACAAGCAAGACACAAAAGCAAAGGTAGAAGTACTTGATCAGACATCATTTTCTTCTTGAGTAGTTGCTTTTTCAGATGCATCAGCAGAAGTAGGAAGATGTGCAGGTGCATGTGGAACACTTGGATTGTTTTCTCCCCCTATTTGGCCCGAATATAAGCCCAGCCAGGCAGTGTATTGAGTCTCTAGAGTCTGAAGGAGAGAAATCTGAGACTTGACTTGGATAAGCTGGCCTTGAATGAAGGACAAGGAGATAGGAGCAGAGGGTCCAAGAGAGAGCTGGGCAGAAACAGATGTAGCTGGCAATGTAGCTACATTGGCAGCTACATTTCCCATAACAGGAGCAGGAGGAACAACTGCAGACTGTGTAGAAGAAGCAGGGACATCTAGTGCAGGCACTGTTGATGAAGTTCCAGGGGCAGAGGGATAAGGATAGACCAAAGGCAGGTTGATCACTTTATCTCCCTTTAATAGCTTGACAGAGATATGAAGGGGTCAAGAATGGGAGTGAGTCTGTCACCATCAGTAGGAGCAAAACCTTGGGCAACCAGCACTTTGTAAATAAGAGAAGGAAATATGAGAGCCCTCTTATCCCCCTCTGACTCTGCTAGGGATACAATCTTCCTAAACACAAAATCCCCAAAATCAAATGGTAGACCAAACCCAATCTGATATAAGATCCTAGCATGTTCTTCAGTAAGGGCATTGGAATATGTAGTTGGGGTCCAATTTGCACAACAAATTTTGTGTATAACAGCATACAAAGAGGAAAGCTTGGAAGTGCTAATGTAGGCCCCTTTTCCTGGCCATCTACATACTAGCCCACCTGTAAGCTCTTGGGCACAAGTGTTCAAATCAGACATTAAGCTAACAACCCCAATAACAGGAGATCCAAACAACCTATTGATGATAGAGGGAGAGAAGTCAAACCATTTACCCCTAACAAACACCTTTTCAAACCTAGGATCACCAGCTGAAGAGACCCTTTTCTCCAGGTTTGCATAGAATTCAAAAAATGATGTTCCTAAGGTAAGGAGATGTAGAAGATAAAGTGCCTAAAATACCCCTATCAGTAAAAAATTGAACCAAATTTTGTTCAAGCAACTCTTCCTTGGGAATCAATCTTTCATCAACAATCTTCCTAGAGGTGTTATACCTCAAGGAAGCAGCAGCTGTAATAAACTGACCAGAAAATGGGTTACCTAGTACAACATCAGAGGAAACAGGAGCTAATGTAGCTTCTGATATAGCTACATTGGTCATAGCAACCCTTCTCCTTGTGAATCTCATGGGAATCTCTTCACTTTCCTCACTATCTTCTGGAGTGGCTTCTTTAGATGCAAAGTCCTTATCAGAACTGTCATCAAACTCAGAAGAGCTTGAAGACATGCCATGACTTGAAGAAGGAGATGCAGTAAGTTGTGGAGCCCATTCTTCAACTGAACTAAATAGTCTGCTAGGGTCCTCTACTCATCTGAATAGCTCAGATCAGAAAGGTTGACTTCAGGGGCAGCAGAAGGTTCATAAGAAGCATCCACTTCATGACCAGGAGATTCATGTTGGAAGACTACCATGGGGGAAGGAATAGCCGAATAGGATAGTCTTCATCACCTGTGTCCACTGGAACAGGAATGGAGGAGCTGGCATCAATGGAGGGAGCAGATACCCGTGGTGTAGGAACAAACTCGTTCACAGCAACAAAATCGTCATCATTAGAATCACTCTCAACCGGCACAGCCTCTGTTGGTCCGCAATAAAGCTCGAATAGGCTAGAGGGGGGTGGATAGCCTATGATACCACATTAAAAACTTTTCTTTTGAATATGCAATAAGTATGAGTTTCAGTGGTATAGACGATTAACTTATAGAGCATGTCTGCGGTTAGTTAAGAACTGAACAGGACAGAACAGCAGACTTGCTCTCAGCAGGGTTATGAACTCTGCTGGTGAATCGTCTATAAAACTAAAGCCTGTTTAGAAAGAATTTATGCAACAAAAATATTTAGGCTTGAGTTTTTAAGAAGTCTTAAGTAGCTGTACACGATTAAATGATCAGAACAACAACATACTTAATCCTTCTTCCAAAATGCAGGTTTTTAGGAAATCATTGAGTAGTGCCTTTACAAAAGATAAAGCAGTTTATGAAAGACACATAGAGAGATAAAGATTGGAAGATGAATAATTGAAAGAACATCTGAATTTATTCAAAGATAAATTACAGATTACATCAACCTAGACTCTCTATGAAAATTTCTGTTCTCATCTTCATCAATCCCCTATTCTTGTACTTTGATCGTTTATAGACAAACTCTCAAGTACAAAGAACAACAGGAGACGAGATGAGAAACAATGACGAGGAGACACTAAGGTTATTCGTTCAAATAATAAATATCTGATCGAATGAGTGCAGAGCACTCGACCTCCTAAGATGATTGATTATTACACAATCAACAGCATTTGTATCAAGATACAAATCTGAAGATATGAATGTAATAAATGCAGGCAGCTCTTCATCTTCCCCAGGCAACATCTGGGTTGATCTTCAAATTGATCAACGTCTTGACCTTTAGCTTTAGAGATGGGTTTCAAAAGCTTGAGCTAAAGGCTGAGTTCTTCGAAGAAGGATGAGAACTCAAATCAAGAACTGGGTTCTTGACCAAGATGAGAGAATCTTGATTGTAGACGATCTCTGATATCTTTTCTCTTCTTCACAGAGATTCTTGACCAAGATGAGGTCACTGCAACTAGGATGCACAGATCTGAGATGCGTTGGTGAAGAGGATCTCGTTGTCGATTTCTTTTCTTCTTCGAAGTTCTTGATGCAGATATAGAGACTATGGTTGTCTCTGTTTTTGTTCTATTTTTCGTCGTCCCCTGTTGAGTAGAAGAAATATTCTTTTATATTGGTTGATCGTTGTCAAGATGATTGTTGAGATTTGAAGATACGTTTTATATCCGTTCGAGATGTTGAGTGTTGAAATCCGCTGGATAGAGATGTGTTGTTCAGCTGGACCTTTGACCGATGGATAAAAGTCTTTTGTCCTTAAGGTCCTGAACTGGTTGCCCGTCAGACTGTCATTGATAGGTTCCTAAAAAGTAAGTCTGACATCTGATGCACTGTTTGAATGATCTGTTCGATAAAGTGAATGCTTTTTACAGATCTCAGGAGAGAGAAAAGATCTTGCAGTATCAATGATGTCAGGCTTCACGAGGTTCTGAATGGCTCTTGAATTCTGAATACATTTGTCTTTTGTCTTGATCTGATGCAGTCTTGATTTCTCTAAAGCACGTGCAGAGCGAAGTCTGCTGGTCTGATGTTCAAGGGTGAGTCTATCTAGAGATTCATAGTAGAAATTTTAGGAAGGGAGATTCACTATAGAATTTTTAGTAATAAATAAATATTTATCCGATAAATTTTAGGAAAAAGTTATCGGGAAGATTCACTAGAAAAAATTTAGGAAGAAAAGAAGATTCATCAGAGAAGTTTTAGAAAGAAACTACTGTATATGTTATTACAGGGCATTTACTACATTTTAAAACGAGATGAGTCAGGTGTACATAGCAATTCCAATGTGCGAGCGGTAATTCAATTTTTGCATCGGGATTTGTGGGAAGAAGGTGTACATCGTTCCAATGTGTGCATCAGTAATTCAATATTTGCATCGGGATTACTTGGAAGAAGGTGGACATCGCAATTCCAATGTTAGCATCAGTAATCCAATTTTTGCATAGGGATTACTGGGAAGAAGTTCCATGCATCGTAATTCGTCATGAAAACATAATTTAAATTCATGCATCCTGATGCTTCACTTTGGCTTTGATTTTTCTCTCACTCTCTTTTATCACATTTATCTCTCAAGTTAAACAATCTTGCCTCCCAGCAATTGATCATTCCCGTATATCCACGAAAATTAACTTTCTTCGCTACAAATTATTGGAATAGAAACAAAGATTCACAAGCCGAAATCAGAGATATTTGGGAAGTCGAAGATGGAGAATTTTGGAATGGAAACTGAGATTCGCCGGAGAAATTTTAGAAAGAAAGAAAAATTTAATAGAGAAATTTTAGGAAGAAAAAGATTCATCGAAGAAATTTTAGGAAGACAAGGATAAGGTGTGGTTTTGACAGGGCGAAGATATCGATTGCTTTACAAAGAGAGTTCATTTGCTACATCATGATAGGCATTTTAGGAAGAAAATAACAAAAGTAGATTTATGAGATTAGAAATAATAAAAAGATACTGGAACGGTTACAAATTTCTAAAAAGGGACCGGCTCGCAATTAACTCTAAAACAGTTTTTAAGCTACTGGCCTTATGGGCCTTATTGTGCTTTGATTGATAACAACCCTAACCTAATAAGCCCCAACATATACCCTATAATTTTGTGTCATTTAATCATATCTTATCGTGTCTCAAATTGTCACTCTTAAATCTTCCTATTGTGTTGCCTGGCTTATGTTATTCATGTAGCGTTTGGCTTATGCTCTTCACGTAGCATTTAGACCTAATGATTGCCTATGTTTCTTCATGTAGCATACAGATCGAATGATTGCTTATGTTCTTCATGTAGCAATGATCGAAGTAAAAATACAATATTAAAGAGTTGGCTATTGTGATTAGTGGCAAATCCAGGAAATTTCTTTGGTTGTTTCATATTTAACACTAAATTATCAAATTAGTTTGTTTTTAAAAATATCACACACAACTACACATTACAATTTAAACAAGTAACAATAGTTCAAAAACCATTAAACCAAACAAGTCCCTAAACAAAAATCCCCAAACATCACAAATTCACAAATAATCATAATTTGCACCCAAGTAAATCTGAAAATTAATATTTATCAAAATAAAAAAGCCCTAGTTTTGGATATAACATCATGAACTAAAGATTCATTTCAAGTAAAAATGTCCTAATTTCGACTCCAAAGGTTGTTTATATTAGAGAATAATGTTTATTATTTAAGTTTATTTGTAATTAATGTATAGTGTTAGTTTCATATTATAATTCGTTCCCTATGTAATCATTATTCAACTGTAACCATAATTGTAACCCTACTTGTAAAACCTTTAAATATGTGAGTCAATCAATGAAAGGCTTATATTGTTATTCCTATCAATTGTGAATTTCCACATAGTATTAGAGCAAAACTCCTAAACCCTCTTAGTCGTGAATTGCTTGTTCTTCAGAGCCGCTTGTCTGCCGCCACCCATAAGCTTGCAATCATGGTTGTGACTTGCGAGTCACATCCTCACCGTTCAAAACCCTGAGGATGCAACCCAAACCTTCCAATTCATTACTATCTCCCACCACAATATCACCAAACTCACCTCCACCAATTACATCGCTTGGAAACTCCAAGTTGAGGCAACCCTTATTGGCTATGACCTCTACAAATATGTAGATGGAACATACCCATATCCACCACCCACCATCCTCTCAAAGGATTCCCTCACACCCAACCCTAAATATCAACCCTGGATCCAGAAAGACAAGCTTATGTTCGGAGTCCTTGTCGGTTTTCTCTCTGCCCCTCTTGTCCTTCCGATCCAGCAAGCCGCCACCGTGCCGCATGGGAAACTCTGGCTCACACCTACGATCGCCCAACTTGCGGCCATATTAAACAGATCAAGGACTACCTCAAACGGGCTTCCAAGGGCACTCAAACAATCTCGGAATACATGTAGTCTGTCAAAGGTCGGCCTGACGAGCTAACTGCTCTTGGTAAACCCCTCGACCACGAGGATCTCATTGAGATCATCTTAGGGGATTGGATGATGTTTACCACCACATTAATGATGTGGTAGAAGGTTGTGACACTCCCATCTCGTTGGATGAGCTTCATGAAAAACTCATCAACTGCGAACTGCTCTTGAAGCAGTCCCAGCCCGCGTCTTTCTCGCACCTTGCTTCGGCCAATATTGCTACCTCGAGGAACAATAGCTCGCATGCTCGGAAACCTTCCTCACAAGCTCGGCCAGTGCCCTCTCAGCTTTGGTAGTCTTCCCCGCAGACTTTGGCTTCGGCTCGTCGGCCACAACGTCCATATCTTGGCAAGTGTCAAAGTTGTCGCCAACAGAGTCACTCTGTTGCTCGCTGCCCCAACTTCAAGTTGGTCGCCACCTCACCCTAGCCTGCTACTCACTACTCGGCAAATGGCCCCAAGTGGCATCCGCGGGCACATCTAGCGGCCACAACAGACACATGGACACAGAGCTGGCTTCTTGACAGTGGTGCCTCTCACCATGTCACTAGCAACCTCAACAACCTCTTTCTTCACTCAGCTTACACGGGCTCAGACGACATGGTCATTGGTGATGGTATAGGATTACATATATCCAAAATTGGCTCTTCTTCCCTTAACACACCATCACACACCTTTACATTACAAAATGTCATATTTGTTCCTAGCATGAAACGTAACCTCGTCTCTATAGGTCAATTTTACATCTCCAATAACACATCCATTGAGGTCTTACCATCTTCTTTTCATGTGAAGGATCTACTGACAGGGAGCATACTGCTGACTGGGCAATCTAAGGATGGTGTGTAATGAATGGTCGACCACATCCCCCTTTCCTCGCCCTTTTGCCTGTGTAGGCTCCAAAGTATCTCACCAAGACTGGCATTATAGGCTTGGTCATCCTTCTGTACCCGTCCAACATCAGATTCTATCTAGCCTAGGTTTAGCAATAGACACTACTCGCAATAAACATCTCCATCGTAATGATTGCTTATCTAATAAAAGTCATAAACTTCTTTTTCATCAAAATACTAATATGTCTACTTCCCCGCTTCAAACCATTTACATTGATGTTTTGACCTCCCCTCTTCACTCTATTGATGGCTTCAAATACAATGTGATCTTTTTTTATAAACTACACATACTATATTTGACATTATCTGCTCAGACGAAAGTCTGACGTCACCATCTTTCCCCGTTTTAAAGCCCTGGTTGAAAACTATTTCAAAACGACCATTGTCACTCTTTACTCGAACAATGGTGGCGAGTACACCGGTCTTTCTTGGGACACTGGCTTGGCCACCTACCTGTTCGCTAATGACATCTCCCATCTCACCTCGGCCCCCCACCCCCACATTCCGGAACACTTTCAATGGGTTCTCAGAATGCCGTCATCGTCACATTGTTGAGACTGGCTTCTTACTCCTCGCCAAAACATCCCTTCCACTGCCCTTCTGGTCGTTTATGTTTCAAACAGTGACCTATCTCATAAATCGGCTACCAACACCAACTCTGAAACAACTCTCACCATATTAGAAACTGTTTGGGTCTCCTCTTCACTACTCCAAACTTCGTGCCTTTGGTTGCCTTTTCTACCCTTGGCTCCGCCCATACTCTGCCCACAAACTCGCTGCTCGTCCACTCCATGTGTCTTTCTCGGTTACTTGCTCACTCAGAGTGCATATCTCTGTTATGATCCGAGCACAACCAAGTTGTTCATCTGCATTGAGATGGATATGTCTGTCAATCTCCCTGACCGTATATGGATTGGGATTTCGAAAGACCAAGGTTTCTGGCAATCTATCGAATTTGAAGGCACCATCGTCTATTGCACTAGCTGTGGTTTATTGGGGCATGTCGAAAGGGACTGCCGTAAAAAACATCGTTTTGCTCCCAAGTCCAATGTATCTATCCCCTCGGGACCTACTGTTGCTCATACACAGGACACTAATGTTCAGTCTGCGAAGACTACCAAGGATCAACAGTCTCCTACTTCGTCTGACCCACAGCCTCCCATATGGAAGCCTACTGGAAAGTGTGTGGAAACGACATCTGTTTATGATACGGCGTCAAAATTCTAGACCAACAACCTGATTCAACTCTCTTTCTTCAGCCCCAAACCTGGCTCAAACCTACCCAAAACTTTCCAGCCAATTAACCAATAATTCCCAGCCCCTTTAGACTGTCCAAACCTGCTCAAAACCGCCCCAACTTCAGCCACGAACCTACTCAATAATCCCTGTCAAAACAGCCCTTAATCTAGCCTTGTAACACCAGTTTCGATCAGCCACAAAGCTGCCCAAAACTGCTCGACTAGGCTGCCCGAAAACGACTCCGAAACAGCCCCGCAACAGCCCACACAACACACACACACACACGGCAACAACGAAAAAAAGGATAACGGACTCACCGGTCGAACTTCACTCGTTCGACGTAAAGAAATCTGACGGACAAAACAAACTCGGCTTCACTCACCAAGCTTGGACTGTACCGATTTTTAAGAAGAACAACCTTGTCCTTCAAGAAGAGTTTTTTCTTCAAAACTAAAATCTGATCTCCTTAAAACTGGAAACGAAATGCCTTAAAAAGGCTACAAGATTTTAAAACCAAATCTAATTCCCTACCATTACTAACTCCTAATAAAATAGAAAACAATTAAAATTATACTAGGAAACATCAAAGTAAAAATCCTATCCTTAGCAAATTGACTAATTAACTCCACCGGGACTCTTCTTGCTTAACCAATACCGTCCACTCCCCAACTCGGCTGCCAACACTTTCCCTTATGTGTAAGCCGTGCCAAACATGCCCTCCAGCACCCTTGTCCAAGTTTCCTTTCTTCGGCCCAACTCTTGGTGTGTTCTAATCTGTTTTGGCTTTCTTACTCAACCGTTTTACCCCCGAACTCCATTCAGATCCAACCTCACTTGACTCCCTTACGAACCCTTCAAGGCCCATGTCATTTCTCTGCCTTAGGCCTGCCCGTTCCCCATTCCATTGGACCTCCTTATCATACCATGTTGAACCCTTCGTGTTGCCCTTTAGTTTGGCCCTTATGTCCCTTCTACAACTCACTCCGAACCTCCCTTGTTGAACCCACCTTCCTTGTGGATATTGCCTTAATTCTTTCGTATCAAACCCCCTTCGTAAAGAAGGATTGTCCTCAATCCTTGAGCTATCCTCAAGCCAACAAACAAATCCAACTCATCTGATAATCCATGTGTCCTTTGTAGCGTATTGGGAAAAATCTTGCTGGACCCAATTTTCTTGTTAGCTCCTTTATCACCCACCGCTTCTTCCCACCAGAATTCTTGCATCACTGTTGTGACGACCCGACCCGGACCCCGAGGTGGAATCACAAGTCAAGTCGTCCAAATAGGACAACAATACATGCAAAGACTCAATTATAGAAAACGACGTGACGCAACATTGTAGATGAAGCGCGACTCGGCACTAAAAGGCCGGAATAATTTAAAACTTTTTAAACCTGATATATCAAATAAAGACAAGTATATCAATTCATCGGCGACTTTACAACCGGAACCCAACACTAAACAGTTCATGCAAATATACCTCGACGGCTACAACATGCCGGAGAAACAACATAAGTAAATAAGAGCTAAAGTAATGCCAGCGGAAGACATAAAACATGTGAACCAAACTACATCTATACAAGGCTCGGCGTACATGCGCCAGCACTCAAAATAGGATACATGATACTACAAGTATAGACATAAATACAAATAAACAAAGTTCCCAAAGCGAAGTCTAAGTGACTTGCTAATCCCAACGTCCTTACAAAAGAGATCAAAAGAAGGACATCTATAACAACAACCTCGTCGTGAGTGATCTCGGACAAGCACAAACCCTGCAATGCCTCAACGAGAAGTACCTGGACGGCTCGAATCTAAAGCAGTAAAAGGGAGGGGGTAAGTCATAAAGACTTTTTGAGTTAACAATTATGCATGTCATGGCATCATGCAACATACATAGCAAGATATCATCTTTAATATCAAGTCAATCAAAGCATTCATTTATATAAACACTTAAATCACATATCCATGGTAGCACATTGTTTCACATAAGTGCTAAAAGTAAACCACATATAAGGAGGATATGTTATGGAACCGGTGCCGCTACGTAGCTCCTGCAATACACAGCGTTAACATTTCGTGCCAATGATACCCGTGATGAGTGTATCAAAGTACCGAGCTCTCTACTCGGGTACCAAGCTCTCTACTTGGTAATTAGACTTGCCAATGTGCTCTCTTGGTTACAGCAAAGGTGCTACTTCCCCACTGTGGCCAACAGTGGAGGGGTGTGTGATAAAAACCCGGTATAACAACCCATCACTATCACGAGTCCCATAACTCGTGACGGCGATGCATTGTCACACCATCAACTCAACCAAATATGCCAGCTGGACTAATGCAATGCCAAGTAGATGTTTACTCGTCATAAAATCTCAAATAAGGAACAAGTTCGACAAGAGCGAACTTATTCAACAAGTAGTTGTTTACTCATTAAGAAATCAAATAGGAATTCGACAAGAGCGAATTCAACATGTCAAATAGATACATCATTCTACAACATGCTCTCATTCATGCATTTACTTCACACAATCATATAAATCACATAAGAACTCAATCGAGTCTTATAAGCACTCATATCAAACATTCCCTTCAATTCATCCCAAAGTCACGTAAGCTAATACATTAGTCTAACGAACTACATTCGTCATAGGGATTGAATGTGGAGTCGGTATTGTTCAATAACTCCCAAATCTCAACTCCGGTGAGTCATTCCTAAAATTCAACCAAGTAGAGCATTGATACTATATGCATCACATTGCCCTTTTCTATGTTCTCCGTTCATTTAGAACTCGATAACTAAGCTGTTCATGACCTTAAATTAGCCATAAACACATTCCCGAGTTTTCAACCCTAGATTCGGTGATTTTGTTAAACTTACAATTGAAACATATTCTTTCACAAGAGTTGTTCCTAAGCTCATTATAAACAACATTCATGCTTTGCATAAAGTCAAAATCACAACTTCATAAAGATATCATAAAATCCTACACACATTTCAAAGGTTGAATTGGAGGATTCTTCTTCACAAAAAGTGTTCCTAAGCATCAATAGAACAACTATAATGATGGGGTCATGTTATAATATTGAACATGAATATTCTGGGAATTGTCAACTCACCTTAAGCCTATGAATAATGAGTGGGGTTCATTTTCTGTTTGTCTTTCCCTCCGGTAAAGAGGCTCGACGTCTTTTAAATTTAAAAAAATGGACTGTTAATCAGAGTTCATTATATTTGGAATGTTGGGATCCGCTTTCTTTGTGCTATGTTGAAGGAAGAAATCCAAAGGAGGTTTGGGGAGGGTTCTAGGTTTACCCTTGCATTTGTGGAGCAGGTCTATATTTAAGGAGATTGGGAAGAAATGTGGAGGATTGGTGAGGTTGGATGAATCTACCGAGAACAAATCAGAACTGAGATGGGGTCGTATTTTGGTTCGCCACAAGGAAGATATGCCCATATTGGGGTTGGGGACAAAATCTTCGTTGTTCCGTTATGGGTGGAGTCGTGCGCTTCACGCTTTCCACGGAGTAGGGAGGATAAAGGTAAGCCGAGAAAGTCCGGTGGTATCGATGGTGCGGTTCGTGGAGAACATTGCAAGTGAGGAGCATGTCGGGTTTCAAGGAGTGCATCATCAAGGCTTTCAAGAAAGGTAGTTCCGGGCATAAGGGCGGAGGAGAAGGGACAAGCACGTGGGCTCACGGGGAATTTAAATTTTAAACCCTCAAAACCATTCAACGTAGTTAAGAGGAGGAGTGGGTTTCCTTCGAATAGGGGTGGCGGTGGTGTTAGGTCACATGGGTTGGTGTCAAAAAAATGGGCATTGGTTTGGGATTCTTAACAAGAGAGTGAAGGGAAAGAATTTGGGCTCCCATTAAGAACAAGCCTTCGGTTTATCGAAGGAGATGGATGTGGTTCTGAGGAGGCAAAATTAGTGGGCCATTTGTATCTACCTTCTATGCTAATGGTAAGATCGAGATCGATTAATGTTAATGAGTCGGGTGAGAAGGAGAAGGAAGATCCGTTATATTTGAGGATAGGCTACTGGGCTCTCAAGTGGAGTATGACAAGGCGAGATTCTTCTTTCTGAGGCCTTCGCAGATGTGATGAAGCGCTGAAGTGGAGGAGCAAGCGATGGGTTCGTGTCGAGAAGAGTTTCGAAGTGATGAGAGTGTCGAAAAGGATTTTGTCTCTCCCGAAGGTATTACGAGCAAGTGTGAGGTGCGGATCGGATCGAAGGAGTCACTCTGCGGGGTGTGCCCAATTGATGGAGGGGCAAGAGGTGGAAATGGTGGATAGGGAAGATGCGGGTGGAGCCAATCAAATGCACCCTCTTACGCGATTCATCCGGAGGATGTGAGTGATTGATTCTTTCAGGATTGTACATCGCGGAGGAATTGTCGTTATGGGTTCGTAGGAGAGCCAAAGGTCTTGGCAGATATTTGGGAGTGGCTTGTGATGGTTTTGATGATAGGATTATGGATTTGCTCTTGGATATTGAGAAGCGTGGAGAAATTCGGATCTGAAAAAAGGGCCACAAAAATCATTTGTGAGAGAAAAAGGAAAAAGAGAATTAAAGCAGTGTGTAGTAGTCAAGTTTCATAAGTCGGTAGTTTGGGGAAGGGGAGGAGGAATCGCAATCGAAATAAGTTACCATGCATCTAAAAATAGTTTCTTGGAATGTGTGGGATCTAAATTCGTGAGGAAAAGATCGAGTTATTAAGGCTTCTTTAAGGAGGTGGAATCCGCATTTAATCTGTCTTCAAGAAACAAAAATGCAAAATTTGTTGACGATAGGTTGGCTAGTAGTTTAGGGTTTGGAAGGTGGGTGATTGGGTGTTTTCTCAGTCTATTGGTTCACCACTGGTGGTATTCTTGTTATGTGGGATAAAGAGTGATTGATAAGGTGGATGCGGTGGTGGGAGAACATTCGTTTACGTTCTGTTAAAGTCGATTGTGGATGACAAGGAGTGGATTTTTTAGGGGTGTATGGGCCATGTGCGGACAACCTCAAGTAAGAATTTGTGGGAAGAGTTAAGAGTGATTAGATTGAGATGGGGAGCACCTTGGTGCATAGGAGGATTTTAATGTGGTCGATTTCTGTGGAAGCGTTCGGTGCAGTCTTTTCTCGAGCAATGACGGAATTTAATGAGTTCATCAATGAAATGGGGCTAGTGGATTTGAATTTATTGGGAGACAATTTCACGTGGTTCAGACATAGGGATAGACAGCAATTCTCCAGACTTGACATATATTTTACTTCTACAAATTGGTCTGATGTATTTAGTGATATGGCGCAGCATTGTTTAACAAGAGTAGTCTCGGACCATATTCCCCTTATCTTTGGAGTATGGGGTTATGCGGAAAGGGAAGTCTCCTTTTAGATTCGAGAACATGTGGCATGTTAGAGCCCGGCTTCTTAGAATGGATACGTTCTAGATGGTGCTCTGCGAGATTAATGGGAGCCAGACTTTATTCTCGCTAAGAAACCTGAAACTTCTTAAGTTGGATTTGAAAGTGTGGAGCAGGGAGGTGTTTGGGAGGATTGATATCAAGATTGAGAAAATCATGGAAGAGATCAGATTGTTGGATGAGAAGGCGGGTTCGAGAAGGTTTGGATGAATCGGAAGAAGAGGCACGGAAAAATTGGAAAAGCAAACTTGAGGTTTTGCTTATCAAGGAGGAGGTATGTTGGAGGCAAAAATCAAGAGTGCAGTGGCTGAAAGAAGGGGATAAGAATACTAAATTTTTTCATAAGATGGCAAGTGCTCATAAGAATATGAATCAGATTCAGAAAGTTATTATTGGAGAGAATCTTCTTGAAGAAAGGGATGCTATTAAGCATGGCATAGTGGATTATTATTCTAAGTTATATTCGGATAGTAAGGAGTGGCATCCCAAATTGGAAGACACTGGTTTTAAGAATCTGGTGGAGGAGGATAGGTGTTCTTTAGAACGCCCTTTCTCGGAAGAGGAGGTTTTGGCAGCCTTGCGTAGTATGAATGGTGATAAGGCTTCGGGTCCTGATGGTTTCTCTATAGCCTTCTACTCTACTTGTTGGGAGATTCTTAAGGATAATATTATGGATGTGTTCCACTATTTCCATGCCAATTTGTGCTTCGAGAAGAGTTTCAATGCCTCTTTTATCACTCTTATCTCGAAGAAGGCCGGTGCTACAAATTTGGGAGATTTTAGACCTATCGATCGGTGGGAGGTTTTATAAAATTCTTTCTAAAGTGTTGTCAATCAGTTGCGACACGTGATTGGGAAGTTGGTATCAGATTCTCAACATACATTTGTGGGGGAGAGACAAATTATAGATGCGTCGTTTATCGCCAATGAGGTTGTGGATTTAAGGATGCAACAGGGATGTCCCAGGTTGATGTGTAAACTGGATATCGAGAAGGCATATGACCATGTTAATTGGGAGTTTTTGTTGTTTTTAATGGAAAGGATGGGGTTCGGTGTTAAATGGAGGAAGTGGATTTTGTTACGCATCTCTTACGCTCGGTTCTCGGTTTTGGTTAATGGCGAACCCTGGTTTTTTTGCTAGTTCGAGGGGTGAGGCAAGGAGATCCTCTCTCTCCTTTCCTATTCATCATTATTATGGAAGCTTTAAGCGGTTTTATTGAGAAAGGCTGTGAAAGGAGGATTTATTCGTGGTTTCGGGTTGGGAAGGTATAGAGGTGAGGAGGTTGCCATCTCTCACTTGCTCTTTGCGAGATGATACTTTAATTTTACTGCGATCTTTGAGATGGGGCGATTGGGTTATCTTCGTCTTGTGCTCATTTTCTTCCGGATGGTGTCGAGGCTGCGAATTAATATTGCAAAGAGTGAAATCATTCCGGTGGGTGTGGTGGAGAATATTCATCGGCTTGCTTCGGTGTTTGGGTGCAAGGTTTCTCATCTACCTTCGACTTATCTTGGTGCCGATTGGTGCGTCTTTCAAAAGTAGAGCTATGTGGAATCCGTGATTGAAAGATTTGGTCGGCGGTTGACGGGGTGGAAGAAACAGCTATTGTCCAAAGCGGGTAGACTTACGCTTATTCAAAATACTTTATCCAGTCTACCCACTTATTTCCTTTCGCTTTTTGTGGTGCCTGCTTCAGTGCGCAATATTTTGGAAAAGATGGAGAGAGACTTCTTGTGGGAGGGTCAAGGGAGGAGCATAAAATCCATTTAGTTAATTGGGATAAGGTTTGTTTGAACATCAGGAAAGGAGGCTTAGGTATCAAAAAGCTAAGTTGTTTCAATTCAGCTTTACTTGGTAAATGGTTTTGGCGATATATGGAGGAAGAGCATGGGTTATGGAGGAGGGTGGTGATCAGTAGATACGGAGAGGGTGATCATTTTTGGTTTCCTAAAATCGTTGTCGGTTCTTTTGGGTCAGGAGTTTGGAAAGGGATTTGTAAAGGGTGGGCGCAGTTTGAAAGGTTTGTTTCTTTTGAGGTTGGCAATGGTTCGAGAGTGAGATTTTGGAAAGACAAGTGGTGTGGGGAAGTAGAACTATGGAGAGTCTATCTGAGTTGTACAATTTGGCGGTGGATAAAACCGCTATGTTAGTTTGGTGTTGCATATTGATCGGGGTAGAGTGGTCTGGAATCCCTTGTTTCGTAGGGATCTTCAAGATTGGGAGATGGAGGTTTGTGGAAATTTTTTCACTTCGCTTTATTCGCTTCAGATTGACGGGAGTAGAATTGATAAGGCAAGGTGGGATGCATCGAACAACAAAAAGTTCTCTGTTAAATCTTATTTTTGTGCTATGTCGGGCAGAGTGGGGGATCCCTTTCCTTGGAAAGGTATTTGGAAGAGTAGTGTTGCATTTTTTGTTTGGGAAGCTTGTCATGAGGCGATTCTTACGGGAGAAAACATTCGCAAAAGGGGGATGGTTTATGTGAACCGGTGTTACATGTAAAAGGCGACGAAGAGAGCGTTAATCACTTGTTATCGCATTGTCCTAAGTGGCTCGCTCTCTATGGTATATTGTTATGGGTCTTTGGGATCTCGTGGGTAATGCCCGGCCTGCTTGGGGATGCTTTTGAGTTGGTCCTGCTCCAATCATAGAGGAGTAATATTCTTTGGGGTGCTATTCCGGCGGGTGTCTGGTGGACTATTTGGAAAGAGCGGAACAGGAGAATTTTCGATAATAGTGAGGTTACACTGGATCAATTGAGAGACCTGCCTTTTGCGCACATTGTTTTTGTGGTGTTCAATGATGATGATTCTCTTGGGCATTCTTTTGTGGATTTTGTGAATAGTTTTAGAGCTGAGTAGTTTGTATACCCCTAGTGTACAAAGGTTGCGTCACCTGTTTTGACGCATGTTATTTATATATACTCTTTACTTATCAAAAAAAATAATGGATGAAAGGAGGATTAAACCAAGGATTGTTGTAGAGGAGAGCAAGACTTTCGATTTGGCGGTCTCGGATCACCGATCGAATCACCGGAACTCTGGAAAATGGCCTCCCAAGTTAGGGTTCTCTCCAAGGACGAAAATGGAGGTTAGTCTCTGAATCTCTGAAGCTTTGGTGACCTCTAATGGCTGAATGGCTGAAGAAATGGTTTTATACCTTCCAAGAAGACTACTATCCATGTGAAGGGGGGTTATCTTGCTTCTTATTGGCTAAGGAATGATGGCCATTGATAAGGGTTGATCCAAGGGTCTAGGGAGGCTTGACTAAGGTCAACAAGAGTGGCTTGAGTCACTCAAGACGTCCAAGGGGCAAGGGCATGGTGGTCATCAACCAAAACCAACCAAAAATCCCGTAAGTGTGAATTCAGGGACCAATTTCCAGATTGTTGTTACTAAACAGTCGATCTTGTAAAATCGACCATAAATAGCTCAAAACTCCAAATGAGGTGATTTTTGATATTTCTGAGAATAGACTCATTAAACTATATTTTAGCATTTTAAATTACTCAATTTGGACTTATATTCATCAAAATAAAGTTACAACAAAATCAAGTACAGAAGCTGATTTCCTGAAAATATAATTCTGGCACATCCGTAAGTCAAGACCTAAATGAGGTACTTAGACATCTTGGAAAATTACCAAATTTTACAGGACGTAACCTAACATATTAAGGTAAAACATAATAAATTTTTAGAAAATTCTCTTTAGTAGATTGGTACCAGAAATTTCCCGAAGTTCGCCCAAAAACAGGACTGAATCTATGAAGTAATATGTTGGTCATCTTATTTCCAAATGCAACAAATCTATGAACATTGATTGTGCAAGAATGATATGAATAAAATGAAGTCTCTAACATGTCAAGACCTACTAAAAACATGTTATAATGATGACAAACATGAAATGGGATTTGGGTTCTCACATCCTCCCCCACTTAAAGGAATTTAGTCCTTAAATTCATACCAGAAATCTCGAACAAGTAAGGGTATCTCTCCCTCATCTCAAGCTCAGTCTCCCATGTGGCCTCCTCAATATCATGATTCTTCCACAAGACCTTCACTAAAGGGATCTGCTTAGTCCTCAAGACTTGCTCCTTGGTATCAAGAATCCTCACCGGTTTCTCAAAGTAGGAAAGATCGGGCTCAAAGGTAATCTCCTCATAAGTGAGGACATGTGACTCGTCCTTCAAGTACTTACGAAGCATAGA
>CM028384.1:74995598-75144060 GCA_013146195.2 Codonopsis lanceolata | reverse complement strand
GTAATTATGCGGCCCTTATTACAAGACTTGGGAATCACGTTTTAGAATGCAAACTTCTTTCAAAAGGCAACTACTGGTGGGCTGATTCTTATTCCACAGAATGTCATTGGCATAGCCGATCAAGATTGCCTTTCAAAAGAACAATTTTCGTTGATGGTGTTTTATGCGATGTCGATTAAAGGGGTCAATTTACGTCAATGTTGGCCTCTCTTTTGAAAAAACATGTTTTCGATCGTAGACAGTATGTCATGTTATCTAGAGTTACTAATCCGAAAGGGTTTCGAATTTTGTTATGTGAAAATGATAAACCAAATTGTTGTACTACGACGAATGTTGTATTTAAAGAAGTGTTCCAAAATATATGATAAATGTTCTTATTTAAATAAATTTTCATCGGTTGTTTTATTTTGCTTAATTTTTTTTGTATTTATTTGCTTCTTTATTTCATTAAACCTTAAATTTTGTATGAAGTTTGTTTAATTTATTAGCATAAAAATTATTTATTTATTTTTTATTTTTTTTCAAATTAAATTCTTCCCCGTGCATCGCACGAGTATTATACTTGTGTACTTTAAATTTGGTTATTATATGAAAACTATTTTTTTAACCCGTGCGTTAAACGCACGTCAACTAAATTGTACATCAAAAAATAAGGAGGATCAGTTTATTAACAATTATACATAAGTATATCACTAATCATTATAGATTCTAAAAAAATTTCTTATACACAACATTAATTGTCTTATTAGTTAGTTTTTCATCTTTACCACATGCCAATATCTTCAAACCAAAATAATATGTTACTCTACAAACTACGACAATACTGGTTTTTTTCAAAAAAAGACCTACGTGCAATTATTAACTTTGACACTTGTTAATTGTCATTGTATATGATACCAGCAATGTAAATTGTCTTCTCTGAAACTTGAAAGACAATTTTATATCAGATAGAGTTAATGACAATATTGGGATAAAAATATTTTCTCCAATATTGCTTCCTTTCAAAATTTGTATTTAAACAATGTGATCCTTAAAATTTATGATGATTAGTCTTGTTCCATTGTACAACCCTGCAGCATAGTCAATGTTTCTTAATAGCATTACTGGAACACTAATTTTAAGTGTCAATTCATGGTCTGACAACCTCGAACACTTTATACTATTCAAAAACTCTATATAATGAATGTCTTCGAACAAACTTGAATTTTTTCCGCCCTACAAATAAAATCTGAACTCAAATAGGTTCTTCATTTTGAATGATTACTTTTATTAAACTATATTTGTATTTTATGAATAAAGAAATTTCTTAGAAGAAAATAAGCTAAAATGAAAATAACGAAATTATGTTTACTGTTAACTATTATTTTTGCTTGTAAATTATTTTGATTTTAATAACTTTCCTTTTTTTTTTGTTTTATTGACTTCGTAACTATTATTTTGTTTTATTTTTACGAAAAAAATTTGTTCCGTAATTTTTTATTATTATTTTGCTAACCTCAGTTTAAATTGTTTTGTTTTATTGACTTTGTAAATATTACTTTTGTTATATCAAATATTTTTATTTTACTAACGTAATTTTGTTTTACATAACTATTTTTAATAATTTGTTTTAAACTTTTGTTCCGTAAATTATTTTTATAAGTTTACTAACATCAGTTTAAATTATTTTTGTTTTATTGACTCCGTAACTATTATTTTTGTTCCATAAAATATTTTTATGTAACTAATGTATTTTTGTTTTACATAGCTATTTTTAAAATTTTGTTTTAAATTTTTGTTCCGTAAATTATTTTTATTATTTTAGTAACCTCAGTTTAAATTGTTTTAGTTTTTATTGACTTTGTAACTATTATTTTTGTTCCATCAAATATTTTTATTTTACTAACATATTTTTGTTTTACATATACTTTTTAAGAATTTGTTTTAAACTTTTGTTCCGTAAATTATTTTATTTTACTAACCTCCGCGTTAAATTATTTTTGTTTTGTTGATTCAGTAACTTTTATTTTTATAGTGGTTTGTTCCATAAATTATTTTTATTTTACTAACCTCTTATATTTTTGCTTTTTTGACTCCGGAACCATTATTTTTGTTTTAGTTACTATTTTTTATGTTTAAAGAGTGAAAAATGTTTAAATATAATTAATGAGAGGAGATGGTGGTGATGAGTGAAAAAATAAGGAGGAAATGAGAGAGAGAGAAAGAGAAATGCAATTAGAGAAGGTATAAGAGAGAAAGAGTAAAATGGTAACTCAAAAGTCAATAATTCAAAAGTGATATTTTGGAGGGAGAAATCCACCCTTGTCATTATATATATATAGATTTATTTCGAGGTCTCAGGTTTGATCATTTCACATGCCCCCTTAAGAAGAAAAAAAAAAGACCTTTTACAGTTGACAAACACAATGGACGAGTGGAGTGAATAAATGTTCGAGAAAATATACCGACTAACAATTTCCCAAAAAAACAAACAATTTTTCGGAATAAATTTTTGGATTCACCTTTTATATCTCAAAGTAAGTACAGTGCAACTTTTTACCTCGGAATAAAAAGCTCAATAACCCCTTTCTAAACAGCCAAAATATTTTAAGTTAGCAACAAGGAGTGGAAGATAACGACGGCAGCCGGAGTTGTGGGGGAACGAACGGAGTTTCTGCCCTTGATCGTTGTCGTTCAGATCTCGCTCTCAGTTGAAGGCCAAAGCAAATTCTCCGATAACCTTTTTGAAAATTGAATCACCTTTAACTGTGATTGGTAGGCGTTTCATTTTTGATTTCTACTCTTGATTTTGATTCTTAGAATCTTAGGTATATTTCCATCTAATTTCCTTCTATTCTTGCTATTGCTAACTACTACTGTAATTGGACCTAAACTTGCTTGATTTTTTGCACATTGCAAGCCCTTCCAAATTCACTCTACCATGTACTGTCGTATTATTATTTTTTGATTTTCTAATATAGGTCTAAAAAGACTGATTTTTTTATTTTTCTTGGTTGGTTTGGCATTATAGTGATAGGGTTTTTGATGTATTAGTTTAAATTTATCATCTTTTTTTGTTTTCCAGTTGGTTGCTTTGCTTGTCACTATAGGAGCAGACTGGATAAACTGTTTCATCTGTTCATTTTGTGCTTTAGCTTCTTAATCATTTTCGTGAACCACCTGCGATGGAAATCTCAATTTAACAGAAATTTATTGAGAAGAATGTTGGACCTATTAAGACTGGTTAAACACTTCTCTAACGTAACCCTTACTAAGTTACTCCTAATGAAAGTAAGTTGGGAAGAGCGATGCCTTTGAGAAGGAAAACAACGTAGAAGAATCTAGAAATGGAAAGGTTGCGTCAATTTGGGTTATTGAAAGCGTTAGCTGCCAATTTGTAAATATCCAAAACAATCTGGGAATTTGGCATTTTTGTTCAGACACTAGTTTGGAATGTTTTTATTTTCACGATTTGATGCATGTTCATGATGCAATTGAGAAACGGACAAAAATCTTTTTGGCACATTGATCATTTGTGGAATCTCTCCTATTTCTCACTTTTGTAAACGGATTTATCTAATTCATTTCTTAATGCTATCTGATTTTATGTTAATGCAGTGTTGACTCAATTATGTCATTTGAAGATCTATGAGAAATCAACTTCATGCTTTCAGATTCTCGAGTAATTAACTCTGTGAACATGGACAAACTGAACCCGGACTGCCCATACCCAGGATGCTTCTTCTGTGTCATGAAGGAAGGGAACCCGAACAAGCGGAGAGCAAGTATATTGAAATTCTTCCGAGAACTGCCTTCTCAGGATGATGATGGCCAGGTTCTCCCTATAAGTGGACTTTGGAACACAGCCATGGCACATCCTAATGATCCTGAGTTCATCGAGTTGGGAATATTCGAGTGCATGGCAGCACTTATTTGGAAGGGTTTAAAGAATCGCCGCTGGCTTTCTCATGATCAAAATATATATATTCCTTATTATGCCGCGCACATAATTGGATCCTACACTATGAACATGGAAGATTTTGCAGAAACTGCTGTGCATGCTGGGGTAATCCCACCTTTGGTTGAACTCCTAAGAGGAAGGTTGACTTGGGTTGAACAGAGAGTTGCTGTGCGAGCTCTTGGGCACTTAGCTACATATGCAAGCACTTTTCCTGCTGTCGCAAGTCATGGAGAGATCCTTGAACTTTCCATTCAACTAGCAATGAGTTCACTTGAAATTGTGTACTCTCACTTTTATCAGTACGTTGACAGAAGACTTAGTTATCACTGTGATCTTCTTACACGTGGCATGGGTGGTGTTGAGATGGAGTCGAGGAAAGCAGAGGAATGGGCCAGTCAATTGCAATGCTGGTCTCTTCAGCTTATTAACTGTTTTGCTTTCAAATCTGAATTTCTTTCAACAATTTGCAAACCTGAATTTCTAATAAAGCTTCCAGGAATGTGGGGTGGGCTTGTTAATGAAAACTCACCAGCTGGTATTGGTTTATTACGAACAATTTGTCATCATAAGTTTGGTAGGGGACCAGTGGCCAGCTGTCCTGGTATTATTGAGGCACTCTGTAATATTGCACGCTCATCAGATGACTGGCAGTATATGGCTATTGACTGTCTTCTATGGTTGCTCCAAGACCCAAGCACTTGTCATAAGGTAATATTAATCACATTGTGATAGAAATGCTTCTAATTTGGACATTTTACATTGTAATTCATACACTGGGTTTTTCGTGGAATCGGCCTCCTTGATTTTCTCAACGGTTTTTCAGAAGCGTATGCTACTGTTACGGAGCCGACCCATGTAGTTTGTCCAATGCAGAGTAAATTCTTTTCATCTGCTCATCTCACTAACTCCCAAAGTTATATACATGTTCATCAGGGCTATATAATTGCATAATCACCATGATTCATATAAACCAACTCGTAGTAATATAAGTGATCACTGTGCTTGTTACAGATTAGTAAATATATAAGTGTCTTGCTGTTTTAAGTAATTCGATTCCATGAGGGAGTTGATGCAGATTATGATAGTATCCATGTACAAAAAGCAGCATCAACAGAAAGGGAAGAATATGCATGTTTTTACAGGAAAATCGTGCATGATTGGTTCTAGAGTTCAGGAAGATATATCAGAGCTGCAACTTTATGTTTTGCAGAGATAAAATGATGAAGTCATTTATACCATCAGACTTGAATTGTAGTCAAACTGAAGGGAAGACCCTTATACTGTCTCCTAAGTGACTCTATCAACTCTTGACATTTTCATTGAAGAACAGAAACCCCATTGAGAAATCCCTATCATGACATTGTAAGCTGAACTCAAGCTGGTTCAAGTGGTATGTTACGTGGTAGCAATGACTTGATAACAGACCCCTATTGCTTAGTTTTCGACACCATTTAACTGTGCCTAGACTCCTTCCGTCAGTCATAAATACATATATCCTTAAGGATATAAAATCATTTGTTCAGTATAGTATGGACCCTCAGTCACATAATCAGCTGTTGCAGATCTTTACGGCACATAGTGGGTGTTGCGATGAATTTGTCTGATATGTTGCAAGTTCTGTGAATGAGAACGGTTGAAGTCTTTGAAATACAAGGATTAGAGAATTGCCTTTTCTAGTTTTAAAAAGACTTTCAATTTCTTTATACACATTTATGGGTCTTGCTGACAAGTGCCCCAATGATACTTGTGAAAGATTCCTAGTTTGGAAATTTATCACACTGGGAACCATTACCAATCATTGGGGATTGTTTCCAATGCTTTGGGAATGGTTTTCAGTGAAACTATATCTATTAATGGAAGCTTAATAAGTTCCATAGGGTCACTTTTTTGCATATATACGTATGAATATTGTGTCTAACAAGTCATGACTTCACTGCATCACTGATCAAATTATAAGACTTTGTGCTCACTGTTACTGCTATAGGTAGCATATAGTCTCTGCAATAGATGACGTTCCATAATACTATGATTAAGTTGATGTAACTTTAAACGAAGTAGAAGCATGTTTCTAGCTGTCATGATAGTGGTCAGTAATCTATAAAATGTTTACATGTGTTTATCCAAAGTTGGAACATTATTACTTTTGAGCTTTTATCTAGTACTCTGCAATCAGTCACTGTCGTGGTATACAATTCGCTTTACTCCTTCACCGTGTGTGTCCAACTCCATACCACCTTATAAACCTTGGATATCATGTATGACTTGTAAAGCATGAATTTCTTCAACATTTTATCTTGTGAATTGTGATGCTCTCATGACATAGATACACATCTCTCGTCTTTTAGTAAATCCTTCTTGGGACTTATTGATAGTTTAGCAGCTCATTCAAAATTCCTTGGTACGCTTTCCCAGTTTACTAATAACTAGTTTTACACCCGTGCGTTAAACGCACGAACAAATATCTCTTTTAATTAAATTTATACACAAATAAAATGAAGATAATAAACAAAATAAAAAAACACGATGAAAGGGAACAAATTATATCAATATAATTGATATTATTTAATCCAATATTTTATAAATTGTTTAAGTCATTTTCTCATTCATAATTTTATAGAGTTTAATAATTAATATTTTTTATTATTAAAATTTAGGATCTTAAGTAGTATAAATAGTAATTCAAATGTATATTCTTCTCTATATAACGTATAGATTTATTAAATATTTAAAATTTGTGGTTGGTATCTACTACTATGATTTAATCATATATATTCATATGATTTACCAATAAGTTATAATTAATTGTGGTTATTTGTAAAAATAAATTTTGTTTTGGTGTTATAATTTCAAATATGATGAAAGAGATACAAAAGTTCAAATACAGACAAGTCATATATGAAGATTTCCATAGAAGACTTTTTTTTATAATTAATTGTGGTTATATTTTATTTTGTAATCACATGTATTCAATGAAATTTTTTTTTATAGCACATTTGTTCTTATTCCAGTGTTATTTATTCATTTTAATTAATTAGTAAATTAAGTATGCACCAAAAGAGATTTGTATTTACAGATTTTCACATGAGTGACTACTTCTATTAAATACTACTGCATAAAAACTTGGTATTTTCTACAACATGTACATATTTGCACATTTTCAATAAATCTTGAGAGTTGTGTTATCAACTAATCAGATTTGTATTCCCAATGCATGCTAATTACTAATAATACTCAAATATGACTTTCCTTTTTTAGCAAATACATTTTGGCGGGATTTTACCTCTTTTAGACTACCTAGCTTTTATATATATATATATATATATAGATATTTGCGGGGAAGTTTGATGCATTACCAACTTTGTTGGTTCGAAATGTATCATCTTGACACCACCTGAAAGTGGAATACAACAATTTTAATTACAAAGTTCTGTGTCACCCTAAATAATAGAAGACCAAACATATAGGCGTTGGAAGTTCTTTATTGATTACATTTTCGGTTACTTGTTTATCCGTGTTGTATCTGATTTTTTCTTTGATCAGCAAACTATACCTATGTTATTAATAAAAGAAATCTCACAGACTCCAAAAAGAGAAACCAAAACCATTTTAAATTAAAAATTATCCTGTAGCTGGCTTCTTCTCAGCTTTGTCACTCTTCTCTTTATTTATTTATGAATAATAATTGTAAAAAATGTTTTAAAAATTAGGGATTAAGTGTCTTTTTGGAATTTTTTTTAATAATCTTCTAGTGTTTGGGAAACATGGTCAGTGTAAAATATCATGTAGATCAAAGGGAAAAGTCCCATTCTCCTTGGTGGTGTTACTTATGGATATAAAGTCTTAAGCATTTTCAGGAAAATGAAAATCTCTTCTATCTTTCTCTTTTATCTTAGTCTCATCTTTTAAAGGTCAATTACCTTCATTTGCTTGAAGAAATATGTATGCCTAAGATATTTCGTGGCTCATTTTCTACATGTCAACCAAACACCGGAGCCTATAAGACTTCACATGAAAAAGACTATCCTGAAAATAATATCCAGAAATCATTTCTGATGAAATAACAGGGCCCAAATGTGAATGGCTATGACACAAGGATAGACTGAAAAAGGGACTCTACCGTGGTATCATATACATATTGTGTGTGGGTGTGTTTGGGATAGTGTTGGTATCCAATAAGATTCAGTTATATTCAGATCCTAATTTACTGTTCTTTATCATTGGATATGCGTCGATATTCTCGATGGATATGTGGGTCAGAAATATATTCATTCCTTTCTTAGATGTTAATAATTGTTGTTTGATTAGTTGTAGCTTAAACCCAAAAAATGAAGTATTCAAAGATTTTTTATAAAGGTAAGAATAAAAGTAATTCAAAGATTTAGGAGAGGAATAAATGAACTCTTGCCCTAGAATTATTGTTAATACTATTATTATTTTGGCTTATAGAGACTTTTGCTCATAAAGAGCCTTAGAGTGACTTGATTTTTTTTTTACTTTTTGTTTTCCCTTGATGAGAGCAATCTGTATTTATTTATTAATTTATCTACAAGCTGATTAAGGAATCATATTATATATGTGTGCGTGTGTGGGTGGGCGCACACGTGTAGTAATTGCGGTATTAATGCCATGTCCTTTACATTTAGATTTTGATGTATCACTGCACCTATTATATATAGTGCCCATATCCATACTTCATAAGTTGATGGGAGTTCCCTTTATCTACCATGTATTGCTCACATTTCCCATCAAAGCATGACATTTGGTTAGTGGAGTTGAACAAGAACATATTATGCCAGATACGCCGAGGCTGTTTTTGGTTCCCAGAGGTGGGAAGAGTAATATAATAGTGAGACAATGAAACAAGGGTCAGTCACTGCTTTGAAGGATTCTATGGGTGTCTGCTGGACTCTTTGGAGGGAGAGGAATAGTAGAGCATTTGATAATGTAGAAGGGTCAATCACTGCTTTGAAGGATTCTTTGCTTCGTACCATATTTTTCTGGTGCTCAGAATCGAGGAATTCTCATCCTTCCCAAGATAATTCTTTTGTGGCCTTTGTGAATAGTTTCTCTTTTGTCTAGATTTTTGGTTTGGTATACTCCTTGTATACAAAGGATGCATCCCCTGTTTTGGCTCTTCATGGTTTATACAATTACTTGCTTATCAAAAAAGAAAGAAGCTAAAGAAATATTAAGACAAGCAAATACTTTATTAAAAAGTTTACGTAGTTTGTAATCAAGAATAGAAATTTATTTGCAAGTTTGTCTCTTCTTCCTTTGTTGTCTGTGCTAATGAGAAAATATACAGTCTTTATGATATTTTCCCATATTGAGTTGGCTTAAGTTGTTATGCTTTAGATGGTTATATACTTTGTGCAATTCACATGATTTTCTAGAAAAATATTTATTTTAAAGTGGAATATACAGTCTTTTACTGCTTGAAATTTACTGGACTGGATATTACCTTCAAGGAATAGAAAACGTCTGCGTTTAATTTTATTTTTTGACTTTATGCTAGAGCAGAAGCTTTTGTTTCTTTTAATGAGTTTATATTTCTTCTTGGAAAGAAGAAACTAAAAGAGTAAAGACTAATGTCCCGATAGTAGATTTATTTTCCATAGTGCAAGTTGGGCAAGTTTTGGGATGTACATTTCCCCAATATAATTCACTAGGGTGTTAGTCTTTTCTGGTTAAGCGTGTGCTGTGGGATGTACATTTCCCCAACATAATTCACTAGGGTGTTAGTCTTTTCTGGTTAAGCCTGTGCAGTGTGTTGATAACTTTGAATTTTTCTCAATTTTCAATTAACCCAGAAGGCTGTCAAGATGCATAAATTTGCTTTTGCCAAGATGGACTTTATAACTCATGATAAATAATTTAACATCATATGTAATAATCTGTTATATAGGTGATTGATAAGGCAGTACCTACACTCATGGACCTAGCGGAGATCTCAACTCTTGGTGACCATAAGAAGCTTGGGGATTCCATTCTTAATGTTCTTCAGGAATGCATTCAATCGCAAGGGACAGGCCGCAACTCTGTTAGTAACCGCACAAAAGAAGATATTGAGGAAGTATTAAATTCTAGACAGAGATTAAAATGGGAGAAGAGTATGCCAAAAGAGGATCTCCACATAAAGCAAGCTGCAGCACTAGTAGTAAAGCTTGAAGGGAATTCCCTCTTCTCATCAGGAAATATTTCTGGAGCAGCATCAAAGTATTCCGAAGCATTGGCATTGTGCCCAGTAAGATCTAAGAAAGAGAGAGTTGTGCTTTACAGCAATCGAGCCCAGTGTAATCTTTTGTTGCAACAACCATTGGTCGCCATTAGTGATGCCACTCGCGCACTTTGTCTTCATAACCCTGTTAATCGACATGCCAAAAGCCTTTGGAGAAGAGCACAAGCTTATGACATGCTTGGGCTTGCAAAGGAGAGCTTGTTGGATGCTATTCTTTTCATTAACGAGTGTTCTCAGTCAACAGATCCTGAATTGTCTTCGAGGCAAAACAAGGTTCCTGACTATGCCGAGCGTCTAGTTAAGAAGCAGATGCGTTCAGCTTGGTTATTTAGAGAGGCTGCTATTAAACACGGGGGAGTCCACAGCGAAGCTGATGCTGGAGACATCTATGGGCAAGGGACAGATGATTCTGAATGGGAGACTGCTAGTGAAAGTGATGGAGGAAATGATGGAAGGGATGAAATGGTTAACAATGACTCTGAATGGAAAGATGAGGAGGGAAAGAAGGACAAGTATGATAGACACTCCATAAAAGGTACCTATTCAACTCTTCCGTTCTGATGCAAATTTTATTACATAGATATTACAAGTCAAGTAGTGCTAAAGCCACAAAATGGGATACAAAGTTTGTTGGGAACTGTTGATTGCTGGTGTATTTTGTAGGTCCAACCAGTAAGTGATGGGACCCACAGTGTTTATCCAATCAACAGTTCTGAACTAGTTTTGTATCCCATTTTGCTACCATAGCACTCAGCACTATTATGCAGATAGTACATGAATCATGCATGCCAATGAGTGATTGGTCTTGGTTAGCTGGACCTCTTAAATGATCAATTGCATTTTATTAAACAATTTGTTTTGCCTGTTTAACTAGAGTTTACAAGCATCTCATTGCTTACTCTAAGATGCTGCTCATGTTTAAATTTCAGAGCAGCTTCTAGCTGATCTTTGTATTAGAGTGTATTGCTTTGGGACAATAACATCTGTATGTACTCTGCTCAAACTGTAGAACATAGCTAAAATAGTATCTAGGACCCCTTTCTTTGAGGATAATTGATAACTTTTGCATTTAAATTGGGTGCATGACCTCGTGAAAGTACTTGATACTTCCATATAAAATGTTTTATGTACAAAAATATACGTGCTGAAAAAGATGCACCATTGCTTGAGTGGTCATGTGGTACATCTAACGCATTGTTCTACTTGTCTTTGTTTGTACATGTTTAAAAACTTTCATTGCATGTACTCTCTTTCTTTGTGGGCAGCACACCCACTATGGTTTGGCCAAATTCAGTGCCACTTCCATTTCGTCTGGCTCGTTAGACAGCCACCCCTTCAGTTATATTCTGTTAAGTATTCGTGTTAAGGGTAGTCTAGTCGTATGGCATTGCTGATTTTAGAGATTCATGTCAAAACATGGATGCACAACGACATTCAAACCCATAGACTCTTCCCTCTTGTGCTCGGGGACTGCCACAGCAGATCTTCACCAGCGACGGCTTCTCTTCACCGGTGCACTCTCCTCTTCCCCAGCGCATGCCTCTTCTTCCCTGGCAACAGTACACTCATACTCAAAAATCTCCTTCAGCTTTTCTTCTTTTTCTGGCCACGACATCCCTTCTCTCTCCAACTCTGTGCAAGATCTGGGTTTGGCCAAATGAAATTATTTACCTTTTTAGTTTTTTGGTAACTTGGTTTTGCCATTTGTAATTACACAATTGAAACCCCATCCCCACCCCAACTCTACTGTCCACAACCATAAACCTAATTTTGATTTGACGACTTTGGAAAGCGGGTTCAATTGTTTTGGGGTTTTCGAACCAATTCCAATTTTTGTTTAATAGACCTAAGAAATATGTTTTGAAAATTTTTCAATAATTTATCTTGATTTTTTTGTACATTTTATTCTTGATTTCTGTTTTTTTTAATCAGTTTTTGATTAATCTTTCTATTTAATTTTTGTAAGCATGTTAACTGAATTTGTTATTCTTGATTTCTTTCTTTTTTCCAATTTCTGATCCATCTTTCTGCAATTTAGGTTAGCCGGTTTGTTAATTTTTTGTTCTTGAGTTCTTGTTGGTTTTTTCTAATACTCTTCTCTCTCTCTCTCTCTCTCTCTCTCTGATAATGTATAGTTGTGATATTCCCGTGGTTGATTACGAGCAAATATCTATAGATATCCCGCCACCTTAACAGCTCTTTTGGTATGATATGATCAACCATTGTTCCATATAAACATGGAGAAGCTTTGTTATTGGAATGTTACAAGAGAAACATAGTAATTGGATTTTGGATTTTTATCTTTGTGAGAGCTTGTGATTGATTGTAGATGAAAGAATATATCAATTTAATTAGATCTGTTTGGATGTGAGGTTGAGTGTAGTATAGGCTGATTTGCGGCCATCATCGAAGAGGAGGCGCCGCCATCAAAGAGGATGGAGCCAGGTGGACGGAGCTGTTGGAAGTCCGTGGGTTTTGCTAATACATTGGATAGAATTGAAATTATATAATGCATGCATGCATTACACATTTTCTTCTTCTTCTTCTTTTGAAGATTGAACTCGGTGGTAAGCAGAGGTTTGGCAGGTGACTGCAACGGAGGTGGAGAAGTTGTTAAGTGTCAGCAATGGAGAGAGACAAGCAGTTATGTGCTTCTTACATGCTCGTGTAGCAATGTAGTCTTTATAGTTATACAAGGTATAATGGTCCGTGTGTGTGTAGGATACAAAAATAGAAGTAATTAAGATATATAAAAATACAAAATCAATTGTAAGGATAACAAATTTTTTTTAAAGTGCACTTATAGAGATCAATTTGAAGTACAATATTTGATTAATAAGTATAAAATATTTCTAAATTTCATTACAAATTCCAAATAAAATAACCCAAATTAAAATGCTTTATTCAATTAGCAATGCGTATGCGTTTGCTTATCCAAGATTTGAAACTGACATGTATTTCACCACGTGTTTTTCTCTGTAGTTATCACCCCTACATATTTTTTACTCTTTGTCAATAATATCGTACTCCATCCTTCCCAAAAAAAAGTCCCATTTGACAAGTCAAGCTTTTTAAGATTGTAGCTTTACTTGCTTGTACCTTTTTTAGATTGTACTAAAATTATATCTTTTTTTTAGAAATTGGACTATTTTCATGGGACAAATCTAAATGGAAAGTAAGACTTTTTTTCTGGGGACCGAGGGAGTATGATTTTCTCATAATATAAATAATTGTATTTGTTTATTTCTACTGTAGAATGGTGTGTTTTTTCTAAAAGTTGTTGGTTAATACTAGTCTGCTTGGCGAAATGTTTTTACTCAGTTTACACCTTGCCCTTTTTAGGATGGGCTTATAGTGTAACTTTGTAGTTCTTGGTTTGTGATCCTAATATGGTAAGAAGAGATAGATGGTCTAAGGCAAGCTCCCGAAATACTAAAAGCTTTATTAACGAGGTGAATGTAAAATGGCAAACTGTCAAGGGGGTAAGTAATTGGCGGACCGTGATTCCTTGCCATGTTTCAAGGTATGCGTTTTGCCTCCACTCGTAAAAGGTGTTGTCTAGATCATTGTAAACCTTGACGGCTTGACCCCCGTCAACATGGTTTACTTTTTGGATACTACCAGACCTTTTTGGCCCACTCATGGCTCTACTGTAAAATTAATACTATTTTGATGACCCATGCCTTTTAGCCACCAAGGAGCTAGCATAAGAATAGCAGATCCTTCTTATGAGCAAGGATCCTTTCCAACAGAGACATGTTGGACCGGACACGACTCATGAGTAAAGAGATTTCTGGTAGTTTTGCTTTCGGAATTTGAGTAGGCATGCAATATGGGTAGGCCTGTAAATACGAAGAGCAAGGTCTCAAACTCAGTGAATGGCTAGGACTTGTCTACGTAGGCATGCGATATGGGTAGGCCTGTAAATATTAAGAGAGTTTTGAACTCATTAATTGGCTCAGACTTGCTTATGTAATAACTGTGCCTGGCTCAAATTTCAATTCTTAGGTTCATAATCATCAAAAGGTCAAGCTTGAACTACGGTTGCTTGACTCATGTTTGCTTAGCTTGGGTGGCCACCGGCCACATATAGTTGTTGCCTCTAATTTGGTTTTCTTCAAAACATATATCCTTGTTTAATATTTGCCCTCGAGTGAAATTTTGTTTATCAATGGATGGCATATTATATTTTATTCTACTTTTCAGTATCTTGTTTTCGATGTCCATGTCATTTTTTTCATTGAAAAATCTATTTAGGGGTGGTGAGCTCCAGTTGGGCTTGTTTGGCAAATATCAAGCTAAGTTAGAAAACAGTTTTTGGATTTGGTTGCTGAAGGAGTTGAGCCACAACAAGATAGAATTTCACTTGCAACCCATCATATGGTGATATGGGATCTATTCGTGGGCTTTAAGATAACTAAATATGTGGTATTTTTAGATTCAATCATTTTAAGTATGTCCAAGTCTTTTATATTTTGTTCTCAAGATAACCTAGTCACCAACTTCTTTGGCCCCTAATGCTTAATCATCTAGATGGATAATGAAGTATTCCCTTGCTCAGGAAACTTACGATTAGACCCTTTTAGCTTTCACAAGATTTCTATTGGGCCCCTATATCTTCCAATAATTCGTAACATGCCCTAGTATCCTTCGTTCTGTTTTAAGTGATGCTTTATTTGTATATCGTAATACTCAACTTTTCCCACCAACCTTTTTGGCACAAATACTAGGATAAAACCCCTTTGTCTCTCCTCAAGATTGCATTATGGAATGGGGAGATAACTGTTGGGCGAATCCTGATTTCCAGCAGGCTAAGTTTTGACTTAATTGCTAGTGTGTAGTTGTGGGGTTAACACTTCAAATATGTTATTGTCAACTCTGTTTGCAAGATGGGAGCTTGAAATTTCATGTTTTCACCGACTTGCCATGGGGCACTTTTCTTTTCCGTTTGAAGTTTAGCTCATACCGGAATTTTGTGTTTGTTGAATGCTTTGAGCCTATTCTATGTTCATGCAAGCATTAGGTACACATAATTATTTCACTTAAATGATAAGTTACATTGTCTTCTGCTGATAAAAATTGTTGTGAACATGTGGATGCAGACATAAAGCGGGGTTTCAAGGTGCAACAACTAATGGCAGACGAAGCATGAATGTTGGAGTGATGAAGACACCCACCCCCGGTTTCATTTGTACCAAAGTCGTGGCAAACAAATCACGAAACAAGCTTGCGTCATACTTTTCTTAAGTTCATGCAAAGGCATATCAAAATTATTTTTGGTCTTTATGTTCATAGGTTTTAGCCTTTTTGCATGTAAATTTTCATCATTTTTGGGTGTTATGATCTTAAATCCCGCCGGGGATTGTAACGATTTCTCAGGAGGATGTGGATGGACTGTTTCTTCCTTGTATCAGGGTTTGTTTGTATTTATCTTTTTTGAGTGGTTTGAAGGTGCATATATGTGTATAGACCCTTTTGGGATTTTGATTTGGATTATCAACTTCCTAAATTAGAATGTTGAATGTTTCCTTTTTGTGATCATCTCTTAGCCTTATAATCAAGATCGTAAATCTTGTAACGTAATTGAGAGAACCATTGAATCACTCGTGTGGGGCTGTTATTGAGTTGACACGATAAATCCAAACACGAATATGAGCGGTACAATAAGTCCATACACAAGCATGAAATGATAACCTTGTTGTGCCCAAAATTAAAACTCACAAAAATCATGGCATGTCACCAAAAGTAAAATTGTTGGATTCGGTTAGCTAAACCCTTTTGGTCCATTAAAACAAATGATCTTGATACATATTCTAAAAAAATATTATACAAATAGTCAAGTGGTTTAAAATTCACAAACGTGCAAATGATTGACTAAGGAAAAATCACAAATATTATAAAAGAGTACAAAGATATTACATAACAAGCCTTAAGCAAAAAAAACTAAAATGAATTTTAAAACATTGGGAGAAATTCGTGCCAGTCCCTTTAGGATATTTTCAATTGTTGAGATCCCTGATATTATTTTTAACCGCTAAATGATATTTTTATGGTAAAAAGATGAGTATACCTTTATTGAAATTGGATTAGGGGACTGTATCGTAATTCTAATATATGCATCGGTAATCCAATTTTTGCATCAGGATTACTGGGAAGAAGTTTTATGCATCGCAATTGAAAAATCATACATCACGATGAAAACATAATTCAAAATCATGCATCGGAATGCATTAGTTTGACTTCAATTTTTCTTTCATTTTGTTTCTTCACATTTATCTCTCAAGTTACACGTACTTGACTCTCGACAATTGATCACCCACGTATATCAACTTTACAAGCTATTGGAATGAAAAAGAGATTTACCAGAGAAATTTTAGGAAGGGAGATTCACTAGAGAATTTTTAGTAATAAATAAAGATTTATCGAAGAAATTTTAGGAAAAAGTTATCGAGAAGATTCACTAGAAAAAATTTATAAAGAAAAGAAGATTCACCAGAGAAGTTTTAGGAAGAAACTAATGTATATGTTATTACGGGGCACTTACCGCATTTTTAAACAAGATGAGTCAGGTGTACATAACAATTCTAATGTGCATCGGTAATTCAATTTTTGCATCGGGATTCTTGGGAAGAAGGTGTATATCGTTCCAATGTGTGCATCGTTAATTCAATTTTGCATCGGGATTACTGGGAAGAAGGTGGACATTGCAATTCCAATGTGTGCATCGATAATCCAATTTTTGCATAGGGATTACTGGGAAAAAGTTCCATGCATCGTGTTTTGTAATGAAAACATAATTTAAATTCATGCATCCCGATGCATCACTTTGGCTTTGATTTTTCTCTCACTCTGTTTTTTCACATTTATCTCTCAAGTTAAACAATCTTGCCTCCCAACAATTGATCATTCTCGTATATCCACGAAAATCAACTTATTTCGCTATAAATTATTGGAATAGAAACAGAGATTCACAGGCCGAAATCAGATATATTTGGGAAGACAAAGACGGAGAAATTTGGAATGGAAACTGAGATTCGCCAGAGAAATTTTAGGAATGGCGAATTACCAGAGAAATTTTAGGAAGAAAGAAAATTTACTGGCGAAATTTTAGGAAGAATATTTTAGGAAGAAAAAAGATTCATCGGAGAAATTTTAGGAAGAAGAGGATAAGGTGTGGTTTTGACAGGACTAGGATATCGATTGCTTTACAAAGAGAGTTCATTTGCGTCATGATGGACATTTTAGGAAGAAAATAACAAAAGTAGATTTATACAGTTGGAAAAAAAATACTGAAACGGTTACAAATTTCTAAAAAGAGACCAGCTCGCAATTAACTCTAAAACAGTTTTTAAGTTACTAGCCTTATCAGCCTTATCGTGCTTTGATTGATAACAACTCTAACCTGACTCCAACATATACCCTATAATTTAGTGTCGTTTATTAATCATATCGTACAGTGTCTCAAATTGTCACTCTTAAATCTTCCTATTGTGTTGTTTGACTTATGTTCTTCATGTAGCGTTTGGCTTATGCTCTTCACGTAGCATTTAGACCTAATGATTGCCTATGTTCTTCATTAGCATATAGATCAAATGATTGCTTATGTTCTTCATGTAGCAATGATCGAAGTAAAAATGCAATATTAAAGAGTTGGCTATTGTGATTAGTGGCAAATCCAGAAAATTTATTTGGTTGGTTCACAATTAACACTAAATTATCAAATTAGTTTGTTCTTAAAAATATCACACACAACTACATATTACAATTTAAATAAGTAACAATAGTTTCAAAACCATTAAACCAAACAAATCCCCAAACAAAAATCCCCAAACCCAAACATCACAAATTCACAAATAATCACAATTTGTACCCAAGTAAATCTGAAAATTAATATTTATCAAAATAAAAAGCCCTAGTTTTGGATATAACATCATGAACTCAAGATTCATTTCAAGTAAAAAAGTCCTAATTTCAACTCCAAATGTTGTTTATATTAGAGAATAATGTTTATTATTTAAGTTTATTTGTAATTAATGTATAGCGGTAGTTTCCTATTATAATTATTTCCTTATGTAATCTTATTCAACTGTAACCCTAATTGTAACCCTACTTGTAAACCCTTTTAAATAGGTGAGTCAATCAATGAAAAACTTGTGTTATTATTCCTATCAATTGTGAATTTCCACAGTTTACTTGTTTTCCTACCAAAATTCATCCCTTAAATAAACTATTTTAACCCAAAACTAAAAACCCTAGTTCGAATAAAATAAAGAAAGAGATGAGAGTTTCAAGTTTACCTCGATGTTTAATAAATTGATAATCTCAATTTAAAATTCGTAATTCTCTCTCTTCTCTCTGCTGTAACCAAGTAGAGACACCGGAGATTTGAAATTTGGTTGGATCATCAGCTATTTTCCCATAGATTTACAAGAAGAAAATAAAAAATATATAAAATTCAGTGCCTTCACCTCCCGGTAAACTCATATACATTATAAATGTCATCAATAATATTGAATTTAAGTACATTATAAATATTATTAACAAGGTTTACACTATTAGTATTCCAACATAATTCAACTATGATAGATTGCAAATGTGACTTTCGTAACTTCATACTCCCTTCGTTTTTAAATAATTATTATCTCTTTCCTTTTTTTATCCGTTTTAAGATAACTGGCTTCTTTTCAAAACTTTTCTTTCTAAAAAAATATTTTTATCATTTTATTCTTACTTTTTTTCTATCTACTTTAATCATGATCATATACACAAGAGCGTTAAAGGAAATCATACATTACGCCAATCTATATTATAAAAGAGTTCAGGTTCTAACTAGTGGCCTTGATCGAATTATGCTAAACACAACTAACAGTCCAAATTGATTCGTAACTATATGAATTACAAATGAACCCCTCAGTTATGATTTATGTTTGAATTATTCCTCTACAATTACATATAAAACCTTTAGTTGTTGATTTTGTTTGAATTACCCCGTCAGTTATGAGTTTTGTTTATCCCGACCATTCATTGAACTAATCTCATATCGACACCGTACTTATGACATGGACACGTATATTTTTCTTAAACGGTATGCTAGGTCAAAGAGGATAATAATTTAAAAACAAAGGGAGTACAAAAATAGTCTTTTATTCCGAAGCAATTATTTTAAGGGACGCTCCATTTGGATTGAAGGGGTAGCATATTCCAAAAAAAAAATCTTATGAAACCACAAAATTCTTACTCCCCTTGTGTACAAGTAATTTACTCTTTTGATTTCATGTTTTTGTTAGAGGTAAGGCTCTTGTTTGGACCTCTTGTCTCCATTTGTTTATTTTTCCTTATATATGGTTTAATTTTATTTTTTATTTAAAAAAAGGTCTTCTAGTCTCCAAAAAAAAAGGGTAGAAAACTGTTTTATTGCAAGTAATACACATTAGAGATGCTTTTCCCATGATTATAAGCCAATTATTCCCAGATTAAAATCCTTATTGCACTTCAAAGCTGTGCAGTGTAAGCTCAAATGCATGGATCACATGCTTGATGCTTATTAAACACACACACACACACACACACACACACACACACACCAAACACTTGTGAAATTCTGTAACCATATGAAGGCAGAGAAAAACAAGTTTCATCACTTGCTACAAAATAACCTCTTTAGAATACCAAATGGATGACCAAATCCAAGAAGCTTGGTCTAGAAGAGACTGTCCTTTCCAACACAAGCTCCTTGACAGAGTTTCTCCATCTCTGAACCATTATCTCAAGTAGATTGATAGGCTTTTCATGACATAAATCAATAGGTTGAGAATTTCCAAGAAAAAATAAAAACAGCAAGGTCTAGGCCAAGAAGTTGTAAGAACATTTTCTTAACTTCCTTCTTAACTCTGCAACTTTGAAATAGTACCCTTTTGACTGTTCATAAGGTGCCACCAGAATAACCATCAAACCTGTTTGGGTCATGTATATGAGAAAAGAGTAGGCAACTGGGGAGCTTTTAGCCATCATGTATTAAGAGAAGCAATTTTCTTCACTATTTCAAGGAGGGACAAGACTAGGCCATACTCTCACCCAAGATACAGCATATTACAGGAAATAGTAAAAACCTACTCAAAAGGGCTATATATATACTCCTGGACACCTAGTACAAGCATATGGTCCAACCGCCTCACCTTCTGAAATGAGTTTTTGAAAAGGATTATTGATTCGATCAGTCAGCCTCTCCACCTCAAAAAGTATCCTCCATGAGGGTAGAAGGATGCAGCCATGGGCAGAAAAACAGATTCTTGATTATGCTTATAAAGGACTATACCTTTATTACCGAATGTAAAAGAGATCTACTCTGCCTTTAGGAGTATTTCCCTAAATCAGATTCCTACATCCTTTGTTGTTCTGTAACAAGGCGTAGCTTGCCTTCCAACTTCTTCTCTGCCTTAACGGCCTGATACCTTCTATTTTCATCACTCTTACACTGTCTCCAAGCTGCCTTTGCCCAAGTGATCTTTGAGAAGTTCTCTCAGATAGTCTAGCTGCTCAAACTCCCCTCGAAGTTCCTCCCACTACACCAACAAAGATTACAACATGAATGCTAAGTAATTAAAACAGTTATCTTACTTTCATTTGTTGCTCCCTTTTTCTTTTTTTTTTTCCATTTTTTCCTTGATATCAGACAGTTTTGAGATTTATCAAGTATTATATATCATGAGAGAGAGAGAGAGAGAACGAAAAATGGTGAACCCTTGTTGATCACAATCTGAAAATCAATGGAGCTTGCAAAGACATAATCAGAGTATCATGCAGCATGGCTGACATACAAGAACATCTTTAACAGGGGCAGCAGTAAATAGGATCCTCGAAGGTATTTAACCCTAAATGGTTTACCAAAATTTATGTACACTTTATGGCTAAGATATTGCAACAAATTGAATGACCAAGATCATATGGCTAACGAATTGCCACGAATCGAATGACCTATACGTAAGCAGCTGGGTAAGATGATGCTATCAGGTTTAGTCAAAAACTGGAATATTTAGGTGCTATAACGCAAAAATCTCATGTTTATCAGAGAAAATTTAGACAAACTGAAGGGGTTCTCCTAACACACGCTTGTAAAGTAAAGAAGCAGAAGAAAGCAAAAACTCATGTTTCCAGTGAAATCCGGAAGGCTTTCCCTTCACGTTTTATCCAACGTAGGATAATAAAACCCTGGCCTGCTATCAATACTCAAGACCAGCACTAATAAGGTTCATCTTCTTGTTCAGTAGTATTTCAAAAATATCAGGTAATTTATTATAAGGTTATAATATTCACACTCAAAAAATCAACTACGACGCTCCACATATCAATGTAAATGCAATCAGAATAATTGAAGTGTGATCATCAAAATACTGGAATATGATGAACTATTGTGGGTTTCAGTCAGCTGTGCTGCTAATTTAGTTTTTATTTATTTATATACACCTATATATTTGTGATGCATCTAATTTATATTTTGAGTGTTCATAATGTTTTGAGAAGAATATACAAAATGTAGAGACAACCACTGTGTTCAGGAGGCATTTCAGCCACCACCACTCTGTTGTAGGTTTCGTAAATTTATAAACACTACTTAATGGTGCATGCAGTCTGAATTAGAAGCCTGGAAGGTAAAGGAAAGAAAAGACGAGATGGAAAAAGTACGAGGAAAAAAATGAAAGTAGAAGTCACTCTTGTAGTTATGTTTTCCACAGAAAGTATTTGAGAAATGAGAAGGGTTTCTAGAATTTTCTTTTTAGTGAAACAATGGTTGAAATGCAAGTTACACATCAAGGTTTTCACAATACCTTTTCAAAAGCACTTTTGCTTTTGTTTCAGAAGAAACAGAAAGATTTGCTACTAGAGGTCAAAAAAGTTCTGAAAAGGCAGTAGAAGATTTACAAGTAGCATGCGCAGCAAGATGGACAGGGCCAGACCTGATATGTACCCTCAAATTTGGGGGTAAGGATTTTTGTAAGTATAGTATTTAAATGTTGTGTATGGCGCTTACCTTGAAAGGTTTCAGTCGTAAATACTATACTGAAATTCTCTCAATGATAAGGGAGAGAGAAAGAAGAGAATGAAAGAGATGGAGAAAAAATATATTATTAATAAGGGAGAGAAAAAGAGAGAGAAAAAAGAGAGCCATGAGAATGAAAGAGATGAGATACAACGTAGTAAGATAGGTGAGAGAAAAACTAGGGATAGAAATAAAGAAAATAGGGATATACAAAACATAATTAATGCATAAAATAAAAATTAAAGACAAAATAAAATAAGTAAAATGAAAATACAAACGTTAACTAAGTAAAATAAAAGGTCGCTTAAAATCTGTGCTTTTACTAAAAGAAACACTCTTTTTGGCAGGAACATATGCATAACACACTCAAAAACAACCTCAAAGAGTGCAGTTTCCTCAATGCAGAAACCATACCCTAGCTACTAAAAAAGAAAAAAATCTGCAACTTAGGAGCTGGAGAACAACAAATACTCACTCTAAAAGAAAAGGCAACAGTCATCAAGTGTTACAAAAGGTAATGAGATGCGGAACTTACTTCTTGGAAAGACACGGTAACGAGCTTCCAACCAGCAGCAGTAATAAGGCGACGTTTCAGCATTGTATGCCCTAGAGGGACCCCTGTAGAGAAGCATAAGATAAAATTAATTAAAGAACACACTATAGACAACAATGCCACTAGATTTACAAGAATACTACAAGACAATTTTTAAGAGTAAAAAGAACTCTGACACCCACAAGAATTTCTTGAGAAATGAGTTGGCCCATCGATTTCCAATGCAACTTTTTGATCAATCAAAGCTGCATCCAAGGTGTACCCATCCAGGACATATTCTTTTTTCCAATCAAGACCAGTATTAACTAGAAGACGTGCCACCTCTTTCTGAAATGAGGAAGTCATCTTCTGATTAAACCTCTTGGTTCTTCCGGCTCCAACAATTTTTTCCTCAATGTCACTCTTAAGAGACAATAGAAGATGGGGATATTCAAGCTTCAGACACTGGTTCGCAAGCTGCACCTGAGAAGCAAACATGATATCCTCCCTATACAGCTCTGAAATTTGTTGCTCATCGAAATGGCTCAAAGTTCTCCAGATATTAAGGAAGAAAATCCGATTCATTTGCCCAAGAACAGCATAAGACCAAGATATGCTTCCAAGTTGATCCCTATTAAAATTGAGAACAGGAGTGCTGGGAACACCATTAACCTCAAGCTCTTTCATGACTTCTTCATCCAAGCTGCAGTTAAACTGGTGGACATCCTTGAAAACATTGTCTAGTGATAGAAGTAAAGAATCAGCAGGCTCAAAGAGTGAAGCAAAAGCCCATAATAGCTGAGCAAGTTCTCGTGCTTGAAAAGTGTGAACTATGTCTGAAGCTCTTTTTGATAATCCCGAAAAGAGCTCTGGAGCAGAGTGCTGCATTGAGGCAAAAGCGCCCGCTATATTAGCAACATTTTGTGAATTGAACTCACCAAGCTTTGTCAGGGCCACCTCTGCTACTCTATCCATTTCAGACATATAAAGAAGCTCACCTCCAATCTTGGACAATGCCCATGCAATGTTTGAGACACCTTGAGCCGAGCATTCTGGAAGGGCTATCATAGCGATACCAACGAGCATAGACATCTCCCTTTGGCGGGCAAAAGCCAGTCTATGAGTCCTCATCATCGAAACTTTCTCCATATTCTTAGCAATTCGATGGAGTGCCGTGGCTAAGTTCAACGGAGATAGGGGCGAAGGGCTCAGGCCTTTCCCAACAGCCATAATTTTCTCTGCAGTTACCTCCAATACTTCATCTGCAGTCTGTGCTTCCACAATCTCTTTGTTCAAGACGATCTCCTTACTACGGTCAGATGGGCCGGAGAATTGGGAGAGCTTCTCAACAAAAGCTTTCCTTGTGATCTCCTTCCTTTCTTCAAACATCCCACCTGCCAACATACTCACATTCCTTCTAAGTTGAGCGGCATTATCCAGTGCATTCACATTATCGAGTTCAAACTCTTCGTCATCGGACTCAATACCCAAATCATCAAAATTATCCTCGTCTACCTTAAACTTGCTCTTCTTACCTACCACCGTCTTGTTCTTAACCTTCTTCTTTTTCTTCTTTGTGAGGTCTTGCAGAGCATCGGTCAAGCCCCTTGCTTGGATGGACTTGAGAGCTTTCTTCCTCGCCCTCACACACCAATCCATAGAATCAGTGTCTGGGAGAGAATCGGACTGCTTCTTCTTCTTTCTCTTATTAGGGGGGAGAAAAGCCATAGGATCAAGCTCTCCTACAAATTCCGCTTCCCAATCCATAATAGAATCAACACCATCATCTTCTTGATCATCATCATCATCAATTATTTTGATATCAAGAAAGTTATGATCATTCGCCAATTTAGGAGTAACACAACTCCTCTTTGGGCCAAGAGGGGGGAAACCAAAACTGCGATTAGGGAATAAACAATGTCGAAAACTAGGGTTTGTAATTTGGAGTTGGTGAAAATGGGTGATTGTTCTTGTACAACTGGAGGCTATAGGGGTGGTGAAAGACATAGAATCAACAAGAATCAATGAGTTTAGCATCACTGCCTTCGATTTTGTAATACCCACTTGAATTCTCAGATAAATTTTGAAGGAATGAGTAGATTTAACATCTCTGCTTTCAATTTTTACAATACCCAACTAAATTCTCAGATAAATTTTGAAGGAACGGTGAAAGCAATACACAGAGACTCAGAGAGAGCTCTTAACTGCTAACATTATCCATAATCTTTGCCCCACACATATATGTGTGTGTGTATATATATAGACACACACACAATGAAAACAATAAGACGATTAGGCGTTCATTAGTTAAATTGAGAGTGAGAACTTACCGTTTGAATGGCAGCTGCGTGTGTGTGTCATTTGTGTTTTTGCTGGATAACATTCCGGTGACTGAGTTTAGCTTTTGTCATTTGTATTTCTGACACACGAGGGGGCCAATGTTTTTTTATAATTACACTTTGCCCCCTTTAAGTTTCATACCATCTTTTCTCATCGCAAGATTTTGATTTTTGACTCTCTCTCTCTTGGCTCTACCAACTTCTCTCTCTATCTGTCTCTTACTTTTTTTTCAATTATTATAAAGCGAAAACCGAAGAACGAACCTCAACCATCATGTCAAACACGCCCATAAAAGTTATCTTGCCGTCGATTACATGAGCAGATTTTGTAGTATTAATGTTTTAAGTTTATAAATCTTATTTTATTTTACATGTTTCTCCTTTCCTAGTTTCTTTATCATTATTTTCGTTCTTTCAGCTATTTGTTCTTTGATTAGAGCATCCCCAAAGTATGAAAATGGAATTTCTTAGTGCATTGATAATTGTGCATAGTGGTCGCCTATTGTCCAATTAGGAGAGAGAGAGATATTTAACTTCCTAATTAGGAAGTCACTTTTGGCTGAAAAAGGGGAGGAAGTGGGCGGCTGTCAAAAGGGGATGTGGGCGGGGGGAATGGTTTTTTTATTTTATTTGGGATGGTGTTAAATTTAATATTTTTTGTATAAAAAGTTGTGTAAGAAGATTATACAATGGGAAGATTTATTCTTAAGTGTGTAAGAAGAGAAAAGTGTGTTGGTGACGGTGGGACCCAGTTAAGAAGTTGTATAAGAATATACAACATTGATGATGCTGTAAGCACTATCACTTTTTTCCTACATCATCTTCCTAATTTTTTACTTTTTTTTCTCTCCCTCCATCTTCTTCCAAATGTTTCTCTCTGGTATCCAACATCTAATCCTATGGGACATGCTGCATATGATGAAAATGTCAAAGAAATCTCAATCTGGCAAAGCGGGCTAGCTTGAATCATCAAAACCGTTAAAGGGAATTATGGATCGGTTGATTCTTGGACTTGCTAGACATTAATATTACCAGAATCATTGATATAGCATGCTTAAACCAAGTGGATGGTGAGACGGCCTTACACTAACTGTCGTAACTCTTATCAACAAAGGCAATGGACATTGGCAAGAGGGTTGACTTTAGTTGACTACTGTCAATTCGCAAGATGCTTCTTGGGTCAGCAGTTTGTTGTATATGTTAGTTACAAGGGAGTCTAGTTGGCCAGTTTAGACCTGTCTTTCTGGAGTGCCGATGTGTTGAAAGTGATAAAAGTTTAGAAATAATGGCATAGCCTTTCCATTGATATTGTGAACATATTTATAGGGTTACAATACTGTTAACCTAGAGAGTCTAAATACAAGAGGGATTAGGAAACATAAATACAAGAAGGATTAGGAAACATAAATACAAGAGGAACAAGGAAACCTAAATACAAGTAAATTAGGAAAGTATAATCTAAAGATAATTATAATATATTACAAATATATTATATTCACTAATACTATAAATATAATATATATGAAATATATTATATTCTCTTATATGCTCCCGCAAGATGGATCACCGTTAGGAGAGACAAATCTTGTGAAGAATATGCGGACAGCGGGCGAGTTGAAAAATGAGAGGGTGATCGGCGGCGAGCTGGTGAGGGAGGGGTCGGCGAGCTGGGTCTTCCGAGGAAGACAAGTTGTTGAGGGAGGGGTCTTCGGCGAGCTGGTGAGAGCCTGGTTTGCTGAAGACATGGTTTGCTCGATGAGCGAGCTGGTGAGAGCCGGGTTTGCCGAAGAGTCCCTGAGGTGCTCGAGGGGTGAGCTGTTGAGAGAGGACTGCAGCGAGCTTGAGAGAGCCGGGTTTGCTGAGGAGTCCGTGGGTTTCTCGAGGAGCGAGCTGTTGAGAGCCGGGTTTGCCGAAGAGTCCGTGAGGTGCTCGAGGCGGGCTGAGAGGCAAGAAGCTGAGAGCTTTGCGAGAGTCGCGCTCGAGGAGCGAGCTGTTTGAGGGAGGGCCTCAGCGAGCTGGTGAAAGCCGGGTTTGCTGAAGAGTCTGTGAGTTGCTCGAGGAGCGAGCTGTTTGAGGGAGGGCCTCAGTGAGCTGGCCTTCCGAGGAGGGCGAGCTGGGTTTGCCAAGGAATCTGGATGTTACGCAAGGAGCGGGCTGGGTTAGGGAGGGCGTCAGTTGTGGTGGGATGAAGGTGTATGGATGCAGAAGTGTGGTTAAGGGTGGCTGAGGAAGGTCCTCGGCGAGCTCGTCAGAGCGTGGTTGGCCGAGGTATCCTTGTTGTTGCGCAGGGGGGAACTTGGCGTTTACCAGGGTGATGGGTGCCGGATCTGAACGTTGGGTTTGGTGGTCAGATCTGGGTTGGCAGCGGATTCGGTGTAAGGAAGATATATGGAGGCAGAAGGTTTGGTTGAGGGTGGTTGAGGAAGGTCCTCGGCGAGCTCGTTAAAGCTTGGTTGGCCGAGGTGTCCTTGTTATTGCGTAGGGGGAACTTGGCGGTGCTTGGGTGATCGGTGCCGGATCTGAACTTTGGGTTCGGTGGTCAGATCTGGTTTGGCAACAACTTTGGTGGTTTAGGGGTGCTAACGGAGAGGCGGCTGAGGAAGGACAAAGGCGAGCTTGTCAAAGCTTGGTTGGCCAAGGTGTCCTTTGGTTGCTCAAAGGGAGGGCGGGTGGAAACCGGCTTGGCTGTGGAGAGTCGCCGGATCTGATCGAGGGATTTGTATGGTGGTCAGATCTGGGTTGGCAACGGCTGTGATGAGAGGAAGTTTTAGGGTGGAGGAAGTCTTGGGTTTGCGGAAGATGGTGGTTGTAGGTTTTAAGAGCGAGGCTCTGATACCATGTAGAAAGTGATAAAAGTTTAGGAATAATGACATAGCCTTTCCATTGATATTGTGAACATATTTATAGGGTTACAATACTTGCTACACAAGTTAACCTAGAGAGTCTAAATACAAGAGGGATTAGGAAACCTAAATACAAGAAGGATTAGGAAACATAAATACAAGAGGAACAAGTAAACCTAAATACAAGTAAATTAGGAAAGTATAATCTAAAAATAATTATAATATATTACAAATATATTATATTCACTAATACTATAAATATAATATATATGAAATATATTATATTCTCTTATACGATGTTGGTTGGTTGCTTGCTTGCTTGTTAGTATCCTCTTCCTTGCTGGGGAAAATGAAAAATTGTTGCATTTTTACAGATAAACTGCTTCATAAAGTCCATATGAATGAATTCTTTAGTTGTTATCGACGAAGAAAAATGAAAATGAAAAGACATAGAACAAACAGTGGAAGAGAAAGTGGCTGCAGCCTGCAGACATTTGATTCTCTGCAAGTAACACAACATATTATTGTTTTCTGGTTTACTAACAATGCTAATCACCAAAAAAATTCTTCTGACTTGGTAGTTTTCATAGAATGCTCCCATCTGAGATCACTGCACCCAAGAGGATTACAGTTAAAATTCTTCTGACTTGGTTGTTCTCATAGAATGCTCCCATCTGAGATCACAGCACCCTTGAGGATTGCACTTCAAATTATTCTGACTTGAATTTTTCACAGTATTCTCCCATCTGGGATCACTGCACCCTTGAGGATTACGATTATCCCATCAGTGATGATGTAGCCATTAGCTTCCCTGTTCGCTTCTTGGACGTTATCCTTATTTATGATCTGCATAGCACCAAAGACACGTGTATTTCATTTCGTATCAATACCAGAAGAATGACTTCTTTGGGCAATAAAGTGCACCATTTTCAATGAAATTAAACGGTAATAATCTATGTTAATATGGTGATGTATGTTCCTATCGCACCAATATAATGTGTATATGTATGTATACTTGTGCATGTATATGTATGTATATATGGGAATAGGAGAAGAATGAACGATGTCTCTATGACTCTAACTTCATTTATATGAGATAACGAATTTTATAGAGTAATTTTACAAGTACCATTGCATTTTTGCCAATCCGTGCATTCTTATCTATTATAGCTTTCCTTATGTTGGCACCTTCCCCAACCCCAATCGGAATGCTCATGCGCCCTCCTTCATCGCCATCATTCTGCATTATACGTACAAAGTAGCATGAGAGTGGCATAAGTGATCAGGTAGCGGGTACCAACATGAATAAGAATCATTGAATTTGGAAAAAAATAAAAAAATTCATAAAGAATGATGTAGTGGTTCAAATATATGACGTCTATAGGAATCATTTTTCTTATGTGGTTCTTCTGGAACTACCTAGCAAAGAAATAATGCTGTAGTGAAGGAGAGCCGAGATACATTTTTCCCCCGTCTTACTTGATATATGTCTGAACCCATGATTACTGAATCTTCAATTACGGCTCCATCTCCAACCCTTGTTCTAAAACCAACTACCGTTCCTCTGATGTTGCAGCTCTGTTTTGTGAAGAATCACGAGAGATGTAATTCATGATTAGCGAGAAGAAGTAGAAGAAACAAAAAGGAAATTTTCACTATCAATGCATATCATTCACAACATGTGCGTTTTACTCGCTTCTGAGTGCGTATCTTATGTATTCTTTAAACTTCTAGAGGCCGAAGAAAGTTTTCTTACATTCAGAATGCATCCATCACCAATCACGCTATTCGTTATCACAGCATCAGTCACTAAAGTTGGAGGCAGAGATCGAGGCAAAGTGTACACAGGAGAATCTCTATCGTAGAAGCTGCTAACAACAGATGAAATTCGTTATTAGTTGGTCGTCGTGATCAGTCATAGGTAAGATATGTTGTTTTCAGCTCTCTGGTAAGGAAATTCAATAACCTGTATTTCATGTTTGTTTTCTTTGTGCTTTCCATATTTGCCTGGTAGAATGCTTCAATACTAGTCATGTCCTCCCAATACCCATCAAAGTGATAGGCATGAACCTGATCATCGGATCATAGCATAATTCTGAGTTGAAAATTAGGAAAAAATAGATACCCCACCGTCCCAAAAAAGAAGTCTACTTTCCTTTTTTGTTTGTCCCCAAAAAGATTGTCCGAGTAAAGCTATAAATCTCCATCAGTTATCAATTTATATCTTTCATTGAAAAATATGATGTTTATCTAGCATGTCATAGAAACGAATCTGCAATTTTAGTAACAATTTCAAAGGAAAGAAAGAGGAGTAGAAGTACGATATTTAAAAGTTTGACTTTTTCAAATGAGACTATCTTTTTAGGATGGGGGCGTACTAAATTCATGAGCATGGACACGGATTTGTAGAAAAGAGAAAGCTGTTGCCATTAAGAAGTAGATCAAGAAGAACATGGCCGAACTCACCTTCATTCCTAGCGATACTGCACCTGGAATCACTTCCCCCTTTAGGTCATTTGCTTGAGGGAAATATTCTTGGAGAAGCTTTATCATGACATCTTTGCTAATGACATAGATCCCCATACCGGGGAAATTGTCATCAGATAGATACTGAAACTTGACTGAGTTCTGTTCCTGAGAGAACAAACTAGAGCTTTTTCAGACATTGGTATCTTCTTATATTGGTCATTTTATGAGTTAGTAGAGCCATTATAAGATGAATGAAAGGAAAAATGATACGTCAAACAAATGCAAAATTTACCGAGCTGGACCTCATTGGCTTCTTTTCTGGTTTCTCTCTAAATGCAATTACTCGACTCTTAGAATCTACTTTAAAAGTACCATAACCCGAGTCTTGATCTTCTTTTCTTCCATTCAAGACTGCAACTGTGATGTCAGACTTGTTTTCTCGGTGGGCTTCTATAAGTTTCCGGTAGTCCATCTTATATAGATGGTGACCGGGAAGGACCAGAAACTCAACTACCGGATACTCTTCTAGCACCCACAAACATCTTCTAATCGCATCTGCAGTTCCCTAAGAAGGAATAGCAGCAAATGAAGATAGAATTATTAAAAGTAGCTCCAAAATCCATTAATGCTTTGTTTTGTTTCAAAGTAAAGAACCTGAAACCAGCCTTTGTGTTCAAGACTCTGATAAGCAGCAATGACTTCAACAAAGCCCTCTTTTGCGAGGCATCCAGAATATGCTCTTGAGAGGTGGGAATTCAGGGAAGTAGAGTTGAATTGTGTGAGAGCATATATCTTGCTTATATCACTGTTAATGCAGTTGCTGACAACCGCATCGATAAGTCTATAGTTTCCTGCTATAGGAATGGCCCCTTCTGATCTCCTCTTTGTCAACGGGTAGAGCCTCGACTGTGATCCATCTCCAAAAACTATCGCTGCAACACTCTGACATGAATGCACTCTGACTTGAAATATGATTCTTTTTATTACATAAAATGTTCAATCAATGAAAGATAGTTTGCAAAATGGTTTAAAAGGCAAAACAAATGAAACAGTTGATGCAACGTGCATAATATGTGACACGAAAACACCATTATATATGGGCAGATAAAACGAAACCTGATTTTCTGGTGGGGAAAGCGAAACTAGAGATTCATGTTCAAACGAATTTGTTATATGCAAGCTTCTTGAAGGAGCAGCAGAAGTGAGCATTACTGGAGACTTCTTGCAGTGACCGGAGAGCTTCAGTTTCAGGTTTACAAGCGTGTGAAGAGAGAGTTGCGACATCCCCATAATGAAGCTAGAGGGATGACAACGATGATGTTTACTTATTTTCCTTCCTTATATACCTTGATCGGTTGATCCCTTAGCTTCATCGGTTTTGCTTCAGCCTGACCTGTGTTTTGTATATACCAATGGATTTTCAAGGGAATATTTAGGTTTCTTCTTCCTCATGGATAGTGCTGGGGATCTTACTTTACATGGAAACTAAGTGGGATGTGGCTGCTATCCTCAAACCAACTACTTATGGCACATCCATGAAATCAAACACGTACTTACTACTTCTGACAGACACAAAAGCGACGTTAAGCCCCTTAATGCATATGTTCGTAAATCGTATGTATACGATATACTAACATTCTTCTCTGTTGCTTTGTTTAACTTTGATTCTAAGTTTCTGCGTACTTTTCCTTCTTTATTGATTCATATGACATCTCAGAGGAAAATTCAAAGAGCATCTTAATCAGCTGATTAACGAGGCAATTAGAACTGGTGTTCAGCTTTGTTAAAAAGATAACCATATAAAATGACAACATTGTCCTTACAAATAAGCTACCAATATTATTGCCTCCTGAACCAAAAATGAAATAGTTGAGAAGTGGCTTTGAAGGATGCTGGCCTCTGGTATTTCAATGCAGTGAAAACTGTGCATGTCCTGTGATTAACAAGTTTTTGAGGGGCAAAAACGTAATTAGTTATTCATGTATTGGTGGGTGGGTGTTGAGGGCAGTCTTGTTTGAGAATGAAGTGGGATAGAAGGCAGGCATTTTCTCAGCTTTTATGCTGTCATTGTTTATTCCCTTGTCCAATTTTTCAAAAAAGGAGCTAAATTCTTCCCCCAAGGAATACATTGGGCTAGTACTGATTCAAATTGAAGATGATTTCTTAGAAGAAGAACAATGGGTGGGGAGCTTAAGTATTTATTTTGATAAAAATAAATAAAAAATAAAAGCAAAGCTACTCACTTGATACACAATGGTGGGAAGCTTTTGGAGAGCTTCCTGATTTGAAGAGAGAGAAGAGATGAATATGGAGAAAAGAGAAATATGAAGGAAAAACTTGAACAATTCATATAAAATGAATTCGGAGTCCAAATGAAGCAAACCAAGTTTCTAACTATTGAGAAACAATTGTACTTTATTTATTATAAAAACAATTTTTTTTGGGTAAAAAATGATTGAAAACGGAGAAGGGGAATAATTAGGCCCCTATGCATATTTTGACATGTGTAAAGTAGGTGGGTGGGAGCTATCACTCTATCAGTGACTTTTGATGGTTTGGAGCGTGAATCTAGCTTAAAATGGTGTTTGGGTTGAAACGATGTAACATTGTTCCTTTGATTTTTGTTAAACCTCTGAAGCTTAACAAACTCCCCATGTGACTTTTTCCCAAATAAGATTCCGTCAAGATCCCTTCAAGAACTCCATTGTATCCTATACTCACCCATTGAATCCCTTCATGATACACCATTCTTCATGCTCTTATTGATTGTAAACGGATACGTTAATCGCTAGTTTGATGTTCTAAAACCAGTAAACGTATTTGTGTGAGAGAGTGAGAAAGAGAGGAGTGAGTAATTTTCATCTGTACAATCACAAAAAAAACAGTAATAGTAATGGGTAGAAAGGAGCAAAAAATGACCGGCAGGATAGGTAGTAGTACAACTAGTTTTACTGTACACACACTCACACAAGAGTGTATTAGTACAACCTCCCTCCCGAAAAGATCATCTATTTTTATTACAATCATGAAAAAAAAATTTGATACTTATTTTGAGATGGACACTAAACTTTTAAAAATAACTGTGTACCGATTTCAACATCAAAAGCAAAAAAATCATCTATTCAAGACCCTTTCTCCACAATGGTGAACCTAATTTTCAACCATTTAATGGGTCTAATTGTCACATATCTTTAATTATTTCACTTCATTTAGCGTCTTTTATGTCACCCTAAACCTTTTTTTTTTCTATTAATCTCCCCAATGATAAGTTCTTCGATTATCTGAATCATAGTTCCAAAAACCTTACCATTGGAGATGACCTCATGTCCTTCAATTTCGGCAATAGAAGTGCAGTAACTAAATCTAAGGCTAAGAGATAACTTGATCATGTAAAGGGTGAGGCCATACACACCCCAGTTTCTCCTCTTTACACCTCATTTCTTACATTGATATGTTATACCTTATGTTGTACATTGCAGGAAATGAGGTGTGAAGAGTAAAAAATGGAGTGCGTATAACCTCACCCTCATGTAAATTACAAAATTACTCTAATGCCCTTAACATTAATGATGTAATTTACTTAGTTACCCTTATGGACGTCCCATTTGATTTTGCCAATTTGATGCCCTCCCCCCCCCCCCCAACTCTCCCAACCACCCAAAATGCTTCTCTTGTCACAAATAAATAAATAGAAAGGTTCTCCAAGCAATTTGCAGCAGCTTCTTTAACTTAGGCAGGTTAGGCACCCACCAAGAATATCTCTCAGCTTCTTTGAGTTTGGCAGGTCATGCACCGGTCGATAACATCTATCAGCTTCTTTGACTTTGGCAGGTCAACATTCAGTCAAGGACATCAATTGATACCTGCAATAAGAATGTTCTCACATCTCAACCATTAGTCAGTTTCTCAACAGAAAAAAGTTGGGACTCCAAAGACTCTTGACGAGGATGTTCAAGTTCTCTGATATCATCGTAGCACGACTCATAGCTTTAGAAGGAGAAGGAACTCAATACGAGTTGATCAGAAAATCACATTTCAAAATCAGTGTAGCAAATGGGAAGAATGGGAAGAAGACGAGGCTTCCCTTTACCCACTAATTATATACTAGTATCAACGGAGAAACAACAAATAATGCACCCTACAGCAGCCCTGACAAACCTATCTATTCAAAATTGCGCTTCAATTTAACTCCCTCTCATTATCTCGTACCTCTCTATAAACTTCTAAAGTTAACGCAATCAAAGATGGTCAAGCGCCTTTATCATCGCATGTTACCCTCTCGCAAGACATCAATCATATCGTAGATCCGCTTGTCTGCTTTAGCTCTGACCTGCATTCACACCCACGTTTTACATGATAAGTTTGCAGGGGAATAATAATTATATGCTTATAAGAAGCTTCTCCCTCCGTCCCAAAAATATAGGTCCCCTACTAATTGGAAAATTAACATAAAACAAAATTAAATTGCTATTTAACATTTGATGAGTGACTATCGTAACACTCAAATTCTTAAACGTAACACCATTTAATGCTTAAAATGACCTAAATACCCCTTTTAACATTTAATAAATACTTACTTGTGGTACACACTAGCGGGTGTTTTATAAAACATACGCTACACACTAGCGAATGTTTTATAAAACATCCGCTACATTTAATAAATACTTACTTGTGGTACACATTTGCGGATGTTTTATAAAACATATGCTACGCCCTAACGGATGTTTTATAAAACATCCGCTATGCCCTAACGGATGTTTGACAAAACATCTGCTAGTGTGTAGCCAATGTTTTATAAACATCCACAAGTGTGTAGCGGATGTTTTGTCCGAAATCGAAAAAAAATACAAATCAACGGTTTTTTATTCGTAATTGAAAAGAAAAAATAAATCGAATCAAAACCAATCTAATTCACATGCGATATCATGCCTTAACAATGGAAACCGAATCAACAATGGCACGTAATCAAAATTACGTGAAGGGGGGAGGGGGGGAGGGGGTAGTATAGTTTAAATGTGGAGAAGGGTAGTGAAGTAATTTTACCTTTTAAATGGTGTTACGTTTAGGGATTTTGGTGTTACGTTAAGGTATTCTGTACATTTATTATGTTATCGATTATAAAATTTCAATCATTAAAAGAATATTAAGATCACTATCAATAACTAGTAGAATTTTCTAAGAACAAGTACATTTTTATGAATCTATGGTCAAGTTTAATCAATTTAGCCTAAAAAAGTCAATGTGGGACTATAATTTTTTGGACGGAGAGAGTATTCCTTATGTATATTGCACTTTAAAACTATCATTTTATACCATCATCTTTACTTAAAATGATGGTATAAAACGATAAGCTTCTGTTTCAAGGTATTAGTTGGTGTGATCCAGATAAATGAAATCAAGCAAAGCAGCATTAGCACCTTCTTAGCAAGGAAGATTGCAGCATCAACAGTACCCTCCGCATAGATTGATCTACCGCATACATTATGCTGAAACTCAAACGAGACTCTGCAAATAGGAAATAAACAAAATAAATAATTACTATGATGACTACAAGAAAGTCAAACCCAAAATGATAAAGTAGAGAGTTGGATATTACGTTTCATCCGGGGATGTCAGATGATACATATGGAATGCATGGCCAGCAAGGTGCTCCTCTGGGACACCGACCATGTCATGCTGTACTCTGGGATCTCGTATCATTTGTATCTGATTAAAATTATTTGAATGAGGATCGAACGCAACTCTTAAAAATGAATAATTAATTTGCATCCAAGTGTCACTTGGACAACTAGGTCAAAGAAAATAACAAGTGATCCCAACGTTCTCAAAAGAGTGTTCTGTTTGACACAGTAGTCTAACACACAAATCAAGAAAAAATTATTGACTCTATTACATATATTAGGATTTTCCAAGGATACCCATGTGAGAGTGGGGCCTATCAATTAAAGTGGGAATTGAATGAAGGGTAAAACCATAAACGTAACTTCCAAAAAAGGAAAGATTAGAAAGTGGACACTTTTTTTGGAACAGCTTAAAAAGGAAAGATGAACTTTTTTCAGGAATGGAGGGAGTAATAGATACTGGGGTGCTCTAATATTAGAAACTCTTGTGTGCTCAGGTGCCCACTTAGGTCCATGTTGGTAATGTTTTGGTGATACACTTTTCTGTTTTTGTTGTCTGCTTGATATACATGACAAGCAAGGGGCATACCCTGAGTAACCAACTTTTAAAAAAACAATTTTGAAAACAAAATAATGTAGCAGTCATAGTCAAGGATCAAACAAACTCACACCGCGACAAGCTCCATAACAAACCACATTCCTTAACTTCAAATAAGCCACCATTCTCAAAATCTTTAACCAAATGAATGTATTTTGTATTTGTTTTCTAATTTAATGTTTTCATAACCCTATTTGTTTTGGGAAATGATTTTGGATGAGAAAGCCAAAATGAGGAGCCATTTTTTGGATGAGAAAACACAGTTCATGGAATACCATATCAGTTGCGAGAAAATTCTATATGGTTCCATTCTTGGAGAACCATCATCTCAGAGCATTCCATGCCAATAGCTAATGCAAAGACACGAGCACGTACACAATTCCACAGGTTAATCTACCTCCCCTACATCACCAATAGTGGCGAAGGTAGTTAGACTCGTGAGCATTTGTTCCTAAAATGTTGCGTGGAGGATGTAGTGTTCTTTGTTTTGTGTTTCAGGGTTGAATTTGTGATGTCTTATGGAAAGGAATGCAAGGATTTTCCTCAAGTGATACCAAGTGTGACGGAGGGAGTACCAGAGAGCTTCAAGGAAGTAATGGCTTGGTAAACCCAAGATGAGGTGTTGGCTAGTTTTGGTGCTGAAGTACGACTTCTCATTATCCACCCATACATCCTCCAAGAACCGGATGCGGGTTTGTAAAACTGATGAATCAATTTCCAAGGGCTTCTGTGGGTGACTGACCTTCTATTGCAAGCATCCCCAGGCAAATTACCAACACAGAAGATGTTCCAGTTGACCAGATTGTGACGAGCCACACCACCCTCCTTGGACCTACAAACCTTATCCCAGGCCAAAAGATGATCTCTCACCCTCTGTTGCCCCTTCCCAAGAGGAAAGCCCTCATAATTCTCAGTCTATAATTATGTCAAAGTCTATAAGCCACACTAACTGGGATCCTAAAAAGAGAAAGGAAGTATAGAGCGATACTAGATGAGCACGACTGGATAAGAGTGATCCTGCCTCCTAAGAAAAGAAGGCCCTCTTCAACCCATCAAGATGCCTATAAAACACTGTGGCAAGAACATAATTTATTTTCATCAAAACAGATAAATAGTGTTTAATCTCCTACTCCCAAGAAAGACTAACTCAATATTATCTTTTTCAAGATTAAGATAACAACTCTTATGATAAGATTTAAGATTACATGAAGTAAACGATAGCACTTTTGCAAATGAAGAAGTCACAAGCCTAGCTATGTTCCAAAAGAGTACGTTCTATAGAAAACAATCTAAACACAATAACACTGAGCTATAATATTCATCTAGTAGTATAAACTGCTACACCATTCATGAAGCATAAATGACATAAACACACCTGATCCACTTCATAGGAGACTCCCAGTTTCTGAAAGCATGAGATGACAGCTTTTGCAGTTCCAGATGTGTCCAACTTGCTAGATTGATGAGATTCCAACACCTAAAAGGTTTCAAAGAGAAGTGTCAGGCATAACTAAGAAAACCGCAAGATGGAGGAAAAATATAAGGATAAGAGAATTAATTCATGCCAATTAATAAAATCAACAAAAACAAAGAGATGTAATCTTCTTTTCTTTTCTCTGATGTGCTTTTTCTCTTTGAGATGACCAATGCCACTTGGGCAAAAAAATGATGGTGGTAGCATATACCAAATATTATGCACAAGTTTTCTTCATGCCAAATACTTTGTCATTATCACAACCATGATGGAAAATATCAAAAGCTATTCTAAAGCTGGGACAAAGATTTAACGTAAGAAAAAGGTAAAAAACAATTATAAACCAGACAAAATTCAAGAATAACTTTCTACTTTTAGGAAAAATATAAGTAGACCATCTCCAGAAGGATGAGATCAAATGTGCAGCTTCTAAAAGCCTATGAATGGTGACACTCATTTTAGGATGGAGGCATACAAGGTTTTAGAAGCTTCGCAAGTTTAGATTTTGTACCGACTCTAATTGCTTAATTTTAAACCCAATTTGATAGAGTTTTGCTTAAGTACTAGACTACTAGTTTTGGGGGTTTCCCCTATGCAGGCCTTAGCTGTAATAGAATATCCAGACTTCTGATCATACTGAATGAATTAAAATTCCCTTTCCTTCGTTGCTCTGTTTATCAATCTTCTTCTCCTCTCTCCTTAAACTTCTTTCATCTCTTCCAAGTCTGATTACATCCCCTAATGGCTAACCTTTCAACCCTCCCTCTCCTACCAAGTGCTAAATTAAGTGGTAAAATGTTCAATCCACTTTCCATGGTCCCCATGATCTTTTCCTTCCAACAATCATCATTTTTCTCCACCCAGAAAATTTCTACACCAAACATTTACCAATAATCTGTTCCAAAATCAACATAGCCACTCCCCTCCATCCAGCAACTGTTGTAATTAACTTGCCAAATTCCCTCACACCACCACAAAACCCCATCATGGCTAACCTTTTCCATTGCCCTTGTTCTCGAACAGTAGTCTTCTTGTCACCTTCACAATAACCTCAAGCAATAATGCAGTCACCTTTTCCCTTGCACCCACACACTTGAAATAGGAATTGCCAACAGAACCTAGTACCTGCTACCATCATCATTATTCACACCCCAACTCTGTTTTAGTCTCACATCCTCTCTTTTTTTTATTTTTCTTTGGATAGAACTAGCGTTTTGCAATAGTGATAGAAGAGAAGAAAGTACAAGAAAGTGGACAAGGAATGTACCAAATGAAATCCATGGAAAACAAAGAAGAAAAAGACCAGTCATGAAGAGCCAAGCACACCAATCTCTAGCAAAATCCGACAAAGTAAGACCCATAAAAGAGCCCAAGTCTTTGGTTGACTAACAGGCCAACAAAACCATTGGCCGAGAGAAGATTCAGCGAACGGATTCGACTTCAAAAAATCCTTGCATTCCCCTTGATCCAGATTCAGTAAAGGATGCCATGAACTGAAAATAACCCCCAATGCTTTGGCACTTGCTCCAATTTCCAATATGGGAAACTTTAACAAGTGCCATAGGGGCCCTTGCTGTGTGTGTGTGATACACACACACACACACACAAACTATCTAGAGCGAAATTGCCAAACTGGGAACTTAAAAGAGCCTGACAAACTCTAGTCAATCCATCAAGAAAGACCCTGGAACATCTGAAACATCACCATAACTTTATCCCAAAGAGAAGCCATAGAAGCCACATGCTTCCAAAGTAAATTAAATGTTATGAATTTACTATTAATATTCTGGAATTTTACTCGATCCAAGAACAGAAAATCTAGCACAGTTCCAAAAAGTTTGCCCATCGTGTGAACACTGACCCAAGTTTCATTGCAAATAAACAACACCATAAACGGCAGTCAGTATTGTAGACTTGTAGTAGAATAAAATGTGTGCGTGCATCTGTTAGCCTGCACGAATGCATAAAGAAATGTCTGGACCAAACGCTTTCTTAAGCCGCCTTCTTTGCCTACAACCATTAGCCTTGAGTTTCCACAAATGAGAGACCAGTCTAACTTTGAATGGACCTTTTCTCATGATATGGGCCCAAGTGACTCAGTTCAAGCACAAAATAATGCATAAAATCAATGCACATTTTCAAATATTATATATAATGTGAACACATGCTTATCTCCAGAAATAAATGAAAAATGGCAGGCAGTTATTATTATGTAGGCTCTGAGAACCTGGATTTCACATAAACCCAAGCATTGGGATTAACAGTACTAAGTAATGATATCAAACATCCTGCCGAATCCTTGTGTTGTTAAAGGAATTTGATCATTCAACACCTAGAAACATGGGGCTATTTTTTTCCTTTTTTCTAGCTTGATTTCAGAGACCTGTCTCTAAGTTTGAGTAGCATGATTTCTACTTGAATGGACACGTTATGATTATAATAGTTCTGTCAAATTACTAAATGGAGAGGTGGTTCCAATCTTCATAGCAAGGGGCCATACTTTTTTTTTTTGGATAGGTAAGTGTGGCCCCTTGCCATTACCTAACAAATTCTTAAGATCATCGGCAGGCCTACCATCAAATTGAAACTTGGCCAGTTGGCACCTTCACTTCTGGATGTAATCAGCATCCAAATTCAGACGAGATAGAGAGGCAAGTGTGCATAATCTAACACCACCCTTTAATAATGGACTTTAGTTGGCCCTTGATTTCAGAGGTATTGCTTTGATTATCACTAGGTGGATCGAAGCAAACCTACAACCTAGACTGTTATCTCAGACTGACTATAAATATGGACGCTACATATTTTAAAGAAAGTCCAGTCCCTTCCAGGTACCAAGTACTAACATGGTCCAGATTCCATGAAACATTGGCAAATAGTACATACACTAGTAAATACCCATTTGACATAAGAAAGATGGGCAACAGGAAGCGATTCAATGGCTATTTTACCCCATAAAAATGTGATAAAGTACTACGTACTTTCACAGTTTGCAAGCAACAAGATTTAGATATAAAGATATCAATATAAATATATATGTATATAGAGAGAGAGAGAGATCTAAAACTTTACTCTTCAAGCTGAGAATTCAAATTCAAGAATCAATGTACTCTTCCCCTATAATTATAAAAACTTGACAGCTATACAAGATGACAAATGACCACCCAGCTAGGTCACTTCTTTCACTCTTCCCTAATTCACCATGGTCTTTTCATAAATGTAAAGCATGACAAACAGACTATGACCCTAGTCAATTGCCGATTTGAGCGAAATTTGGCTCCAAGAATACAGACTAGGCTGTATATTCTTTTTGAAGTTCTCCATGCACCACTGGCTTGAAATACAGAAGACCTAACAATTTCGGCAGATGGTGCAAAAAAAAAAGATGACAATGAATATGCAAATAAATCTGTCCATGTTGTCCATTGCTTTAGCCTTATTAATAACAATGGACCACAAGCCAAAAGATTATCTCCTGGTAACCTAGCAAGTCAACACCATTAGATATTTTCACATTTTGAACTACTAATATATGCACTAAATATACATTTCAACACAAACAACAAATCAGAGGCCTGATCAATACATACATGTATGACTAGAGACAATGGAGAGAAGTACCTCTAGGGAATATCCAGAGAAGGCTCCAGGAAATTGCTCAGCCATTATTTCCATGGCTGCAAGAAATGCTACAACCTGTTCAAAGCAAGTCTGCCTATAAATTTACTGTATGTTAAAGACAAGATACAAGAAAGCCATCAACCAAAAGATTCACGAGCTTGATCACCTGTTTTCCCATTTGTGGAGAGATCACAGCATAAACCTTTGAGTCTTCTACAGTCTTATAGAGCCGGTTTCTGTCTCCGCCCGTGGTTCCCATTACAAAAGGCACTCCAATTTTGCAATATAGTTCAGCATTATCTGAAAAGTGAAAAATGGCATTGGCGGCAAAACAATAAAACTGCTAAATGTAGCTAATTGATAGACATCTCCACACTCGATGACCCAGTTCTTTTACATTCACTCAATATTAGAAACCAAAGTGTGGGGAAAATCAAATAAATATGATAGTACCATCATGAAGAGTCAGTCTAAAAAGAGCAAAATAAAAATCAGAATAGTAGATCAATATAGCAGTTGAATGAAAACTTGCTTTCCTGGACAAGAGATATAATGGAACTCCAGGAAGAATATCATAATTCATGTTGCTTCCTTTGGATAAGACTAGCTTTTCCATCAGGTGGCTTTTCGGAATAAAATAGGGAAACATGATAAAAATATCCATCATGAATGTTGGACGAGCGCGGCCATGTTATTATGTCTTATTACTTAGGTTACAACGGAGAATCTATATAAAAAACATCTTATTCTCAATAAAACGAAAAAACCCACACTAATAAGAAAAATACTGATAAACCCCTAAACTAATAATGCAAGGAAATTATTTGTGAAAACACTTCTTTTTGCTTCCGCATCACTCTCTCTATCTCTATCTCCCTCTCTTGCCACTTAATGAAATATTCACACATGCCTCTTTAAATGATACTTGATGCCTACGACCTTCAAATTGTTTTTAGAGACAGTTAACCATTGCAACTGAGCATAAGGACTTAATCAATTTAAAGCACAACTTAAGTCTTTCTTTAGCATCTTTAGTCTGCATCAACAAACAAGTTGTTGGATGATTAAAACTGAGGCTAGTTTCCTTTATTTCACATGTATATACCATTTACAGCAGCAGGTACTGTGTAGTCCACAACTATCAGATCTGGATATTCATCAACAAGAGATGCCAGGATGTTCTCTCGTTCAGATGGACCATGCACATGAATATCTTGCCCTCCTACTTGGATGGTTTTACCAGAATCTTCTACACTGCCAAATGATACAGGAACAGGACGAAGTCCTGCACAGACTGCTGCTTCAATAACTGCCTTTCCCATTTTCCCAGCACAGCCATTCACCTGTAATCAAACATAGAAACCAAACAACATAAGTCGTAAACCTTGTGCCAAAGCTTAACAGGTTTTTTTTATATGAGAAAAAGAAGCTTTCATAAGAAAAGAGAAATAACAAGATAGTGGATGAAAAGTCCATCTACAAAAAGAAAATATGAAGAGAATTAAAAAAAACAGCCAAAAAAAAACCTAGGAAATCAAGAGCACACAGCATTCGAATTTTGATATTGCTGCAAACAAGATGAAGGTATTACACATGGCCTATCTTTCTCTAGGGTGTGCATTAGAGGAATATACTTATCCTGATTGGCCATGCAGCACATATATTCTCCAAAAACTGCATTCTGGTGACCCTTGTTAATCCATACAATCATTTGCTGGAACTTTTGGTGGATTTCTCCTGGGAACACTTCATTTACAGAGAAACTATAGGTGTAATTGCAAGGAATTTAAATTCATGCAATACTATAAGCATTAAATCTCAAACAGCAGTCAAAAAGCAAACACAAAATCAAGAGGTTCATGCATAATTAAGTTTGATAAACATTAAACAACATGCATACAGTAGGAGATTATTTCTCGTGTTAAAGTAATGGAGGGGAGGCGCAAAAGCTGTAAATAGAGGTAGCGTTTGGTAACCATTTCTGTCTCTTTTGTCCCTCTTCAAAAAATATTAACATAAACATGTTTATAATTCTATTCATTTCTATTTTTTTCCTATCCTAAGTAGAAGAATAGAAAATGTGTTTGATACACAGGCTACTTTTTCTCAATTTTCTCTTCCAACGGTTGATATCTTATACTTGATGAAACATGAAGTAACAGGAAACCAACGAAGCTTGAAATCAGAATCTGATAAAGCTACCAAACTTGACACAGCTTGACTCATCTTAACTATTTCATGCTCAAATCCATGGCTATTTCAACATTTTTTGGCAAAGAAAAACAAACATGGCTTATTTCGGCGAGTCAAATGTTGTGAATTAATTGCGAGCACATCAATCAAGCTCTACAGCAACTGTACTTGAAAGGTCAACTTCACTTGAATAGGTTCAATCTATTTCGAGTTTGCAAGATTAGACAGAAAATACAATCAATATAGTAACATTGATTCATTGCCCAGGGGAAGATCAAGGCAAAGCAACAGTTTTGACCCAGGGCTTCAGCATTGAAGAAAGAGGCGAGAGAGAAAAATGATGAATGGAAGTGTGGAGAGAGAGAGAGAGAGTGGATAGCAAGGAAAAGACAAACCTGGAGTTTGAAAGGTAAGAGACATACCTAGAGACTGGGTGGGTTTCTCTCGAGCTGTTAAATGCACCATTGAGAAAGGGAGGAAAAAACGATCTTGACTTACATAAGTGGAGGAAAAAATTGTTTGGGATTGAGATGTGGGAAAATTTTGAAACTGGGACCTCATTGAACTTCAGTTTCCATCTTTTATGAGTAGAAAGCATATTTAGTTTTTTTAAAGAATTGGACCCAAAACAAGATACGTTACCTACCTAGGGTTTTTTTTTTTTTGATAAGTAATAATTAAATAAAAAGTACCAAAAAAGGTGACGCGTGTGGAGAGAGAGAGAGGGTGGATAGCAAGGAAAAGACAAACCTGGAGTTTGAAAGGTAAGAGACATACCTAGAGACTGGGTGGGTTTCTCTCGAGCTGTTAAATGCACCATTGAGAAAGGGAGGAAAAAACAATCTTGACTTACATAAGTAGAGGAAAAAATTGTTTGGGATTGAGATGTGGGAAAATTTTGAAAGTGGGACCTCATTGAACTTTGGTTTCCATCTTTTATGAGTAGAAAGTGTATTTAGTTTTTTTCAAGAATTGGACCCAAAACAAGATACGTTACTTACCTAGGGTTTTTTTTTATAAGTAATAATTAAATAAAAAGTATCAAAAAAGGTGATGCGCCCTACGTTACCTACCTAGGTTAGAAATAGAAATTGTTATCAAACAAGTTTCACTTCTCCTTTTGCCCGAAAATTGGAAACAAAAAGAAGATTGAGAACAGAAATTGTAATCATAGAAGGCCTAAGCTTACATCATAGAGAACTTTCCCAAAAGTGAGAGACTTGAGATCCTTGCTGGTTTTTTAGGCGCTATGCAACTTTGGCATGCCTACTTGGTTCATGAGACTATGTGACTTTATCGAGGGGACATGTGATGTAAAAAGTTGAGAAAAAATAGGGACAGCAGACAGAAGATCGGTGTGGCAGGGGGGGCAAAAGCTGTCAGGAACTCGGGGGAGCTTATGTCGCAGGGAACTTTCCAAAAGTGAGGACTTGAGATCCTTGATTGGTTTTCAGCATGCTGCAACGTTGGTATCTATATTTGGATCGTCAAAGCATGTCACTTAGGAGAGGACGCAACTTTATCAAGGGAACATGCGGTGTGATTCTGGGGTGAGGTGAAGACCCTCTTGGATAAGCAAATACCATGTGGGGGAACTTCAAGTTAAAAACTTCCTAGTGTAAGCATCCAAACATGGCCTCCAAATAGGACATGCGTAAAGCATCTGACAGTTGCACCCCTAGAACTGGAATCCAGCAAGCCCACAAGGTAAGCTCAAGTTGGCAGCGATAAGTTCCGGTGTGGTAAACCCTAGCACAATGAGATGCATTAGAGCTAAAATTAGTGACTGAGGGGAAACGCGACCATAGCAGGCACATTGGACTCACCTATGGGACTAAAACCACCACGAGGACCCGCCAACAGATCCAGGCAAATTTTATTAGGTGGGTCAAATCTAATAAGATACAACAATAATATCTTCAAATTGTACCTCAAAAATGTAAAGTTCATAAAATAAAAGTCCATGAAGAACTAACATAAGTGTTACATTGTAAGACTACACATTAAGTTATAGCTAATAACAGAACAACTCTTCTGCTAATCTTTTTTTTGATAAGTACAATGCTAATCAACCCAAAGAAAACTGCTTCTTATCATCCCCTTCATCTACTACTGCTTCTTGCTGAGCAGAAAACAGCTTACTATCATAGAATCATTCCTTTATTTCCTCATAAAGAAGGGTAAAAAATGCAACAATGGCACGTGTATATCAATTTCATTGGTTCTCTTATAATGCTAAAATTGAATCGTGTTAAGTAGCGAACTCATCTAGAAGCTTAAGGATCCAACAGTGTATATCAATCCTTAACAATCCCCTCAAAAATTCATGCTTTTGAAATAACACAGACTGACAGAACCAAAGTATCGGAGTCTGATACTTGGCATATTATGGCTGCTCTATTATCTTTTTGTCATTATTTAACTTGGTTTCCCATTTCTGTTTTTTGGTTGAATGTTTGTTGGTCTGGTAGGACGGGATACGGGGATCTCATTCTACAGTTGTGCAGCAATTAAGAAGGCAGTAATGATACAAAAGTAGTGGTTTGTGTCGCATTCGCAAACGATCTGCTAATCGAGGACTATCAGGAAGAAGGGGGGAACCAACCCTCGCTAGGGATCGGTAGAAACACACAAAACCTCCGGCTTAATTATCCATAATTCAACTCTGATAAAAAACAAAGCATTACATGAGTATTTATAGTTCAACTAAACCCTAATTCTACTAGAAATAATCTAGAATAAAACCCTATATAAACTAAATAACTAAACTAACCCCAAGTAATATGGTGTGGAACCCTTGTTTTCGCAGAAATCTCAATGACTGGGAGATGGATGGTCTGGGGCAGTTTTTTGAGCTGCTTTACTCTCAGAGGTGTTCAGAGAGTGGCCTGGGAAGGGGCAGCAAATGGTGTGTTCTCGGTTAAATTGTTTTACCAAAGGTTGCTGCATGGAAGCAATACATACCCTTGGAAATCTGTGTGGAAGTCCAAGGCTCCAACTAGAGTGGCTTTCTTTATGTGGGAAGCCACCATCCTTACAGGGATAACTTGAGGACTAGGAGGAAGATCTATGTTAACTGGTGCTACCTGTGCAAGGGAGACGGAGAGTGTAAATCACTTGTTCATTCACTGTCCAGTGGTGAAGGAAATCTGGGACTTCATGTTTAATATATTTCACATCTCGTGGGTTATGCCTAGATTGGCGAAAGAGCTCCTTTTTTGCTGGACTTTGTAGGAGGAGGAGCAACCGAGCAGCATATAGGACTCAACTCTTTTGGCAGTGTGTTGGATTATGAGGAATGAAAGGAATGGTGGAGCATTCGAGAATGCGGAGCTTAGTGTGGACAGGTTAAAGGAGCGGGTTATTTAAACTCTTTTTATTTGGTGCTCTGAGTCGACATTGATTGAGGATAATTCTTCTGTAAATTTCATGGACAGATATTTGATTAGTTAGGTCAAGTTGTCAACTTTGACTGTATACTCCCGGTGTACATAGGATGCGTCACCTTTTTGACACAAGTTAATATATTTTCTTTACTTATCAAATACAAAACATCCTGACGTCAACTGGATGCCAATTCCATTCGAGTTCCTTTTCCATTCTGCATCATCTGGCTAGAAGCAGTTTTCTGCTGCAATTCTAATGGTGCTGTGAGATATGGTCATAGGGTGCATATCATTTATTTGAAAAATAAAAATTTGTTTGAATTTGTACATAGCTTGTGTTGAGCTGGGTGCGGTGCGGGGTATAGTCTGTTTGCATAGCTTATGCTTGGAATTAGTTTTTGTGGCAGAGGTTGTTGTTTGCTTCATATGTTTCAGGAGTTCTTTTTTTTATATAAGTAAGATAGATATATAAATAACAGCTTCAAAAAAGGTGAAGTGTCCTATATACACCGGAACTATATATTGAGACCCCACTAACTACCAAAAATATTATCCACAAATTCTGCAAAAGGATTAGAACCCTGTGAAATCGCCTCAGAACACCAAAAAAATATAGTATCTGAAGAATCTGATTTTTGATCTTCCGAGATCTTTTCCTTGTTCTCGAAAGCTCCAAGGTTCCTCTCTTTCCAAATGGCCCAACACACAGCCAACGGGGTAGCATCCCAGAAACTATTTTTCCTTCTATGCTTATACTGGGTCCAGCACAAGAGGAGCCATTTGATCGAATTTGGCATCACCCAAGTAACCTTGAATAAATTCAGCACGTAGCTCCAAATCTCCCCTGCGAAAGGGCAATGGATCAGAAGGTGATTTACACTCTCTTCATCCCTCTTACACATAAAGCACCGGTTAGTATAGATTTTCTTGCGCTTCCTCAAGTTTTCTCCTGTTAAGATGGCTTCAAGTGCAGCTTCCCACATAAAAAGCCTCACTCTAGGTGGAGCCCTTGACTTCGAAACGCTCTTCCATGGAAAGGCCCTGTCGCTCGTTACTAAAAGATGGTACATGGACTTAACTGAATAATTCTTGTCTTTCTTTCCATTCCACACAACGGTGTAGTCTGAATTCATGTCCATCTTTTGCTTGTACAGTAGCTCAAGAAAGTCCCCAAGAATATCCACCTCCCAATCTTCCAAGTTCCCCCTAAAAGGACTCCAAGTGACTGTTCCACCATCAACTAGCGCTACTGAGCTAACAAATTCCTCCTTATCCACAGCTAGCTGAAACATAAATGGAAAGGCTCGCTGTAACTCTACATCCCCACACCACTTATCACGCCAGAATTTGACCGAGTCCCCTTTACCCACATTGAAGGAGATGAAACGTTTCACCAAATCCCATCTCTTTCTGATATTTTTCCAAACCCCCACCCCTACACTAGAATGAACCTCATTGGGATCCCACAAATGATTCCCCAGCCCATACTTGGCCATCACTACTTCCCTCCAAAGAGCTCCCTTGTCTGTCAAGTACCGCCACAACCACTTCCCCAAAAGAGCGGAGTTAAAACCTTTAAGCCTTTTGACTCCCAAACCTCCATTCTTTAAATTGGAACAGACTTAATCCCACTTCACCAGATGGTACTTCTTTTCTTCCATTTGACCTTCCCACAAAAAGTCTCTTTCCAATTTATCCAATCACTTGGCCACTGAAACTAGAATATCAAAAATAGACATGAAGTAAGTAGGCAAGCTAGATAACGTACTCTTGATTAAGGTCAATCTGCCACCCTCTGACAAGTACAAGCCCGCTAATCCGTGCTCAAACCTTTCAATAACCGGATTCCATATGTCCTTATTGGAAGAGTGAGCCCCAAGAGGTAAGCCAAGGTAAGAGGTCGGAAGGGTACCAACCTTACAGCCAAAGAAGTCTGCCATACTACCAATAGAATCCACCGTCCCAATTGGAAATATCTCGCTCTTCTGAATGTTAATCTTCAATCCAGAGGCAGCCTGGAAGAATAAAATGACCATCCGGAGATACCCCAATTGACTCGACTCCGCATCACAGAATACCAATGTATCATCCGCGAAAAGTAGGTGAGAGACCATCAACTCAGAACCTCTATCCCTACTAATTTTGAACCACCTGATGAAACCTCTCGAGGTGGAAGCATCCATAATCCTGCTAAGAGCTTCCATCACAATAATGAAGAGACAGAGAGAAGGGATCTCCCTGACGAAGTCCCCTCGAGTTGGCCAAAAACCCCCGCCAACTCCCGTTCACTAAAACTGAGAATATGACTGAGGAAATACATAATAGAATCCACTCCCTCCAGCATCTCCCGAACCCCATCCTAGATAATAGATAATCCAAAAAACCCCAGCCCACATGATCATATGCCTTTTCTATATCCAACCTACAAACAAGGCCTGCCACTCCGCTTCCGATTCTCTAGTCCACGGCCTCATTAGCAATGAGAACCGCATCTGTCATTTGACAACCACCCACAAAAGCATGTTGAGAATCTGAAATCACCTTTCCTAGCACCCTTTTTAATCTGATAAGAGAGAACTTTTGCGATAATCTTGTACACCCCCCAATGAGACTGATAGGCCTAAAATCTGTTGTCCTCCGTACCCGCCTTTTTTGGAATAAGCGCAATGAAGGATGCATTAAATCTCCTCTCAAATCTTTTGTGAGCATGGAAAAACTTGAACACCCCCATCAGATCATCCTTTAACAACTCCCAAAATTGCTGGAAAAAAATCATTGGAAAACCATCGGTCCTGGGGCTTTATCTTCTCATATCGCGAACTACTGCAAACACTTCCTCTTCAGAAAAAGGAGTTTCCAGCCCCCTCTGATCATCCGTGGTGAGAGTTTTAAAAGAAACTCCCTCCAGTTTAATAAACGAATCCTCTTCTTCCTTGTACAAGCCTTCGTAGATTATGCCCTCCCTGATTTTATCCACACATTCCAGTAAAACCCCGTTAATGCTTACCTTACGGATCTGATTACTTTGCTTGTGAATGCTTGCCGTTCGACGAAAGACCTCGTATTATTATCCCCTTCCCGCAGCCACTGAACCCGAGCTTTCTGTTTCCAACTAATTTCCTCACTTTTGAGGAGTCTTTGAATTTCTGATTGGAGCACAGATCTTCTAACAGATTCCTCCCTTTTCAAACCATTTGCACTTTCTAACACATCCAAAGATCTCACCTCTTCAAGGGCCTTATCCAGTCTCTCCCTAAGGATTCCAAAGGACTGTTTGTTCCACCTTTTAAGGTCCTCTTTCAAGCACTTCAACTTCCTCGCGAACCTGAAGCAAGGATCACCTTCTACCAAATAGGATTGCCATTTACATTTCACCCAGTCCAGAAACCCGCTCTTCAAACCACATTATTCAAAACGTAAGGGAGACTTCGCTTTTCGCACCCCATCACAGTTCAGAACAAGCGGGACATGATATGAAACTATCCTAGGTAAACATTCTTGAGAACTCCCCCCAAAATTCTTGATGTCGACACAAGAAATCTGTCAATTCTCGAGCACTGATTCATCTCACTGTTTCTAGACCACGTGAAAGTTCCCCCTACAAGAGGTAAATCAACTAGCTCCATTGCGTTAATGAAGTCATTAAAATCTACCATAGAAGGAGAGAAAGATCTGGCCCCCGTTCGTTCATGTGGGAATCTGATTACATTGAAATCCCCGCCAATACACCAGGGGGACTTCCTCCACCTATCAAAAACGGCTTTAAGCTCTGACCATAAACATCTACGATCTGCATCCACACAAGGCCCATATACGCCTGAAAAAATCCATTTCAATCCGTTATTGCTATTTTCAAACAGGTACGATATAGAGTACTTGCCAACCATCACATCCATTCTGTCCACGACTCTACTATCCCGAATCACTAGAATACCTCCAGAAGCCCCAATCGCATCCAAATGCACCCATTTGGACCATCTGCCACCTCCCACGCTCATAACTAGCTGTCTATCAACTTTCTCCATTTTAGTTTCGTGTAAACAAATCACATGAGGTTTCCATCTTCTAAACGCCGCTTTTATCACTAACCTTTTGGATTCATCATTAATACCCCTCACATTCCAAGAGATAATACGCATATCCATAACAGAAACTGGAAAAAATTATTAACTAATCAAACCCCCTTATCCCCCTTCTCCACTTGGTCGAAGTTCAGGCTGCAACCAAGGTTTCTTAGCTCCCTGTTGCTGCGAAAAACAACTCTTTTAGATTTGCTGGTGCTAGCCCCCTGCCCCTTCAATTTCCCACCCTTTTCTATATCCAGTAACAGTTTCAGGAGTTTGTCTTCATAATATTTACACGACACCCCCAGAAATTTCCCGAAGCCTTTCATCCTCCTGCTAACCCATACCGAGATATTCTCTTCATCCTCTGTACCAGTTAATAATTCATTCACTTGTTCCCGTTCTGGAGACACCACATTCAGCGGTGAACAATACAAAGGAGTTCTTGGAGAACCTATGTGGGGCGTAATAGCCTTTGGTCCAGCCTTCTCATGTGAACCGTCGACCTGAGAGTTTGTCTCGTGAATACTGCAATCATTGTCGCCTGGAGACCTGTTCTCATTCTCTCGCGTCTCGTCAAAACTACTCCCTGTGACATCCTCAGGAAAAGCTTCCTTTCTACTGCTCGAAGCATCCTTCCCCTCTGTTCGCAATCGGCATTTACTCCCCCACTAACTTCCATTACACTTTTTGGTGATTCCGCCGTACTGGTTTCTCTTTCACACGACTCCCTTTGCTTCCTAGTTGCTGAAGGATCAGTCTCCACCACCTTCGGTGGACTAGAACCTTCCTCCGCCATGTTATCTAATAAATATGATAATTTTGATGCTGAGCAAAGGAAAACAATCCCTCACACACCCCCTCCCCCAAATGGTCGTGAGATAAACCAAGGTGGATCATTAGGTGACAATTGTATCAGAAAAACAACCAGAATTCCAACATCCGCACTAACAATACCAGGGAAAGCAAATGCATGCACAGTGATCTGCACCAAGACGTACATCAAGTCTTAACAAAATAGAAATCTGTGCATTCAGAAATAGCATGACATTCAGTTAACAAAGTTTAAATGTCACTCATGCGATAAGGCCGAATATATAATTAGGATAACAATGTGTGCTTCAATCATATTCAGTATGCCAGAGAAGACCATATCCACAAATAAGACACTTAGGGCTTATTTGGTAGTCGGACAGACATAACCAGTATTATTAATCTCAATACTATTACTACCCTCATTATTAATCCTCACTTGTATATCAAGGGTAGTTTTGAGATAAAAAAATGTTAATCCCAATTTTTTTAATGTGGGCGCTAATAATACCACCCTCTCCCTTGGTATTAATAGTGAGAGGATAATGACTTTATCCCGGTAACTCGTGCTATTAGTCCCGACCACATATTATGTACCAAACATCATACAACTTTGGCTTATTAATCCTATCTAACCTTAATCCTATCTAGCTTTAATTCAATCTAGCCTTAGTGTACCTTCAAAATAAAGCTCAGAGAATTTACATGGTGGTTCACATGATGGCATAGGGCTTGCTTGTTTTATAAAACCAACAAGGAACCTCTATTTGACCAAGCATGAAGCTGAACCCAAATTGATACATGGGGTTGTTCATGCAACATATTAAGAAAAAGGCAACCTGTCTACGAGTAAAGTGAAATGTGTCTTATCAGAAAAACTTATAATATCTCATTTCCATTGAAACGGTAATAAAAGTATTTGTTGTGTCTAACTTGTCTTATTTTCTACATAAGACACAAAGTTAGAGGATACCTGTAATTGTAAGCTTAATATTGGGAAAATGATCAAAATAACCGTCGTACTATTCGTAAGTAACCGATTTGACCAACCACATTACAATATCCCAAATGTGACCAATGTACTCTATAATTTGGTACGATGTGGTCCTTGCCGTCAACGCCTCATCCAATTTTGTAACGAACCTGTTGACGTGGATTAATGGAGAGACCATACTAAGGGTATTTTTGTCTTTCAATTGCACACATTTCTTCCCCAAACACTTTTCCTTCAATTTCATCTTTCTGGGTCCAATTAAAAGACAAAATACCCTTTGTAGAGTTCCTCTATTAATCCATGCCAACAGATTCGTTACAAAATTGGATGGGGTGTTGACGGCAATTACCATATCGCACCAAGTACATTGGTTACATTTAGGATATTGTAATGTGATTGGTCAAATCGGTTACCTACGAATAGTACGGTGGTTATTCGGATAATTTTCCCCTTAATATTTGAATAGTCTTTCTGAGAGAAAGATCTAAAAAAGGAAAGTAAGACTATTTGAGTTGACTAGAGGGAGTGAAACTTAAGTAAATGGGATCTAAGGTAGGACTCATGACAAGAGTAGGGATAACTCTAAAACCATGAATTGTCCAAAGGCATAAAAAAAAAAATTTTTGATAAGTAAATATAATATTAAACACAACATCAATTCAGGTGATTGCACACAAGGAGTATACAAGACCAAAAGAATCAAATATTCAGATTTACAAACTATCCATAAAATTGACAAAAGAATCCCCTAAACACAACCCCACTTCAGAATACCCGAACTGAAGAGTCTGATGCACTTCTTTCTTTAGCCGATCGAAGTCTGTTATGATTCCTCTCCTTCCAAACGTTCCACCAAATCGCCAAGATAACTGAATCCCATCTTATGTATTAACTTATACTTTTGAAAGAAGCCCATCCATGAAGCAGTTGAAGAACATACCTAGGCATCGCCCTAGAAATACGGGAGTAAGAAAGAATCTCATAGATCCCTAACAACTAGTAGTGCATAAGCAAATGATTAACAAATTCCTCCTCTTTTTTGCACATGAAGCATCAATTAACTTAAACCCTCCCTCGAAACTTCCCATGCAAAGAGCTATACTAGGAGCCCATGACTTCCAAATTACTTTCCATGGATAGTGTCTCCTATCCTATTTTTAAGTACGAGTAAAAAGATTTCACTGAGAAAATTTTCCTTTTCGAACCATCCTTTAAAACTCTATCCTCCTTTGAACAGCATATAACATCTCGAATCGTCCCAAGGCATAAATTGAGTTGAGTGAGTGCATCTTGCTTAGTGCCTTGATTCACAAGGCAACTGTTGCGCCAATCCTAGTTGCTACCCTCGACAACATGGGAGAACATAAAAGAGTTACTCCCTTCATCCCAAAAAGAATGTCTCGTTTTAGCTTTTTGCTAAAATTAAGAAAGTTGACTTTTAGGTCATTTCAGGAGTACATATACACGAAAGCCCTATAGTCTCAAAACCATAAACTTGCAAGTGCACATTGGAACATGATCGTAAGCAAAGGTGACTTTAGTAACTTACTAACTACATAGAAAAGGGACAATCATTTTGGGACAAAAACTTTTCAAAAAGGGATACTCAAGTTGAGACAAAGGGTGTATCATCTCACTACAAACCCATGTGGCTCAAAACCTAGATTAATGTTGTTTATTTTTTTTAATAAGTAAATATAATATAAACACAGCGCCAAATTAGGAGACGCGTCCTTGTACACAGGGAGTATACACGACCAAAAGAATTAGATATACAAACGATCCATAATATTAACAAAAGAATCCCCTGAACATGACACCACATCAGAATGCCAGAAATGAAGAAACTGGTGCATTTATTTCTTTAGCCGATCGAAGTCTAACTCCACATTATCGAACACCCTATGATTCCACTCCTTCCAAACGCTTTGCCAAATTTCCAAAGGAATAGACTAGTTAGATGGTGTGACGATACGTAGTTGTGGAGATCCTTTCCTGTCTTGTTTAATTTAGCTACGAAGAAGGATTGCTTAGTAAATTCGATTTTGCATTTTGAGGATGGGATATAAACCTTGGAGCCCTATGTTTCGGAGAGATCTTCAAGATTAGGAGATGGACTCTTGCGTGCAGTTTTTTGATAGGTTATATTCTCAACCTGTGGGTCAGGGAGGATAGGATGGTATGGGTGGGTTCCAAGAGTAAGATTTTTTTTGTTAGTTCCTACGATCATATTCTATCTAATAGAGTAAGGACTGTGTTCCCTTCGAAAAGTATTTGGAAAGTGAAAGCTCCGAGTAGAGTATTGTTTTTTGCGTGGGAAGCTACTAGAGAAGCCATTCTTACACGAGATAATTTGTGGAAACGTCACTTTATCTATGCTAATGGTATTTCATGTGCAAAAGGTGTGTTAAAAATGTGAACCACTTGTTGCTCAATTGCCCGATAGTGACTATGATTTGGAATTCATTGCTCGGCTTTTTTCCTATTGCATGGGTGATGCCGAGATCAGTGAAGGAACTCCTTTTGAGTTGATTGTTGTATAAACGAAAAAGGAGAAGGGATAGCATTTGGCCCGATGTCCCGCTGGGTATTTGGTGGACTATTTGGAGGGAAGGAATAGATGGGTGGTTGAGAATGAGGAAAGGACGATGGACAAGTTAAAGGATGAGTTGCATCGTATTTTGTTTTTTTGGTGTGCCGAGGATACTAATACTTCTCACAAGCATAATTATTCTTTTGTCAATTGTATTAATAGCTTTTCTATAGATTAGTCCTTTTGTGTATATTGTATACTTCTAGTGTACAAGGATGCGTCACTTGGTTTGACGCTTTGGTATATAATATTTTACTTATCAAAAAAAAAAAAAAAGGAATAGACTTCAATCTACTATTTTTACTAATGGTACTGAAACCAGCCATAAAGCAATTAAAGAGAAGACCTAGGCATCACCCAAGAAATACAGCTACGAGTAAGAAAGAGTCCCATAAGTCCCTAGCAGCTCCGCAGTGCAGAAGCAAATGATTAACTGATTCCTCCTTTTTGCACATGAAGCACCAATTAACATAAACCCTCCCTCGAGCTCTCAAGTTGTCCCCGGTCAGAATTGTCTCCCTCAAAGATTCCCATGCAAAGAACATCACTCGACTAGGAGCCCTTGACTTCCAAACTACTTTCCAAGGATAGTGTCTCATGCCCTCATTTTTTAAGTATGAGTAAAAAGATTTCACCAAGAAAGTTTTCCTTTTCGAACCATCTCATACAACTCTTTCCTCCCCCAAACCTCCCCTCTGAACATCATAAAGCATTTCAAAGAATCTAGAAATATTGCCAATCTCCCAATCATGTAGATTTGTACAGAATGAGGGTCTCCAAGAATTCACCCCACTAGAACACTCCACCACAGCACTCTGAAGAGAAACTTCTCTGCACCGCTTATCCTTCCAAAATCTCACCTTCTCCCCATTTTCAATGTTAAAGGAAACCTGACTTTCAAAGAATTCCCATACTTTCATAATGCCTTTCCAAACCCTTGACCCGTAAGAGCAGGAAACTTCCATCGGGAACCACAAACAATAAGTGCTGAGAACTATCAATCCAGGTAGCAAACGAAGCAGTGGAACTGGAAAAAAGATAAAGATGAAGGGAATGATAAAACAAAAAAAAGTAAGTACCATGATTGGGAGATGGAGAGCAGCATTTTGTGGAGCAAGTGAAGAAGGCATCTTGTCGTCCGCAAGAGACTGCACTGGTGCGTTTGATGCTAGAGAAAGAACTAGAACAGACCTCTTCTGCTTAAGGATAATAGAACTGGGTGGCGGTGGTGGTGGCGGCCTTGTACTAGTGGCTGAAAATGGGAACAGGTTTTGCTGTCGTCCAATTGAATTCATTGTTACATGTGCGATGAACGCCATTTCTCCCCCTGTTTTTGTACTGTTGGATTCTAAATTTACGAATTTGGGAATAATTTAAGTAAGCAATTGGGAGTGGAGTGGAGGAGAGAGTCAGCCAATGACAGAGAGAGAGATAGGGAGAGAAATGAGAGGCAAAATCACTACCTCTTGATTTGGAAGACGGCGGCGTTCGGCGGTTCTGCCACTGGTACGGCGAAACGACTATTGAGAAGATTTTATCCACCTAAATACCTCTTTTAACATTTTGACTCCGTTTGTTTCACGGAATTTCTGGAAAATAATTTCCAAAAAATCAAAAGATTTTATTTTTCAGGTATTTGGTAAATTTTTTTAAAATATGTTAGAAAATATTTAATGGTGTTTAGCAAACATACGAAAAATATCACGGAAAATAATATATGAATAAATATAAAAATAAAAATATAAAATAAACAATGTTTAGGATGTCCCTAGAAAATCAATAAGGACCATCTTTTTTTAATATGGTCCATCTTTTTTTAATCTCATAATTACAAACACTCCCTCCGTCCCTAAATAATTGTTCTGCTTGACCCGGCGCACAGTTTAAGAAAAAGTAATTGACTTGATTATTTATATTGGTTTAATGTGTAGTTTCCTTTAATGTCCATGTATATGTGGCAATTAATTAAAGTAGAGTGAAAAAGTAAGGGTGAAGTGGTAAAAGTGATGTTCTAAAAAGGTAAGTTTCAAAATTGACAATTATTTTGGGACGGACGAAAAAGGAAAGGAGGACGATAATTTAGGGACGGAGGGAGTAATTTTTTTGATAATTGATAAGAAAAAAAAACATTTCAAAATAGAAAATAGACAATATTTAGGATGTCCCTAGAAAATGTTACAGAAAACTATATATGAATAAATACAAAAAATATATATTCTAATATTAATGCACATATTAAATATAAAATAGTGTTGAACTTTAAGTAATTTTTCTTTAGTAGCCCTCAATTTATCATTAGTGGAGTCAAATCAATGTCTATTTTTTTTCAATCTCACAATTACAAATAATTTTTTGATAATTGATATGAAAAAAACGTTTTAAAATAGAAAATTGACAATGGTTAAGATGTTTCTAAATAATATAGGTGACACTAATTTTAGAACGTAGTAAGCATTTATTAAAATTATAATTTATAAATAGTATGCACAAACTTTATTTATATTTATAAACAATTTATTTGTTGATTTAAATATTGTGTGTAAGTAAATATGTCCAATTGTGAAAGAAGGCGGAGGGTGCCCGAACATTTGGAAAATAACTTACGGAAAATGAATCTTTAAGTCATTTTCCGGAAAAGAAGCCTTCATTTTTCGTTGACTCGGAAAACCTTTTACGTTGAGTGCATTTTCCTAAGGTTACCAAACACCGGAAAATGAGGAAAACGTTTTTCGGAAGTCATTTTCCGTGAAACAAACAGAGCCTTAACTAGTACTTTTACCTGTGTCGATGGCACGGCGCCGGTATATTTCAAATATTTCAAATTACAAAACTTACAATTTTTTTAAAAAATTTATTTGTACACAAAATTACGTGCATAAAATTAGTGGGTTTGGTGGATGAAGGATTAGCGGCCACCAACCGTAAATAGTAGGGGGAGTTGGAGAGAGAGAGTAGTAGTTACTTAACCGCCATTCACACATGTGAATTCAGGGAGTGATGATGACAGTAGGATCTCAGTAAAGGAATCAATCTCAGCCGCTCTTTATCTTTTGTCAATCGTGAGTGTGCGACTATGAGTTGTATTGTATTATAGATAGATGCTCATTTATAGTACATACTAGCGGATGTTTTATAAAATATCTGTTACACACTTGCATATATTTTATAAAATATTCGCTACACACTAGCGAATGTTTTGTCAAACATCTGCTAGGACGTAGCGGATATTTTATAAAACATATGCAAGTATATAACAAACATTTTGTCCAAAATAAAAAAAAATGCAAATCAACTGTTTTTTATTCGTAATTGAAAATAAAAAATAAACTGAATCAAAATCAATCCAATTAACATGTGATATCATGTCTTAACAATGGAAAGCGAATCAATAATGATACGTAATTAAAATTACATGAAGGAGAGGAGGGTAGTATAGTTTAAATATGTTGAGGGGTAGTGAAGTAATTTTACCATTTAAATGGTGTTATTTGGTATTACAGGTATCCTGATTCAAAACACCTAAACGTAACGTCTAAACCCCTAAACGTAACATCATTTAATACATAAAATGACATATATATCCCTAGCAACATTTACACATTACTCACTCCTCCATTAATTCTCTAAACCAACCAACACCCCCTCTCATACTCCCATTTCCAGTGCTCTCTCTCGTCTCCCTCTCTCTGTGTGCATCAAATCATATTCCTTAACCCATCTCCCTCTCTTTTTCTGTTCTCCCCCTCCACTGCCGTCTCTCACTCCCCATAAATCATCATATATCTTCTCTCCCACTCTCACATCTCTCTTCTCTCTCACTTTCACTCCAATCAGCCTCCATCTCTCTCAATCTCTCAAAACCGAGCACGGAGTGAAAGAAGAGAGGAGCTGTACAATATTTCAATTTCCAGGTATCTCAATCTCTCACACCTCTTATGTTTCAATTTGTTGTTGAAGAAGATGGGCAATCTGCACGTTTTTTTTTCAATTTTGCGTGAAAGAACCGCTAGGGCACAACGGATGTATTCAACAACTACCACGACTCACCAGCGGTAGTGGCATAAAACATTCGCGAATTTGTAACGGATGTTTTATACCACTACCACTGGTGAGTCGCGGTAATTGTTGAATACGTCTGCTGGTGAGTCGCGGTAGTTATTAAATACATCCGTTGTTCTGTAGCGGTCATAATGTACGAAAACCGCTATATTGTAGCGGTTGTTTTGATTTTTTATTTTTTCTAAACGTGTTTTTTTTTGGAACAAAAGGTATGTGATATATATATATATATATATATATATATATATATATATATATATATATATATATATATATATATATATAACTTAAGTTTTCATTGTTTTTTTGAAATAGAACCAAAAGTGGGAGATGGTTTGTGTTTTTTTTAACATTAATTTTTTTTAAAAAAAGTTATGTAATAGATGTAATATGTGTGTGTGTGTGTGTGTGTGTGTATATATATATATATATATAATGTTTTATAGATAACTTATCACTTCATAACTTAACTTGTATTTATTTTTTTTGTAATAGATGGAACCCGGCGAGGGAAACGTCCAGTACAGGCAGAGGATCTCGGTAGAGTATGTAACAAGGTTGTAACTGCTTCAGAATGTAGGAAAGTTGCTAATCAGTCACATATAGCCACTAATGAGAGGGATGTGGGGATGAGGGTGCTTATACGCGGACCCCCGTTCACGGGGATGATAGGAGGAGTCTAGACCCCATCGATATTCCATTTGAGCCTCCTTATAATGTTCCATTAAGTGGGAAAGGGCATTCACTTATTACGAGAGAGGATGAGGAGATAGAAGTCTCATTAAACATGATGGGTGTCATGAGTGGCATGATGGGTGGTATGGGTGGCATGAGTGGTATGGGTGGAATGAGTGGCATGGGTGACATGAGTGGCATGGGTGGTGTGGGTGGTAGTGGTATGGGTGGTACTGGTGCGAGTGGTAGTTCGAGGATGTTACACGGGGCGTGGGAAGGGTCCGATAAATGCTGCTGTATTTACTGCACTACGAGATAGACAACGGTTAGTTGATGAAGAGAGTGATGAGGATGAAGATTTGGGTTTGGGTTTTGGTCGGCAACAGAGAGAGGGTCGAGCACATAGTAGAGGCAGCGTAGGAGGTCGTGGTGATGATGACGATGGTGCTTCAGACAATGAAGTGGATGTGTATGGTTGGATGTTGACGGAGCCACATGGAGGTGGACCTGAGAACACAAAGTTACTTACTGGATTTCGTGGTCATATTGCATCTGCAATATGGAATGACGAGGTAATTTATTATATTGACAATGATAGTATTTACTCAAATTTATTAAATTGACTACGTAGTATTGTTTTAATATTGATGAGGGATTATTTCATTATGTTCAACATGAGAGGCCAGTATTGAGTTGCCATAGCTCAGTGGACCGCCGAACAACATTGCCTTGGACTATAAATGATATGGAGACTATTCAGTGGATCACTAGGAGTAACTTGGGACAATTGAGGGAGTGTATGTTACAACACTTGAAAATGCCATTGATATCAGCCTTTGTGGAAAGATGGTAGCCGGAAACCAACAATTTCCATTTACCGTTCGGGGAGATGACGCTGACGTTACACGATGTGCATTACATTTTACAGATTCTAGTGGTCGAGAAACACATTTTGGCAAGTACCAAGTTCGCCCAGATCAAGTCATCTCTAGCCATTCTCCTGCGTATGCCTCCTACCAAGGTGGACAGTGAGGTGAAGGGAAATGGTATTAGATTTTTGACATTGCAAAAATATTTGGGTGGCGAGACTGTTTTAGCTCAACCGAGGACGATTGGTTATTTGTTGTGGTTGATGGGGACGATGTTGTTTATGGACAAGTCGTCAAACCGGGTAAATGTTCATTTTTTACCGTATGTGATGGATATATCCTTGATATGCCCAATCACACTTAGGGTGAAGCGACTTTATCCTTTATATACCGTCAGCTCGGTATAGCTTCGAGGATTGGTTGTAGACAGATGGCTGGGTGTTTGTCTCTACTACAGGTATAAAAATGAATTGTGTATACACTGTAAAATTTAAATTATTTTATTCATCGCTATTTTATTTGATGCTATTTTATTTGACACTATTTTATTTTATTGTAGGTTTGGATCTATGAATACTTTCCTCAATTCAGACCAAGTTGTTCAGCGACATGGACCCCTCAGGAGCCATACGCTAAGACATGGACCTCTTCTCTCGGTGAAAGAAGAAATGATTCCGAGACTCTGTTGGAGTATCGTAGAGTCCTCGATCGGATGACTGTTGATGCCGTGAGTATTTATCATTTATAAATAATGTATCAAATAAAAGTTTGAATATTTATATTAATATTTGTTTTTCCAAGTTATTTGGACTCCTTTTACACGTAGGCCATCACAGGAGGTGCCGATCAGTTTGTTCTCGGACATAATTCATTACCGTAAAACCATTGAGCCATACATGTCCGATCGTTGCTTAAGACAGTTTAGATATATCCAAATAATTCCCGGCCATATATTCCAGCCGACGAAGATTTATAGAGGTCCAAAGTCGTTGAAGTACATTTGTGTCCACGATGAGATGCTTCACAATTTCTAACAATGAGAGCATCATTTTATAAACCCTAAGAGGGTCGGATCGAGGGGAGCCAACATTCCGTCTGCCACCATAGATGGTAACGAGCAGTGGTTTCGGGAACGGACACATTATCGTGTGACGCCGCCGGTTGATGATGATGATGACACTAAGGTGATGGGGGATCATCAACCATCGTGGATCACCCATGATCGCGTGCAACCGTCACATAGGTTATCCCAAAGGCCTTCTCATCCATTGAGAGCCGCATTTGGGCGTAGATCGGCTGAGGATCGAGTCGTAGCTGTATTTCCTCATCTTATGGCACTCCATCGTTCTAGGCGCTTAGGGCACTACTGTTGACTAAATTGTTCAACAGTTTGAGGATGTATTGTGATATACTTTATGTTTGTGTGATATACTTTATAGTTGATGTCGTATCGCTGTGATGTATTTGTTTTGACAGCATTGTTAGAAAAGTTTATGTCGTATCGTTATGATGCATTTACTGTTAAACCCCTAAACTATTACAAAAAAACAATTAACCCCTAAACTAATGAAAAAATAACAATGAACCCTCCTAAACTGTTGAAAAATAACAATTAACCCCTAAACTATAGAAAAAATAATAATTAACCCCCTAAACAATTGAAAAAATAACAATTAACCTCCTAAATTATAAAAAAAATAACAATTAACCCCTAAACCTATTGCAAAAATAACAATTAACCCCTTAAACTATAGCAAAAATAACAATTAACTCCCTCAAACTATAGCAAAAATAACAATTAACCCCATAAACTACTGAAAAAATAACAATTAACCCTTAAACTATTTCAAAAATAACAACTAACCACCTAAACTATTGCAAAAAAAACAATTAACCCCCAAGCTATTGAAAAAAATAACAATTAACTCCCTAAACTATAGCAAAAATAACAATTAACACCCTTAAACTATAGCAAAAATAACAATTATCCCCCTTAAACTATAGCAAAAATAACAATTAACCCTTAAACTATTACAAAAAAACAATTAACCTTGTAAACTATTGCAAAAATAACAATTAACCCTCATAATCTACTATACAATAGAGCTCAGTGGGATAAAGAGCGGCTGAGATTGATTATTTTTACTTATATCAAACGGTTGTAATTTATTCCGCCTGACACATGTGTCCCCCTGAATCAGGACTGTCAAGAAGATTCCTAATATAATCTAAACTGTTTTTATCTCATATATAAATCTCATCTAAGCTGTTTTTATCTCAACCTAATCTAACCATTTCCTATTCACGTTTTTCTTCCTAAATCTCATCTAAACTGTTTGTATCTTAACATAATCTAACTGTTTCCTATTCACGTTTTTCTTCCTACGTTTTTATTATATTGATTTATTTGAATACTAATACCGTCCTATACTGACATCGTCTCATACTGGAGCCGTGCCATAGGCACGGGCACAAAATCCAGTTAATTAATGTTTTACATCATATAAAGTGAAAATTTAATTTTTAACCCTCTACACTAAGGTAATTAGTAAATCAATCATGCTAAATTGGCAGCCAATGTCGTATCGTTAGGTGAGCTGAATCTTCCTACCTCGGAATAATGGGTAGACGAGGTAGGGGACTTGAAGGCTTCATCCCAAGTGCTATGAAGTGCATTAAATTCACCCACCCAAAGTCAATACTTGTGGTCCAGGGTTGTGGCGGTTGTCCATCAACAGACCGAGCTTGCAACGGTAACCATGTATTGCAATCGATCGATATATTAGACAAACAAGTCACAATCCTTTGAAACTGTGTAGCAATGATGAACCCGAGTATGCCTAGATTCAACCAATGCTCAGTTGGAGCCGAAGAGGTATGTCAATTCAGACATACCAACGATCCTTCAATGTCACCTTCCAAGAAGTTGATGGCTGAGTAGAAGTCCCAGTAGTCAGTAAGTTCTTGGATCAAGTCATAACGCACCTGATCCCATTTTTCTTCGTCGTGATAAATAAAGTGGGCAATAACTCGAAAACCAAAATTTCCATCTGCATTGACATCTATAACACTTGATATGAAAGTGATCATCAATGGTGGAAGGTGAGAGGCGTATGGAATGAAATTACCCGTTGATGCTAATCAACTATGTCATTTTCCTCTTCCTCTACCTCTACCGTTACTTTTGCCTCCTGATTCTCTTTTTGGTTGACGGTTAGCATGTTCGTAACATATTTAGGTGAAAATAATTATAAACATTAAAGCATAAATCATTTACTATAAAGAAATCTAAAAAGTAATATGATGTAAACATTTAACATTTTTAAACATGAGAGGTCTCTCTTTGTGGAGTTCTTCTTTGGATTCCCTTTGTGTCGCACTATTTCTGGTTCAGAAATGTTAGTTGGGGGATGTAAAATATCAAAAAACTGTTTAGCATAGTGATATTGTTGCGATTTAGGAGTCCCGTCCATATTTGATAAAAGTTTTTTTTTTTTTTCAAATCAGCTGCAGATTCCCTTGGTGTACTTATATCTTGAACTTCGCCCATAGACAATGTCCTCCAAAACACATGGATATCATGGGGTTCAATCATGACATTTGTCTATTACATGTGCCACATTTCACAACTACACGGTAAACCGTAACTTATCCTCAACAAACACCCACACTTCTTAGAATCACCCTCAATTGGCTCGTCTATACACTGTGTTGATATAAGCGATCATTGTGCTTGTTACAAATTAGTAAATATATAAGTGTCTTGCTGTTTTAAGTAATTCGATTCCATGATGGAGTTAATCCATATTATGATAGTATCCATGTGCAAAAAGCAGCGTCAACAAAAAGGGAATAATATACATGTTTTTATAGGAAAATCGTGTGTGATTGGTTCTAGAGTTCAGGAAGATATATCAGAGATGTAACTTTATGTTTTGTAGAGGTAAAATAATGAAGTCATTTATACCATCAGACTTGAATTGTAGTCAAACTGAAGGGAAGACCCTTATACTGTCTCCTAAGTGACTCTATTAACTCTTGACCTTTTCATTGAAGAACATAAACCCCATTGAGAAATCCTTATCATGACATTGTAAGCTGAACTCAAGCTGGTTCAAATGGCATGTTACTTGGTAGCAATGACTTGATAACATACCCCTATTGCTTAGTTTTAGACACCATTTAACTGTGCCTCGACTCCTTCCGTCAGTCATAAATACATATATCCTTAAGGATATAAAATCATTTGTTCAGTATAGTATGGACCCTCAGTCACATAATCAGTTGTTGCAGATCTTTACGACACATATTGGGTGTTGCAAATTATTAGTGTCATATATAGGCAATTATATATGGATCATAAACCTGATGAATTTGTCTGATATGTTGCAAGTTATGTGAATGAAAACGGTTGAAGTCTTTGAAATACAAGGATAAGAGAATAGCCTTTTATAGTTTTAAAAAGACTTTTAATTTCTTTATACACATTTATGGGTCTTGCTGACAAGTGCCCCTATGAAACTTGTGAGAGTTTCCTAATTTGGAAATTTATCACACTGGGAACCATTACCAATCATTGGGGATTGTCTCAAATGCTTTGGGAATGGTTTTCAGTGAAACTATATCTATTAATGGAAGCTTAATAAGTTCCATAGGGTCACTTTTTTGCATATATACGTATGAATATTGTGTTTAACAAGTCATGACTTCACTGCATCAATGATCAAATTATAAGACTTTGTGCTCACTGTTATTGCTATAGGTAGCGTAGTGTTGAATCTTACACATAATTATATTTGCTTAAAATCATTCCACTTGATTGTCAGCCAAGAAATTTAAGTTATCTTTGGTCAGTCCGAAATTATTTTGTCAGCCATTCACTTTAGTTGACCTTAATATATTTAGTGTCAGTTTGTCTTTCCTTATTTGATTGATCATATACTTGTACTGACACTTTCCTACTTTGTGTTTTTGGTAGATATTCTGCTAGATAATATTTCACAGGATCTTTTGAGATCTTGCATCTGCCAAACACATTTTCAAATTCAAAATGTGTTCCTAACGGGTTACTCTTGAAGACTATCTATAAATACCAACTGGAAGCATTCTTGAAGACAACAATTTTTACACAGAAGTCTAAAGTCAATATACTTTCAAGAAATTTCTCTGTAACTTAGTCTTCTCAAAAACATTAGCTAGATATTCTTCTTTGATTAATTTTCTTCTAGTTATTGTTTTAGACAAACACTGAGTGATTCTACTTCATATCATTTGAATTCAGTCAGTTTGTCTCACGAGTTTGATTATTTCTCAATCATTCTCCACAAACACCAGTCTTTTGTTATACACTGATCCATTAGAGATCAAATAGATTTTTAATAAAATTAGTGCACTTCAAAAATCCAAGTCTGACCAACTTGGTAGTGGACGTAGCAGTTTATCTGTGAACCACTTCAACTGATTTGTCAGCCGCTTCTTATACTCTTGCAAATTGACTCAACACTTAAGAAGTTTTTCAACTGATTAAGTGTCAGTCAGTTAACAACAATTGTTTCCTTAATTGTTCAGTTAATTTGTATTTAACTATCTTCTCTATATTCAGTGATTAACTTTAAAAACAACTTCTTTTGAAAAACAGTTGTGTCAGCCAGCTGACCAACTTTCATCAGCATAGACATTTTCAAAAGTGTCTGACCAATTCTTGATTGACTAAAAACTAAGTTTTATCTTTCAAGTTTTACATCAACCCTCAAAGCTTTTAAAGGCTATTCACATAATACCTTATGGCTATTTACACATAGTCTTTACAATAGATGACATTTCATAATACTATGATTAAGTTGATGTAATTTTAAACAAAGTAGAAGCATGTTTCTAGTTGTCATGATAGTGGTCAGTAATTTATAAAATGTTTACATGTGTTTATCCAAAGTTGGAACATTATTACTTTTGAGCTTTTATCTAGTACTCAATCGATCACGCTTTACTCCATCGCTTGCGTCCACTCCATCGTGTGCGTCCAACTCCATACCACCATATAAACCTTGGATATCATGTATATATGACTTGTAGAGCATGAATTTCTTCGACATTTTATCTTGTGATGCTCTCATGACATAGATACACATCTCTCGTCTTTTAGTAAATCCTTATTGGGACTTATTGATGGTTTAACAGCTCATTCAAAATTCCTTGGTACGCTTTCCCAGTTTACTAATAATATTCGCGAGGAAGTTTGATGCATTACCAACTTTGTTGGTTCGAAATGTATCATCTTGACACCATGGTTGTAAACGTGAAACTAGAATACAACAATTTCAATTACAAAGTTCTGTGTCACCCTAAATAATAGAAGACCAAACATTTAGGCGTTGGAAGTTCTTTATTGATTACATTTTCGGTTACTTGTTTATCCGTGTTGTATCTGATTTTTTCCTTGATCAGCAAACTATAGCTATGTTATTAATAAAAGAAATCTCACAGACTCCAAAAAGAGAAACCAAAACCATTTTAAATTAAAAATTATCCTTTAACTGACTTCTTCTCAGCTTTGTCGTTCTTCTCTTTATTTATTTATTTATGAATAATAATTGTAAAAAATATTTTAAAAATTAGAGATTAAGTGTCTTTTTTTTTTTTTTTTTAATAATCTTCTGGTGTTTGGGAAACATGGTCAAGTGTAAAATATCATGTAGATCAAAGGGAATAGTCCTGTGTGGTATTACTTATGGATTTAAAGTCTGTAAGCATTTTCAGGAAAATGAAATTCTCTTCTTTCTCTTTTATCGTAGTCTCATCTTTTAAAGTTCAATTACCTTCATTTGCTTGAAGAAATATATATGCCTATGATATTTCGTGGCTCATTTTCTACATATCAACCAAACACCGGAGCCTATTAGACTTCACATGAAAAAGACCCAAAAAAGGACTCTGCCGTGGTATCATATACATATTGTGTGTGGGTTTGTTTGGGATCTGACTGGTTTTGTATCTAAGATTCAGTTATATTTAGATCCTAATTTACAGTTCTTTATCATTGGATATGCATCGATATTTGATAAATATGTGGGGTCAAAAATATATCTATTCCTTTCTTAGATGTTAATAATTGTTGTTTGATTAATTACATATTTTTACAATTTAGACGATGTTACGTCTGGTATTTTAGGTGTTACATTTAGTGTCGATCTCCACCATTTCCTTATTTTTTTTGGGTGGGGATAACAACACCCCAATTCTCTATTTTTACACCCCACTTTTTTCCCACATCTCACTAGGGGTAGCAATTTGAGGCACGACACGATTGACCGACACGAACACGGCACGAAATTATAGGGTTTGGGCTAGGGCTTATCGGGTTCGAGCCGTTATAGGGCCAGCACGATAAAACACGATAAAAAATAGGTTGTAATTGGGTTGGCTTGATAAACACGGTAAGACACGATAAGACACGATAACTAAAATATATATGTTTTAAAAATATATTTTTAAAAATTTACTAGGGGTTATTCACTTCTTTCGAACTATTTTCATGATTATTTCATAGTTTTATCATTTGAAAATTTATGACTTTTAAACTACTTGACTATTTATATTAATAAATTTTCAAAATATGTATTAAAAAATCAAAATTATATATTTTATAATGGTTATTGGGCTTAACGTGCTTAACGGGTCTGACTAAATAAATCGTGCTTTTTTGCTTATCGTGCCTATCGTGATGTGCCGTGCTTTTCGTGTTTTTATCGTGTCGTGTTCGGGTTTCAATATTAGACACGATAAGCTTATCGTGTCGTGTTCGTGTTCATGCTTATCGTGCCGGCCCGATAACAACCCAACACGACCGATTTGCCACCCCTACATCTCACTCTACACCCCACCTAACTACCAATTTTACCCCTCCCACATCTCTCCACACCGTCTTCCTCCCTCAGCCGACAACACCTCCCTCTTCCTCGCATTCGTCTTCCTCCCTCAGCCGGCAACACCTCCCTCTTCCTCGCGTTCGTCATCCTCCCTCCGTTTTGCATCCCTCCACTTCCTACCTCCGTTCATCTTCCTTCCTCCGTTTTGCGTCCCTGGTCTTCCTACCTCCGTTCTGCATCCATTCGTCACCGGCACCTGCAAATTCCATCTCCGATGCCGGGGCATCTCACATTGGTCGAACACAAATAAGAGTGTTTGACTCATGGTGGCCGAACCAACCTCAACCATTTCGATTTATGGTGGCCGAACCGATCTCTGTCATTTCATCCCTCCATGACCGAACAATATCAGAGCATAGGAGGTTGGTTTTTACATATTTTCACTCGATAACATTTATGTAATATTTTCAAATGGGGTGTAGAAATAGAATTTTGGGATATGGTTATCCCCGCCCTATCTTTTTTTGAAGGTAAACCTTTTGGACGGTAGGTACAATGCTGGGGTATTTAACACGGCCACAGTCCACTTGGGTCTTGCCAACTGATTCCGAGTCAGTCATCCGTACACACATGAGAAACTGGAGCGCGCAGAAAAGATGGAGAAGCGGGAGGATTTGAATTCAATATTGGAATATTTGCCGGTGGTTCTCCGGTCATCGTCGCTGTTCTGGCCATCTCAAGTGGTCGAAGCCCTTAAAGCCTTGTCCAGAGGACCCGATCACAGCAAGGTTGATTCCGGCGAGGTACTTTTCCTTGCCATATCTGATCTCAGGCATTCCCTCAACCTCTCCAGCTACGAACTCGCCGTCTCCACCGCCGACGGTTTCTCCCTCTACTTCGACGATGTAATCTACTCTATCTTTACTAATCCTTCATTCAATTTTTTAAAATAAATATTGTTTGTTTAATTCACGACAATCAATTGAAAATTTGGAATCACCGAGTGAAAAAATTGATGTTTGTTTGGTGAAATCAGCTGATTTCGCGTGCTGAAGCCGGGAAATGGTTTGGACAAGTCTTGCCGGTGTTGGCGAGTTTGCTGTTGAGACTGCCGTCTCTGCTGGAAGCTCACTATCAGAAGGCTGATGGCGTTATTTGTATTGACGGAAGACGAATAGAGGGACTCCAAACCGGTCTTCGCCTGTTAGACTCGCAACACCCTGGCATTGTTCTCCTCAGCCAGGTGTGCATGTGTATAAACTGTATTTTTGGTCATGTCTAAGTATTTGGTTTAGTTTTTTTTCTTTGAATTATTTTGATTTCTATAGTCATTGGTATCAATTATTGCACCAATTTTAGCCAGAACTAGGTCTATTAGGCCGGCGTTCTATATTCATTTGTAGTCCCTTTGTCCTGTATCAAAAACTAAAGTTCTATTTAGACCTTTTGAACTCAACTTAGATTAGTTTTTGAATGCTGTTTGGTGTAGTATTAGAATCAGCATATATTCTGTAAATATTTGTTTCCTTTTATATATCCCACTAATAATATGGGATCACATCAGGCATTATCCCATTGATGAGGGATCACGTTAGTTTAGGCTTATAATTTGCTAGTCTTTAGTCATTCCTTTTGGTATATTTATGCCTATAGCTCTGCATAACTAGAATACAAGAAAACCCATTTCATCATTTTGATCACTCCTCCATTATTGTCAAACTTTTTTATCCAATTTAGTAAGTACATTTGTTTACTTCTTTTTTAAAATTAGTAATGTTATTTTATGTAGCTTCTCTAAAATCCAAGGGAGTGTTTCTAATTATACTCTAAAAATCCGTTAAGTTGTCTTTGAAAAGTCTGACTTAGACTTTTGGACAAAGTATTGGTTCTCTATTTGTCTGCCATCCTAAAATATGTAACTCTGGTCTTTTAAAAGCTTTGGTCCCTTCATTCCACCAGCCTCATTATAAAGGAAAAAGAAGGCATCCAAGAACATAGGTTTTATATATATTTGACGTATCATTGATCAAAATGAAAAAGAATAATGCCATAAAAGTGGATTCTCAAGAAAGTAAGCACCAAGCAGTGACGAAGCTGGGGATCACATGGGCGGAGAAGTTTTATGCTCCTTTTGTCACAAATTTTAGTAAAATTGCAAAAGTACATAATTAGGAAAAAATGTTTTACTATAATAACTAAAACTTGTACAAATAAATTTGAACATAAAGTTATACACATTTAGGAATGTAGTAAAGTAAAAGACTTATGAATGCAATGTCAATAGGCTTTCTTGAGATAATAATTAAAATGGGGGCATAGTTGAAGAAAGCGGAAAGCGAGAGGCGGGCGAGGCGCAAAAAAGGCGCTCACAGAATAAATATCAAGGAAATATATGTATATATATATATATATATATATAACTTAACAAATCTCAATAAAACATGTCATGAGTGATGAAACTAAGTTAACAACATAATATTAATAACACAAATTTCATCATTCGTAGTTGAAATTCCAAAGCATTAGATGAACTTAACTTAAATTCCAAACAAGAAAATAGATAGTCATTAAAGCAAATGAAAATAAAGACATGCAAAAGAGAACTAAAGTCATGAAATGTAATAATTAACAACTAACAACAAGCTAAATTTCCACAGCATCTATCTCATCGTCATCTCCATAATTTTCATCATCCTCATTCAAAGGCATAGGTGCAAAAAGGCGCAAAAAAGGCAAAAAAGGTGCTCGTCGCCTGGTCTCACTCTTTCCAGGTGACAACCCCTCGCCTCCTCTCGCCTTAGGCGCAAAAGGTTTGCGGCGCTCGCCTTTTTAAACTATGAATGGGGGGGAAAGAATTGATTGGCAAATGGACTCTTGACATACTTTGATCATATGTAAGCGTGTTTTGATTGTTGGTTGACCAACCTCTTGGATTTTCGTAGTAACTATTGTCATTTAGGCTCCGTTTGTTTCACTGAAAATGACTTTTGGAAAACGTTTTCTTTATTTTCCGATGTTTGGTAATCTTAGGGAAATGTAGTCAACGTAAAAGCTTTTCCGAGTCAACGGAAAATGAAGCCTTCTTTTCCGGAAAATGACTTACTGATTTATTTTTCGTAAGTCATTTTCCGAATGTTCGAGCACCACTCCGCGCCCTTCCACAATTACACATATTTACATACACACAATATTTCACTCAACAAATAAATTGTTTGAGAATATAAATGGAGTTTGTGCACATTATTTATAAATTATAATTTTAATAAATACTCACTACGTCCTAAAATTAGTGTCTACTATATTATTTAAGGACATCCCCAACATTATCCATTTTATTTTTTAAAACATTTTTTCATATCAATTATCAATTTTTTTATTTGTATTTGTGAGATTGAAAAAGATGGACCTTATAGATTTGATATCATTAATGATAAATGGAGGGTTATTAAAAGAAAATTACTTAAAGTTCAACAGTATTTTATATTGAATATGTGTATTAATATTAAAATATACTTTTTGTATATAATTATATATTGTTTTCCGTAACATTTTTCGTACGTTTTCCAAACACTTGAAAATATTTTCCGGCATATTTCAAAAGATTTACCAAACACCTTAAAATGAAATCATTTTCCGTGAAACAAACGGAGCCTTATATTGTTTTACCTTTAGAAGGGTAATGTTGTTGGCTACAGTCCATTAGAATTAGGTTCCATCTCTATGTTATGCAATTCACGGAATACTTACTTCATTGATCTCAATTGAAGAGTTACACATTCCTTTTCAGTTCTCAATTAAAGGGTGCGTTTCCACTTCAGGAAACTATTTTTTAACATAATATCTTGAATACCCTTTACATTTGTGGTTGAGAATATCACGTCATATCAAGTAAATTAACTCTAAATTGTGACCACACAATGATTGGGTATATTAGGAAGTTAGCGGTTGTTCAACATATTTCTATATTTGCGCAATTAGTCAAAGTGTACCTCTTCAATTGGGATGGAGGCTACAGTCCATCTCTATGTTGTTGGCTACAGTCCATTAGAATTAGGTTCCATCTCTATGTTATGCAATTCACGGAATACTTACTTCATTGATCTCAATTGAAGAGTTACACATTCCTTTTAAGTTCTCAATTAAAGGGTGCGTTTCCACTTCAGGAAACTATTTTTTAACATAATATCTTGAATACCCTTTACATTTGTGGTTGAGAATATCACGTCATATCAAGTAAATTAACTCTAAATTGTGACCACACAATGATTGGGTATATTAGGAAGTTAGCGGTTGTTCAACATATTTCTATATTTGCGCAATTAGTCAAAGTGTACCTCTTCAATTGGGATGGAGGGAGCATGCTATATTAGCATGTTGCATATGCTCTTTGCAGATAATCTTTGTGATCGTTAATGCCTAGGTTTGATATTTATGGTTGATGGTTATCTTTGTGATTTATTTAGATGACCTTTTTATTATGAACCAGGAACTAATCGGCGCCCTTCTTGCATGCTCGTTGTTTTGCTTGTTCCCCAACAGTCATAGAGGTGCCAAACATCTTCCAACGATCAACTTTGATAATTTATTTGCGTATGTGTTCAGCAGCAGTTGTCATCTATTTTTGCCCTTAAACCATCTTATGCATCTATCGTATTATGTGAGTATAGTGACGTGTGATTCCTCATGCTATCGTTGATAGTTGATTCATTTTACATATGTTGTGCATAAAGTTGCTGCATCATATCATCAAATTTCGGAATGCATTTAATTGGCATTACGTGGTTGGTTTATGGTTGTACAATTTTCAAAAGATTGTTGGTATCATCAGTGTTTGGTTAGATGTATCCATGACTTCACAAATTTGGCTGTATCCCCGAAAGGTATTAGTCCTTCGACCCGATATGATAGTTCCCTATTCCATTTTGGGATGTCCCCCAATAATAATCCCTTTTGTTTTTAGATATATACTCCCTCCGTTCCGGGTAAAGAGTCCCCGTTTGAAAGTCAAACTCTTTTTAAGAAAATGATATTTTTAGTAGTTCATTAGTAATAAAATGATACTTTTACGCCTTAATTTTTGAAAGTGAACTCTTTAAGTGAAACATCCCTAAATGGAATAGTGAACTCTTTTCCTGGAATGGAGGGAGTATGTATTTTTAAAGCCAGTAGGCTACTCAACTCAAGTAGCCTGATTCCCAATCACTAGGGGTGGCTACATGAATCTATGTCCACCATTTAGTTTGGCCCAAGGCAAGGTTATCACACGTGCCACACTATTGTGACATTGTCTATAGTACACTAATCAATTTGAGATGGGAAAAAATGGGTCATGAAGCAGGGTGTTCATCTGGGACACATCGACAGATCTTATGTGGTTCACACCTGTATATGCACAGTTTTTTTCTTGAGTATATGAAATATAAGAGGTAATTTTTTTTGATAAGTAAAATATAAGAGGTAATTTACAATGACTTGACATGTTTTATGGTTTTAGTAGGGCCAAAACATTTTGGCTCCAGTACTAATAGATGTATCACTATGTAACTAGCTTGAGTAGGCATCGACTATTATGAATGTGCAAAGCTTGTTCTGTAATGTGGATAATTGTTTAATTTGTTTATGAATGTGTAAGTAAAAGATAGGAAAGGAGAAAGTAAGAAAGTTTGATTCCACCAAAAAAAAAAAATCATATTTATGCCCAAATTAGTGGGTATAACAAGTCAATACAATTTACTTGGGTAGAGGGTATAAGCAGAATAAGAAAAGGACCAGTAGGTGTGTGAGCTCCTAACTCTTTCCCTGTCGGAACATAACATCAAGTATGGCTATGACCAGTTTCTGCTGATTGATCTCCTGCTTCCAGAAAAGCTGTTAAGTAAGCTTCTGCCTAACTTTCTCATATGTTTGGTTTGCTCATGGAAGACCAAATTAGAAGTGATATGGATTGCAGCTTGATTATTGCACCTTGGTTGCATAGACACTAAATCCAACTTTACCCAAGAGGTGTTTCGCGGCCAAAACTCAGAGGTAGTATTTCCATAGCTTTATGTTCAGATTCTGACTTAGAACTTGTCCTTGCCTCAATACTTCGCTTTTTACTCCTCGAGAAGATGAGATCGCCTCCCACAACTACACTATTATAAGGAAGACCTCTTGGACAATGATCTTCCCATTCTCCATCTGAATTACTCTCTATCCTAGTTCATCTGTGGTCCACATATAAACCACACCTTAGAACACCTTCATGATTATTTGTACACATAAACTGCGTCCCAATGAGAAGACTCTGATGGGAAGGATCTGGCTCGCATACTACTAGTGCTTCATCCTCGTGAGGATCCCACAAGACTCGGGTCAAAAAGCTCAAAGTTAGTACAGAATATCCTAACAACAAACCAATTCCTTTAGTCTTCCTGGTGCATTCTGCTTTGTCTGATAGAGGACTAAAACTGATTCAAGACACTTTCTGGTGAAGTTATTTCGGTCCAATCAATCTTAAGTTAATTAAGCTATCTGATCAGTCTTCTTTACATCTCTAGTTATCTATCAAAGTGTGCTGCTCTGCTATGAGTTACACACTATGATCTTCTTGGTCTATCAAAGACGTGATGTCCCTGTCTCTACTAGCAAATCGAGAACATCCTTGCAAGTGAAACAAATTACAATCTTTCTTGAATCTAATACCTCAATACATCATGCACTACTTAAAATGCCTGGACTTTTATCTTGATCATTGTAGGGTCGTGGATTCACTAATGGCATTACTGTAATAATAATGTTATTGACATATGCCACCTGAAGAAATACTGAATTATCACAATTTGGTTCCCAAAAATCCAAACTCAAAGACAACGTAAATGGAATGCCCAAACTACGCTCAAGGTGATGTTTTAAGTCACACGGTGCCTTTTTCAGTTTGCCTGCTGTCCCATACTCTACCACCTCCTCCTCTGTGGAGCAACAACCCGGAATAGATGCTATTTCCAGTGCAGTGTTTGTGGCATATACCTACTGGGCGCATGCTTATTTTTATGTGGCACCATTACTTGGAGTTTCTTCAACATGTTTGTTTAGTGTTTCTAGGGAGTAATTCCATTGAGAGCTTTCTTATTCTTGGGTTCTGTGGGTTCGGTAGGACAATGATGGTGAGGTTTCTAATGGCATAAGTGTTTTTGTTGGCTGTATTTAGGGGTATTTAGATGGAGATGAATGAACCATGATTTTGAAGAGCAATATCTTCCTTGGATCCCTCTATGAAATAACTCTATCTGAGTGGCTATGAATATGTTCTGTGGTGCTTAAGTGAAATGAATTCAATTCAGTAGAAACATTGAAATTTCCCTTTCCATTCTTTAATTGGTTTCTGAGACCAGCTCATTGGTGTACATGAAATTTTTTTCTTAATGAAATTGGAAATAAGGAACCTTTGTTCCTTCACCATGGGAAATAAACTCAGAACTTTGTTTCTTGAAATTCTGGAAACAAGCCCATACGATTCACATGGTGAAAACATAGCTCATAATAGAAGCTGTATAGCCTGCAACTATACGTATTTCTAAGAGCATTTACTGATAGTTGACAGTGGCAGTCAAGCAAGAAAGTAATATAATCATTTGCTCTTTTTTTTTCCTGACTTTTTTTTGTTTCTACTTTCCCCCATTTCACTTGAACTAGGAAAGTGAACTCATCCCCATTTCACTTGTTCGCAGGAGTCTATATGCCAGTTACAATGAAAAGCAGGAGAACAAGCTGAAGTGCATTGTTCACTACTTTGAGAGGATATGCTCGTGCATACCCGAGGGTAATGTTTCGTTCGAGAGGAAAGTTCTTCCGTGGGAACAAAGTCCCTTTTGCATTTCCTACCCAAAGGATACTTCTTGGAGCAAGTCTATGGTTTCCCTTTGCGCATTTGAGGTGAATTTTTTGACCTGATCGGTCTAATGGTTTTGTGTTAATGTGAAAGCTTAAATTCAGCATCAGAAGCTCATTCATAAAGTTTTATTTCAGTTATAACTTGTATACATTACATATGCACCCTTGTTTTGACGCTCTTGTTTATATAATACTTTACTTATCAAAAAAAAAAAAACATTAAATATGCGCACCCTCCATCTCATAAAAGGAGTTGCAATTTAGAAGTCAAAACATTTGATGGGAAATTCTCTTGATTTCACATGTATTCCTGTTGTCAACAATTGCAAGATGATTATACTGTGCTTGTTATATGTGCAAACTGCAAAGTACCATGGATCACCTTAAATATCTGTATATCATAGTTTTAATAGGCTTGTCTGTTTTATTCTGCCGATTTACGAAGTTGGTAAGTGGGACTCTCCTTGTAGTGGAAGTTTGAATTGAGCATGACCCTGCTTATTGTAAGTTGTGGATTATGTTCTATACATAGTACATATTCCCTCCATCTCATAAATAAAGAGTTCATATCTAAATTCAAAGGTTTAGAGGAGCTTCTCATCATTTAACATTTCCCCCCATTATCAACTCTATTTATCGTAGGGATGACTAATTGCGCTTGTTGATTATCAAATTTAGTGAGTGTAAATATCAATTTTTTGTACACTTCATTTGATCAATTTGGCACGTGACATTTCTTTTAAGAGACGTACATATTTGGAAAATTTCACTCTTATTCGTGCGACAGAGAGTTGTAGATAACAGCGTCTTTTTGTTTTTTTGTAGATCTGCAGTTCGGGCTTAATTGAAGACCAGTCTAAAGAAGCTCTTGAAGTCGATTTCGCAAATGCGTATTTAGGAGGTGGTGCTCTATATAAAGGCTGTGTACAGGTTTGCTTTGTTTTTGTATTTGCATATAGTTTATGGATGGCATGCTGCCCCTATAAAAGATTTAGTATACTGTATAATACTTGTTTAGTGCACTGTAAAGGACACTTGAATTGAATCCTCACAAAGGGAAAAACCAGAAGTTTCTGGTTGCAAGTTCCATATTTTACACTATATCAATCATAATCAATGCTGTAGAAGAAAGTTCAGCACTTGAGTCATTTTCTCAAGCCATGAAGTAATCATTACGTAAAAGCTTGACACAATAAAAGAAATTGATTCTAAAATTGATACCTCGAATTTATGATGATTGTAATTATACAAAACATCAATTCACTGATGCGGTGACCTGAAAACAGAAATATGAGAGAAGCAAATTGTGTAAAACAAAATTATGCTTAATATATTTTCAAATACGAAGTCTTCTGTAATTCTCACTTGATAATTGGGGCTTTTCCTTGGAGCTATGGGAACTAACAAGAATTGAGAGCTTGCTTCTTAGTCTGATGGCAGCCAGGTTTGTGCCAATGATGTCAATCATGGGTGTGTAATGGTCTACCCATGTAGTACCCTTGATAAATGTGGATACGTAATGATAAAGGGTAAATTGGATTAAAATATTAATGCCATAAATCTAGTATTTTGTTCGTAAGATGTGCTTCCTTGCGTGTATTTTCATCTGAATATTCACTGTTATAGTGTTACGAGTCACCGGAACCTTGATCACAGTGTGTACTTTCATCCTTTCTTAGGAGGAGATACGATTCATGATCAACCCAGAATTGATTGCTGGCATGCTTTTCTTGCCTTCTATGGCAGACAATGAGGCAATTGAAATTATTGGTGCGGAAAGATTTTCACATTATACAGGGTAAGTATGGCATGGTGGTGTTTATTTTTAAAATTTCCTTTAATGGGTGTTCATTTTTTGCTTTCATCTTATCATTTGTGAATAACTAAATAATATATTTTTTGTACTCTTTCAACATCTTTAGACTTTTTGAGCATGACCTGATGTGCCGAGACACTTGAATTGTAGGGAGTTTCAAGTAGTTGCGTCTGTAATCTTTATTGACTGCATGTAGCAGAGGATTTGTGCATAGTGTACTCTAGTTGTTTGACCATTCTCCTATAGAATATGCTCTTGGGAGTTGCCGAAATCTTGGTGACTTGGTTTGGATTTCGAGGGTACTGATCCACAAAGAAACACCAAGTCAATAGATTAGCATGCTAACACTTAACTCGCCGAAACTCAGTTAACTTGGCGGAAACTTGGTCAAATTGGTCAAATCACCAAGTTGACTTGGAGAAAGCAAAATGAACTGGACAAATCGAAACCTGGTCATTTCCTTGGACTGGAAAGAAACTTACTTCCTCCCCGGAAGCGTGTGTGCTATTCTGTTCCTTGAATCCTCTGCATAACTCTCTCTCTCTCCCTCCCTCTCCCTCCATGTGCATCTTTGTGTGGTGTGTGTGGGCAGTGTTAACTCCCTTCTTTTTTCAACTTCTTTCATGGGCATTTAATCTTCCTACTTTCTTTTCTCATTCTTTTTGGTTTTGTTTAATCTTTCCTTTTCTGTATTTTTTAACTATATTTCTGTTCTTCAGTTATTTTCATTATTGCAGAAAGAGTAGCAAAATTGGATTTTTTAAATATATATACATATACATATACATATACATATACATACACACACACACACACACACACACACATATATATATATATATATATTGTTGGTATTACACAATCTAAAATTTGATCGATCGATTGCAACGTGCTCTTTTAATCACTTCAAAAATGTTACGACCGTAGATGACGATTTTGTGGAAATCTAATTGTGCAATCCTGTTGACAATGATATTTAAAATTTATTTATAATTCAAACAAAACCATTTGCACTGTAATTATCGTTTTGTTGTATTGCCCAAAATTGAAACCGATTCGTAAATGTGCCAAGAAGTGTATCTTCGAGTCTCTTTGCTTTTGGTGCGCATAGAGCTCTCCGAGCAAGGATGATTCTTTTGTTGAGTTTCTAGACAGATTTTCTATTGTATAGGCTCTTTTGTTAGTGTATACTCTCAGTTTACAAAGGCTGTGTCACCTGTGTCAACGTGTGTATAATATTATTTTTACTGATAAAAAAAAACTGTGTGAAATCTCCCCTTAGAAGTTAGAACCATGAGGCAGTTAGTAGTACGAGATAGTATAGAAGCTTTAACGCTAGGTTCTGGAGTTGGGTTTATATCTATGTTTGATTCCTTGTTGGTTGTTCGGAATACATTACCTTAGGTGCAAATGATCACGTGTAAGGGAGGGTGATGATGAGAGAAACATGATCATAGTTATACTGATTCTTCGACTTCTTACACTCTGAATACCCCTTGCATTTATGTCATTTACCTATTGACTAAATATCTAGAAAGTTTTCAAACTAAATAATATAACGTTTTGGTTGCCGATCCTATTCCACATCCAAATGTTTTTCTCTAGATTTGCTTGATAATCTTGTGCTTGTATTACTTTACTTCAAATCATTTGATCAAGAAATAAGTGCTCCAATTATCCTACTTATCAGAAAAAAGAAGAAGATATAAGTGCTCCAATTAGTCCATGAAATCCCCTCGCCCTCTTTTTCATTTTTGTTCGATGATCTAGCTCTAGACTGACAAAAAAAGATTTGTGCAACCGATCTTATGTAGTTGGGACATAGGCTGATTTGAGTTGAATTTTTTTTAGTTTTTCTTTTTATTAGTATTTTTTGATGTAGGTAAACTATATATAAATGAAGAGCGTCAGAACAGGTGACGCGTCCTTTACATAGAAGTATACACTACACAAAAATATACGCACTAACCAATTTGAAAAATATTCACAACATATGCACTAGTGTATCGCTGTGATTCATAATTTGGTCTGCCCCTACACTCCATTCAAACATGTTTGAGAGCAGCGTTTTTGATATGAATCCTAGACGCGTACTCGCGATGGAGGAATCAAAGAGCACGCAACACGGCAAGCGAAGAACGTCAATGAATTGATAGATTGTGACACCTTGACCCAATGCTACGATCCGTTATTGAACGTGGTACTCCGCGATCCAATTACGAGACGAACACGAACCGATATAATGAAGAATGCCACAATAGGGATGAATATCCTATTGATAAGTTCGGGTTTCGATTATTTAGCCTCTCACCAAATAATCACAAGTTCAATGAAGTACAAGGAGGTTTTGAAAAACACTCAAAAACTATATTAATCAATAATCTGAAAGTTGTCTCAAAACAATAAGCCACAACCATTATTTATATGGGTTGTGAATCCTAAACCTAAAAGTAAAAGGAAAGGTCCAAGTAAAATCATCTTAGGAAACTACTTAGAATCAACTTAGGAAACTAAATAAAATCAACTTAGGAAACTACTTAACTTACCTAATCTATGTAGGCAACAATTATGTAAGTTACCTAATCTATTTAAGAAACATAAATCCTCCAAAATAAGGAAACTCTAACAATCCCGTTTTTTGTAAAGGTCTGATTTTCAAAGTTGCATTTTGGCCCCCTAAAGTCTTCCTTTAGGTGTTAAAAGCTTTCAAAGTCATTGTATGACAATAACGAACATTTCTTGAGTCTTCAAGTCATCTTCCATGAAATCTAAGGCTTCACAAAGTATGTTTGAATTTGTAGAGTAACCATTGTAATAGCCTGAATCTCCTATAAATCCACGAATTAAGTTTGTGTAGAACTCTTGAATCTTCCAATCATACTCTATGCATTTTAGAACCCTTGAACCTCGATCCATACTCATATGAACCCTCGAACCTTGATCTACATGCTTCCAATGCCTCTCCCTTGCTTGTGACAATCTTGGTTCTTGGTTGGTGGTCAGAATCATATCATTCTCTCTCTCTTGAAAATGATTTGTCCTCAAATCAAGACCTACATCACATAGACACGATTTAGTAACCAAGATAGTCTCTAAAATTATGCTTACCATATGATTTCATGTCGTCGATTTGCTCAAACTCTCCATGTTTGCAATCCATTTCATGCAAGTTCATGTATCTCCAATCACCGGGATCAAAGACCATTCTCACTTGACTTTCAATCGGTACACTTTGGCACTCTATCAAGATTTCCTTCTTTAACTGTAGAAGAAACACAACAAAACTATGCACTACCACATGAACAACATTATTAGCACACAATTGGTTATGTAACAATTTAACACAAACATCTCTTGGTGTAGGAACCTGTCCCATCATTAAACACATCCAAACCCTATCACCGGGTTCAAATACCGATCTAACATATCTCACTTGCATTATTCGGTGACTTTCCATGAATGACATCACATATGCAACATTAAACACAACAAGATCATCATAAGGAATGTCAATGAAAGATATTAATAAGTATAATAAGATAATATGCAATATGGCATACTCAGTTACCCACTCATGTATCCAAATCCATCATGACAAGTAAATCCATCAATGTTTATAATCTCACTCATCAAGTTATCACAACTCGATGTTTCCTCATGAAAATCCTTTATACAACCACAATCACCAGGTTTAAACATTAACCTAGTAAATCCTCTTTTTAGCACAACCATGCTCAACATCACAACTTTATGCAATCCAAAGCATATACAATAAATCATGCAAATCAATAAAATGATTATATAAGAGAAGATACTACCATAATCAAATCTTTCGCTCATCAACTTACTTAATTCCTCGATTTGAAACAAACAATTGATTTCACCAAGTTTAAAGATCAACCTAAAAACTTTCATCTTTTGCATATCCATATTTATCAATAATGAATCATGCAACGATAAGAAATTACAACCAAAGTGCAATCTCAAGGATAAGCATCCTTTATGCTCGAAAATCAGATCATGTGTTAAACATGCTTATAATCATCAGCAATATGAATTTCATCACCTTTTCCAAGGTTTATGAAGAATTGGATCTAACAAAAAAGATAAAGCTTTATATATATCATGCAATCCATAAATTTTATGAAACATCAATGCATCATGGGAAACTTCAACAATCTTATGACATGCAACAAAATAATTCATCATAGAATCATCATGCATAATCACAAGTTTAGAACTCACATCTTGGTGAAACATAGAAATCCCCAATGCAAAATTCAGAATTTTCTTTCTAACTTGCAATGCACAATTCAATCCTACCATATTAACAACCAATGTAACATCCATGAATGGGTCCACATACAAATGATTAGGTTTATGCAATGTCAAATTTAAGTCATCACTAATGTATTCACCATATTTCATCCAATCACTTGGATTATGGTGACTAACAAAATCTTGCAATGGAAACTTTCTACACATGTCAAGTGGTCTAACAATCTTTCTCATGAATAAGGCATTCACCACACTAATCAGATTTTTTAAAGAAACACATCTAGGAATTCTGAATTTCTCACCCAAGTTATGGTGTTTAACATGCAATAATTTAGGTGACATAACAATTTTACCCATGACACAAGTGTCCACTAACCTAGTCAATTGTCCAAACTCAACAACTTTATTGAGCTTATTATCAATGTTATGGTGCTTAACATGTAATAATTCACCACACAACTTGTTCGTCCAAAAAGATTAAGATCATACTTTTGAGAAAATGTAGGTTCTACAATAATATCCTTACCTTGTTGGTATTCCTTCTTGAATCTCACAATTTCTTTTGGTGGTGAGCAAGTATGGGGAAGGAAATCATCTTTGGTTTCCTAAGGATGTTTCCTTGTCTCATGGGGTGGGAGTTTGGAAAGGAATCCGGAAAGGGTGGGACGCTTTCACTAGAAATATCTCTTTTAAAGTAGGAGATGGATCTTCGGTCAGATTTTGGTTGGATAGGTGGTGTGGTCCCGTGGAGCTATGGAGAGCCTTTCCTAGTCTCTTTAGCATTGTGAGTGACAAAGAAGTTTTGATTAGTGATATTATTTCGCTCGAAGGAGGTTCGATTAGTTGGAACCCAGTTTTTAGAAGGTTTCTTCAGGATTGGGAAGTGCAGAGTTTCCTCCAGCTCTCGAGTTGCTTTATTCTCAGCACTGGATAGGAGTTGTGTTGACAAGGTCATCCGGATAGGGCTAAAAACAAAATGTTCTCGCTTAAGTCTTACTACTTTGGTTCAGATTTTGGGGGAAGGGTGCATTTCCTGAAAGCTATTTGGAAGTCTAAAGCTCAGGCTAGAGTTGCTTTCTTTATTTGGGAAGCGGTGAGCGAAGCCATTCTTACTGAGGGATAATCTTAGGAGACGCGGGAAGGTGGTAGTGAGCTGGTGTTATATGTGCAAATGTAATGGTGAGAGTGCTGATCATCTTTTGCTTCACTGTCCGGTAGCAGGTGCCTTGTGGGACTACATTTTTCACATTTTTAACTTGTCTTGGGCCATGCCGGAATCCATTAAGGATCTCTTCCTCTGTTGGTCCTTGCACAAGAGGAAACGGAGAGATTTTATTTGGCAGACTATTCCTTTGGGAGTATGCTGGGTGATTTGGAAAGAAAGGAATAGGAGAGTTTTTGATAACGTGGAAAGGTCTGTGTCGTTGCTGAAGAATGAGTTGCTTCAGCCATAGTTACGAAAGGCGAGCGCCTCTTCGCCTGAGGCGAGAGGCGAGGCGAGGGGGTTACGCCCCTTGTAGGTCCAGGCGAGGCGATTACATAGAAGCGAGGCTAGGCGATCGCCTTTCTCGCCTTTTGAAGAGGCGAGAGGCGAGAAGAGGCGGACAAAGGCGAACATTCTAGAAAAAATTTAATATGACATATTTTTTAAGTTTTTTAGGGTTTTAACTTAAAAGAAACGCAATTATCATCTTACCCCCACGTGCGACTTGGACTTTTAGACTTCCAATTTGACTGTTCAACTTTGAGAAGAGATACAAATACCTTCCGGTCGCTAAACAGAGACAGAGCACAGTTTGTTTGTGACTGTCGACCCTATTTGGGATTCGCAGAACAGCCTTCGGTCTTTCACCCTCGAGTCCTCGACTCTGTCAGTCTGTCGTCTTCAACAATCAGACAATCAGGTAACTTTCTCTTCTTTTTTGGTGGTTAAATTGCATGAAAATTCGACTTCTTCCTGCTTCTTTTCTTCACTTATTTTACTCTGTTTTTGACTCTCTTTACTGAGTCTTCAAGAAACTTTTTACTTTCTCTTCTTTCTTTTTTTGGTTAAATTGACTTCTACTCTGCATCTATCATTTTGTAAACTATGTTTCTGTTTACTTTGTTGTTTTTTGAGTGTGTATTTATGAAATGAAAAACTATTTCTATGCTTCTTTCACTCAATATTTCCTGCAATTTGATGCACTGCTACAGGCCTACAGGCTGTTATCAGTTTGTTTGTGTTTTTTATAAAAAAATGGTTCAATTTGATACACTGCTACAGGCCTACAGCTAATCAGTTTTTGTTTAGTAACACTGCTGCTTATGTCTGAAATGTCTTTTTACTGTTTTTATGAAATATAAAAACTATTTGCTTGTGTATTTATGAAAAATAAAATACAACAATACTTACTCTTTTATTTGAAATATAAAAACTATATGTTTTGGATTATGTCACAATAAAATTAAAAAAAAAAAAAAATATATATATATATATATATGCTATTTTCCTTAATTTCTTGCCTTGTTAAGCCTTTCGCCTCTTGCCTTTTCGCCTCAAAAATGGACCTCCGCCTTTAATAACTATGGCTTCAGCTGCTGTTTTTTTGGTGTAGTGATGGTGTTAGGTCTGAGGTCAATTCTTTTGCTGACTTTGTAGTGAATTTTTGTAATCTGTAATTATTGGTGTTTCCCTCCTGTGTAAATAGGTTGCGGCTCCTTATTTGCCACTTTTGATTTTTAATATATACCTTACTTATCAAAAAAAAATTTCTTTTGGTGGTGCCTCTTGAAAAGTTTGTGAAAAAGAAACAATAGATTTTGGCAATACAATATTAACTTGATAAGTATCAAAATTTGCCTCACTTTCTTTCTCTTTCTCTTTCTCACACTCTTTCTTTTGAGAGCACACACTAAATGATGTGTTGTGTCTTGGAATGTGTGGGGTCTAAATGATGTTAATAAAAGAATGATGATAAAGGGTTTAATCAGGAGATGGAATCCGACTGTTGTTTGTTTGCAGGAAACAAAACTGGAGAAGGTTGATGTGAGGATTATTGATAGTATTTGGTGTGCTAGAAAGGTGGACTGGGTGCATTTAGATTCTATAGGTGCGGCTGGGGGGGTTCTAGTTATGTGGGATAAAAACGCTTTGTCGATGGTTGATTCGATCTTTGGGAGAATTTTCGGTTTCTTGTCTTCGAAAAATCGGATGATAGTAAAGAGTGGCTGTTTTCGGGGTTTATGGTCCTTGTAATAATACTTTTAGGGAGAGATTATGGGCAGAACTCAGAATTTCTAAGGCAAGATGGAATGTGCCTTGGTGTGTGGGGGGTGACTTCAATGCGGTTAGATTTCCTCATGAACGTTCGTGTGCACGAATCTATTCCAGAGAAATGATGAAATTCAATGATTTTGTCAATGAGATGGAGTTAGTGGATCTTGCTTTGGTAGGGGGGGATTTTACGTGGTTTAGAAATGGGGAGCGTCATCAATATTCGAGGATTGATAGATTCTTAATTTCGGAGATTGGGAGGGTTGTTTCGGCTCTATGCGCCCGCCTTCCGAGATTATCTTCGATCATGTGCCGTTACTTCTTGAGTGTGTTGGTGGTTCTAAAGGGAGAACTCCTTTTCGATTTGAGAATATGTGGTTAAAGGAGCCGGGTTTTGGATTGGGTTAAGGATAGGTGGGATGCTTATTCGGTGGCGGGAGATCCAAGCTTCGATTAGCTAGAAAATTGAAGTTACTCAAGGAGGATTTAAAAGTTTGGAATAGAGAAATCTTCGGTAAGGTGGAGATTAAAATTAAATCAATTGCAGATGAGATTTGCAGAGGATGAGAAAGCGGGCCGGTATCTTGTCGAGGAAGAAGAACTCCGTAGGTGCGCTTAAATCAAGAATTGAAGGGCCTTCTTATTCGGGAAGAAATGCATTGGCGCCAAAAGTCGCGGTTCGGTGGTTAAAGGAGGAGATAACAACACAAAATTCTTCCACAGGATGGCAAAAATGCGTGGAGTGTGAAAAATATCAGATCTGTCTAGATTGATGGTGTGCGCTTAGAGGATGAGGCGATATTAAGGTGGGCATCTCGAATTTTTTCAGCGCCGCTTGAAGAGAGTGGGGTTGGAGACCAAATTTGGATGGTGTGGGATTTGACAAGATCGGTCGATGATGCGGCAGCCTTGGAGCGCCCTTTTCGATTGAGGAAGTGATAGCGTTGCTTGTAAGATGGAGGGGGATAAAGCCAGGGGCCGATGGGTTTTCTATGGCTTTTTTTCGGCATTGTTGGGAGGTGCTCAAAGGGGACATTATGGAGGTTTTTCGGTCTTTCCATTCTAGTTTGAGATTTGAGAAAAGTCTTAATCTTTGCGCTTCATAGCCTTGATTCCGAAAAAGAGTGGTGCCACAGATTTGAGAGATTTTCGACCGATCAGTTTGGTGGGTGGCATTTACAAGTTGATATCCAAAGTGCTAGCCCAAAGAATGAAGAGGGTTATGGGTAGTATCATTTCGGTGTCGCAACACGCTTTTGTGAAGGATAGACAGATTATGGACGCGTCCTTTATAGCCAATGAAGCCGTGGATGATAGGTCGAGAAGCGGGGTTCCCGGGTTCTTTGTGTAAGTTGGATATAGAGAAAGCTTATGATAATGTGAACTGGGATTTCTTGCTATATATGTTGGAAAGAATGGGTTTTGGTCTCAAGTGGATTCAATGGGTCCGATTTTGTATTTCCACGGTTCGCTTCTCAGTTTTGGTGAATGGAGAACCATCGGGATTTTTCCCTAGTTCGAGAGGCTTGCGTCAAGGAGATCCTTTGTCACCATTTTTGTTTATTGTGGTAATGGAGGCTCTTAGTAGGATGTTAGAGAGGGCTGTGTCTTTTAGTGGCTTTAAGGTGGGGAGGAGAGGGGAGAGGGAGGTGTCGATTTCTCATCTCCTCTTTGCAGACGATACATTAGTTTTTTTGTGGGGCAGATAAGGCTCAGTTGGGAAATCTCCGTTTAGTTCTATTATTTTTCAAGTCAAGTTTAGGCCTTCGCATCAATATTTCTAAGAGTGAAATTATTCTGTTGGAGGGTGGAGGATGTTGGGGATCTAGCCGCATTCTTTGGTCAGTAAGTCCGCCGTTCTTCCTACTTCCTATCTTGGGCTTCCAATTGGTGCACAAAGAAAGAGCGTTATGGAATCCAATGGTAGTGCGGTTCGAGAAGAGATTGGCGAGGTGGAAGCGTCAACTTCTTTCCAAGGGGGGGAGATTAGTTTTGATCAAGAACACTCTTGCTAATTTACCAACTTATTTCTTATCTATTTTTGTGATTCCTGCCACAATTAGGCAAAGATTAGAAAAGTTGGAAAGAGATTTTTTGTGGGAGGGTCAATCAGATGTGCATAAGTTTCACTTAGTGAATTGGGATAAGGTGTGCTCGAGGGTTCAGGAGGGGGGTCTGAATATTAGAAAAATCAAATTATTTAACGAGGCTTTGTTGGGGAAATGGTTGTGGCGTTATCTTACAAATAAGGAGGCTTTGTGGAGGGAAGTGGTGGTTTGCAAGTATGGGGAGGGGGGTCACTGTTGGTTTCCTAACGTGGTCAATTCTTCTTATGGGGTGGGAGTCTGGCGAGGCATTAGGAAGGGGTGGAATTCTTTTGAAAGATTCATTGCTTTTGAGGTTGGTAATGGGGCCTCGGTGAGGTTTTGGGAGGATAGATGGTGTGGGGATATTCGCTTGAGGGAGGCGTTTGAACTTTTTGAGCTTTCCACGGATAAGGATTGTAAAGTGAGCTCAGATTATCTTGGGTGGAGGGTAAGCCTATCCGGAATCCTTTGTTCGGAAGGAATTTTCTCGATTGGGAGTTAGAGTCGGTTGTGCAGTTTTTAAGGATGCTTCAAGAGCGTAGAAAGCAGTGCCGACGGACAAGGTGGTTTGGAAAGGCTCGAGGGGACTCTCTTTTCTCGCTTAGATCGTATTATTTGAAGCTTCTCAATGGTGGCAGAACTTCTTTCCGTGGAGAGCAAGATGGAGGACCAAAGCCCCTAAGAGAGTGGCTTTTTTCATGTGGGAAGCGACTCATGAAGCTATTCTAACCGGGGACAATTTGCGGAAACGTAACATGGTTTTTGTTAATAGATGCTATATGTGTAAGGCTGGTGCGGAGAGTGTAAATCATTTACTTCTTCACTGCCAAGTGGCTCTAGAGCTTTGGAATCATGTGCTGAGTATGTTTAATATGTCTTGGGTCATGCCAAACTCGATCATTGACCATGTCAGAGGTTGGAATAGGGGTCATTTGAAGAAGAGGAATAGTTTATGGGGGACAGCTCTTTTGGGGGTGTGTTGGATTCTATGGAAGGAAAGAAATCATAGGGCTTTCGACAATGTCGAAATGTCAGTCCCGGAGCTGAAGAATTTGCTGATTCGTACTATTCAGTTTTGGAGTTCCGTGGATGATCGCTCTCTCCCTAGATCATAGCTTTTGTAGATCATGTATATAGTACAGTTTTTGATTTATCTTTTGGTTGGTATACGGCTAGTGTACAAAGGACGCATCACCTCTTTTGATGCTTCTTTTTAATATATTATTTACTTATCAAAAAAAAAAAATTTCCTCTCCTTTTGCCCGGTTATCTCAACATCTTTCACTAGTCTCTAAAACCGGCCTCTCACTCTTGTTTTCACCCAAGCTCTCTTTTTTCTTGGCTATCTCACATAACTCACTTTTATCTCTAGCCAAACTCGCATTATTTTCACTCGAGCTCTCCTTTTTCTTGGCTATCTCACTCTCCTCACTTTGCTCTCTAGCCAAACTCTCTTTATTTTCTCTCAAGCTCTTTTTTTTTAAAGGCTTCTCTATATTCTTTTCCTCACTAGCCTTTCTCTCTTCACTAGCTATTGAACTTAACATCATAAAATTCTCATAAGCTTGTATTGGAGTCAATGGTACAAGTTTAATGGTTATTTGATTATGTACAAATGAATGTCTTTTTGTGTTGCCATCATAATTAACACTCCTCTCAACTTGCTAAGGTCGCCCTAGCAATAAATGAATTTGTCGTATTGGCACCGCATCACACATCACACATCACCTCATCTTCATATCTCCTAATCTTGAACTTCACAAGCGTTTGCTTGTTCACACTCAACATACCTCCTCCATTCAAGCATTGCAACTTGTAGGGTTTAGGATGCTTGGTTGTAGGTAAGCCCAATTTCTCAACCATGGTCACACTAGCAACATTAGTACAACTATTTCCATCAATGATCACCCCACAAATTCGCTCTTGCACCTTGCACTTAGTAAAAAAAGTTTTCTCCTTTTCAATCTTTTCAACTCTTGGAACTCTCAATTCTAACATCCTCCTAACTACCGTATTGCTTTCTCTCTCATCACCTATTGGTAAAGGATTAGAAGAATTTTTGTCACCCTTATTTATCTCCTCTTGTTTTAATTTTGAGTTTATAATTTGCAACTGAAAATCCTCCCAATATTTCTCAAAATTAAAATTTTCATTTATTCTACGTCTTGGCACATCATTAGGTTCATTACCTCCCTCTCTTGTTTTTTTCTTTCTTTCACTACGAATTTTCTCAATCTCCTCCATTAGATCTTCCTTTTGCTCCCTCATAGTTTTATGCAAATCTCTCACAAACCCTTCCATATAAAGTCTCATATCAAAGGTTGGAACATTATTCTCACTTGTATAAGACATGGTGTACCTGCAAGAAATTTTATTAGAAAAGAAAATCACCTCACCCACTCTCTTACGTGTATCGCTCAATTAATGTCACACCACTCGTGTTTACCTACTCTCCCTCATTTTCAATTCCTCCAAGTTCTAAAAGAACTAAGCAATTAAATAGTGATTAACAAAGCAAGCAAAACCAAGAAACTTAATCAATAAGAAAATTAAGAGAAGAAAATTTAAAAAAAGTTTTGCTCAACGATAAGAAACTTAATCAATAAGAATCACGTGTAGAGAAGAAAATTAAGAGTAGAATTTCAAGGATGATTTGCTCAACGATTAGTTTGTAAAAGAAGATTCAATTTTAACTGTAGAATCTAGATGGGCTGTCCCAAAAGAATAATATCACAAAAAAAGTTTTTTTTTTTTTTTGGACTGACGTGAACAGTAGCAGCAGGGTTTTTTTTTTTGTTTTTTTCGGATTCCTTTTTGTATAGGCTGAAAGTTGTTTTCTCTCCTTTTTTTGTTGAAACTTGATGTGATCAATAACAAAAGCAAGTTTTTTATTTTTATTTTTAATAATCAACCTATGAACAATGACGTGAATAGTAACAGTAGGTTTTTTTTTTTTTTTAAATTTTTTGATTTATAACCCTAGAAATTTTAGGGTTTGAAATAAATAAACAAAACATAAATTTTTAAAAGAACAAACTAAGATTAATGATCTTAGTTTGATGTACAAATTCTCTACCATTCTTCCCAATATACCCTTAAAGGGTCATTTATTATCAACATAACACATTCTTGATAATATTTAGAATAAGTGAACTCAATTAATGCTACGCTTAATCACTCCTATTCAAAAACCAAGAAAAAATTAATGTGAAAGAGATGATGCTAACTGCTAAGTAGATTTGAACTAGCACCCTCAAGGAGTTAAATGCGAAGTCTTGACCACTGTGCCATATTGATTTACTTGATATTTTGAGCTTTAATATTTTACTTAATATGCAATGGGTATTATCGTCAAAACACATTTTACGGCCTATCATTAATTACATTTCTTAATCCATGTGCTTTGTAGGAACATTTATCCGGGATGGAGGGAGTACTATTTATTCTTACTGTCATTGAAGCTATTATTTATTCTTACGTTGGGAGTACTATTTATTCTTACTGTCATTGAAGTATAAAGAGTACATACTGTCTTAGTGGCATATTTAACTTTTCAAAGTATTAACTCTTGATTTATTTGACCATAATTTGGTCAATCTAGCTCTCTGGTCTTTTACCTTTTCCATATCTTTGCAACTTCAGTGAATAGAACTTCTGTAGACAGTCTTTCAGATTATTTTGTTTTGACGTCATTCTGCTCTTTTTTCCTGAGTGCTATAGCTATGCTTCTTCATTCCGATTTTGTGGAGACTATGTGGACAAACGAGCTGTTGATTTCATCGGAAGACGTAAAACAAGGATCACTGCAATAGATGCACTAGTTAACCCTGGTAGGAGACAGTATGGACTTGAATGCCTCACCCGGTATGCAATTCTTGGTTTGAAGCACTTTATGTATATTTTTTCATTTGCTCATGTGCTCATACCAACATGGCCATATACTTGATGCTGTACAGATGTGATATCCCAGTTAGCATACAATAGGAAAATTCATGTTAACTTGCATTTTCTTAGCGACAAGCTGCCTAAAACATTTCTTGTTGTACTTTGGTCCACATATATTGAGGAGTTAGGTTATTAGTGTGCATTGCCTTATCTTTGCATTTATCTAGAAGATTTTGACGGTAATCATGAGAAAGGCTCATCACGACGAAGGGTCTACCTTAACCTGGGTGAAAGACGACTCTTGGCAAACTGAATGTGAGGTATGTAATGGGAAAAACATGCAACAATAATAATTTTAGAAACAAATATATCCAAACAAACATGGTTTAAACCTCAAACATTACAAAATTCATCAAATGAAACCAATAAATGCATCACCGTCTTCTTTATAATTAGTACTTGGCCTCTCAAATCTTTTTCATCCTTAGATGTCTTCATTTATAAGGTGAATGGTAGGAGTGGATGAGCTAGTTTTCTTCCTCTCTTGGTTGGACAATCAAGTTGATGTTGATTCACCATCTCCTTGACTGTCAAACTCTTACAAGTAGCTATATTACCCCTTGTGGAAGAATTGCCTGTTTGACAAAGAATCATCATTTCTATTTGATAGTCTATTGAACATCAATTTGATTGTCAAACTCTAATAAGTAGCTATATTGTCCCTTTCGAAGAATCACTGTTAGACAGTTACAGAAATTTATCATTTTTATTTGATACATTCTCAAACTTCTTAAGCAACCACTAATAGAGTAACCCTCCTCAAGGCTATGTTTGTTTCTTTGTTCTTCTGATAGTCTTGAAATGGTCAATTGTGGTTGAGTTTGTTGACGTCCTATGGCCCAAGGAGATTAGCTTGACCTCCCGTTATTTTTTACTCCTAGAATATGCTAGTCCCTGCTTAATAGTGTTAGTCCATTAATGCTTCTATGTGAATTCATATGCATTGTTTTTGACCTCTAAGTTTGACCGACCTTGACCAAACCATGCAACCAAGATTGACAATGAGATTCATAAACTTGGATAACAATCTAAGAGACCAATTAGGGCAAAGTGGTGACTAAAACCTTCAAACATCATAACTTAGAGAAGGAGAATGTTGTCAAGTTAATTGTGAGGAGTCTGTTCCCAAGCCTGCGACGCATTCTTGTACAGTGGAACCAAAGGATTTTTTGGATTGGATTACTGATAGAAATCTTCGACAAGGGTCTGCGAGTTCGAATGAGTATGTAAGCAGAGGTTTTGAAGGGGAGACTACAGTGTCGAAGTGTCGACGGGTATAGTGCCTGTCCAGAACAATTCTGGTGAGGCTATACCAGAGATTGAAGTGGAAACTCCGAGTAATGAGAACGATTTTTGTTCGGCTTGTGACCAGTTTGATGAGTCTGTAATTGAGGAGAATAATATTTCATTGTGCTGTACCCCACTTGGAGTAATCAGACCTGAAGATTTGTGCGAGATGGCCTATCTCACGGACAGAGAAACGGATGAAAATATTTCAGTTTAGGTTCAACAGAGAGCAAAGGGATTTGGGAAATTTCTGGGAGTGTCGTGCACAAGTTTCGAGGATAAAATTGTGGATTTACTTCTTGACATAGAGAAGAAATGGAGATTGTCTGGGGAAGGTAGCAGTAAGAGATGAAACAAATCGGAAAAAGGCAAGAGGGAGCTTAAGCAACTGTGCTGCAGCCTGAACTTTGAGATGTTAAAGGGGCAGGAAGGAGAGGGGAGGAGGAAAAAAATTGGTTGATATGCATCTTAAAATTTTATCTTGGAATGTGTGGGGATTAAATGATTTAAGTAAGAGAAAGTTGATAAAAGGTTTAATGCGGAGGTGGAAACCGCATTTAGTCTGTCTCCAAGCAACCAAAATGGAGAAAGTCGATGTTAGGATCATTAATAGTGTTTGGGGTACGAGATGAGTGGAATGGGAACATTTAGGTGTAGGGGCTGCAGGCGGTGTTCTGGTTATGTGGGATGGAAGGGTGCTGACAAAGGTGGATTCTCTCTTAGGCGTTTTCTCAGTTTCTTGTTTGTTGAAGAATTTGTAAAATGACAGAGTGGATTTTTACAGGTGTTTATGGGCCTTGTAATGATGCAGATCGGAGACATTTATGGGATGTGTAAGTCCAGTAGGCAACGAAATAAGGCTAGAGGGGGGGGTGAATAGCCTTTTAAAAACTTCAAGGCTTATTTTTAAGTCCTTCAAAAACTGGCAGCGGAAATAATTTATATATTAGCAGTGATAGATGCACAAAACACTCTGTGTCAGTTTGTTGACACAGGTTTAAGTAGTAAAGATTTTAAGCATATCACTTAATATAAGAAATGAACTGAAAGACAATTTACAAAACAATTAAGTAAGAATGTAACTGACTGGCACTTAAGTAGATTGAAGCTGCTTAAGTGTGAGAAACAACTGAAAGAATAAATGATAGAGTATTTATGAGTGGTTCACAGTGTAAAAAGCTTCAGGTCATTTGCGAGAGACACGCCACACAGAAGGCTTTGCCAGTTGGAGGCGAGCACGGTGGTACCTTTCTCGTCACCGGAAAACCTCGCCGTCGCTGGAGCCTCGATTACCGGCTGGCGCATCTACCGGAATTTGGTCGGGATTTTTGGGTCGCCAGTTTCGCCTTGTTGCGTCGTTTTCATATTATCCGGAAAATGTACTCCAGGCATGGCTGAAGGAGGGAGGACTTTCTGTATATTCATCATGAGGATGGCGGAGGATGATAGGTTGATCTTTCAGTGCGGGAGGAAGACATTTGATGTTTACAGAATTGGAGTGAAAGAGCTTTTTGAATTCCGGGTGGTGGAAAGGTACAGGGGCAGACCTTACGAATGTTTCCTCTTCGGTGGAGTTTGAATGGGTGTGTACATTGCTGGATAGTTTCTCTACTTTCAAAGGGTTGTGCTGGAAGAATAGACAGGGAAGGCGTCGAGAATTTCTGATGGCTAAAGAGAGGAATGCTTTGGGATTGTTTATTAAAATCCTGATTAAGGGCTCAGGCAGATCGGGAATGATTTGTATCCCTGAGAATGTGGAAAATGGCAGGTGGGGGTGGGTGGCGGAAAAGCTTAAGAGGTTCGTTCCTACCAGACCAAACGAGCAGAAAAGGAGGCCGAGGTCTTATAAAGAAGCGGCGGAGATTCCTCCGTGGCCTGACTTAATATCTTGCTATGGCCATAGGGAGGGAGTGAATGGGGTCGATTTTCAGGTAGATGAAAACTCGTGCAGAGGATCATTGGAGTATCTGGATAGGTGTTTGGTGGGTAGAGTTGGAAATCTGGACTATCCTATTCCAGATAGATGGAAGATTTAACAATGGGTCGATAGTCGTTGGAAGACGGCATGAGGAGTCCGAGTTGTTGATATGTATGGGAAATACTTTCTATTTGAGTTTCCATCAAAGGAGGAAGCTAACATGATTCTTCAGGCAAAGGATTAGGTGGTGAACTAGCAGCCCCTCTTCTTGGATCACTGGAATCCAGTGGCCGGATGTCATTGTGAAGGGCACAAACCGGATATGGCGTGGGTTCGTGCTCTAGGGCTGCCATTGCATTTGTGGGGGAAAAAGGTCTTTTGGAAAATAGGAGATGTATGTGGGGGATTTGTGGATGTGTTGGAAGAAGCGAATAGCAAGACAAACCTGAGATGGGCAAAAATCCTCGTTCGGTATGGGAAGAAGATACTGGGTTTGATCAAAATAGGTGTGGGTGGAAGGATTTTTGAGGTTCCCATTTGGGCAGAGACGGCAACTTTCTTCCAGCCGTGGTTGAAGATTGGTGGTGGCAGAGACGGCGAGGTTTGGTGGGGGTGTTGTCGGGGGTGAAGAGGGAGGAGAAACTCATGTGCGGTCAAAGAAGGGACAACGGCAGTCTGCTGCAGAGTTGCGTACTGTGCGCAACAACAGGTCTGACGTTGGCACGTGGGTGGAGAGGAATTCAAAATTTAAATCAAAACCAGTAGACGACGTCGGTATTAGTAAGGGCAAGACTGCCAGCGATTTGGGCCACTCATTGGATAGGAGTGATGGGCTGCAAATGGAAATAAGGGAGGCCCAGATTTTGGGGAAGGTCCATCGACTAGGGTTAATTTGGGTCAGAGGGATAATATTGCGGTTGACGTCGATACCCAAATAGGAGGGGATGATTTTGGAAGATTGTCTTGGAAATATGGGTCATGAGACTGAAGACCAAAGCCAGGGGTTGAACCCAACGACCCAATTGACTTATCAAGGACGGAGAACGATATAGTCACTGTAGAGGGTAAAGATACAGGATGCGAGCACTTAGGCTCCGTTTGTTTCATGGAAAATGATTTCCAGAAAATGATTTCCGGAAAATGATTTCTGGAAAATGAAAAGATTTCGTTTTCAGGTGTTTGGTAAATCTTTTGAAAATATGTCGGAAAACATTTTCGGGTGTTTGACAAACGTACGAAAAATGCTACGGAAAACAATAGATGAATAAATACAAAAATATATTCTAATATTAATGCTCATATTGAATATAAGAGAGTGTTGAGATTTAAGTAATTTTCCATTAGTAACCTCAATTTATCATTAGTCGTGTCAAATCAACAAGGTTCATCTTTTTTCAATCTAAAAAATACAAATAAAAAAATTGATAATTGATATGAAAAAAAATGTTTTAAAACAGAAAATGAACAATATTTGGGACGTCCCTAAATAATATAGTTTACACTAATTTTAGGACGTAGTGTGTATTTATTAAAATGATAATTTATAAATAGTGTGCACAAACTCCTTTTATATTTCTAAATAATTTATTTGTTGAGCGAAATATTATGAGTGTATGTAAATATGTGTACTTGTAGAAGGGGACGGGGAGATGCTCAAACTTTTGGAAAATGACTTACGGAAAATGAATCCGTAAGTCATTTTCCGGAAAAGAAGGCTTCATTTTCCGTTGACTCGGAAAAGCTTTTACGTTGACTACATTTTCCTAAGGTTACCAAACACCGGAAAATGAGGAAAACGTTTTCCGTAAGTCATTTTCCGTGAAACAAACGGAGCCTTAGTGAAGGAAGGATTGAATGTATCGAAGGAGACGGCGATTGGATCTACAGCGGCGAGGAGCCAAAATGAGTCGCGAGAAAGAGATGACGGGTTTGTGATGGGGGAGGATTGCTGTAATCTGAAGTCAGTCGCTGAGGATGGCAGTTTGCGTAAGATGTCTTCTGAAATTTTGACTGAATTATCGGGCGAAGAAAAGGGTACAGAAACTGGTTTGGGTGACGAAAGTGTTTGTGAGCAGATGGTGAAGGACAAGTCGAGTAATCAAAATGATATGGGGCGTGAGACTGTTACATAAAAGAGTCAAGATGAAACGCAAGAGGGAGATTCCAGCTTGCCGCGATAATAGTAGTCATGGGTCAGATGCTCAGTTGGATAGTTCTTTTGACAGGGTTGGTCCAAAGGCTATTACACCTCACATAGGATCTCCAGAAGGACTACAAGCAACTCCTCTGAATTGTTCTCCTTTGAGCGTGGTGCCGCCAGATTGGGAACAAGAAAACGAGATGTTGACAAGTACGGAGGACACAGAGAATATTTCCGTGTGGGTTAGCAGGAGGATGAAAGGTTTTGGAAGAATCTTAGGGGCATCTTGTAAGGATTATGAAGAAAAATTCCTTAAACTGTTGTTGGAAATAGAAAAGGATGGAAAGGCAAAGGGGCAGGGGATCAGCAGCAGTAAGTCAAAAAGTCGAGGTCGCATCAACAGGTAGCTAAAAAATCTCAGTTGCAGTCTGAACTTTGACAAAGTGGAGAAGGGGGTGAATGGGGTTTGAGCAATCAATCTTTTTCAGTTTTTTTTTTTTAATGGATATACGGATTATCTCTTGGAATGTGGGGTATTAATGATGAGTCCAAAAGGCTAGTAATTAAAGCGGCATTAAGGAGATGGAGACCTCAGGTGATTTGCTTACAAGAAACGAAAATGGAAAAAGTTAACAGGAAACTAGTTATGAGTGTGGGAGGTGGCAGATGGTCTAAATGGGTGCACTTGGATGTAAATGGGGCCTCTGGAGGGATTTTAGTAATATGGGACAGTAGAGTAGTCAATAGAGTGGGAGTGATTCTTGGCAAGCACACTATCTCGTGTCTGTTTGAGAAAAGTAACAACGGCCTAAGGTGGATTATTTGGGTGTGTATGGTCCTTGTGTGGGTGCGCAGAACATAGAGGTCTGTGGGACGACCTTAGAGATGTTTTTGACAAATGGAAGTTTTCATGGTGTATTGGCGGGGATTTTAACGTCATCAGATTTCCACACGAACGTACAGGAACAAAGGTGTTCTCCCCTGCCATGACAGAATTTAATGACTTATATTAATGAGATGGAGTTAATTTATTTACCTCTTGTAGGGGGGACTTTCACGTGGTCGAGAAATAGTGAGATGAAGCAATACTCTAGAATAGACAGATTCTTGGTGTCGACAGGGTGGGTTGAAGGATTTGGGGGGATTTCTCAAGATTTACCAAGGGTAGTCTCGGACCATGTTCCTCTTGTTCTTAAGTGTGAAGGGGAGCGTAAAGGTAAGACCCCATTTTGTTTCGAAATCATGTGGTTCGAGGAACCTGGTTTTCTGGATTTGGTGAAGGAGAAATGGCGGTCCTACTTGGTAGAAGGTGACCCCTGTTTCAGATTTGCGAAGAAGCTGCAGTGGTTGAAACAGGACATCAAAAGGTGGAATAAACAGATTTTTGGAAATATCAGGGTTAGGCTGGATAAATCCTTAGAGGAGGTGAGATCCTTGGATGAAAAAGAAGGTGTGTCTGGTTTGAGTAGGGAGGAATATGCTCAGAGGTCTATGCTACAAACAGAAATATCAAGACTTCTTAAAAGTGAGGAAATCAGTTGGAGTCAGAAAGCTCGGGTCCAGTGGCTGCGTGAAGGTGATAACAACATGAGGTTTTTCCATCAAATGGCAACCATCCATAAGCATGGTAATCAGATTAGGGAAGTGTTAATCAATGGGGAGTTTCTGGAAAACGAAGGTGAGATCAGAAAAGGCATAGCAGGGTTTTATGAAGGCCTGTATAACGTGGAAGAGGATTCGGCTGTTAAGCTGGAAGGGGTTCATTTCAACTCTATCAGAGGATCAGAGGTGGCTAGAAACCTCTTTTTCAGATGAGGAGGTGTTTGTAGCAGTTAGAGGTATGAAAGGGGATAAAGCTCCAGGTCCCTGATGGATTTCCAATGGCATTTTTTCAGAAATGCTGGACAATGCTAAAGGATGAGCTGATGGGGGTCTTTAATTTTTTCCACAAGCATAGGAGATTCGAGAGGAGTCTAAATGCTTCATTCATTGCTCTCATTCCCAAAAAGGCAGGCGCAGAGGATATAAAAGATTTCAGGCCCATCAGTCTTATTGGAGGGGTATATAAGATAATTGCAAAAGTCCTATCTATCCGCATTAAAAAGGTTTTAGGAAAGGTGATTCTGACTCGCAACATGCATTTGTGCGTCAAATCACAGATGCGTTGCTTATCATGAATGAGGTCGAGGATTCTAAAATTCGCAGCGTGGAGGCAGGATTAATTTGCAAATTGAATATAGAAAAGGCCTATGATCATGTGAGCCGGGAGTCTTTGGACTAATTGCTGTCAAGGATGGAGTTTGGGAGGTGCTGGAGGGAGTGGATGGTTTCCTGCATTTCGTAGGTGAGATTTTCAGAATGGGGAGCCAGCGGGTTTCTTTGCTAGCTCAAGAGGTCTTCGACAGGGAGACCCCCTTTCTCCGTCCCTGTTTATTATAGTGATGGAAGCTTTGAGTAGGATAATGGAAGTTTCCATTTCAAGAGGACTCATTAATGGTTTTAAAGTGAATAGGGAAAGGGGTCCTGAATTGATGATTTCTCACCTTCTATTTGAGGACGACACTTTGGTTTTTTGTGATGCAGAGGCGAGGCAATTGGGGTATCTCCGTTTGGTTCTTCTATTCTTTCAGGCTCCCTCTGGATTGAAGATCAACATTCAAAAGAGCGAGCTCTTTTCAGTTGGGACGGCTGATTCTATGGATAGTTTGGCAGAATTCTTTGGGTGTAAGGTTGGTTCCTTCCCGACTCCTTACCTTGGCTTACCCCTTGGGGCACAATCTACCAATAAAGACATGGAATTCGGTTATCGAAAGGTTCAAGCGAAGGCTAGCGGGGTGGAAGAAGCAATATCTGTCTAAGGGTTGCAGATTGACTCTAATTAAGAGTACGTTATCTAGCTTACCTACTTATTTCATGCCGGTTTCTGTGGCCAAGAGACTGGAAAAGCTGGAAAGAGATTTTTTGTGGGAAGGTCAAATGGATGAGAGGAAGTATCACTTGGTGAAATGGGAGGTAGCTTGTTCCAACTTGAAGAATGGAGGGTTAGGGATCAAAAGATTAAAAGCCTTTAATTCTACTCTTTTGGGGAATTGGCTGTGGCGCCACTTAACGGAGAAGGGAGCTCTTTGGAAGAGAGTTAGGGTGGCCAAGTATGGGGCTGGGGACCATCTGTGGTTTCCAAATGAGGTGAATTCTTATAGTGGGATGGGGGTTTGGAAAAGCATTAGGAAAAAATGGGATATGGTGAAACGCTTCATTTCTTTCAACGTGGGTAAAGGGGACTCGGTTAAATTTTGGAGGGACATTTGGTGTAGGGATTTGGATTTGCAGCGAGCTTTTCTCTCTTTATTTAATTTAGCCATGAACAAGGAAGAGTATGTCAGCTCGGTTACTCGGTTATGTTAGTTGATGGTGAGGCCGTCACGTGGAATCCTGTTTTTAGAAGGAACATGCAAGACTGGGAGATGGGTACTCTTGAGGCCTGCTTTGAGCTGCTGGATAAACAAAAGATGGACAGAAATTCGGATGATTCCATTGTGTGGAATGGGAAGAAAGACGAGCCTTTTTTCGGTTAAGTCTTTGTACCAACTTATGGGGCTAGTGATAGGTCTTTCCCGTAGAGGAGTGTTTGAAAATCAAGGGCTCCATCTAGGGTGGGGTTTTTTATGTGGGAAGCTGCGCTCGAAGCCATGTTAACAGGTGATAACTTTAGAAGGCGGAGAAAAATCTATACTAATTGGTGTTTCATGTGCAAGAGAGACGGAGAAAGTGTGAATCATCTGCTGATTCATTGCCCGGTTGCAAGTGACTTGTGGATTATATTGAATCTGTTTCAAGTTACTTGGGTGATGCCAAACTCGATGGAGCTGCTTTTGTGCTGGACTTTGTACAAGCACGAAAGAAAAAAAATGTTTTTAGGATGTTGCTCCGTTGGCGGTTTGTTGGTCTATTTGGAAAGAAAGAAACCCTAGGGCTTTCGAGAATCAGGAAAGGAATTTGGAGGGGATCAAAAATCAGATCATTCAGACTATGTATTTCTGGTGCGATGAGGCGGTTGACGAGATCTAATCCTTTTGTAGAGTTTGTGGATAACATTTTGTTGGCTAGCGAGGGTTGGTTGTATATTGTCTATGTACGTAGGACGCGTCACCTGTTTTGACGCTTTCATTTATATACCATATTTATTTATCAAAAAAAAAAAAGATTATGTATATTCTAAGTTAGTATACAACAAAAACCAGTCTTTGAGGAATATGATTGAGAAACAATCAAACTTGTGCAACAATCAAAGATTCTTTATACTCTCATTTATACTCTGTACTTATCAAAAAAAGAAAACTTCATAACTTAGCCCTCAGACCGTGTGGAATCTCAGTATTTCTCTATATTCCCCATAAACAATAGGGTGGCCACTATTTTCTTTATTTCTTTTGAGTCCGCTTTGGGAGCCAAATACAGTTCAATGTATTTATCACTCGATATTCAACCAAGCAAACCCAACTAAGGAGTGTGGCCTAACTGAGCATCTAAGAGCGTGTGCGTACTAAACTATCAAACATGGAGATGGAATAAAACGAATGGGTAGAACTAGAGAGCACGTATTCATGGCATAAACTACTATAATAGTCAATGACACCAAGTTAAATGAGAGAGGCTGGGGTTCGCCAACCAATGTAGATGCCTATGTACCTAAAGATATAGGATCAACCCAAAAAGTTTTTCATGGAGAGTCGAGAACTAAGTTTAACTCTACTAGCAAGAGTCTAATCCTAAGATCATATTTGGAATAGGGAGATTTGGATGAAAAACTCACACCACAATAGGTTGTCATACCCTTGAGGAAAGGTGAGGGAAAAGGGGGATTTCAACACAAATCCCATAAGATATGTGATATTCAAACCAATTCAGAGAACAAGGAAAAGGGATTTCTATAATGAGCTTAAGTAGAAGAACCTAATCGAATAGAATTCCACTTTTTAGACCTCCTCTTATTAGGGAGAGAGAGTGAGTGTTGAAGTCAAAAATAGAAAAAAGATGGAGAGAAAAGCAAGAGAACTATTCTTAAAGAAAAACTATATACGTACTAAACACTGCAAGAAGCATGCAAATATTGCCTCTTAATCACTAGTATTAAGCGCATTATGAGTTTCCAACAATGAAATCACTATAAGATGATAGTAAGATGAAGAGATACATGATTAAGCAAAACTAGTTTCCTCCTATTTTTGATATTTTTGAAGGATCTCCATGGTTTTGAGGTTGGGGGAAGAGAGAGAGAGGGAGAGAGGGCCCTTGTTCTTTGCCCATTTTCTTCACTTCAATTCGAGGGATTTGCATGGTTGATTTGATTGGGGAGAGAGGGCGCGAGGGAGAGAGAGCCTTTCTTTGTCTTTTCTCATTTTATTAACTTCAATTTGAGGGATTTTCATGGTTGATTTGAGTTTGAGTAATTTGTGTAGTTGATTTGAGGTTGGTTTTGTGAAATTGGATGAAAGATGGAGAGCTCTTAAGGTAGGCTTAGTGTCTGTGTTTCTTAGAGAGAGTTTTGAGGAGAGAGTAAATCCTCTCGAGGAATTGTGTGTGAGTACTAGCCTGTGTGACTGAGAGAGTTTTTATAGGTACTGGATAGGCTTTTACCCTTTTAGGAGCTAATAAGGGTTGTCGCGGCGCCACATATTTGACCTCTACTCTGAAAAGCTTTCAAATGTGGCGTATAACCTTCCCCTCACAAATGGTTCTTGCATCTCGGTCCATGTATGAGGTGCTTGGGTTTCTAAGTGATCCTAAGGACATCTATATAATTCTAATCAATTTAAATAAATTGACACCACCCTATTCATTCAAAATAAAGCAAAGTTAAAAGAAATAAGGCAAACACCAGGCAATAAAGGCAGGTCTGAGAGTAGGTTGTCTACAAGAAGCTAAAGCAATTAATTATATAGAATCTTTTAAATGGATAAGGTCTAGGTGCACTAGGTATATAATTGACTGAAAGGGCTCGGCCTTAGACGTAGCCTTGGGCCTGAGTGTGGCAGTGTGCCTTTAACAACAATATACTTTATGCTGTGTATATTATATTGCACGTTTCATTCACATGGTACTTTTATGTTAAGAACATGCATTGCATTGTGGAGCAGCGCTGTCTCAATTTACGAATAGCAATTTCTTATGTTCCGTCTTGTTAAAGCATGATATACTCCGTCAGTCTCCCCCACCCTCACCCCCACCAAAATAAAAGTCTCATTATAAAAGTCAGTTCTTAAAACCGTACTTTTACTTCTATAAAGTTCTCTTAAGTTGAACTAGGATTATACAGTAATGTTCTGTGATTTGTTCTTGTTGAAGCATGATACACTCCGTCAGTCCCCCAGCCAAAAAAAAAAGTCCAACTTGAAAAGTCAGTTTTTAAAACTGCACTCTTACTTCTATAAATCTCTTTTAAGTTGAACTAAGAATATGCATTTTTTTCAGGGGTATATAAAAAATCATCATGTTTTCGAAGAGCAAGAAAAAAATGATATTTAATGAAAATTTATGACTTAAATTTCAAAATTAGGACTCCTTTTCCACGACAAACTAATATGGAAAGGAGGTTTTTTTTTGTTTGGATAGAGGCAGTACATTATTGGGCTCTCCATCTGACACGGGGTCGAGCCTCCCCTTTACATATGTTTTCCCAGTTATGCTTGCACACAAGTTGTGACTCTGTCATATGGTGATTATATGTACCTAGTGTTGCACCTTGCTTTATCTCTCCATGTGGGAGCGGGGTTCTCACAGATTTTCATGCGGTTGTGTTTAGCTGAAGTCTAGTGTCTTCCTACTTGTGCTTCTCTTGTTGATCTGTATCCTCTAGTAACCCTGCTTATGTTTATCAGGGAGATCAACAAGGCATTCTGTGGCTTCTTTAATCAATGTAAATGTCAGCAGTATCATACACTATTTCTTGATGATGGATGTGCCAGACCTACGCTTGATGTTGAAGGCCCCAATAGCATGCCAAAAAACAAAACTCTCGTAGGCATTTCATTCAACCTTATATGTCATCTCTCTCTCACATATTTGAATGACATTTTTTGGGTGTTTACTTGAGTTCTCGGTGCATTGGTAAAATTTTGGCATTCAAACCTAGATTCTAAGTATGTTTTCTGATATATCATTAGAAAAAAATCTTTTTGGTTGTACATGTTTATCAAAAACATAATCATGCTGGGATATTTTCATCACTCGCAAAATAGGCTTTTTTCTATAAACAGCAGTTTTACGGCTAAAATGTTTTTGGCTTTAATATTTTGTACTTAAGACAAACAAAGACAGCTGAAGTAAAAAAGGCATTCAAATGTCATGAGAACTCATAAAAGCCGCATAATTAATATCTTTTCTGTCCTTTGGAATTTTTTTTAAAATCATGGTTAACTTGGTCGCTTTTCCTTTAGCATTTCTTCACCACTATAAATTTTACATTTTTGGGTTTTTGCTTTTCTTTAGTTTTGCGAAGATCCATCAACTTCTCCAACGAATGAATATTTGCAAACCAAGCTGATTAGGAACCTTGAAGGTCATCAAGATGATATTGGAATTGTGACTGGGAATTGGGGCTGTGGTGCTTTTGGGGGAGATCCTGAACTTAAGGCCATTATCCAATGGCTTGCTGCTTCTCAGGTTATTTTCTCTCATTCTCTCCCCCAGCCCATGTTTTAGCAACTTCTTTCCAAGTTGTATGAGTCAGCTAAATATTTGTTTTGCCATCTTTGGGCTTGGGACAAGGGTTGCGTTAAGGGGAATGTCTAGTTAAGAGATTCAAAAGGCATTGCTTTCTTAGTGCTCTTCTGCTCCTCTTGTATTTTTGCCCTTCCTTTTTGTCCCAGGAAAAGAAAAAGTAGTTAATACGTTCATTCAATGGAACTTTGGGAGATACTCATTGACAATAGTCTAAGAATTGAAAAGACAGTTCCCAAAAATCATTTTACGTTTATGCCAGTAAATTCAATAATGAAAGTATCTAAATCAGGGAAAGAATTTGCATATGGTATTTACCAACTTAAAGAAGACCTATGACCAGGTGACCAGAGGGATAATTTGAGTGGGAATTACCTTCCTTTTAACATATCATAATTTGGGTGTGCCGCAGCCGCACCATATATAGCCTCAAACCATCTGGAATAGAAATAAGTAAAAATCTGTAAACTTATTAATAAAAATTTTGAGGTGCCGCCCCTCTTTCCCCAAAAAAGTAGAAAAAAAAGAAAGAATGATGAGACCTCAAGCATTTGAGTTCTTTTACCGCGAGCGACTACTCTCCTCCCAATGTACTTCCCATTTATCTTTTTCATTTCACTCATTTCACCCCCTCTCTTTTTTTGGTTTCTCTTTCTTCTTCATGGCCCTTCTTTTTTTGCTTTTCCTTTTCTTCACAACTTACCATTTCTTAGAGGTTTCTGAAATCTATTGGGACGTCTTTTGCTTGAAGAAAGTGCTTGGAAGACTTTTTGTTGCTTGTACAAAGTGATTGCAGGATCTGATAGTTTTTTGTCTAGTTGGGGATGGAACGTGGAGGTGTGTGAGGACTGAGGAGGATCCTTTCTCTTTTGTTTCTTGGTGGTGAATTATCTTTTTTATGCATTGATGCAAGTTGTTTATGGAAATCGTGTAAAGTTGTAATTTACATATATAGGGAATTTTGCATCCTGGTTGTACCTGCATTAAAAAAACTTAGGTTTGTTGTATTTCACAGTGGCAATATAATGTATCCAGGATCTGTGTCCATGTCACATTGTGGTTCCAATGGTGATGGTGGGGTACGAAATGGTTTCATGCCAATGGTTTTTTCTTTTTGTACATCGAGATGAGAAATGGAGAGAGAGAGATTATGATAAAGAGATACATAGAAGGAAAAGTTCCTAGGTATAGACTGTTTCTCCATTGTATAGGTCCACGTTCCTATGAAATAGACTTTGCAGGGTGGCTGGAGAGGCTTGGGTCAGTCCTGGGTGTATTTGTTCATTTTGGCAGATGCATGTCAGAGGTTTTGGGAAAGGTGATGATGCTAGTTTGTTGTGACATTGTGAGTGTTTGCTACTCTCTCGTGCATTGGGACAGAGCATACAGAATTTTTAGAGACCAAGCTTTGACGAGGATTTTGTTGTGCAGAGAGTTGTCATTTTCACTTCACTTTGGTTGTCAGTTAGGGGAGTTCTCGGTGGGGTTCCACTTTCGGATATTCAATGTGATTGTACTGCTTTGTTTGTTTTTCTATTTTTCCTTGGTTTGTCTTTCCTTGATTCATCACACAACCATCACACAACATAATGTTTGTGTGATGATTGTGATTCAGTCCGGATCACAAGGGGTTTAACAGCAAAACTATTACACTGTGGGGGTGAGGCATGGAGGGGGGCATTCAATGTGAACAAACTGCAGGTGGCTAATAAACCATCAACTCTTTCATTAGAAAAAGAAAAATGGAAATCCTCAATTTTCTTCAACTTTTCGAAAGATTCACCTATTCCTCGTACAAGAGCTTGCACTTGTTCTATGTTAAACATAATATATTTGTGGTCAACAATGTCTTGGTTGCGTGTGCGCCACAGACTGCCCTTGTTAGATGCAGCAATTCATGGCCCAAACCGTTAAGGTAATAATATCCTGGGACTAGGTGGTTGTGGGAGATGGGAGGCAAGGCTTATGTGATCCTTGCTGCACCTTGTAGTGGTCCCATATTCAACTATTGTTGTTGAAGTAAATTTTTTAGCATATTACTTTCCTCGAGGATATATTATGTTGTGGATTTATCATTTTATGGATACTCTCTTAGATTGTTCTTTTTCCGGTTTTATATTAGATGGTTTATATTTTCATCTCACTAGACCTGTGTTCCAGGCATTGAGGCCATTCATCTCGTATCACACATTTGGTTTGGAAGCATTGCAGAAATTGGACGAGGTAAATTTCCTGTACTTGCTGGTCTATAACTTCCTTTCTAATAGCATGCATCATTAATGATTGGAGATTAAAGTTTTGTAGTTCACTAGTACCAAAGTTATAAATTCTATACCGACCAGCACATTGGATTGACCGTTGAAAGCGAGACATACCGGTACCGATCATTCAATTTCGGGTTCGCCACACTTTTTTAGTAATTCTTTATAATAATTTATAATCTCTTGAAATAAGTCCTTGGTTCCATTCCGAGTATCGAGGGGCCATTCTTATCTATCTAAAAAAGAAAAAAAGAACTCTAAAACTTAAACTTCTTTCGTTGAAGTCAAAGAGTCCACTATTCTAGTTTGAGATGTTTCCCTTACAAAGTCTACTTTTAAAAATTATGCTTAAAACTTCCGTAGCCTTTCATCTTTATCCTCCACTTGTGTTGTAAGCATAGCGACCCCAAGTGATGGGAGAGATGGCAAGGGCACTTAAGCAATCATCGGTCCTTGGTTCCAATCCTCGTATCAACAAGGGATCACACTTACCTATAAAAACCAAAGTTCTAAAAATCGTTAGGCGGCACACTAGTGCCTAGTGCCTAGGGGACTAGTCGGGGCGTAGTCGGGGCCTAGAATTAAGGCATAATTACCATTTTTTGATAATTTACATCAAAGATCAAACACATTGACTACAATCTCTTTCCTCCTAGAACCCATAGTCTAATATATCTTCCCTAATCCCTTCTCATTCTAAATTCTGAGTCTCGAGACAGCCCCCTTCTTCTTCATCTTTTTTTTTTCCTTCTTTCTTCTATTTATCTCGCAGATCGGCAACCCTTTTTTCTTTCTTTCTTTTTTCTCTCTCTCCCTCTCCGGCAGATCGACTCATTTTTTTCATCCTCCAATCTCTTTCCTCCTAGATCTCTTTAATCTATCCCCCTCGCATCCCACCGAATATCTACAAAATCAAACCCCTTTTCTTTCTACCTCCCTCTCTGCCTCACCATTACCACTCCCCCTTCCTTCTCCAGTTCGCCCCCCCTTCCTTCTCCGGTCACCGCATGCCACAAAATCAAAGCTACAAAAATAAATTAAGGTCGACGAGGTTTGGCGTAGGCGCCGACTTGGTCGATTAGGCGGCGACTAAGAAAGTCGTGGCGGTAGAGAGGGGCCTAGCGCCTAGGCGGAGCTAGACGGAGAGTTTTAGAACACTGATAAAAACATATTGATAGTGCTTAAGTACACTTACCGATAAAAACATATTGATAGTGCTCAAGTATTTTTGTCATTATGACCAACTCCAATAACATTAATATATCTCTTAATTATTTGACTTCAAACTTGGACAATTTGGGTGGAACAGAGGGAGTATAAATTTGTATTAGATCTAAACAATCATAAGTCTACTCCAAACTTCAGGAAACAACACTTCAAAAAATAAATAAATAAAACATAACACCAGTCAAGAACAACATTAAACTAGTTTCCAAACTTCATCACAACTTAAAAGATAAAGAAAAAAGAAAAAAAATCCTAAACATAGTACAATCAAGAATAACATCTAAAATTAGTCACAAACTTCATTAAACAATAATTTGAATAAAAAAATCAATAACATTAGAACCAAAGGGTAATAACAAGAAAAAATAGCTTTGTAGTTGCATGAAAATTGCTCCAAAGCAGATTCATAATTGCCACTTTTAATGTAACTCTCAACCTTTACTATATTTATACAGATAACCATTTAATATTGTGAAATTTAGAACTTTTCTTATGTTTTGGCCAAAACATGATTTCGGCTAGTACTGGCCGAAATCGACTGAAGCGGTACATAATTTGTTTCACACCATTATTTGGTCGATGCGTCCTTTTTATAATAATAGTATACGCTACCGAAAAGCTAATTAGTAAATAGAGAAATTATGCACAAAATCTACAAAAGGATCTATAGGGGGGAGGTGTGGATGCGCTGCCCCTGAACACCACGAAAACAGAATATGGAGCAAGGAATTCTTCAAAACTGAAGGTGATCTTCCCTATGAAGTTGGGAGTTTGTGACCCATCATTGACCCCAGGCCAATATTCATTGTAGCACTTAGATTTGGGCAATGTTTCAGGGTCATCTGCTAGACTCTGATGATTTTGATATTATGATGGCCTCCTTATTTCCCTCTGGAACTGACCAAGCATTCTAACCCCAAGTTATAGGTTATAAAATTTCAATGGCCAAATTACTTTTTACCCCCCAAGGTTGCCACCAAATCCCAGTTTGTCACCCTTATTAAGGTTTGTGCCACTTCTGCAGTCAAGGTTTCTATTTGTCCTAGTTTACCACCTCTCATCCGTTGCCGTTTCAAAGTCGACGTTAACTTGCACGTGGTCTTCCACGTGCGGGTTATTTTGGTCTTTTTCCTTGTGGGCATTGCAAGGTCGATATGTACAGACAAGCAAACCTAAGAAATTTTGCTGGTTCTATATTTTCTGTTTCTCGATTCCGAATTCGAATCTCCATTCTCTTTCTTCCGTTTCAACAAAGAGCTATTCCCCAATTCCTCCACCTTAACCTTCTGATCAACAACCTCACTTATCTTGTTATTAGTGGAATGGCTTGAATCAGGAGACGGATAATTCAAACCTTCCAAACCTACTACAGCAGAACCCCAATTACCAGAACCTGAGATGACACCGGATTGTTATTTCTCGATTCCGGTGAAGAAAATTCCTTCGAAAAAGTCCATGTATGCGACGAAGATCGAAATGACCCACGCCTAGATTTCGATATCGATCTTGAACTCAGTTTCTCATGTGGGTTGCGTTTGGAAGGCGAGAAAACGAATTCGACGGTGAAGAACAGGACCCAGGCTTCGGTTTCAGATTTGGTTCCAGATTGGATGTCTATTGGAGGCGAATTGATCACATTTTAGTCTGGTGATTGGGGTTTGAGAGATTTTGATTGATGGAATAATTTGTTGGGGGTTTTGTTAGTGGTGGTGGAGGGAAGGATTTTAGCTTGGCGGGATTTAAGGTGAGAAGGGAGAGGGGAATCCGAAGTGAAAGAAGAACATACGGCAGAGACTTGTTCGAGAACAGAGTGATCCATTACCTGAGAAAGAATATCTTCTACTGCTCGCTCGTCGTCACTGTCGGTAAGGAAAGAGTAATCCACCATGGAAAGATGGACAAGACAAGGGATACTATATTCTCTTCTGTTTCTACTTGTTGGTGAAGTGTTGCATTGTGTATTTGACATTACAGAACATTGTTTGGGTCATTTAAAGGATGAGAAATGGTCTATATGTAAAGATTGTTGCTCACTTTTTCGTTGGTTTCAAGGTTAAAGATTATAATTTATAATAAAAGAAGTTGTTTATATTTTGTTCGGATATCAAAAGTGGATAGTGTGAAATTTGCTTAGATTTTGGAGTGTTACTGGGACTTCTGCATTTTCTTATTTCGGATTACCTCTTGGGATGGATCCAAGAAAAACCGAGACATGGCAACCTGTTGGCCCCTTGGAAGAGAGTTATTGTCAATTGGGTGTAGGAACCGCTGATTAAAGCAATGATCTCTTCTCTCCCTTTTTAATAATTTCTATTTTCAAGGTTCTATTTTAATAATTTCTCTCCCTTTTATATGTCTAACTTTACTTATAAAAAAAATCTATTTTCAAGGTTCTTAGTTCAGCTATAAAAGTTATCGAGAAAAGTAAAAAGGATTTCTTGTGGTGGAGAAGCAGGGGACGGGTGAGTGGGGAAAGAGAGAAGCCAGTTTCTAATTTTGGGGGGGAAAAAGACCAAATTACCCCGCACGTGAAGACCACGTGCAAGTTATCGTCACATTAAAAATGGCCATGGACGGTAGGTGGTAAAGTGGGACAAATGGTAACCTTGAATATGGAAGTGGCACAAGCCTCAATATGGGTGGCCGACTGGATTTGGTGTCAACCTTGGGGGGTAAAAAGTAATTTGGCCAATTTCAATCATTGAAAGAATATTCAAAAAACTATCGGTAACAATTTGTAGAATTTCAGAAAAACAAATAAAATTTTGTAAACTTTAGTCTAGGATTAATTACTTTGACCAACAAAAGTTAAGGTGGGGCTATTTTATTTTTTATTTATTTTTGGGACGGAAAGAGTATTGGATTTAGTCTGAAACCCTTTGTACACTAGGGGAATGCATCCAAATGATTAGCTAGACATTCTTTGAATATATTTACAAACTCAACAAAAGAAAGTCCAAGAGTGGGAATTTTCCTCCTTCTCTGAATACTAGAAATACAATGTATGAAGCATGCACTTTCTTTCAACTGAAGCACATTCCTCTCCTCAATCTGAAAAGCCCTTCTATTCCTCTCCCTCCATAAATATAATGTCCAGCATACCCCTAAAGGAGCTACCTCCCAAACAGTGTTTCTTTTCCTACGTTTATTCCAAGACCAACTCAATAACAATTCTTTAGTACTCCTAGGCATCACCCACGAGACCTTAAAGAGGCTGAAAATGAAGTTCCGTAAATCCGTGGCAATAGGGCAATGAGGCAGCAGGTGGTTGACACATATTATTGAGTATTGATCTCATCTGATACAAAAGCTTGTTATTACTTTAATTATTCTCTTAGCTTCCAAGATCTGTCTATCCAACAATACTAATATACATACATAAGTTTTGATGGTTCTGAAACGTAAAAATAATGAGATTGATTATCACAAAATACATCTCAACATATGTCAATCAACCCAAAAAAAGAGGGAAGATTCTGATACGGAATCACGTTTCCTAGATCTATAGTTTTCATATCAGACAAGGATTTTACAATTTCAGATTGGATTTGTGTTTTGCTAGTATCTAGAATACTAATTCGTCAACATGTCTGCATGTAACTAACAAAAATTCAGCAAAAGATTAGAGTTTTTGCCATCGAGTTTGTGCCTTAATGCCATGGTTTAATATTTCTGAACTCCCATTTCTACTGTTCTACTTTCTAGTAACTTGTGGTGTGTTTAAAAATCATGCCTTAAACACTAGCATCCTGATGTTAAAATCTGCAATCTTGGAGGATCTATACATTTTAGCACCTGCCCAACTTTTCTTCGTAGCATGACAAGTGGTTTTTGATAATGTGGGCAGGTTACAAAGTGGATTTTGTCACACGGATGGAGTGTAGGAGACCTTTGGAACATGCTAATGGAGTACTCGTCGCAGAGATTGAAGGGAGAAACTCAAGTTGGCTTCTTCACCTGGCTCCTTCCATGTTTTACTGTGTCCGATCCAATGATGTTAGACATCACTCACGCACCTTGAATTTATCTGCGTTATCTTTTTACCTTTTACCAGTCTTTCAGTGGATTGTTAAACAAGAGGAGATCGTCCTCGGGGATGGGGGAGGAGATTTCCTTGCAATGTAAACATTGTTGTAATGAAAAATAATATGCTGGGAGAACAACAATGGAAGATAAGGTATTCTTGTGTGTATAATTCAGCTTGGATAACATATCTATTTAATAGCAGAAAAATAGAGAACTATCACCTAACAAATACTCCACCCTTCAATCCGGACAAAGAGTCTATTCCATTTTAGTATGTTTCAGTTAAATAGTCCACTTTCAAAAATCAAGGCATTAAAGTGTCATTTTAATACTAATGAGTTGCTAAAAGTGTTATTTTCTTAAAAAGTACTTAAATGACTAGCGTAATAAGTCATTTTTAATGTGTAAAATAAATGGTCCAAAGGAATAGATAAAAAATTGTGACCTTAATATTGTCAAGAGTGAAACATGGTAAATGAATATGTTTGGTTTGAAACATTTCTTTGGTATGGCAAGATGTGTTACAACCTGTGATGATAAACATTTCAAAATTTCCACTAGAAGAAGTAAAGACCAATCAAAAATTGTCTTTGATAATATTAAGACCTTGATCGAAGACAGGCGAATTGGTGCAAACAATACATACAACAGTAAATTGAGCCCCGAGAACAATCTACTAATGCTAGCCAAGTTTAGAAAGAAAAGCCCCCGCGACAGTCCTCTAATACATACATAACGAGAAGATTTCGTAAAAAACCAGAGAAGGAAATTAAGCTCACTTGAGGCCTACTTTTGATCATTAGGAAACTGTCCTTGATCTAGGAAAGTCAAGAATTCAACAAATATTGGCTCAACCCCTGTCAGTACCGTAGAAGCTACTTAATTGGCAAAGCGAAAATGCTATTGCCCAAAACAAAGCACTATCTATGCCTTGGAGTCGATAACTTCATTAGCTTTCGACTTCACTTAGCAGTCCTTGATTCTATATCTATGCTATGGCGCTAGACTTTCCCCTTTTTCCTCGATAAGTGATCAAGAATTGGTCATAATTACACTAATACTTCAATATAGTTGAAATGCTTGTATTACACGTTGAGGGTGAATGTGAAAGGTTATAGAAATTGTGGTCATTATTGTTTTTAAAGATAAATTCTTTAATGAAACAATCCAAAGTTAAAAGGTTGACTCTTTGTATATCTATAACTATTACTAAAATAGAAGCCGCTAATGCCACGTGTCATCTTTGAAATGGTAAGATTTTTTTTTTCAAAATTGATTAGTTTAAGATAAAAATCTTAAATCTAATTAGATAAGATAAAATTCCTAAAACTAATTTGATAAGATAGATTTAGGATATAGTTTTACGAGTAAATTTATAATAGAGATTTATGATTTTGTTTTTATTTTTTTTTCAAATATCACTTAATTAAACTAGATTTTATTATATACAATCTATACATGTTTAATTTGACTGAAACTCTTCAATTTTCATCTCTTTTCATTTTCCTACAATTTAATTTATACAAATTATCCACGTGACATTTTTATGTTATTTGTTCTCCTACTAATCTATATTTATTAATTATTAATTAATAATCTATTATTTATCTATTAACTATTATTAAAACAGAAGTTGTTGCTGCCACATGACGACTTTATGTTGAATGCTTATAGTTTTAAAGGATTTATGTACTTTGACATGACACCTTCTTGTGAAGTTGTAATTTTTTTGTGCCAAAAATTAAAACTGGATAGATTTTAAAATCGGTACCTCTTTTATATATGGTTAAAAAAATATTTTTTGCTACCAAAATCGATTAGTACGAGATATATTTTATCATATTTGATTTAGACGTGTTTCACTTGATTATGACTCCAAATTTTCATGGTAAAAGTGTTTTTTTAAGGATATATTTTATCAATTCTTATAGATTTTATTATTTCAATTACATATTCATGTCTCCTTTATATATGGTAAAATTGTTTTTACTATTTTTTGTTGCCAAAATTGGTTAATTCATGATATATTTTATAACATTTGATTTAAACGACTTTCACCTGATTAGTACTCCAAATTTTCATTGTAAAGGTTTTTTTGCGGGAAGATTTTATCAATTCTCATAGGTTTTAATCTTTCAATTACATATTCATATGATCAAATTTGAACTTATTTTTTGTTTTTTTTCAAATTATTCTAATTAAAAAATTTAATTATTTGTTACAAGTTTAGAAAATTACCTTATTATAAACAACTTTTGCAAAAAAAAGAAAAAGAAAGAAAGAACTATTAAAACTGTGCATACGGTACTATATATATAAATTCTTTTTTTGTTGTCAAAAAATCAAACTTGATAGATTTTGAAACTGGTGTCTCCTTTATACATGGTAAAAGCTTTTTTTTTAATCATTTTTTGCTGTTAAAAAAGGTTAATACCAGATAGAATTTATCACATTTGATTTAAACGTGTTTTACTTTATTAGGACTCCAAATTTTAATGGTAAAGTTTTTTTGCGGATAGAACTTATCACATTTGATTTAGACGTGTTTCAATTTATTAAAACTCATTAATTCTCAAGGTAATTTGTTTTATATAACTTTTTGCTGCCAAAATCGATTTGTACCGGAAATATTTTATCACACTTGATTTAGACAAGTTTTATTTGATTAGGAGTACTCCTCAATTGTCATGGTAAAAGTTTTTTTATTTTTTATTATTTAACAAAGTCCGGTCAATTTAAAATAGATTTTATCCAATTTAATTAAATGTGTTCCACCAAAACCACAAACAATCACTGTGAAATACTTCTCCTCCATCAAACACCTTCTTGATGAGTCTGTTTTCGTGGTACTTCGATCTCCTCCCCTCCCTAAGAATATTTGTTTGATTTTATAATTCACATGAATTTTCAGTTTGATAATTCAGTGTGATCCCATGGTTTTTTTAAATTTATTAATTATGTGAACATCTTGTTATTGTTGGTTCATTTAAATACCTTGTAGATTCTATCTACAAAATTAAGTTCAAAACAACATCGAATCAAATGTGCATCGCACAGGTAATAACCTAGTATAATAATAAAAGGGGGGGGGGTACTTTTCTTTAACTATTTCAATTATCTAGTGGGATTAGCATCATTTAGCTCCTCCCTGAGCAATGAGTAACAAGTTATGAACAGACATTTAAGTCATCAGAACATCATTACCATTCCACGTTCAACGAAATCCTTACAGTCAAAGTTGTGAGTAAAGAAGGATCATTGAGAGGCATGTATTTTCTTGACCAGGGACCATGAGATCCTTTGTATGTCTTTAGCCTTAAAAGTTCTTCTCCGCGCGATCCAGTGCCGTTGCAGTCAATGATCAAAGCTGTGTGATGAAGGGAGTACTTTTCTTTAACCATTTCAATTATCAAGTGGGATCAGCCTCATTTAGCCATTTGGTAGCTCAATTTGCCTTGAAACACTTGATGACCTTTAATAGAATTAGAAAAAAATGGCTTAAAACTTTTTGAAACTTCACGGGTTGTCTTGAATTATCCCAAATTGCTATGAATTGATCCTTTAAAGCCTCAATTTATGTCAACAAATTTGAAATTTCAAAGAACACAATAAATGCACTTTCTTTCCGGCAAAACACATAAAATTCATAGAAAATGGGAATAAAATATTGGGAAAGCATGGAAAACTATGTGCTTATCAGATAGCAATGTACTTTCTTTGCAATTTGAGAGTTTAGGGTTGAGTTAACAATTTGTATGTAATTTCTTTGCATTTTGAAAACAATCTTGGTGTTTTATTAGAATATAAATCGGTTTTAGAGGAAAAATTGTTCGACCAAGGGTGATGGAACAACACTATGTTGTTCGGCTCTAACTTGTATAACAACACTGAGTTGTTGAACTAAGACTAGTGGAACAATTGAGTAACATTCCCCAAGACTGGCAGAACAATTGAGAAATGTTCGGCCAAGACCAACCGAACATTACTTAATTGTTCCAAAAGTCTCGGTGAAACATTTTTCAATTGTTCCACCGACCATGGATGAACATTGTGCGTCGAGGATTCCCTATACTTTTTTTTTTAAAACAATGGTGTGGACCATTTTAAGCATAAAATGAGAAGAAATATGTATCACTAATGTCACCCTCGGTTCATTTTGCTCCATATTTGATTTTCACACTAATGTAGAGTTGTAAAGGTTTGGGGAAGTAAGGTTTAGGGTTTACGAAGGTTTTTAGAACCAGATAAAGAGGAAGTAGTTGGGAAGAAGGCGGGGATGCATTTGTTGGTTGGGGGGGGGGGGTAAGGAACATGAGGGGTTTGTTTAAAAGCATAAAGGGCAACAACATTTTTTTGATTAAGGGTAATTTTTTTTAATAAAAAGAAAATTTAAAAAATGGGGTGTGTATAGAGGTTAGGGGGTGCAAATAGCGACCCCCAAAAGAAATTAGAATTGTAGTAGTAAAATACAAAAGGGTAAATTACAGATAACCATCCTCAGCTATGGATTACGAGTTTTCTTCAGCTATGGATTACGTCTGAACTGCTGACCTTAACAACCAATCGAAGCAATAACAATGTACCTATCTCAACCATCACGTTTTCTTTAATCACACATTCTCTTTAGCCATTGGTGTATGAAGTGAAATAAAATGCCTCCCTGAGGCTCATATGACCTTTTTTTTTTTGTTTTTTGTTTTTGTTTTTATATAATGTGTTTTTGGTGTTTTAATTAACTATCTAATTCCTGGCCATAAATAATCAATAGAGGAGCGCTATTCAGACCCCTAAATCATCCATTTTTTTACCCTTTTACTAAGTAGATCCCCTCTACAATTTAAAATTATCAAAAGCACTGAGTATACCCTTATTGTATTCCCATTTTGCCCTTACCTATTTGAAACCTAAAACCATTACACACTCCACCCCTCCCCCCATTCCATATCTTTGCATACCCCTTTAACGTAATCCCCATTCCATCCTTTCCTTCTAGCAGCAAACGGCAACAACACACATGTAAGGAAACCCAAACCCAAATTCTGTCTGAAATCTTTATCTTCATCTTCATCTTTGTCTTCAACAATGAAAAAGATGGGAGCAGGTATGAAATTTGAATTTGATTTAGTTGTTTTGATAGAATGTAATTTGTATGTAAATTAGTGTGTTTTGTGTTGAGTTAGGAAGTATATAACTCATTTGCAATTTTCTTGTTATAATGTATGTCAGATTTAGGGGAGAAACTAGATGAAAATTATTTGATGTTGTTCTGCCCCCTGGTTGGTGGAACTATATATGTTTGGCTGGTAATGGCCGAACATATATAGAGATGTTCAACTAGAGATGTTCAACCCAGGGTTGCCGAATATTTCCTCCAATGCTCTACAAGGAGTGGCTGAACATTGCCCAAATGTTCTACCAATGGTGGCAGATCATATTTAGAAATGTTCCACCACTACCAGTGTATGAAATGTTCAACCAGTACTAGTCGAACATTTTAGGAATTGAACTTGTGTTTGTCGAATAGTGTTGTGTATGCTTGTTCTCATGTTTGATTCCATCACGCACACACTTTTATTTGTATCATCTTTCTCTATATATACTTTAAACCTAATATGCGGTCTTGGGTAATTTGTTTATAGAAAGGATGTACAAGAGGAAAAGAAAACCGATGACTACGTCGCCTCGGAAAGCAAGACAATTAGAGTTTGAACAACAATAGGCACAAGAACGTCAGGACCATGAATAACAACATGCCCATCAACAACATTATGTACAACAACATGAACATGTAGAAGAACCAAAACATGAACATGCATGGGGAATATGAACATGAAGACGAGGACGAGGACAAGGATGATGATGGTGGTGATGAGGAGGAGGAGGAGGAAAGAGAAGAGAGATTTACCTTATTTCCTAGGGGTCCAATTAATCAATCAGTTCTGCATACCTTCAACAAACACGTAAAGACATATATATGAGGTGAGGAAGATTAGCGTATTCTGACAGTAGTAAATCATAGAGAGAAACTGAGGGAGTGAGTTGTGGATCGAGATCATGCTTCTCAACAATGGAAGGATTTAGTCAAAACTTTTGATCTCTTGCAATTAAGATTATGATCATACAGCGAGCAATAAAGTATTGGTGAGTGCTTTCATGGAATAGAGGCACCTGGAGATGAACACCTTCCACTTTCTTTTTGGAGAAATGACCATAAACTTAGATGATGTGTTTGTGAGTATTTAAGAGTGTTTCATGCCGAGGCGATTGAGGGAATGTGTGGTGTTAGGGAGTCTCTGTGAGGCTAGAGTGACTACACATCCAGTTTGCTCCTCCGTCTAATGATTCGGTTAGGGTTGCCAATTCAGTTCGCGCTTATCTGTTATACTTGCGGGGTTGCACAAATTTAAAGACCGGAACTCAGGTTGACACAACTTACCTGCAGCTCCAATACAATCTCGAAAACGTGCATACATATGCGTGGGGAGTAACCACACTTTTCTATGCATATGAATATCTAGGAAAAGCTTCTGAAAAGGATTGCAAGCAGATTGCTAGATTTTCCAAGTTATTGGAGGTAATAAAGTCATACTTTTTATCTAAATGTTAAACTCATATTTCTATATTAATAGTTTAATTTACAATTAGTGTTTTTTCTTAGGCATGGATCTATGAGTGATTCCAAATGTTTAGGCCTTCATATGACGTGAACTATAATGAAAGAACTCCTATTGCAAGAAGCTGGGTTCCACAAGGTAATGGCAGAGTGCCTTTGAAGCGATTACACCCAGGAGGGTCTCGATGCCCTTCGACCTAATGACGTGAGTATTTATTAACTTTTTATTTATTACCTTATTTCTCTTACATGCATGAACACTTGAAGAAAGTTCACTTAAAGTGGTGAAACAAAAACAGTAACTTTTGTCATGCAAGTGCCAAATTGCAAATTGCAACTCTTTCCTACTTTGTCTCCTTCAAGTTTTGCCTTTTCAAAGACTAGTTACACGTGCCATGACACAACTCGACCCCAAATCTCTATACTAAACCTAGGTCAAGCGTGTAACAACAACAACAAAGGCACGCAAACCAGCTAATTACGGGTTAACAAAAACTTGTAAAAAGTAAAGATACTATTATTGTAACTAAAAAACATCATGGCTATCAACAAGCCGAAACACAATGAAGCCATTGAGCTACAGAATTAGCTCGGAAACTAAATACAAGGCTCTACAAACAAACAACAAGTGTAATATGCACAACAACACGATGCATTGTGCATCAAAAGAATATTATACAACAAGTCAAGTCAAGTCAATTCAAATCAAACCCAGAAGTAGAGTAGTCTACATAACTCTATACAATCCCCGTCCTCACAACTGTACAAAACAAAGCTCATCCCAGAGCTACTAACCAAAAGACAACAATTAAAAGGTGCAAGCCTCTCCATTCACACCGGGAACTCCCTGCCTTACTCGGATTCTACCGAAGATTACCGATGGTACCGCAAGAAACTCGTACCAAGTGGATCTCATCGTCGAGCTCTACGATTCTACGTTGCCAAAAATGAAAACAGTTGAGTAGAATACTTAAATTGAGCTTCGAAAGCTCAATGACTCATATTTCTCTTCTATGGCAGCTCGCTGGTACAAGAAAGGAGAAGGGACGAGTCCTAATTTCATCCTAAGGCAATCTCTAGGAGGTGGATAGTGGTGGGGTTCCACAAGGTGAGATGGCACAACCCAAATGGCTAAGAAATAGGTGGATTAGAAGGCAATCTCTAGGAGGTAGATAGTGGTGGGGTTCCACAAGGTGAGATGGCACAACCCAAATGGCTAAGAAATAGGTGGATTAGCTTCACTAAGCTTACTGACTTAAACTAATCAAACTAATTACTAAGTACCCTTTAAAACCAATCTAACTTAGCTAAACCAAGTCAATAAGTTCGTCCAAGAGGGTCCACCACCGACTACAAACACATATTCGGTGAGTCCTACTTCGAATTTTGGGGTTTACCACTTAAAAAAGAAAAGAAAAGAAAAGAACCGATAGGGAGCCAGGAAAGAGAGAAAAACAAGGAAAGACTGAAAGCCAGACATGATCCAAAGCAAGAAAGGGGAGAATTTCCTAGGAATAAGGAAAGACACTTGGAAGGTCATCTTATTAACCTACCCCTTCATGTCTCTACAAATTGGTCAGCCTGCACCCTTTCGATGAACCAAGTGACGCAAGGATTGCAAGCAACAGGTCAAGACTGGGGGATTTTCAAAACCCCAAGGGTATCCCGTTGCTATCATGATTACTAGTTCCGTGTCTGCAACCCATCCTTATAGAGTATGCTCATTTTTCCTTTAGACTTCCACTCTCTGAAAGGTTCAACCAAGTCCTCAAATTGGGGTTTCCAAGGGTTCTTATATATATTCGAGTCAAGTAAATTTTTGTTTTCTAGCTAGTTAAGTCTGTCTTTTTTCTGATCTTTGAGCACCGGCCGCTCATCGCGAAGTATTCTTGGATTTGTCAATATTCTCAAGAATGATGAATCGACTCATGTAAAAACAAGATAAAACTAAACGAGATGATAATGAATCACCTGGGAGATATGGACCCGCAAACCATTAAACATGTGAAGTTGCTCAAATAGGTAATTTGTCTTGATAAAAGGTCACCTTCGACCCATTGCGACCGAGCTGTTAGTAGCACATTGGGGGCTTCCCATCATACACCAAAACTGTAAAACCCTGATTTATGGCTTGCTTGTGATATGCATGGATTCATACATTTATAATCATCATAAATATGTTCATTTAGCTCCCGTATATGTTTGGAGTCAATAGCATGTTCGTTGACGTTGTTTGAGATGCACGTATGCATTTTTCTTTCACGAGATGCGTGGAATCTCGGGTTTGTGATTTATGTTGTAATCACATGGATAATTGTTAGAAGGCATTCATAATATCATTTACATGCCTTGGATGTTGGTTAGATACTTGTTGCATCATCGGTTTGGTTGCTAGTTTGATTCTAGCGTTAACCTTTCTCCATTTGACTTTTTTCGGTTGTCGTTCGGGAGAGTTTTGCCTGAGTTCTTGGCCTTGTTTGATTGAGGTTAGAGGCTTGATTGTTTTGGTTATTGTTTGGAGGTTATTAAGGTTGGATTGTAGACCATTTTTGGCTTGGAAGGACTCGAGAATACATGCGGGAGAGTCCGGGACCGAGCAAGGAAACAAGAAAAAGTGGGAAGCTGAAATACAACATGATGCGCTCGCATCATGCAAGAGTGAAGCGACCGCATGGGGTCCTGGGCAGAATTACGGGATTTTTCTAGTGTTTTACGCACTGTCCAAAATTTTACCCCCTAAACCCAAATTAAACCTAACCTAAACCTACCTTATTAGCCTAAACTTATCCTAAACATCTATTAGGGGTTTAGAGGTTGATTAGTGAGTTGATTAAGGAGAATTATCCCCCATATAAAATGAAAACATACGCACTCTATCACTTGTTCGGCCAACAGAATACGACTTCTCCTTGCTTCTTCTGCGAACACTTCAGCCAAGACTTGAGAGAGAGCTGAGAGGGGGCGATTCTAGGGTGCTTGAAGGGTTCCTCCTTGGTGGCCATTGCTAGGAATGTTCTTTCCCCCTTCCTACCCGTGAGCTTGAAGAATGAGTTGAGGAAGAGAACCTCATCTCTAGGGTCCGAATTTGACAGTTTGTGAGGGCTGATTTTGGGTAAGTTTCTACCTCTCTTCCTTTTCTTTTGGGCTCCATTGACCCTAGGGAAACAACCATTTATGCTATGTGAGGTCAATGGATGCCATTGTTAGGGTTTGTAGAAATGCATGAACCCTAGGTTTCAAATTATTGTTAGAGATGAGTGAACCTATGTGAGACTTGATTTGTATGGAATTCATATGCCAATTAGTCTATTAAACTTTGCTATATGAATTGTTCATATGTATTGAGCTTGAATGACAAAGATACTTGGAAGGGGATTTTCCCCAAATTGTGTTTTGGCTTGTTAAACATGATTGTAAGCCTAATTATTGTGTTATACATGTTTAGTGGAGTTTATTGAACCATGTTGTATGATTTAATCATGATTTGGAAATTATGATTGGTAAGAGGACTTGAATGAATTTATGCATATAATGGCAAATTATTCTATGTTACATTGTTAAATGTTTCATTTGGTTTATATGAGTTCATTGAACTTGGGGGCATGATTATTGGCGATAGTTATGAACATAGGGGGATGTTGAAGCCCATGCTTCTATTCCTTGAATTTTCGAAAAGTTTAGATTGGACTCAACGGAGTCAACCTTTGGGTTATTATGAATCCTAGGAACTATAATCTTAAGTCCTACGGAATTTTGGGTAGAAATCATGGAGGTCGAGCCTCCAAGAAGTTTTGAAGTGTGTGAAGCACACTTGATTATGAGAGCTTATATGATTCTCTGTTGTGATATTTATGCTAGTTGTGGATGAAAAGCATGACTAGTTTGATGGTAGAGTGTTTACCTACTTGTTTTGAGCATATGAGTATATATTACTTGTGCTTGGGTTTTGAGTCCAGCTGGAGTCGGTTTGTTGAGTCTTTGGTGGGACGATACATCGTCTTCACGAATTGTGAGATTCGTGATCGCGATGGATCGCCGTGCTGGGTTTGCACACACCCCTCCATCGATGGCCACGGTGGGGAAGTAGTTTATTTCAGTTGTAGTAATACACATGACTTTGATAACTATGGAACTCGAGCGGAGATCGCTGTCGGGACGTCGATATCTACGAGAGGGATATCGAGGGCACATAAAGGTTTTGCACGTGTTTTTGCAGGAGCGACACGCGCGGAAGAATTGATAATGGTATCATATCCCTTTTATATGAATTGTCTCACAAGTACTTATGTGAATAATGTGCTTGGTGGTTTGGATATGATATGATGGTTGATTTGGTTTCATAAATGTTATACTTTATAGATAACATGTTGTTTAAGGTTGTTAAGCATGAATGCTTAAACATGAAAATTATTTGAAGGTTGTATTATGCCAAAAGCATGAGTTATTATTGTTAAGCTTACATGCTTGACATAAATATTATGGGAATGCTATGTTATAACAATAACATGAATTACTGCTATTAAGCTGATATGCTTTAACATGAATATTATTGGAATATGGTATTATGCCAGAAGCATGAATTATTGTTGTTAATCTTATATGCCTTGACATGTAAATTATTGGAAGGCTATGTTATACCAATAACAAGAATTATGATCGTTAAGCATAAAATGCCTTGACATGGATTTTAGTGAGATGTTATACTACAATGATAACATGTTTTATTAATGTTGAGCATGGATGCCATAACATGATTTTATATAAGGTTATTTCATGACGATAGCATGATGTAATTTATGATTGAGCATTATGCCATGATAGGAAGTTACGGTTAGTAACTTACTAAATCTTTGTGACTTATTTTTATTTGTTGGTTGTTTTCCCTAGATTCGAGCCGAGCGTGCGGATCCAAGTAAATCAAGAAGATTGCGTTGACGAAGTATTATTTTTGGCAAGGTTGCTACTTAGATAGTTTATTTGCTTTTGGTGAGGTCGTTGGGAAAGATGAAGTTATGTAAACTTCATGTTGGGTAGCAAACCTAAATGTGAATTGTGATATTTATAATTGTTGTTTAGTCTATTCTTTTGGTAGCCGACAAGTAGTAGTCGTGCTTGGTGTATATTTATGGTTATGATTCCATATGCTATATTGTTGTTGGTACATGTATTATTGGTAGCCGACTTGTGTTAGTCGCGCTTGGTAAAATTGGTGAATATGTTTAGCATGTTACATTGCTAGTTAAAGTATTATGCTTGTTCTCCGGCATGTTTGTAGCCATTGAGTTGTTAGACTAGAGTCTTAGACTTAGTGTAATGTTGGGTTCCGGCCGTAGCTTCGCCGATAAATTGGTTTATATTATGCTATATATTTGAATTGCATGACAGGGAGATTTGTCCTACGTGCCCAATGTTGCGGCACGCGAATCGAATTTTTGGACCGAGAGATTAATTATCTCTTTGGTTGTTTTTAGTTTGAGCTTGTTAGCTCGGGCGCCAGTGTTTTATTTTATTTCACTTCCGCATATGTTTTGAGTTGTTGGCGTATCGCCGTTATGGCCCTACCCATTATTTGCTACTTGTTTCTTGTTATTTGTTTCCCGGCGGCACGACCTTAGGATTTCGTCTTGGGATCCGGGTCGGGTCGTCACAAAAACCCCGTTCAGAGCCTAAATATCTCTAGCCATCCCCATGGCCTAGCTTCCCAAAAACCGGGGTTGTAAATATATCCATCCAAGATGACCCCCTTTGCGTAAAAGAAAAGGAAAAACAACCTATGTCAAAGGAAAAAAGAAAAGCAAGGTAGAAAAACAACCTATGCCAAAAGGAAAAGAAAAGAAAAAGCAAGGTTGAAAAAACAGCCTATGCCAAAAAAAAAGAGCAAGGTTGAAAAACAACCTATGCCAAAGAAAAAAAAAAGGTTGAAAAACAACCTATGCCAAAGAAAGGAAAGAAAGATGGGAAGGGCACTTATCTTGAACAATCCTTCGAAATCGAAGTATCTATGGGGAAATCTCTCATCCCAAACACTACACCCTAAAATCTCTTATCCCAAACACTACATCCTAAAATCAATCCATCCCAAACACTACACCCCAACGCAGTTGCCACTTACATCTATCTTTTAATAAGTTATAACATGATTTGAGTCAGGAACAAAGCTCCTAGCTAAAACATATAAAATGTTTAAAATATAAACATTAAGTAGGGTCCATAACCCACCAATCTTGTGATACTCGACGATAAAGTGAACTCTGGATCACGACTCTCTTTTTTGTCCATTAGAGTCGTCCCGTTTTTTTTCAACATACTCATTTCTTCCCCCTCAAAAATCTATTCAATCGAGTCTTTCTGGAGCTATACCCTGTTAATGTCTTCAAGAACCATCCCGTCCAATCTTATAGATTTTGGAATAATTGAGTCACCCTGGGGCTTCCCTCATCAAACTCGGTTGATACGAAAGGCCTCCCGTCATCTCTGGAGACATTTGTCCTGTCTATCTCGACCGAAGGAACAAAGGAAATATGAAGCTGTGATCCTTCTCCAACAACAAATAAATTGTCTTCGGATACATGAGAAGACATGCTCCCTATGTGGTAAAAAAAAGAGAGAAAGTGGTTCCCCGAGGCATCGATTAGTAGGATTCATTGAATCTTATGATTGAATTCCTTTCTTGAATGATGCACTAGTTAATTGACTAAAAGTGACCCAAAACTTCACCTACCTTCATCTCAAATGAACATTGGTGTTTATTACCTGGTCGCGCATCCCAAATGTGGGGGCTAGACCTCTTTATTGTTGTCCAGACCCGTGACCCTAAAATAGGGTTCAATATTTGATTTAGGATTTGACCTTTCTTTATATCTCTAGTCATTCCCGTAAAAGATGTAAACCTGTCATTTTGGGAACTATCCACACACATATCTCACATAGCTATCTTATACCATGCATTTAATTTATTTACATTTCCATTATGTATTCACATGTCATTTCAAATTACATCTTTACTGCTTTATTTATATTATGCCTTAACAATTTTCTCGACATTCAGCACCACTCTTTTTGCTTACGCTGGGCAAAACGTTAGAAATTCCCTCATGATTTCCCTATTCTGGTCAAAGAAACATGCCACAAACATCCGAACTACGTTTGGTATGATTCCCGAAAAGTATACGTAGGTAGCCTATTACGGTAGGCACGACCATCACAACACAATTATTTTCTTTGCAATGTGTTTACATGTTTTCATAACAAATGCTTGCATTTTCCCATATCAAATGTTCAAAAGTTAGCATCATCGTGTTTACTAGGTCCACACCTAGGAACATAGACATTCCAACATCGTGTTTACTAGGTCCACCCCTAGGAACATAGACATTCCAATAACCTGTTTACTAGGTCTACCCCTAGGAACATAAACGTTGCAACATCATGTTTACTAGGTCCACCCTTAGGAACATAGACGTTCCAACATCATGTTTACTAGGTCCATCCCTAGGAACATAGACATTCCATCATCCTGTTTACTAGGTCTACTCCTAGGAACATAGACATTCCAACATCGTGTTTACTAGGTCCACTCCGAGGAACATAGATATTCCATCATCGTGTTTATTAGGTCCACTCCTAGGAACATAGACATTATATCATCGTGTTTCCTAGGTCAATCCTTATGAACATAGACTTCAATCATCGAGTTTACTAGGTCCACTCCTAGGAACATAGACATTCTCACATCGTGTTTACTAGGTCCACCCCTAGGAACATAGACATTCCAACATCGTGTTTACTAGGTCCACTCCTAGGAACATAGACATCACATAAAGGTTTCCAACATCATCATGTTTACTAGGTCAATTCCTAGGAACATAGACTTCAATCATCATGTTTACTAGGTCCACTCCTAGGAACATAGACATTCCATCATCGTGTTTACTACCTAGGAACATAGACATTTCATCATCATGTTTGGTCCACTCCTAGGAACATAGACATTAAATCATCGTGTTTACTAGGTCAATCCCTAGGAACATAAACCATAGACGAGCTACGATTGGTCTGATTCCTAAAAAGGATGCATAGACAGTCTATTACGGTAGGTCCGACCATTGCAAAATGATATCCACGATCGGCAGCACAAATCAACTTGTATCGCAAAATATTTACAACTCAAAATTCTTTCTTAAAGATGCATGTCCCGAAATTGGGAGTCTATTTCTTATCAACGACGTTCGTCTGCATGTGAATTCGTGTTCACTTACAAACTCCGTCGTTGAGGAGCTCTGTAGACACCCCAATTTCGTACCCCTACGCTACAATGTCCTAAAACTGTAATAAAAATACAATTTATAAATTAAATGAATTCAATTCCGTTATGTTAGAGGAAGAAGAGGACTTAAGGGAACTTAACGGAGGAAACGAAGCATGAAGGACTAAACTGCAATAGAGAAAGGAGAAAATGCTTGATGGTGCCGCTCCCCCACCCTTGGAGCCGCACTAAAGGGTGGGGAGCCGCTCCCCCTTCCTTCTTCTCTCATCAAATGAAACGTTGTCGTTCCCCCAACCCGACTTGTGTATTTTGTGATGTCTCGCTCTCCTGCCTCCACCTGGCGTCATGCGGCCGCTTCCCCTCCTATAAATAGAGGCCTCCAGCCTCTTCATTTGACATAACACATTCATCCCAAACAGAAGACATCAAACGCACATACACACACATATCCAGAAGTAACTGCCTTCTCCTGCCTTGCCCTCGAACAAGCCTCCTCGCCCCGAAGCGAGCCATCTGAGCCGCAGTCCTTGCCTCTGGCAAGACGCTCAACACAACACACAACAAGAAGCAAGCCGATCAACACAACAATACAACACATGACAACACAAGACACAACAATAACAACACAACAACACAACACACAACAAGAAGAAATACTTCCTTTAGGGGAAGCACAATAAATATCTTCGAGTGCCTAGTGGGCTAAGCCTAGGCGTATATACCGGGTCAGACATTCACGCTACAAGAGGTAAGTATAAATTTATTTGTCTTATCCCGTTAAATATAATTGTAGAATATTATAATATGCATGCAATGTGGATAGTAATATTATTATATAAATAATAGTGTAAATAAAGTAATCATGCATGTTATAAATACATGATGTACATAATATATGCATGCGATATATGTTAGTATAAATATGTATTTAAAACATAAACATACATAGCCATTACTATGCCCAAATAACATTAAAGTAAGTAATGTTATTTTCAATATATATATATATATATATATATATATATATATATATATATATATATCATAAATATTTCTTCTAGACTATATAGTTTAAAAGCATGTAAATTTATTTTGAAACCATAAAATGAGACCGAAAGGGCGAGTTGAGTGTCTAACCCCTTCCTAACTCGTAACCTAGCCTCTGAATCTATATATTTTTGGAATAATTTGTTTTTCTCTGTTTAATCTTAAAATAGAGGTGATGACTATGTACATACACATATTTAGAGTCCACAACGAGAACGGGTGTATTCCACGCGCTCAGATGTCTTCTTGAGACACGTCGTCGTTTTCACGGTGGACGACGGGAGTTTTGAAACGGGGTTCTCACAGCGACAACATTTACTGGAACTTTAAACTCACAAATTTGCCCAAAGAGAACCAAGGCATACACTAGACCAAAACACTTCTACAACCTACCAAAAGCTTACCAGCTGTAGACACCCCAATTTCGTACCCTTGTTTATGATATGCCATAAAATATCAAGACCTGTCCAAAGGACTAGCGAATGTCAAGTTACTGGGTTAAAAGTGTAAAAGGACGGAAGAATTAACAAACAGTGAATTGCACGGGGTGAAAGTGCCAAAAACAGAAGAAAAAACAAAGCGGGGGCGGCCTATAGGCCAAAGTGGGCGCTGCGCCCAAAGAAGCTACAGGCGGTGCCCAAATTGGGTATAGGCAGCGCCCAAGAGCCTCCTATTCACTGCTACAATTTGCTTTTGGTGCAATTCCTTCAGCGCAAGGTACAACACGTTAATGCACAGAAGATAATATCCGCTCATCCTTCACTATTAAGGAAGCCCGAACCCATCCTATAAATACAGAGGCAATGCACTGCCCAAACAATGAAGAAATTTATGGAGAAAGGCGATCAGTCTGTTACGCTGATAGTTTCTATGCCAACCCCGAAGCTCCGTTAGGCTGCCAAAATCTCCCATAAACACATAAACCCTCCGGTCAAAGTGAACTCTAGTCACCCAGCTAGGTTTCCGCCCTATTTCACCGGTTCCAAAATCCCAAAAAGAGCAGTTGCCCTACCTAAATCAAGACGTCAAATCCAGCAAAAGCAAGTAGTTGCTCTGCCCAATTTCATTCTCGACAACAACGATAAGCAAGCAAAAGCAAGTAGTTGTGCCGCCCGGATCCCAAGGTGAAAAGCAACCAAAAGGAGCAGTCACGTTGCTCGAAATTCGATAACAACAACAATAGATAAAAGATTCCCTCTCCCTGATGGACAGAGCGAGCACACCCTAAAACCTATCAGAAAAGAAGTTTGGTCCAGGATAAAACCCACACGCTTCAAGAGGTAGGTACCTTAAATATTTATTATTTTTGTCTATAAAATGATGCTGGTTAAATAGTAATATATCATAAAATAAGTCGTCACGCTGCTCAAATTTCTATAATAAATAGATATAAAATAAGCCGATCATTTAACAAAAAAGTCAAAGGTCGTAGTATCCAAGTAAGAGATTTGGTACTTCGAGAAAAACCCCTAGTTATGTGGACAGTAGGGGAAAATGGAAGTCTCCATTGATGGGACCTTACATCGTCAAACAGATACAGTCAGGAGGCGCAGTTTTCCTCACTAATCAGGACGGGGAAGATCTCGTTCAACCCTTCAAGATGGACAAACTCAAGCGATACTGTGCATAGGTCGAGTTGTCCTTAATTGACCAAGCAAATGTCTTTCTTTAGCTCGCTAGATTAAAAACCTGAAAGGGCGGTCTACGGAAAAGTTAAAGCACCCGAAAAAAGAATACACAAGGAGAAATAAGGGCTCGCTAGATTGAAAACCCGAAAGGGCGGTCTAGGCAAAAGGTAGAGCACAACAAAATAAAATCCAGGAGAAGAAGAGAGAACAGTCTCCGACATATGATCTACATCAGACAAGTCTATAGATGTCAACATACAACAGGTCGTCAACAACAAAAAATTTCCCTTAGGGGAAGAACTACGTTGACCTAAGCCTCAGAAATGAGGAACGTAGGCAGCCTTCGAGTCCGATCGAACATGTATGGTAGCATGAGGTAGATTTGTTATGTCAGAGAAGGGTGTTACATCTCGTGCTTGCACTTATAAAGAGAAAAACCACTACAGAACTCATAATAAATCAAAACATAAATATATAAAGTTCCATTGGTACAACTAAGGAATACGTGTCCTAGACATTTAGATAATCATATTATTACAAGACCCTATACTATTGCCTACACCTTAAGCACCCAAAACCTTGTCAATCTCCTAGCAATTTCGGAATGGTCCTTCAACGTCTGCGACGTCCTAGCCAAGACCATATACTTCTGCGAGGTGCAGAGGATGCCCCAACATCACTTGGATGAGAACCGACTGAAGTTTCCTCATCCTCATCATCAGCTTCCCCATTGTCATGAATAGAGGGATTGCTTGGGCCAGGTTTGCCAGCACCATCGCCGCGTTGGGCATTACTCTACCTACCAGCATTACTTGGGTCCGCTCAATCGTTCCGTCAGGCATTCTTCCTTTGTCCTGCATTGCTTTAATCTGGGAGGAGCATTGCTTAGCGATGCCTAATCAGGAGCGCGTGCTATCTGGGCTTCAAGACTGTATACCCTTTGAAATTCCTCTTCTAAAGCTTAAAGGACCACCGGACCAGAACTCTCCAGGTCCTCGCCAATCTCCATGAGCTGGGCATCTATGCCACTTGTGACCCTCCTGGACAAGATTCCCCTGAGCATACACCTGATAATGTGAGAATGCTCCTCAGCAGACAAAAGTATCCACGACAGATAATCATGGGACAAAAACATGTTCTCAGAAAAAGTGTTGGCTGAGGCCCGCAGAGGGTAATCTATTCCCCACATGTCCCGGATGAGAGAACCCACATTCGCCTCAATAAGTAGGATGTCCATCAGAGGACAGTTCTCATCAAGAATAACTTTCTCTCTACCAAATTGACGGAAAATTCGGTAAGGTAGATAAAAAATGGTCTGACGAAGACCAGCCAAAATGACTTGAGCATAAGCCCCAGTAAACAAGAAAAAATTTCGGATCCGCCAGTGGCTTATGACCCAAACGATATCATACATCCCTTTGACAAGCTCAGGAGACATGACTTGATTAAAATGTTCCTCCAACCACATATGTATCAAAATAATGCTGCCAGAAGGAAAAGTCTACTCGCCAGTAGCATAAGCATCCATGCTAAGTAAAGTCTCAGCCAAGATGACAGGGACAATATTTACCCGGCGTTCCTAAGCTTGCAACACCAAATCAACCATTCGAGTATCAATCATTTCGGGTTGGCCCACCAAGAAATATCTCCCCAGCATACACAAGAAAAGAGTGGCCAACCTGCGCCGAGAATACACTGGCTCATCCCTGTAGTCAGAATACATTATGGGGAGGACGGTCAAGTCAAAGCTAACCCCGGTGTAAAAAATTGGAGTTCCATCCCAGCTTGAACTGAAAAGTTCCCTTATTTCCATAAAGGGACGTCTCCGCAGAGATGGAACAGTGATTGGTCCAATGGTCGGCATGCCTACCATAGCGCAGAATTCTTCGAAAGTAGGGCACATCTAGTTCATAGAAAAGTTGAACAGATGGCAGGGAACTGACCAAAACCTAGAGGCTACCCTCAGCATCTCCCAGTTTATATGGAGGCCCGCTATGAAAGAACACAACAAAAGCCATACACATGATCAAACCACTCTCTTTCCTCTTCTTGCAGAGAAAGTATCCAATAATTAAGGGAGGCCTCATATAGATCGATATCCAAAAAAGTGTTAATTAGATCACCCATTTTGATAGGACAGGATTTATATCTGGATTGACAAGAAAAAAGGCCCAAAGAAAGATAACTCTTGAGCACAATGGGTCTACTAATGTGGTCCCTTGGAAGAGACCGAAACAACTCAGACTAGATCTATATAGAGAGGAGATGAGAAAAAGAGAGATTGTGTGAAAAGTGATGTTGCTCCGGCCTCTCTTTTATAGTGAAAAATCAAGGAAACAGCCGAAACTGAAACAGTGAACCAACAGGAGAACCCAGAAAAGACTTCTGGGCACCCCCACCTCCATTTATGGGCACCACGCCCAAAAGGACCTAGGGTAGCGCTTATTTCTGCCCTAGGCTGATCCCAAGTTCATTCCCAAACCTGTCTGGTATCCTGGTTTTTCCCCGGCTGCTCCCTTTCTTCGTGAATGTCGGCCCCTATCTGGCCATGGGATGTGTAGAATCTACGTGGCTAGGCGTAGCATTCACAAGCCTTCAGCGGAAAACATATCAAGCACAGAAGGAGGCAGCTGCAAATCCTTTCCCCGCAGAGCATCGACAACCCAAATAAATCCCGAAAGTGTATACCACGGATCCAAAAACCATCATTCCTAAGTACAATGTGTCTTTATAATAGGTAAATGGTACATTTTCTTTTATTTAGACATCGCTAGAATAACAAATTTTAATAATTATGCATCGTAGAATAAAATATATTGCATTAAATAAAATTATAGTACAAATAATTACAATTATTAATAATTAAATACAATAAGAAGGCTACTGGGCTCGTGATGATCTGCTTCTCTCCAAGCCTCCACCCATGACCCGAGGGCCGGTTCCACCAACCCTATACTCTCGTCCTCTTACCCTGGTATGACCCGATCCACCAGCTTCATCATCATCATCATCATCATCATCTTGGCGTCTGGCTCGGCTCACGGTATCGTTGCCACGACAAGAAAACTCATCTATCTCTCGTTGATACAATTTGGCAAGGCCGAAAAAGCTTTTCACCACCTTGTGATAGGATGAGACATCCACCTGAAAAAAGAGATATCAGTCCAAAAATAGTAATAATGAGAAGTTTGAGGAAGGTAGAAATAAAAAGAAAGTGTATGCCGCACATGCCCTCTCAAGAATCTGATACGGCTCCGGGATATCGACATCATGCAAAGCTTCCTCAACAGATCTTCCCCCATGAGAGTATCGAACAGTGGAAAAATCCCCAGCAGACACAAAGTAATCAGCCTGAGCATCAGGAACAAAAAGTGAAGGCCTAGGCCTATCTGCGACATCTGATGCTCGTCTAGCTGCTACCGGAACAGGGTGAAGCACCATCCTCAGAAACTCAGCATGTGGCATGACAGGAAAATCCTCAAGAGGAACAATATACCTCACCAGGAACTGGTGCCGGTTAGGCATAAAATTTGTGATTCATCATAGAAATCTTGTGAAGATCATAACTTCCTGCTCAAGTATTGATTTTCAAGGCAACGAGTTTAAAGCTCTAGTTTATGAGTTCATGTCCAATGGGAGTTTAGAGAGATGGCTGCATCCTAGTCAAGAATATAATCAACAAGATGAACCTCAGAATTTGGACATTCATCAGAGACTCAACATTGCCATTGAAGTGGCTTGTGCGCTTGATTATCTTCATAATCAATGTGAAATTCCTATCATTCATTGTGATTTAAAGCCGAGCAACGTTCTTCTGGACGGAGATGTGGTTGCACACGTTGGAGATTTTGGGCCAGCACGATTTCTTCTTTGTGAGCCCCCAAGTGTGAATCAAAGCAGCTCCATTGGAATTAGAGGGACTGTTGGCTACGTGGCTCCAGGTAAACTGTTAATTTTTTTTTGTCTTAAATTATTTCTTGGTGTTTACTTTCTTCAAGGATTGTGGAGAGCAGGAGAAGGATGGAAATGTTATAGCTTAAATCTCCCTAGTAAAGGTGACACTCGATGCATTTTTATTTCTCACATACTGTATATTTTATTACTCGTCTCTGCCTGTTCTATTTGTCATAGTTTTTGCTATTCCATTTTCCTCTTTTAAATAGTAGTATATTTATTTAGAGTATGGTATGGGAAGTGAGGCGTCAACAAAATCAGATGTCTACATTTATGGGATCTTGTTGTTGGAGATGGTGACTGGGAAGAGTCCTCTTGACCCTATGTTTAAGGAAGGCCTCAACCTTCACAATTTCACTCGGATGTCTTTGCCCGATCACGTAATGGAGATTGTAGACCCAGTGCTTTTTGGCAATGATGATGAAGAAGATCGAGTAGGACAAGCAGTCGTCAGCGACATGAGACGTTTAGAGAAAGCTAGAGACAACAACAGAATGGAAGAGTGTTTTAACGCCATGGTTCGGATTGGACTGGCTAGCTCCATGGAATCGCACTAGAGCGATTGGACATAAACAGTGTCATCCACGAGCTACATTTGGTCTAGCGCATCCTTCATGGAACTTAAAATGGTCCCCCAAGTTTTATAAAGGTAATGTCAATTTCACTGTATGTTGGTTTTATTATTGTAGATTGCCATGTGAATTCGTTCATCTATCTACCATTAGATTGTGAATGTGAACTCTAGAAGTAATTTTATATTTCTTCCTTTGTACTAATGTGTTGCACATTGTTACTCTTCATCCTCAACCATCTTACCTTGGTATTCCTAATTTCATGGAGAAAGGACAACCTTTATATGTTCTTTAGAACCTTTTTGACCTAATTCGGTGATATTTAAACAAGGGTTATCACTGTAGGACACAATACATTTTTCCAAAAATGAACCCAATTTATATAATAATAATAATAATAATAATAATAATAATAATAATAATAATAATAATAATAATAATAATAATAATAATAATAATAACTTTGTTAATCTCTGTTTTTTTAAATGTCGATGGGGACATAGATCTTAACCTAAAAGCAGACTCACTTAAAATTTTATATCATAACCTTTTGATTTAAAATTTCGGTCATTTTAAGAGATACGTATGTTATTATCAAACAATGGCATTTCGTGGGTTATGCCCAGATCTGTTCTGGGATGCTTTTTTTGTGTTGGTCGCTGTACAAGCGGAGGAAGAGGAATGTTGTTCCGGTGGGTGTTTGGTGGACCATTTTGAAAGAAAGGAATAGAAGAATTTTTGATAATATTAAGGGTTTGTTGGATCACTTAAGAGACTGTCTTCTGCATACTTTGTTTATGTGGTGTTTAGCGACATATTATTCTCTCGGATATTCTTTTGTGGATTTTGTGAATAGCTTTAGTATTGAGTAGTGTGTTTACTCCTAGTGTACAAAGGACGCGTCATGTGTTTTGATGCTCCTTTTATATATACACTTTACCTATCAAAAAGAAAAAAAAATCAAACAATTTTAGTTATAAATTCACTTTTCCTAATTAAACTCTTTATCAATCTAGCAAACAAGCCAACTGGACATAGGTTAATTACAAGTCAAATTCTCAGTACCACTAGTATGTATCCCTTCATATACGACCAATTGAACTAGAACACTTGGTTTACCTGCACCGTGCACATAGTCTTTTGAGGTACATGAAAGGGGGTACACACTAGTACTACAGAGGATTTGAAGTCGTAAGTATGCGGTTTATAACTATCTTAAACCATAGATGGAAAAGAATATTTGGAAGGATTCAAATCATATTGTTGCAAACAACTACAATTATATTTCATATTTTACTAGATTAGGCCATTTATAATGGGATGTTTGATTGCCAATGAAATCTATACACATATTTACAGTTGGTGAAGACAATTTAGATTATGACACCTCACCTTCTTTTGTTAAAATTTAATTTTAATAGCTATGATATGAGATATTAACCTTTACAATAATTATTGTCTTTCTTTTTCAAGAAAGTATCCATGGAGATACATTTTGATCTATTTTTCTCTATCTTCTTTTTTGGGTTCGCCTCATTAATTTTTTATGTTTTTTTTTCAAATTTATGTTCTGATATTTTTTTACATTACATTCTTTACTTATCAAAAAAATAATAATATTTTTTTACATTAGAGAAGATATACTTTTGGATTTTAGTTTGGTTTTGGTCATGATGCTAAACAATTTGGTAATGGGTCGTTCTTCGTGGATTGTAGGATATTTGGGCTTATGAGAAGGTTGGATCTTGTAGAAACCTGTCAAAATAAGAACACCTTAGAAGGAATGCAAGGTTAGGACTCACTAAACCCCTTTAGCGTGAGAGTAAGTCTTAAGCTTGATTGAAATCAAAATGACAGACTTTCGGTGTGTAAAGCGAGCGTACCTTTCAAATGAAGCCTTGTGAAGTATATATAGTCCTTTGGGAGTGAAATCCAGGCCGAGTAGTTATATAGAGAGATTTGAGGCTTTTATGGCCATAAATGCGGGTTGACCGCCTAACTGACAGAGTCATGACTAAAATCTCGAGCTTGAGAGTTATCAAGTAGTTACGTTGTAGGATGATTATTTGTATGCTCGGGCTGCCCAACTCCCTGCTCGGACATATTGGTAGGATGATTCCTGGTCAGAAAGGATGTGAAATACTTAACTCGGATGATCCTGTTACCTTTTTTCTAGTCCATGTATCCCATGTGACTATCACGTGAAAACACATGTGCTTGGCTCGTAACCAGGATTTGGGCCGAGCTCATCAGTGGCCCCCTGTCCCTTGCTCACCGAGTATTTATGCTCGGTACGAGGAGCATGTTTGTAATTCTCTGTTGTAGCCTGAGTTGGGAAGCTGAATATTTACTCATTTTTGTTTGATTGCTATGTTCCAAATGAGAGGAGCTACTATGTTGAGGACAACTGTTACGTGGAGCCGCCAGTTGTAGGAAGTTGGGAGGGCTTTGTAGGATGACGTCGGCTAAGTATAGTGTTATGATAGGCCACACCTTTTCGAGACGTGCATTGATGGCGGGTTTGATCGGGTGTGTCGCAGCCATCTAATTTTAAATTTTGGAAGGCTCTTGGGCACGTGATTTCAACACTTTTCTCCAGTGATTCTAGCCTTTTCGGTAACCAAGTTCCCTCTTCTTTTGCAACCTGGATTGTTTCCAGATTTCTCCTTCCGGCAAATTAATCCCCATTTAACCAACAAGTAAGTTCTCTATTCTGCTCATCTTTTCCTTTCCTTTTATGTTGAATGTTTGTTAAATGATTTCTCGGTTTTTCCTTATATGGTCTTCCACATTGCTCTTGTTTCTGGGCTGGGTTCCTGAGTGTTATCCCTTCTAGATTAGTGTAATTGTCAGAGAGATCGAGGAAAATCTGGGAAAATCATGAGTTCGGTCAAGACATTTTAATCAAGATTTTCCCTCAATCTCTTGTAGGATGTCTTCTCCTCTTCGATTGAATGACGAGGATTCTGAGCATGAGCAAGAAGCATACGACTATGATCATGAGACTGGTGAGCCCTATGTTCCAAAAGATTCTGAAAAAACTAACTCTGATGTGCATGTTCTTGAAGAAAGAAATATCTAGGAAGCGAGCAGTCGAGCTCCTTTGGAAAGGGTTGTTAATGATGTGACCACCGAGCGGGATGTTGAGGAAGATGAGGTGAGCTCGAGTGGTAACCATAGTGAGGAGGAATTGGTTGGTCACCCACGAGTAGGGCGGGAAGTCATAATGAAGATTATTATAACTTGAACTCGCTTACTCACTGGGAGTCCATTGATTTTGTGGTGGAAGTTGGAAATTGGTTCAGCTCGATCGGTATTTTTGAGCACGATTATCGAGGAGTCCTTTATGAATCTGAAATGACTCATGTTCAAATGAGGAATACGACCAAGATGGTAGTCTTTTTCTATGATTTCTTTCACGTCGAGATGAGCCTACCCCTGGATCCTTTTATTGTTGAATTTTTGAGGGAGACTAATGTCGTTCCCTGTGATCTTCAGCTTACCACCATGCTGATTTTGATTACCTTCAGTGCATCATGATCGATTTTGAGCTAGAAATGACCATACTCCGCAAACTTTTCCAATTTACTATCAATAAATGATCGGGCAGAATCACTGGTCGCTCAAAGAGGAGAGCATTGAAGCTGTTTACCAAATTCCCCACAAGGCTGACAAGTGGGATAAAAGAGATCGTTGTGGTGGAATCTCGGGTAGGATGAACCCCTTTGCCTCAACTCCTTACGAACTGGGGATGTATCTTGCTCTTGTCAAAGGTGTTAAGCCCTTGGTCACGATTGAGCCTGAACCAGCCCATCCTTACTTTGGGACTTGTCATGACAACAAGTTCCATAGTGAATGCACCTCATGCCCATCCGGGGGGGGGGAGATTGCACAACCCCCCTTGATTTTAATAATGCTGGTACATGTTTTGCCTATTGATTTCTGAAAATAGTACATCTCAGCTGTTTGCTAATTTGTTCTTTTCTTTCCTTGACAGTGGTTAAAGACGTGCTGAGAGCGCAAGACTGCTTTTAAAGCAAAATATGTTGCTCGCCATGTTGAGCTCATAGGTCACGAGTAACCACCACCAGCTCCCTTGCCAAAATCTTTGTTCATTGAACAGAGTAAAAAATCATCCTGCACTTCTGAGCCAAATCCCGCAAATGTTTGACCGATGAGGATAACCGAGCAGGAGAGAGGGCTACTCGATCCCGGATAAATGATGCTGCACCCCAAGAAACTATTCAAGGGGGACGTGCCATCTCGCCTTCTCACTCCATTCTGCCTCCTCCCACCTCCGGGCTACCACTTTCTCCTCCTCGACGTTAAGAGCCATCGAGGAATAGTATGCCCAGTTAGTTGAGGCCCAACTTTATGATGCCTTTGACCCGAGATGGGGTTAAAGGCCTGGTTACCAAGATCTCTGTCGTTACTCCACTTGGGGGTATTAACTTACATGAGCGAGGAAACATGAGTGTCGTGTGCAGGCAGAGAATCTTGAATAGGTTTATTCACTCGGATGTTTTGTGTCGTGATGCTGAAATTCCCATCACCACCTTGCTCGACAAAGTGCGAAGTCAGGCTGTTGGTCAGGTATGACATGCTTCCTGCCTTTGATTTGAAAATTAAATTAACTGTAGTCTCAATTCACTTGTTTCCTTGTGATTTTGTAGTTTGCCTCCAATGGTACTCTATTGCACAAACATGTAGATGAGTATAAAGATAAAGCAAGCTCCCTGTACGAGGAGAAGAAAAAGTTTGATAAGGCTATCCGCTCATACAAGGAGGATGTGCTGGCCAAGGATAATGAAGTCCTTGCAAAGATGGTCGAGCTGACTAAGCTCAAGGAGGAGATCATCAGCCTGAAGGCTCATGTCATTTTTGCTTATAACGGGGAGGTAGCTGCTTAGAAAACCCTGAGCGAGGAGAGAAAAAAAGCTGAGGATGCTCATGTCGCGACCGAGCAAAAAGAGAGAGCCTGGTAGACGAGATTGGTGAAGGATATTGTGGCTGCCAAAGTTGCCGTTGTGGAGGATTTCAAGCATGAGCATGAAAAGATGGTGGATGCGAAACTAGTCCCCTATTTCTCACAAGGGGTTAACCATGTGCTTCACATGTTGGCGAGTAGCGGTCTGCCAGGAATCACTCAAAAGATGATGGCAAATAGGGGAGCTGCTTCACCTTGGAGCGCAGAGGCTCGACGAAGTCATGCTTTGGTTGATCGAATCGTGATCAAACTGTTAATAGCTTATTATTTAGGCATGATATTTATTTGAATGGGACTTTTCTCCCTTTGTCGCCGTAGTGAACAAAGTCGTTAAACAATATCGGGTAGTGGGTTGACTCCCTTCTCATGTCAAGACAATCAAACTTAAAATATAAGTAGAGCAGATCCCAATCTGTTCGTTTCCCGAGCAAAGTTGTGCTTATATTCATTCGAGAAAGGTTATCTTTTGATCGGACATTGCCATACTTACTCTTCGTGCGAGCAAGGCTTGTTGGATAACAAAGCAAATTAAAAATAACAAGTTCTGACAAACAATTTTCAATGAACTTTTTCATTTAAAAATCTTTCAATTTATTACAGAGTAGACTAGCTGCCAATTTAATGATAATACTTTTTAAAATGGTCAGCATGCCAAGGATGCTTCAATTCTTTGTCCTCTTGATTTTGCAAGGTGTAAGTACTTTTCCTAACGATTCCTGAGACCCTGAGACCCTGAGACCGAATGGTCCTTCCCAGTTTGGTGACATCGTTCCTTGCTCTGCTCGCTGCCTAGTAACCTCAATTTTATGAAGAACCCAATCCCCAATTTGAAATGTTCGTCCTCGAACTTTCCTATCATGATGAGCTTTTGCCTTCTGTTTGTAATTTACCATTCTGATTCGCACCTCAAGTCTGTGTTCCTCGAGCAAGTCTAGTTGACACGAGCAATTTGATTATCCTGTTCGTTAAAATGAAGCAACTCGATAACTAGGGAAAACTATTTCGGTTGGGATTACGGCCTCTGATCCATAAGTGAGAGCAAAAGGTGTCTCACCCGTTGAGCCCCTTACTATTGTCCTCATTGACCATAACACGGTGGGAAAACTCGTGTGCCCATTTTTCTGCCCGATCATCCAAATTTCTTTTCAGTGTGTCCATGATTTGTTTGTTCGCAGCTTCAACTTGTCCATTCCTTTGTGGATATGCAAGTGAAGATTGCCAATGTTTGATAGACATCCCGATACATTCTGCGGTAAATTTGTCAGGTGCCATGGTTAGAGACAATGGCTCTAGGTAGCCCAAAACGACACTAGATATGGTCGTTCATAAAGTTGATGATATTGTTCTCAGTAATAGTGGCCAATGGCTTTGCTTCGATCCATTCGGTGAAATAATCAATTATCACTGCCATTACTGCATATTTGAACTGAGATCGTGCGAGAGGAAAATGCATGATTAGGTCTATCCCCCACATGTCGAATGGCCAGGACGTAACTACTGGCGTCTGCTTGGTTGAAGGCAATCTGGGAATATCAGTAAATCTCTCTAACACTTATCACATTTCTGCACATACGAAGCTGCATCTCTTCTAAGTGTGATCCAATTGTATCCCGCGAATAAGATTTTTTGTGCTAAAGTTCGGGCCCCTGGGTGACCACCACATTCTCCTTGGTGTACTTCATACAACAACTCTTGAGTCATTTCTGGCCGAACACAACGAAGCATCGGTCTAACTTTTGAACGTTTGTACAAAACTCCACCAACCACTGAATATCGACACACTTGATTTTGAATGACTCTTGCTCGATTTTGTCGTTTGGCAAGATACCCTACTCGATAAAATCTTTATACTCGTCTATCCAACATCTGCTTGTTGGCTCAATATCCATGATCATTTCTCTATCGATGGAAGGGCCTTCCAAATGGTCGATCATAATCGACGGATTCAATATCGAGAGTTCATCCTTAGCTATCCTGGAGAGGTAGTCTTCTCTCAAATTATTTGCTCTCATATTATTTGATCAATCAATTCATATGATTTTCCAAAATTTGAAATTCTTCAAAATTCCTTTGACTAATTCACAATATTTGACCAAGATAGAATTATGAACTGCATACTCCCTGTACTTGATTCACTACTAATTGTGAATCCGAGAACACAGATCGACAGATTCAATGCCGAGAGTTCATCCTCAGCTATCTTGTAGAGGTAGTCTGTTCTCATATTATCTGATCGGTCAATTCGTATGATTTTCCAGAATTTGAAATTCTTCAAAATTCCTTTGACTAATTCACAATATTTGATCAAGATAAGATTATGAACTGCATACTCCCCCTGCACTTGATTCACTACTAATTATGATTCCGAGTACACAGTAATAGAATCAATGTCAATGTCCAGCGCGAGCTCGAGTCCTGCAATCATGGCTTCATACTCTGCCTGGTTATTGGAGGCTACAAATTTGAATCGAAGAGCCATTTTGAACTCCTCTGCTTGGTCGGGTGTAACCAGTAAGATGCCTGCCCCCCCTTTGCTCACTGCGCCATCCACAAACAACTTCGAACAATGTACTGGCTTGATTTTGATTGTTTTTTCTTGCTCAGTGAAAAAAATTGAGGTTGGAACTAGTTCTTCCTCGTTGTTGGAGAAACTTGTTTCTATTAAGAAATCTGTCTGTGCTTTCATAGTTCGTCTTGGCTGATATTCTATGTAAAATTCCATGAGATCGATGGACCAACCGAGCATTCTGCCCAAAAAATCTGATTTGTGGAATATCTTTCTTAATGGAGAGTCTTGTGTATACAATTATGATATGTGCAAAAAAATAGGCTCATAATTTTCGAGCAACAATGACAAGAGAGTAGACCAATTTTTCTACATTGAAATAATGACCCTCCACCGGAGTGATGACCTTTGAAACATAGTACACATGTTTTTGAACATTTGATTTTTTCCTAACCAAAAGAACCGCCACAGCTTGGTCTATGGCCGCTAAATACAAATACAAGTTTTTGCCCGTTTTAGGGCTGCTCATTAGTGGGGGTTGGCTGAGGTATTCCTTGTGCTGTTGGAAGGCTTTGGCACATTCTTCATTCCATTGAAAGCTTTTGTTGCCACATAGAACCTTGAAGAATGGTAAACATCGCTCAGCTGAGCGGAATATGAAGCGACCAAGAGTAATGATTGTTCCATTTAGGCGTTGTATGTCCTTGATGCATCTCGGTGACTTCATTTCGAGTAAAGCCTGGATCTTCTTTGGGTTAGCTTCAATGCCCCTTTGATTGACCATGAAGCCTAATAACTTCCCAGCCCTACCCGAACACACATTGGCTTAGGTTCAGTTTCAAATTATTTTTCCAGAGGTTGGCAAAAGTCTCTTCCAAATCCTTGCAATGGTCTTGACCCTTGGTTTTGATGACCATGTCATCAATATATGCCTCCATATTTCGACCAATCTGTCGACCAAAAAATTTGTTAACCATGCACTAATAAGTTTCCCCAGCGTTTTTCAACCCAAAAGGCATCATTTTGTAGCAATAGAGTACACCTCCTGCCCGGAACGTTGTTAGAGACTTGTCCTGCTCATTCATTTTCACCTGATGGTTAGAGATGTCAAAATGGGCTTGCGGGCGGGTTTGCCCGCGGGCCCAAAAATCCGATGTGAAACGGGCCGGGGCGGGAAAGCCCGTGAACATAACGGTCCTAGAAACTCCTAGCCCAACCCGCCCCGTGTAGGGTCGCGGGCAAAACGGGCAAGCCTGCGGTTTATTTATTTATTTATTATCAATTATTTGAATTTATTTGGATTTTCGACAAATAAACCATTAAATTCAAAATATTTCAAATAACAAAATTACAAATCCATTAATAAATTCAATTTTAAAATACTAACCATTAAATTATAATCTAATTTATGTGTTGCATTATGAAGGCGAGATATCTTTTTCATAAAGTAAAGCACCAAAGATCAAAATCATTCTAAACAACACTTTGACAACAGAATGTAACCTCTACCAGTACATGGAAAAAAAAGAGAGAAAGAAAACGGCAGTAGTGATATTTATCAATGCAAAGAGTTGAGATCTCATGTTCTAAAGACTCGACCAACTGGACACAACCACACAACCTTAAGCTTACGTTGCCAGTAGAGACACAAACACCTCTTCACACTTGTAACTGCATTGACACGTGGCTCAAGTACATCTTTGTTTTAAAACTAGTTTTCTATCATAACAGAAAAAAAATCCCAAAACGCTTTCCATGAGAAAATTCAGAAGGAACTGCATCAGATTCAAATGATGTTGAACACCTTGATGGAATGTCGGTGTCGGATGGGAGAGAGAGAGCGCGCGAGACCAAGATCCAGATCTGCCAGAGCCGGAGGAGCCGCTGCCGTGTCGTTAACGAGGCGGCGCAATCGCCGGAGGAAGAAAGTCGGCGTGCTGCACCTTGCGCCCTTGCCTGTGCTTGAGCCGTGAGCGTGACAAAGAGAGTGTTTGAGTGTGAGAGGTTTTCAATATTTGAGAGAGTCCTAAATACTAATAGTTACTAACTACTAACCTTAATCCTAAGATTCAAAACCAACCATCAACGCCGGATCTTGTGGAGGATTACGGATCTAGTAGTAGATTTGGAGTGGACATGACAGATCTACTAATGTCTGTTGTAGATATCGGGGTGGGTTGGTGGAGAAGAAAGGGTGGCGGAGGCACTGACGGAAGAGGTAGTGGGTGGATGAAGATGGGTTGGTGATGGTGTTCCGGAGACATGGAGCGAGGACCGTGAGTTTGTTGTTGGGAGTGTGAAAGTGCTCTGGTAAAGAAGACGGGAAAGACTGAAATGAGAGGGGGCGGGGGTTAATGAATTATGAGAGAAAGAGAGGGAGAGATAGAGGTAGGTGGAGTGGGTTACTAACTTACTGGTTATATCATGCGGGGATTGAGAATTCCTAACTAATAGAGTAATAGACAAAAATGGAATGGGCTTGGGCCTTGGCACTTGGCTGTGCTATGTTACTATGTAATGTAAATATTTTTAATTTTTTAAAGAAATGTAAGAAAGTGCGGGCAGCCCGCCCCCCACCCCACCCCGCAAATCCCACAGCCTGCACAGGCAAAGCCCGAAAAGCCCGTTTTCCAAACGGGTATCTAATACATCATCCCAACCCAACCCTAATTGGTGGCGGGGTGGGCATGCCCGCGGGCTTTTTCCCTATTTGATAGCCCTACTGATGGTACCCTGAGTACGTATCCATGAAGCTAAGCATATCAAAACCAACAATAGCACCAACCAGTCTGTTAATGCGAGGAAGTGGGTAGCTGTCCTTAGGGCAAGCCTTGTTGACGTCTATCAAGTCAACACACATTCTCCACTTGCCGTTGCTTTTCTTTACCATTACCATGTTGGCTAGCCAAGAAGGATAATGGATCTCTTCAATAATGTCTGCCTTTAGCAACTTCTCCACTTCCTCTTTTATCGCCTCATTTTTCTCCAGAGAGAATTGTTGAGGACACTTGTCGAGGACGTTGTTGGATTGACCTGAAGGTGGGATCCACGCTTAGTCGATGAAGAGCCACCTCCTCGCTTACTCCCCTCATATCCTCTACGATCTAAGCAAACACATCGAGACTTTTTTTTCAGCTGCTCGATCAGGCGTGCTCGCTCTTCTAGGGACATTGTCATCCCAATCTTGATTTTCTGCTCGAGGTGAGCAGGGTTGATAACAATTTCTTCGAGCTCATGTTCAGATCGAAATTATGGTTCCTCGCGAACCTGCTGAGTTTCTATTTCAATCTTGGAGTCGCCAGTTGGTTTTCAAGTTGGCCTTGAAGCCTCATTTACTATCTCCTTCTGCTCGCCTAGTTCATCGATTTCCATATCCTAGGGTTACGAGCATTCTCCCTCTGTGATTACCCCCACAATGACCGGGCCCTTGGTTTGATAGGATTTTTTCTTTTCCGAGATGGTAATTTCTTCATTAGGAGTAGAAAAAGTGATTTTCTGCTTCTTCTTCTGAGTATCCCAGACATACTCCCATATTGCTCGGGGTTGGCTATGAATAATTCCAATGCCATTGTCAGAGTAAATTTTTTCTCGCTGATGAGGTATAGAAGCGACCATTTGAAACCGAGCTATGTAGGGGATGCCCATGATAACATTATATGATGACTTCAAGTCAATGACAAGGAAGGTGATGACCTCAAGTCTTGTGTGCTCCCCGTCATCGACGTACACCTCCAGGTCAATAGTGCCTTTGACCCCTACCTTGTGGTTGGTGAATCCTTCCAGAGTTCCCAAATATGGTTTTAGATAAGCATCAGACCGATTTACTTGAAGCAGTTGTAGTAAAGCACATCTCTCTAGGCCCTGCGTCTATTAGCACGCGGTGCACTTTCCAGCTATTAATCAACGCCAAAATAACCAAAGGTTGCTCGGATGCCAGAGCTGTACTCGCTAATTCACTACAAGTAAAGTGGATCGTCTGCTCGCCCACCTGTAACACCCCGCTCCTTCGTTAGCTCGGTTTGCATGCCATACTTGCACTTCTTCCTTTGTTGACTGTATGTTTGGTTTGCGAGAGGGTCTAGATGTGTATGAGAGACCACATTAAGACCAAATCACTATTAAGAGACTCCATATAGTTGTTGACTTGCTAAAGTCACAAGTCGTGACTCGACGATAGTCGGAATGCGACGCGATTGAGGGTTTGCTTGCGTTTTGCGTTCGTGACCTCGGTTTGGTCCTATACCTTTATATGATGATTGATTAACATGTTTAGATGTATTAGACTTCAAGTTGGAGGTGTTCCTTAAGTCTATCGATGATTTGGAAGCTTTGGAGATAGTGTTCGTCTCTATCGCGTAGTTCGGGGGTCGAGCCGTGTAATCGTCTCTCCTTTGGAATTCTTATTTCCCTAGTTGTTATTCAACTTTCTAGAAGTATTTAAGCTTCTACATTAGTCCTTATACTTGCCTTAAAGTCTCCTTCCAATGCACGTTCAATTGCTAGTTCATTCGTCGTTTCGGTTGCACGTTGTTGCACCTCTTCCCGGTTTCGCTCCGAGTTATTTCGGGGGTTATTTGTGAGTGTTCGTTGAGTTCTCGGCCTTGTATTCAGGTCATAACCATGTTTAAACAAGCCTTTTCCATGTCCAAGTTATCCTAGTATGATTGGTGTTTGATTCGTTAACCATTCGTCACATGATTCGAGCCTTGTTCTACCTTGTTCCGGATGTTGTTCGGGTGTGTTTCCGACTTGTTTTGAGTTGGGTTAGACCTTAGAATGGTTGCCCATGAGTTTGGGACCATTTAGGACATGTTTAGACCAAGTTCAAGGGTTGACCATGCGCCGCATCGACTCTCGATCACTAGCTCATTGAGAAAATCGTGGACAATGCCGAGAGCATTGCAAAATGAACTTAAGCTTGCAAGTCAGCGCCCACCGGACATATGTGAGGCGCCCGCCTCAAGTGCTGGTTGCACCCCACGAATTTTTCTCTGTTTTGCTGTTTTACGAATTTTGCTCCTAAACACCTATTCAAAACCTTTTCTAAACCCCACCTAAACCTCCCTAACCCTCCTTAATTATGTCCTAACATCTCTAACAAGTTTTAAGGATGGATTAAGAGTGCTTTAGTGATCAATTAAACAAGCCAAAAATCAGATTTTATGAGACCACAATATCATGACACTTGTCCCTCAGATTTTAACCAAATATAAGCCACAACCCGATGTTTTGTCTCTCATTTCTCACCCTCACTCTCAAAAACGGGATTTCTCTTCTCCAAGCTTCTCCCATGGCTTCTTGAAGCTATCTTCTTGGTTCTCCATGATCCTTCACCCATTTGCTCAAGCCACCTTCATAAAAAGTGTAGAGCTTGAAGAGTAGAGCATTTCCTTTACCGAATAGTTTTCTTCCTTGCTTTCTTGGGTGTAGAATACAAGTAAGTTACTTCTTCTTTTTGATTTTGTACTCATTGATCCTAAGGAAACAAACTCTATGCTATTTGAGGTCAATGAGTACACATACTTGCTTTGTGTGATTTTAATTTGTGATTTGAGCATGTGAACTTGTCAAAAGCATATGAGGATGACTTATATGATTGTTGAAGTATATTGTTACTCTTCATCTTGTGTTTCTAGGATTTAGTATGCTAGAAATCATGTCCACATGTTATTTGGGGTTTATTGTGGAATTATGCTCTGCGATTGGGGCTTTGATGTATGAACTCACTAGATATCATGAGTAGATCATTTAATTGAAATTATGTGATTTATAAAATGTGTTATGATTTATGTTGGGTTTTGTTGGACTTTAGAGAATCAAGCGGGTAATGAATA
>CM028384.1:74744727-74995498 GCA_013146195.2 Codonopsis lanceolata | reverse complement strand
CTTTTAACATCTAATGACATAACCAATACTCATTTCTAAATAATGTGAGATACATTTCTTTATAACCAATGTGAGATACATCATCTAAAAACTTTTAAATCAATATCACTTTTATAACCAATGTGAAATACTTTTATTCTATTGCTAATAATTATAAACTTTTCAAATCAGCATCACTCTCTAACCAATGTGTAATACATATCCTCATTTAGTAATAATAGTAGAAATCTTTTATTTTAAAATTTTATAACCAACATCTCTTCAAAATAATGTAGAATACAACTCTTCTATTATATTGATGATAAAAATAAAAGTCTTTTATCTAAAGACTTTTAAAACAACATCATTTTTAACAAATGTAGGATATCTCTTCTATTAGTAATAATAGTAAAAGTATTTTATCTAAAATTAAAATCAACATCACTTTCTAATCAATGTGAAATATACATATTTTATTGATAATAATGGTAGAAGTCTTATATCTAAAGATTTTAAAAACAAACATTACCTACAAAATGTATGATACATCTATTCTATTAGTAATAATAGTATTTTTAAAATAACATTAATTTATAACCAATGATACATATTTTCTATTGATAATAGTAGAATACTTTGCAACCAATGTGAGATACATGCATCTATATATTTGTATAAAGTCTTTAATCTAAAGACTTTTTAAACCAACATTATTTTTAAACAATGTGATATACATATTTTTATTGGTAATAAGAGTAAAAATATTTACTATAAGACTTTTAAACTAACATCATTTTTCTAAACAATGTAAGATACACATTTTTCATATTCTAACATTGTGAGATACTTCTTTTCTATTTCTTTGTAATAAAAGTTTGAACTTTTATCTAAAGACTTTAAAATAAACATCTCCTATGTGTGGTATACATCTTTTCTATTTGTAATAATAGTATTTTAAAAAAACATTAATTTCTAACAAATGTGATATACATTCTTCTATAGTAATAATAATAATTTTTATATAAAAACTTTTGAAATCAACATCTCTTTCTAAGTAATGTGGGATACATCTTTTCTATAGATTATAACATAAAAAATAATAATAGTAGTAGTATTTTATCTAAGTAGTTTTGAAACCAACATCTATTTGTAAACAATGTGTGATATATCTCTTGTATTGATAATAACATAAAAAATTCGTTTATCTATAAATTTTATAACCAATATATGTTTCTAAATAATGTGGATCTCTTTGTAACCAATGCGATGTACATTATCTAAAAATATTTTGAACCAATATATTTTTTCTAACTAATGTGAAATACATATTTTTCTATTGGTATTAAATATTTTATAAAAGACTTTTAATACCTACACTCTCTAAACCAATGTGTAATACATCTCATCATTTGGTAATAGTAGAAGAATTTTTTATCTAAAAACCAAAATTTCTTTCTATATAATGGGATATATCTCTTTCTCTTATCTTATATATATATATATATATATATATATATATATATATATATATATATATAAAGACAGAGATGTATCATAAAAAGAAAATATCACATCAAACTTTCTTTCCAAAAATAGAAGGTTATTTATTTATTAATATAGGTACAACTTTGCATATATCGAAAAAAATTAAATGTATCATTACCTTACACGATCCATATAAAATGTCTTTTTACATTCCTGATACTTGTGTCAATCATGCTTGTGAGCATCATTCCAAATTTCAAAAGTCTGAGCTCCGTTTGTTTAGGAAAATCACAAGAAAATGATTTACGGAAAATGATTTCCGGAAAATGATTTCGGAAAATCAAAAGATTTCATTTTTAGGTGTTTGGTAAATCTTTTGAAAATATGTTTAGAAAACATTCTGGTGTTTCAGCAAACACATGAAAAATGCTACAACAATTGAATAAATGCAAAAATAAAAATAGAAAATAAATAATGTTTAGGATGTCACTAGAAAATGTTATGAAACTATATGAATAAATACAAAAAAAAAATATTCTAATATTAATGCACATATTGAATATAAAATAGTGTTGAACTTTAAGTAATTTTTCTTTAGTAACCATCAATTTATCATTAGTGGTGTCAAATCAATGTCTATCTTTTTTCAATCTCGCAATTACAAATAATTTTTTTGATAATTGATATGAAAAAAACGTTTTAAAATAAAAAATTGACAATAGTTAGGAATATGATGTCCCTAAATCATATAGGTGACACTAATTTTAGAACGTATTAAGCATTTATTAAAATTATAATTTATAAATAGTATGCACAAATTTTATTTATATTTCTAAACAATTTATTTGTTGAGTGAAATATTGTGTGTGTAAGTAAATATACGTAATTGTGAAATGGGGCGGAGAGTGCCCGAACATTTGAAAAATGACTTACGGAAAATGAATCCGTAAGTCATTTTCCGTTGACTCGGAAAACCTTTTACGTTTACTGCATTTTCCTAAGGTTACCAAACACTGAAAAATGAGGGAAACGTTTTCCGGAAGTTATTTTCCGTGAAACAAACGGAGTCCTATTGTATTGTACATGGGGAATATACATTGTATTCCTTTGCCCAACATATATTATTTAGCTTTGGCATTTTACTTCAAAAAAAATTCTTCCTTCCCTGTTAAAATACATTGACTTGGTGTTTACTCAGATCTTTTAAAAAATAAATTGAATCCATCCATAAAAGTTGGGATCTATATTTATAATTATATTTTCTTAAAAATAAAGTTATGTACTTCTCATAGATAACATATCCAAAAATTTCGGATCTACATCCGTGCTTTTAAGTAAGCAGTGCGAAAAATTAGAGGATGTAAAAATAAATTAACAAAATAAAAATAATTTGTCAATATATAATTTAGGAAAATTCCAACTCTAAAATTGACAAGCTCAAATTATCCAGTTCTATGAAAAAAATTAAAACGGAACTAATTAAAATGTTAAGTCCTATATTTTTAGATCTATTTTCTTTGAATTTGTGCCAACTCCGGTGATTGATATCCATCAACAGGAGAAGGAGACATTTTAGGAAGAAAAAAAATGGACTTATGCGGTTGGATAAAAAATAACGCACCAGAGAGGTTGTAATTTCTAAATAAAGAACCGGCTCACAATAATTCATTTTATTACTAAAAAATTACTAAAAATGTCATTTTTTTTTCAAAAGTTTGACTTTCAAACAATGACCTTTACCGAGCAGAGGAACACATAATTAACATGATATTTAATGACTTTTTTGGGGCCATTATGGCTATACATATTATTACCTTTTTCTATTAGATGATATTTAATCAAGAAATATATACTTCTCCGACAAAATTATTATTCATCGTTCCTTTTTGTCCATTCAAAAATTATTGAAATGAAATCTCTATTTGTTTTAAATTATCGTCATCCTTTGTTTTGGGATGGATGTAGTAATGTTAAAGTCTTGAATTATTTGATCCATGTCAAAATCATAGTGTGACTAAATGATCATTTTGGTGTTTGCTTTTTTTTTTTCAATTGAATAATCATATATAAAATTATGTTGTAGAAAATGATTAATTTTCAAAATCTATAATGACTAATCTTATTGTTATATATTTTTAGTTAAGAAATGTCCCATAATTTATTCTTTTAATTGTGTATGTATAATTTAGTTGAAAACATATATCGGATGCGTTTTACGATTTTGCAGCACAAACACTAGTTAATGATAAAGTAGAAGTCTTTTTATTTAAAGACTTTTAAAATAAACATCATTTTTTAACAAATGCAAGATTTATCTATTTTATTACTAATAATAGTAATTTAAAGTCAACATCAATTTATAGCAAATATGTGATATATATATATATATATATATATATATATATATATTATATTGCTAATAATAGTAAGTCTTTTATATAATCTAAAATAATTAAAAATCAACATCATTTTTAATCCAATGTGAGATATACATCTTCTATTGGTAATAATGGTAGAAGTCTTTTATCAAAAAACTTTGAAAACCAACATCACTTTCTAACCAATGTATGATACATCTTTTTAATTAGTAATTAATAATAGTATTTTTAATACAAATATCAATTTCTAACAAATTTCAATTAGTAATTTAATAGTATTTTAATATAAACATCAAGTTCTAACAAATGTGTGATACATCTCTTTTATTGATAATAATACTATAATAGTAGAATATTTTGTAACCATGTGAGACACATATCTTGTAATAGTGAAAGTCTTTAGTCTAAAGATTTTAAAATCTAACATTTTCTTTTTAAACAATGTGTTATACATTTTTTTTATTGGTAATAATATAAAATAATTTAAACTCAACATCATTTTCTAACTAATGTGAGATATGCATCTTCTATAGGTAATAATGGTAAAAGTCTTTTATTAAATGACTTTGAAAATCAACATCACTTTCCAACCAATGTATGATGCATTTCTTCTATTGGTACTTAATAATAGTATTTTTAAAACCAACATCAATTTCTAACCAATGTAGGATACATCTCTTCTATTGTTTTTAGTGAAAGAAATTATGCAACTTGAGGCACGAATTTCTTTACGTATCATTTGTTTGTTGACGAATGTAATTGCGCAAATGTGTTCTACTCGATGAGAGCATCAAAATGATATATTTATTTGTCCAAATTGAGTTTTGGATAATAATATATCAAGACTTAAAGTATAATACTTGTTAAAAAGTTTAGTGTTTTTAGTGAGAGAAATTGTGCAACTTGAGGCACAAATTTCTTTACGTGTCATTTGTTAAGGTAATTGCGCAAATGTGTTCTACTCGGTGAGAGCATCGAAATAATATATTTATTTGTCCAAATCGAGTTTTGGATGAATAAGATATCAAGTACTTATTAAAAAAATTAGTGTTTTTAGTAAAAGAAATTATGCAACTTGAGGCACAAATTTCTTTACGTGTCATTTGTTTGTTGACAGAAGTAATTGTGCAAATGTGTTGTAATCGGCAAGAACATTGAAATGATATATTTATTTGTCCAAATCAAGTTTTGGATGAATAAGATATCAAAGCGTAAAGTATGATGTTAAAAGTGAGTCATTAGAAGTAATATCTCACCTTGAAGAGTTTTTATCTCACATTGGTTAGAAGTAATGTTAGTTGTACAAGTTTTTAAATATAAGTTTTCTACTATTGGCAATAGAAGAAGTTACATATACTAATATTAATACATTTTATCATATTGATTATTATTATGTATTATTATTAGCTAATGGCTAGAAAACAAAAAGTTTTTAAAGCTTCCACATGAATGCTTTAGAATGAAGATTTATCCAAAGGTGGTGAGGTGGCACAACCATAGTGCTCCTCACCAACTTTATATATATATATATATATATATATATATATATATATATATATATATCTAGAGATTTCCAAATATGTATTTGCTGGTTAGAGGCTGTCAAAAAAGCGACTTGCCCATTGGGGTTGCCCGCCCCGTCACCTCTTAAGGGCGGGTTGGGCCAATGAAATAGAGGACCGTTTGGGAGCAGGCCTCACGGGCTTTGCCCGCACTGGCTACGGGCTTTTGCGGGGTAGGGCGGTGAGGGGCAGCCCACTATTTTTTGGGATCCAAATTGATGTTAATTTTGGTCCTTTGGATTGTTGATAATTGGGATTGAAGTCAGAAGACTTAAAAGACTAAAAAGTAAAACCCTATCAATTCTCATTTGTCAATCAGTCGCCTCAGCCCTTTGGCTCTCTACCTATCTGTCGTTTTGCATCATTCCCTCTTTCTTCAACAAATTTCTCTCACAGTCACTCACCTCTCTCTCAAACATCCAGATTTCGTCGGCGGCATCGATGCTCTCTCACAAAGTCACAGATCTAGGCGTCTCGCTCACCCACCTTCGCCCCCCTCTACAACGGCCAACACCCATCTTCGAGTCTCACTCAACCATCCTCACAAACGCACATCTTTTACTCAGTCAACCATCTTTACCAACGTGCATCTTCGGCTTTGAGGATTTGGGTTTGTTTTGAATTTTTAAGCCTTAGTTCTGTACATTTAAATTGTGTTAGGTAGAGAGACTGAGTTTTCCTCGAGCTTTTGATCTTACTACATGAAAGGAGTCTGCTTAGTTCTGTACATCTTTTGTTGATCTCTGTAACTCTGCTCTAACTTCTAAGAGTTCCATGCTTATTGCTTTTTATGGTTTAGGTCCTTTTGGATAGAATTTGTTTATGATATTTGTATAAAACTATTAATTATAATACTCTATGATAATGTTATAATAATAATAATTAAAATAAATTCAAAATTTGCGTGCTTGTCCGTTTTGCCTGCGGCCCTACGCGGGGAGGATTAAGCCAAGAGATTCAAGGACCGTCAAGTTTGCGGGCCTTCCCATCCCGGCAATTGCCGGGCTTTTTAGGCCCGCGGACAAACACATCCCGTTTGCCTATTTTAATGCCTCGATCGACTCTACAATGGTGGGGACTCATTCAGACAATTTAAATGTAAGTTATTAATAAGTGTTAACGGGTACTATTTGTTAACATACAAGTACAACATGTTATTAGTAAATTAAGTATTCGTAATATTTGAGAATAATTGAGAAAAAAAATTCGATTTAAATCGAGGTGTATAGAATCTCACTTGATAAAATCTATATTGTTTTTTTTTTTTTTAAATTATTGAAGGATGATGTGATTGTATATATTTCATGTCACATCAATTCTGTGGATGCTTTAATGTGAACCTAAGAGCATGAACAACAAAGTTCTTTATTTGGGGAGCTTAATCTCTATTTTTTTTATTACAAAATGTCATTGCCTTACCACTTAAGCTCCCCAATAAAATATTCTTTCAACAATGCACAAACTCCAATACTTTTATATACCCCATCATCTTTATCTCCAATAATTTAATATTTTTATAGAAAAATGGCTAGAAATTTGAAAAATTCATAGAAATTTTTTCTGATATCCAAATGAAATAAACCAAGTCTCTATTTGTAGGTAAAAATGTTTACTTTAATACAAGAAAAAAATATTAAAAAATATTTTTTATGGCTGAAAATTAACGAAAAAAGAAAATTGAGGAAAAGTAAATAGTATTGCATGTGGAGAGAGGGAGGAAGAGGCAACATGTGGCACGTTTTTGGTCCATTTTGGTTGTTAAGCTTGGGAGCTTAAGAAGCTCCCAAATCACCTTTATGCTTAATTAAGCAACATTAAGCTCCTTTGTTGTTTGGTTGAATCTCTAGGAATCTCTTAAGCATTGTGTATAGTTTCCTTGTTGTTTGTGGTCTAACAATACTCTTGTTACAAACATATGGAGTACTATAAGTGAACAACTCTGAGACACCAGGTCCAGCACACTGCAAAATGAATTTGATTGAAAATTTTAATCCTAATAAAGATTGCATTTGAAGACATGAGACATTTTTTTGTAAAAAAAATGTTTTCCTCGTTTCACAATCTTTAAAATGACAAGACTCGATGAAATGTCCTTGTTTAGTCGTAAAATGAATATTTCATTACGATTTTTAAGAAAATTAACAATGTTCAGCTTTTAAGATTTTAAGTAGCTCATATATAGAAATATCCTTAGTTTATTTTAGTCAATAAAGGTAAATTTTAGTAACTTTAGGTGAAAATAGACACTTACCATGGACAAATTATATTTCAAGAAAGAAATACTCATTTTAGTATGAAAGGAGTAGTTTATTAGATAACTAAAATTTTGCTACACTAGCGGTGTAAACATTTTGTTCACAAAAACGCCTTTAATTCTTATTTGATTGAACCAAACAACTTAAGAATACTACCACATTATTTTCTTATCATATATCCTAAAATTTGAGTTTTGATGCTTAATTTTTTTTTTTAAATTTCTGATGTGACAAAAATGTAGCTTGGACCGTCTGTGTAATGGGTAGGATATCTGAGTTTATTCTACTTCCTTGAATCGATTAAGAACACGAAAAACCTTAGTGGAAGGTACAAGGCATGGCCTCGCAAAACCATTCGGCGTGAGAGTAAGTATCGTGTGTATAAGTTAAAAGAGAATTTGACAGAGGTTCTAGGTTCAAGAAAGTGTGCGTACCTTGTTGGTGGTTTATGGAGGGGTATTTATAGGCCCCTAATGACCTATAATTCTGATGGGATTCAGTTTCCATAGATACCCGACCAAATAAGGATGTAATCCCTTAATTGTAGGCATGATATGCGGTTGGCAATAAATGTAAGAGCAAATAAGGCAAGTGTCCATTCGGATAAGGAAACCTTTGGCTTGTCTTGGGGAACAAGTTTCTAGAGTTTCTACTTGATGCGTGTGCAGGCGAGTAAGACTTTGCTCAGCTATCAGTGCGGCATCGATTTGAGGTAAGTGTAGATCCCGGCGTCGAGGCTCCTGGCTCGAGGCAGTGCAGTGCTCGTCGAGGTTTGGACGGGATAAGCTTGATTCCTTGCTTCGCTATAAATCGGCCCCGGGCATGGTCCCCGGAGTCGGACAGGCTCGAGAACTGTGCCTGCGTCGGGTCGGGTTGGAGTTCTTCATCCATTCTTGGCGTCTTGTTAGCTCTGCCCATTAATTTGGCCCCACCTAATTATGGTTGTGGCTGGAACATGATGATAGCTCGTGCTTTGCTCGTGACACGACAGAAGACACATGATGCCCCAACTCTTTTGGCGAGTATTTACTATTCATGCTCGAGGCGGGGAGTGTGTACGTTGGATGATGTTGCTTTTGTTCAGGGCTCCAACACTTAGAATTTTTTGAGAAAAAGATGGAGGATTGGAAGAGCGAGGATCATGGAAGATTACGGATCTTTAGTGGAATACATTTGGAGGCGTGTTGAGGGGAGCTAGCCATTGGTGATGCAGGGAGAGTAGATGAAAAGGCGTGTGAGCCGTCGAGGTTCGTGTGACTTGATGGCGTGGCTCACAGCACCATTTAATGCTGGCGTCTTTGGTGGCGTGACAGATCTGGCGTCGTTTCGGCCCAGCTTTCCCCCAAACCGGAAAACTCGAGCTATAAAGGCATGCCCCCACTCACAAAACTTTCAGGTTCTTAAGCTTTTTAGATAGAATATTTTCTCGAGGAGAGCTCTATGCAGGCTACGAGGCATTCCCAGTGCAGTGGCCCTTCGTTTCGATTCCTAGCATTAGTGCGATTCCAAGCGTCGATCCTTCCACTCTACTCTTGCATTGTGATCTGGATGAAATCCTCGACTCAAACTGACGTAAGTTTCATGTTACATTTTTTCTTGCTTCGTTTTTGGTTTTTTCTGGGGTTGATGAAGTTTCTGGGTTTATTCTCTCCATCTTCATACATTTCTAGGTAGGAGTCTCAGGATTAGGATCAGCCTTTAGACGGAGATCGAGGAAAGGACCAAGTGGTCTGCTCGTTAGGTGGGCGTGGCCCTTGGTGTGTACCCCCAGACTTAGGAAATTTTCCTTTTTTGCTTTATCGGTTATCCGGGTAGAACATTGATTTTCCTTCCTTGATCTCCTTTGTAGATGTCTGATATTTCGGTAAACGATCGTGAAGCCTTCAGCTATGGCGGGAAGAATGACTCTTTGAGCAGCAAGAAGACTCCCCCAGTTGATTATGAGTCAGAAGAGGAAGAGGAATCCATGGCCAGACAAGCTGGTCTTGGGCGCGTGGCCCCTCTAGTAATTGATATGGTTGACTTCGGAGAGGAGAGTACTTGGCGGCTATCTTTGGCGGGTTAGGCCACGACGATGGCGGACGATGCCACCGATATGGTCGGGGAGATACGGCCTGAGCAAGGAGAGGCGGTTGGAGGTGCCTCAGAGTCTGACGAAGCAGACGACATGCCGCGTATGAAAAGCTGGTCGCGCTCAGTGGAGGCCACTGCTTGAAGAGCTTTGGAAGGAACAATGGCGGCCCGACTTGTATGTAATCTTGATGAGAGTCGGTATCTTTGCTCACCAAGGGCCTTGGACCGATTAATAAGGTGACGGCACGGCTACTTCCACCGAGATAGAATCAAAGCTTATTACATGGCGGCAGATGGGCGTGCCAATGAGGTAGTGTTGTCAGTGAAAGCGAGGAATGAACTTTTGTTTTTCTTGACTTCTTGAGGTTGGTGCGCCTTTAAGAACCTTTCTGGTGGATTTTATGCTTGAGACCAAAGTCGTGCCTTGTGACTTAATGTTGAATCTTGTCAGAAATCCACGGATCTTGCGGTTGCTCGCTTAGGTTGTTGGGCATCGGCCAGGATATTTTTACTCCATGAGTTATTTATCTTCGCAGCAGAAACGCAGACGGACGGATTGGAGTGAGGTCGACTCAAATTTTGAGGCTGCTTGTCGATGTCACACAGGAAGGTTGAAGCCTGGGATAGGAGAGTCCTTTTCATCGAGTCTTGGGTTGGATGGCCATTTGCGCCCACAACAACCAATGAAATAAAAATTCCCAAGGTCTCCAAACAGGATTTCAGTTCGGGTGAGATTGCCTGCCTGGCGGCGTTGAAGGCTGTCGTTGGGGTTGTTGAAGAGAACAAAAAATGGGTTGGCCAGCAATTTTTGCTCTATTAGAAAGAGCTGATGTGTAACCCGCGAAGTTTGTGCCTGGCCACCGTAATGTGAGTAGAAGTCCCTGGGGTGGAGCCCCTCTTAATTCATGTTCTTGAGACCACCCCATGCAGTGCTTGGGTGATTGCACGGGTAGATGTTCGTGCGAGTGTAGGCAGTTGGGCCCCAACCTTGCTTGTCGGCGAGGACGAGCGGTTTCAGTTAATTGTGAATATGCTTCAATTTCTATTTTGATCAATCTTTAATTTGTAACAGTACTGATCGTGCCTTGTCTCGTTTCAAGGATGAAGAATTTGGCGATGCTGAAGAACATGAAGAAGCAGGTTGATCAACGGTCAATCGATTTGAAGGCAGAGCAGTGGCCTTGCGAGTCCCCAGGTCGATCGCGGACAAAAGCCAGGCCTTGGGCAAGGCCTCGAGTTGGGTTAAGAATGCGGCGACCCCCAAAGTCGTTGTCGTCGTGGCCGCCGTGGTTGTTATTGATAAGGCCACCAAGACCCCAGTTGCCAACATCTCGAAGTGGTCCCATTTGATGATGCCAGGTCGCGGGTAAAAAGAAAGTCCTCTCCTTGCCGTTGTCCACCCAGGGGCTCGGGCCTCCCGATCCAGGCGCTGCTCAAAGTGGGGTAGCTACCTGGAGGCAGGCCGGTTTTGAAATGCCTAGGCGTTGCTCGGGCGAGTGAAGAGAAATCTCCGGGCGCCCACATCTTTGGGGGGCTTAGATCTGCATTCCCGCGGGAGCCCGGGAGGTCTTGTGGGAAAATGCATCATTGAGAGGGCCATACATGATGGCCTAGCACTAGATCAGGATATCGCAGGCCACGTCTTGGTCGGAAAGGTGGGCTCTTCAAAAGGCTCAAATAGAGCAAAAATGCGAGGCATCACGCCCACTTATTAGGAGGCGGGTTGGCCGATGTTTTCATTACTCGTTTGGATGCGGGCTTTTCGGGCTTTACCTGCATGGGTCGCGGACTTTCGCGGGGTTGGCGGCGGGCAGCCCGCATATTCTTGGATTTTATTTTTGGACAATTCAATTATTAATTAAGACTCAAGAGCCCAGCCCATTAAGTCATTAACCTTTGGTTCTTTTCATTTTTGCCAGCCGGCCCAGGCCTAACCTAATTACAAAACCGCGTATAACAATGTATTCTCTGATTCTCTCTTCAGTCTTCACTGAATTACTGCGTCTTCTCTTTCCGTCTTGCGCCTTTTACTCTTCTTCTTCTAATATTCTCTCAGACTCTCAGTTCTCTAACAGTAACATTCTTTTCTACTACTCTCATTCTCCAACTGCAGCACAGCAGCAAGCAGCGGCAGCGCGAAGGTCGTCTTTGTCGTCGCCTTCGTCTTCGCCGCCGTCGTTCCACCGCCACCGCTAGTATGATTCCAGCCTTCTAGTTCCAGATCCCGGCCATCCGACCCTGCTTCCAGCCTTCTAGTTCCAAATCTGTCGGCAAGCTCGTTCTGATGTTGGACGTAGATCTGTCGGCAAGCTCGTTCTCCTCAGTCAGTTCCAGATCTCACGCTTTGTTTGAGCTCTACTTGCCTACTTCTATCATTCTCCCTGTTTGTAAGTAATCTCTTATTTTCCTCGCTCCTCAGTCAGTTTAAAAATTATGTCATAAGAAAATGTGATCTTGGAAACTATTTGCAATAAATAGGGATAATCACTCTTTGCATTGCAAATTTACAATGTTATGTAATGTTCTTTATAGAATGTATATGTTTTTCTTCTGTAAAGTCTATCTTTAGACCTGTTTGTAATATGTTTTGTATCCAAGGATACGGATGATATATTCCGACATTTATCATGGAAATTGAAATTGTGATATGTTATATGTATCTCAATTTGAAACATGGTGTAGTATGTATGTGTAAGACTTAAGAGGGATGGAGGGTCACTATTTCGGTATTTCCTTACGTTGAATAGCAAAATGGTATATCCTTTATTTGGGACCTGTGGAACTTTCAGTTCAAAAGTTGAAAGACTTGATGGTTAATTTGTAATATTTTCTGGATGCATGATTGAGTCATTTCCAGAGAATGCTGAAACCTTTCTTTTAGATTGAGTTTGATGTATGTATTTCTTGTGTAGCTTCTTGGTGAACAGTAGGGAGAGTTTTTGTGTTTCAGTCTTGTTGCTTTCTTGATGTATAGTCAGATATAAAAAGATGCTGAGAAAGTGTAATATTGTGTATATAAAGTACCCTGCATAAATATATTTTTCTTACCTGACTCTTAAGTGTCTTACCCCTGTCCTTCACTAATTTAGAAGAGTCATTTAACTTTTTTAATTCATTCAAAAATACTATAAAGTTCTCAGTTTTAAACTTCAAATGCTTGACCCATGGTTTTACTATTGCAACAAATTATTGATGAAGGAAGATACGACAATGTAGATGATTTTGATGATGATATGGTGATTTCCTAATTGATGATTTGGTGGATGAAATTTGAAACTTACTATTTATATTTAGTATTTGAAGTATTTTGAATTTAATGGATATATAATTTAATTTTGTTATTTAGTATTTTAAGTATTTTGAATTTAATGGTTATGTTATTTTGTTATTTAGTATTTTAAGTATTTTGAATTTATTAATGGTTATGTAATTTTGTTATTTGAAGTATTTTGAATTTAATGGTTTATTTGTCGAAAATCCAAATCTATCATAAATTCAAATATTGATAATAAATAAATAAATAATTAAATAAACTCATTTTTTGCGGGCTGGCCCGTTTTGCCCGTGGCCCTACGCAGGGCGGGTTGGGCTAGGGGTTTTAGGACCGTTATATTTGCGGGCTTTCCCACCCCGGCCTATTTTGCAGCGGGCTTTTCGGGTCCGCGGGCAAACCCGCCCCGCAAGCCCATTTTGACAGCTCTAGCCTCTGCTTGAGCGAGGTAAAATAAGCTGCCACCTAACATCTCTCTTCCTCTTTACCTGCTCTTTATTCTTTTTCCCGCGTTAACTGTTTTGCTCTTTGTCTGCATATTGCCTCAACTTGTACCAACTTATATGACCGGTACAACGAAGAGAAGGAAGCTCACAAAAAGGTGGGGGTGGATTATAAGGCCCTTGAGGGCTTGTTGAAGGAGAAGGTTGAGCAGGTGGCCACTCTGGCCGACCAAATGGAGACCAATGATGCAGTTGCCAAGAAGAAAGAAGCCGAGTTGCTAGAGCGGAACTTGTTGCTGGTCGCCCAGAACAACACTCTAGTTGTTGAGAAGTCTGAGCTGGTGGGCCAGATGAAGACAAATCAAGCCGCTCTGGAGAAGGGGAAGGACTTTTTGGCCGCGGTCACCAAGCAGAGGGACTCACTGCAGGTGGAGCGGGATGCCCTGAAGATGCAGGCCATCAAGGATGCCAACTCGGTGACTGATCTGATGGCGAAGCTGTCCACTGCCAGAGAGACCGCGGTGGAGGATTTCAAGGGCTTCTCGGCCTTTGAAGATGCTGTGGATGCGACCATTGTGCCCTATTTCACTGTAGAGTATCCATTTTAATGTCTTGTGCCTTGGGACACCGGGCCTTACGCCTGGAAACTGTTGGTGCTGGGATGTGCTCGGCCTCGTCGACCTGTATTGGTACCGCTGTTCCAGAGACTTCCCCAAGCTCAATATTGTTAATGGAGGCCGGACCCGGTGTGATGTTGGTAGCGGGTTCCTTCTTAGGAGTTGTGGTTGTTTGTTCGGGAATGTCCACGATCAGCCTCTGTTTCTTCCTTTGGGAATCTCGGACATACTCCCACATTGCCCGTGGCTTGCTGTTGAGAATCCTCACTCCATCCTCGATGTAGAACTTAGCCTTTGGTGGGGGATGGAGGAGACCATCTGAAACTTGGCCATGGCTGGGGCGCCCATGATGCAGTTGTAGGCGAATTTGAGATCAATCACCAGAAAAATAATCATCTTTGTTCGCGTTTGAGCCCTGTCTCCCATGAAGACCTCCAACTCGATGGTGCCCTTGACCCCCCCCCCCACTTGATGGTTGGTGAACCCTTCAATCTTTCCTAGATAAGGTTTGATCCTGGTGTCTGACAACTCTAACCCCTTGAAGCAGGAGTAGTACATGATGTCTCTGCACGCTCCTGTGTCAAGCAACACTCTATGTACTTGCCAATTGTTTACCAGACAGGAAATAACTAGCGGTTGCTCGGATGCTAGAGGAGTGCTCACCTGCCCGCTGTACTGTTGGAGAGTACAAGGCCTTAGACAGGGAGTATATATACTTCCCTATCTGAGTATTAGACATGAGCTCTTCTTGAATCACATTAACCACCCCTTGTATCTGAGGGGCCTGGCCACCTCTTCTTCTTGGGGGCCTCCCTTGTCGATCATTATTTGCATTGTTGCCCGCGCCCTGATCCCTTTTGAAACGGTCCAATTTGCCCGCATTTATCAGCTTCTATATTTCACGCTTCAACACATTGCATTCCTCTGTTGTATGGCCGCTACCACGATGGTAATCGCAATAGTTGTCCCTGGTATGAGCGAGCTCAAGGTCAAGCGGGTAGGGAACTGGCAGAGCATCCCCAACCTAAAACATGATATCCTCGCGGGTAGTGTTCAGCGGGGTGAATTGTGATTCTCTGAATCTTTGTTCGGGAGTTGATGTGCGCCTCATGTCTCTACTCGGGTGGTTATTCCCCCTGGCTCTGGTCAGCCGGCGTGGCCGAGCTGTCCCGAGTCTTGTCTTTGTTCTTGGGCTTGTCGCCTTTGACATTCTCAGTCGAGCAGAAGAGGTGAGAGTTGGCCAATAGCTCTGCCTTTAAGGCATTCAGATTCATAGCCAGCATTGTTTTCAGGGGGCCTGCTCTCATGTTGTTGAGGTAGCAGAATGTGATCTCTGGGTCCATTGATGGTCGTCACTTGATCAAGCATCTCCTCGAACCTTTTCAAGTAACTGCTATATGATCCGTGGTCGCCCTGTTTGATTTCATCGAGGTCAAATTGGTTTTTGGGCGTAGGGCCCGCCGTGCCAAACTCCTCCAAGAATTTTTCCCGGAGCATTTCCCAGCTGCCAATGGATCCCCGGAGGACCCTGCCCAACCACGACTGTGCCTTCCCCTAGAGAGCGCCCTCAAATGCTCGCATCTTTAATGCTTCAACGTCGGTGACCATCCGGATTTGTGCCTCATATGATCTGAGCCAATCACTTGCCCGCGTCTTCCTAGAATACTTTTCAAATTGTGGGAAGACGACTCCTTGTGCGGGTGGTACATTTTCAATCTCTGGAGTGAACAGACTGCCCTCCAGTGGTTTGGTGGCTCCATAACCGGACTTGGCCACAACTAAGTTAGCCATTTGCTTTGCCATGTCTCGCTTCATGGCCTTCATTCGTTTGGACAAGCGTCTCTCAGCGTCATCGGTGAGCTTGGATGAGCGGACATGTTCCGATTGTTGGCTGTGCGGACCTTTGGAGTGCCCGGCGGCCGGCGGGCAAAAGGTCAGATCATAAGATGCCTCAGCTTCCCTATCAACTCGTGCCCTATGCCGAGGGCGGTGGGCCTCTCCTTTCGTGTATTCTCGGGCTTGGCGGCGGCCATGGCTTTCTTCCCGAGCTCGGTGCTTTTGTCGACGATGATGTATGTGGGAAAGATTTTGGCGGTTGTATCTGCTCTCCACCTTATCATCTTCTTTCTGCAACTCATTGGCCTGCTCTTAAGGCACATGAATAACAGATGGAATCCGTCTACTCGGAGCGGGAAAATGTTGGGAGGCCTAGCCACCACCAATAAGTGCTGGATTGCTGAGAACAGACAACACCAGATCGACAACTGGAACCGGGGCGTGGCCCAAGGTGAGCAATTGCTTATTAAGGGCATACATCTTATTGTAGTACTCCGTTTGGACTTACAGAGCAGCAGCCTGTTGGTTAGGAGTTTTCCTGGGCAGGCTCATTTGGCTTCCCTGACCATTTTCTCGCTGACGGTTTAGCTGAATCTTGAGATCCACAGCGCGAACATCCCGCTGCTTATTGATAACTTGCCTAGCGTGACACTAGCTGGCGTGGCTTTGGCTGGCATGCTGGGACGGTTGCTCCTCCACATACGACACGTCGTTGCCATGTGTAACATGCTAGACAGCCACTTTCTGATTTCTCGTTTGCAGCCCTTGGGGTGCCCTTGGTGGCAGATCACCAGGCGGTGGATTGTTGTTCCCAACCTGTTGGCTTCCAGCCTGGTGGTTGCTAATGGTGGCATGATGCTTGCTACTCTTTCCAGCCATTGCAATAGAACGAATTTCTGAGAATCTTACCGGAAAATTTTGAGGGAAGTTTTGAAACTTCGAAGTTCCCGGCAACGGAACCAAACTGATGTGACAAAAATGCAACTTGGGCCGTCCGTGTAATGGGTAGGATATCTGGGCTTGTTCTGCTTCCTTGAACATGATTAAGAACACAAAAGAACCTTAGTGGAAGTGCAAGGCTTGACCTCGCGAAACCACTCCGACGCAAGAGTAAGTATCGTGTGTATAAGTCAAAAGAGAATTTGACAGAGGTTCTAGGCTCAAGAAAGTGTGTGTACTTTGTTAGTGGTTTATGAAGGGGTATTTATAGGCCCCTAATGACCTAGAATTCTGATGAGATTCAGTTTCCATAGATACCCAGCCAATTAAGGATATAATCCCTTAATTGTACGCATGATAGACGGCTGGCCGCGTAAATGTAGGAGCAGATAAGGCAAGTGTCCTGCTCGGATAAGGAAACCTTTGGCTTGCCTTGGGGAACAAGTTTCTGGAGTTTCCTGCTCGATGTGTGTCCGGGCGAGCAAGGCTTTGCCCGACTATTTGGTGCAGACTGATTTGAGGTAAGTGTAGATCCCGGGCGTGGCTCCTGGTCGGGCAGGCAAGGCCAGTGCTCGATCAGGTTTGAACGTGATAAGCTTGATTCCTTGCCTGCTATGAGTACGGCCCCCGAGTCGGACAAGCGAGGCCTGTGTCCGGTCAGATTCGGGTTGGACTTGCTTCATCCATTGCTTGACATCTTGTTAGCTCTGCCCGCTAAGCTAGTAGGCCCCACACTAATTATGCTCGTGACTAGCACATGATGATAGCTCGTGCTTTGCTCGTGACTCGGCTTGGGCCGGGCACATCAATTTCAAATAATTTTGATTGGAGCAAAAACTTGTGTAATAGTGATATCATATTACGGATCCTAAATCCGTAAGACAAAGTCCCAAAAAAGGGAAAACACATGGTTATTGGAGTAGACAACTCATCGAAGAAAATCACGGGTTACCCAGCAAAAAAAACATGTCAAAATGAAAGAGAGAAACATGCAAAAAACGGGACGACAAACTGAAACTCGCGTGTCAAACCGAACCCATTTCAAATAAGCGCAGGTCGTGCTTCAGCCGGGAAGGACACATGGCACGCAGTGTGCCACTGCATTAACGAATAGTTTACTGATTTGCTCCGGTGCCCTCCACCAGTCAGATTGTGCTCCGGTGCCCTTCATTTTTCACTACATGATTGCCAAAGTCCCTAAGTGTCAAGACTTTGCATTTTAATCCTAAATCAACTTAAATATATGATTAACTTTATTTTTAATGCATAATGACAATTTTGATGCAAAAACGACACATTTAAGGGTAAACGTGACATTTTTAAGGAAAAAAATAATAATTTTAATTGAAGATGCAAAGTGACTTTTAAGAACTACAAGTAACACATTTAAAAGCAAGAGTGATACATTTAAAGACAAAAGTAATACATTTTCATAAATAATGACTTACACATTAAGAGACTAAAAGAGACACATTTAAGGCAAAAAAGTTAACGATTTTCATTTATAAAATATATGTAATTTAGGAAAGTTGAGGTGTGACGCTGTAATCTATGAATCTTTAACCCATTTAACATGAATAACTTTGTATTAAGGATTAAGATCCGTAAGACCGTGAGACCTTCTATTTGATTGGCCATAATTAAAGATATATTTAAAAACATCAATACATTTTTTAAGATAGAAAAGTACCTAAATTTTCGATTAACATGATGCTTAGTAAATATTAATTGTGTTTTTAAATCATTTCCTTTAACAAATGATATTTTTTAAGGATTAAATTTTCATTTATCGACGATGTAGAATCTTTTTACACTCGCTCGATCTTTGGATTATGACATGCGTGTCTAACTCAAATCTAGACAAATCATGATAAAAATTATGATTGACATATGTCATCGTCCAAAATTCGAAAAAAATATTTACACGACTGGATTGAAAATTTGGAGCAATCTTAAAATCACTTGTGTAAAAACTCTTTTATATATATATATATATATATATATATATATATATATTAAAAGGAAAAAGTTTTCAATTATGTCAACTTCTCGTCAAACCCAATTGCCAAAAATAGATTGCAACTATTTTTATTCTCTTACCGTAATTTACTAATACCGACTTTTAAGATTTATTTTGGAAGACCGATTGATAATTAAATAATGTACCATTGTTGTTCACTGCTTTCTCGTGACAATTTCCTAGATCTATCATGAAAAATTTATCTATCTTACCGTAATTTTCTAATACCAACCTTTTAGATTTGTTTTGGAAAACCATTTGATAATTAAATAAGAGCTATGATACCGTAATTTTCTAATGAACCATTGTTGTTTGTTGACCACGGTCTTGTCCTCACAGTTTCTTAGATCTATCATGTCAATCAGAAATTATAACTCTAATATCACATTGAATTGCCGTGTGAAATGGGTACATTTTAGATTTGTGTTACCATTTGATAAATACATAATGTAACACTGTTTTGTCTATCATTTTGTTCCCACGGTTTCTAGATCTATCATGTTAATCAGAAACTACAGCTAAAATGTCAATTAAAACTAACGTGTGAAATTGGCAAACAAAACCCAGTCAAACCACTTACATTTGATTACAAATTTAAAAAAAAAAAGAGAAAACAAAGGAAATTTGCAGGACAAGAAGTGGCAAGACTCATATGCACGTGCCGAACAGAATTCGAGTAGGGAGAACTGACATATATAAAGGACTGAAAGAACAAATCTCACGATTTATTGTTTTCAATCTATTTTATTATAATAGATCAGTATATTGCATTGAAGTATTCCTCGCTCTTAAAGGAAGCTTACATGTTTTTTAACAAAATCTTTTTTTTTACACTCCATGGAATTTTTTTAAATAAACATATATAAAAGAAATCCAACCGGAAAAAAATCATTTTACAAAGGAATAGAGAGCAACTTTCTTTAAGAGCATGAAATACCTCAATGCAATATACCGACGGTTAGATAAACTATACATATACACTAGTCTTTGTGCCCGTGCCTATGGCACGGCGCAAGTATGACTTGATTAAAGTATGGAGAAGACAATATGCGAATATTCCAATATATATTTATGATTTTATTGGTATCGGATCAATGTAAACTACACAACGAAAGAGAACAAAACCAAAAAATTAAAGAAAAAACATATTTTATTTACTGCTACGTTTATGACATTGTGTATAAATCAAATATTACGATTGATACATTTCACGAAACAGTTCATTGGATATTGCATGGAAAAAAACAAAAATATTGAAATAATAATCGAGTGTAATTTATTAATTTCAAAGGAAAAACAATTATGAAATATTCAAACTTTTAGCAAAAGAAGTGAAATTATGAAATATTCAAACTTTTAGCAAAAGAAATGAGATTGTAGTAATAACAACTTAATCTTCCTCTTGAGCCTCTTGCTTCACAACAATAAATGGTTTGGAAACGTGACTTGCAATAAAAATTTTCCATTATCTGCACATGCATGTGAATGAAAAAAGATATCAACATATTTACTTAACTTTATATAATTTATGCATAAAAATCAATTAATTAAAATTGGAGAGAGAGAGTGGAAGAAAAACAGAGAAAATCGAGTTGATGTCGAAATAAAGTAAACAAAGTGTGACAAAAAAAAATGAGATTAAGAGTATGTAATCTTCACTAATTCAACCTCAAAAGCGAAATAAATAACCAAGTGGCAAATGTTTCACATAATAATTGAGCATATAACAATTAAGAGAAGCATTAGCCAATTAAAAAAATACCAAAAAGGAATAGTCATACACACCCAATGGATACAAAGAGATAAAAATAGAACTACATAGGGGACATAAGAAAAGGAGTGACAATAAAAGAAGAATCAACTAAGTAAAAGTAAAAAACATGGAAAATTCCAACATATAACGAACAAAGGATTACTATCTTCAAGCCTTCTTTAGCCTTATATCTCTCTCTCTCTTTTTATTAGGGTCAAAAAACTAAAAGAAAGAACCAACTTACAGAAAGAAATTGGTAATTGGTAAATGTTGAAGGAGGAAGCCGAGGGACTATGGTGGATGGATGATCAGAAAACTCTTACCGAGACACCCAACTTACATGAGAAAGAAATTGGTAATTACATGAGAAAGAAATTGTTTGATGGGTGTGGGTTAATTAGGGTGATGGGTGGAGGCGAGCAAATAAGTGGCACATCTCTCCAATTCCCTTCCTTATATTCGTAATTTTGTATAATTTCTCTCTTTCTCTCTCTCTTTATCTCTCCAATTCTCTTCCTTCGATTTTTTTTAATTTCTCTCTCTCTCTCCCGTTAATTCGTTATTTGGATTATTAACTACTTTTCGATTTTTGAGACACCCATTTCAACTTGGAAAAAAATACATTTAAGAGCAAGAATAGAAAACTCTTGATTCCTTAGAGGATGAAAAGGAGGAAGAAGGCGTTGGTGGAAGCCGGAAAAATTGGAAGTGGAACAATGAACGGAAGAGGAAGAAACGGAAGAGGAAGGAACCTGCATTTTAGGAATTTTAACCACCTTTCACACGCTTACAAAATTCATTTAATCTGGTTATTTGGTTACAAAATCAATACCCTCATTACTCATACATATATCTATTGTAATATAGATGGTTAAATGGGAACTTTATCCTTTCAATTTTACGAGTTTTTTTTCTTCTTTTTTTGTATGTTTCTAATGACAGTTATATTAAAAATATAATTATTTGTTGAATTTGTATTCATGGAACTCATAATCTTTGCCTAACAAGTTTTTGCAAAATTTGTTAATCTTAATTTTTTTTATTTATATTGATAATGTCCTATAAACTCCGTGGCACTTGTGACTTGTGAGTTACTGGTTATAAAGTAGTACTAGAAAGTTAGAAACAGGTGAATGGTCCGTGCTCAATTACAGAGTGATTTTCCTACAGTAGACGTTCCCACAGGGAATGATTAACTAACTAAAACATCTTCCATCCGCAGTACGTTACCCAAGCAAACTCGTCCCATTCACATCTCTCCCCCACCCCTTCCATTCCTTCGTTTCGAAGATAATCAGCTCATATCTCTCTCTAGAATCACCGGCGATGCACGAGACCGACTTGCATGATTTATCAGACGACGCCGATTACGCCGCGTCCATACAGCAAGTAAGCAAAACGAATCATTTCACCTTTTTTGATCTCCGATCACACACAATATCTCACTTGAGTTTTCCAATTTGCCGAACGAAAGATCTGCAATTGATTTCAGTTTACTTGACTAATTAAGTGGAAGCCATTGACGTGAGATTCGTGATTGATTAAAGCTTTTTGCGTTTGTTACGTTTAATTTAGGGTTCAGCGAGTATGACGCGTAGTGATAGTAGTAAACGGAGCTCATCTAGCGAGCCAGACGGTGCACAGATTGTTTACTCGAAAGATAATGTGACAATTCATCCGACGCAGTATGCGTCCGAACGGATTAGCGGGCGTTTGAAGTTGATTAAGCAAGGCCCTTTCATCTTTATGGTAATGTGCAGAAAAAAATAGCTATTCCTTTGTGATATATGTTTTCAATGAATAGATCATGAGACTGAATTATATTTGTGTATGATGATTGATGATGTTGATGGTAGACATGGATTCCTTATAAAGGGCAAAGCTCAATTGCCGGGCTATCTGAGAAAGGTTGGGTTCATTTTATGTTTTCTGGTTTATTTGTTTTGTGTGTATGAATGCGTGTGCACCTCCTTCATGAATGCACATATACATCCTCCATTTTGCTCTCTGAGTCAGTAATGGAATGCTGTTGTCAACTTTACTTTGTTTTAGATGATTGAATTATAACATTGGTAAACTTTATAAGAAGTAGTTCCAGGCAGGATTCATTTAGTTCTGAATGATTGGAGTCACATCAAGTGTTAATCTGTTGGTCTGAACAAGTGAAATGGAGGGGGTTATATTTGTGTTTTTACTTGCGTTCATGTTTGTGCAAGTATGCAGTACCGAGTATATGCACACACTTGATATGTGTTATAGTTGCTAATTTGAATGTAATATGCTGGCTTCTGCAGATAAGAATTTGTATACCATAAGGGCTGTGCCATTTGCGGATGTGCGCTCAATACAACGGCACACTCCAACACTTGGATGGCAGTACATTATCGTGGTTTTGTCATCGGGTATGGCAATTCTGCCTTTCTAATCTTGCATTTCTTGTAAGTGCTAGCTGCACAGTAGTAAGATATGTTGAATCTACCATCTCTTCTTTTTATTTGAACCTTGGGTATTAAAGGACAAAGGAAAAAAATGAATTGTATTCTTTGTTTCTATTGTTAATTATACTTCATTTTTAGACAAAAATGAAGGTTCATTTATGTAGGCATGGTGCATTGATGTGATTCTTTTGGTAATATGGATCATCTCTAATTTTAGAACTCTTTGAAGGAGTAAATCATGCTACCAGTGTTGTACCATGATATGCGTCGAAGATTCCCCAAGATGTATATTTATAATTTATAATTTTAAAAAGTAAGCCACTCCTTTCAGTAGCTAGTAAAGACTTGTCTAGGATTCTTTTTTACTGGTCTGTTGAATGGTTTGTAATGTTCCATCTTATAATATGGTGCTTTAGAAATGCTACAACATCCTCTATTGATAGATAGAATTGGTTTTGGTTGCGAGTTGTGTCAATTTCTTTGTTAATTATTATTCTCTTCCTTCTACATATGCTCAAGCTGACTTTCTGATCGCGGTTTGGCATTCTGTTTGTTAATAATCTTAGTTTGCATGTAGAGTGTTTTAGCATAGGAGTCCATGGCACATGGTGTTCAACATGCAGCAACCTTTGTAATTAGTGCTCATAGGGACTGGTATATGGCTGCTCTTTTGCTGACGTCCGTTTCATTGTTTATTTGGAACTTTGTGCAGGGCTAGCGTTTCCTCCCCTTTACTTTTACAATGGAGGAGTACGAGAGTTTCTTGCTACTATAAAGCAACATGTGCTTCTTGTTAGGTTGGTTAATTTTTGATTTGTGATTCTTTTCCTACGTGGTCTCCTTCTGTTTGTTGACTGTACCTTTCAATAAAAGAAAAATGTTAAGTGAGACTCAATCATCAAATTATTCCACGTTATGTTTAGTTTCACATGATTAATACAAATGGTTTGTCAGGATTTCTATGATCAGGTGACTAGTCCAATGTTAACAAATCTTTATGTCTACTGGTTTATTACACTTATGTCTTATGCTATAAGTTTTTTGAACAGTAGCATCTAAGGAATATTTGACAGACCCAATAGAGTAGAATGGAAGAGAAACAAGTAGCTTTCTTCAAGTTGATGACAGAATGAAGTGAAATTGTTACTGAGACAAGTTTGTTCCATGTTCAAAGAAATCCTTCACTGAGGCAGTAAGTTTAGTTTGAAGGCTACACACTTTATAAAGGTGATATGCATTCTCTTTTTCTGAGTGTGAAAGAGGGGGCTTGGAAGCAGTTACGATATCCTGCTCATTTTAGGATAGCTTGAAACTAGCTTGTTCATTTCAGGATAGCTTGAAACTAGCTTGTTCATTTTAGCTTAGCTTGAAATTAGCTTGTTCATTTAGGATAGCTTGAAACTGGCTTGTTAGTTAGTCTTTCAGAACCATTACATGAACTCTAGGTTGGATGATTTAGTGCTGAAATGTATGGGTTATATCTACTTGTAACTTTTTGCGGCCGCATCCTCATCTAGATTGCTTAGCATCACCTGCCCCTTTTGGGCTGGCAAAACTTGTTAGCATTGTCACCCGTAAAGGCAGTGGCAAAGCCACACATAGCAATAATTCACTGATCTCCATTAGGTTTGAAAAAGTATCATCTATCACCCTTAAAGTTACAAAAATTGCAATTTTATCCATTTTGACCCCTTAGCTTAAGTAAACAATTGCATGTTTTATATTTTGACCCCATTCGAACCACATTCAAATATTACCATGTAATTTTTTGTACCTAAAATAATATTGGCCCCCTTTTGATGAAATCCTGGCTTCGCTTCAGCACTTGTAGAGTTGTAGTTAGCAAGGTGCATTCTCCTAAAACCTTAGGCTGATTACATTGTAAGAGTCTGTGATACTAGCCTACCAGCTTATCTCAAAGTCATTTAGTAAGTGCGTGTGGACATGAGGGACTGCACTTGCTAGTATGCGGTCTGCCCTTGGGTGATTGCAGGTTAGTCTGTCAAGCACTCAGCTAGTCTTATGATCTTACAAGAGCTATAAACTCAAATGCATTTAGCTTTAAGGAAAATGTACACAAAAACATCTTGAAGAAGACAAGAGGTTTTCAGAAATCACATGTTACTAAAGCATTGCAGCTGAAAGCCTTGTACTAAGCACAAATGGAAATGAGGGGACTGCACCTGGGCACATGCAGTATGCCCATGAGTGCCAAAGGGTCCTCTGACTGTCAAGGCATTGAAGAGCCTAGTCCTATTATTTAAGATTCTATAAGAACGAGCGACCAAATGCATTCAACTCCTATGGAAATTGCACAAAAATATCTTGAACAAGGATAGATTTAAGATAAGATTAATACTTATATATTCCCGATATTACTCAACCCAAGCCTTTCTTACTGTCAGTGTCAGCCTGTGTCACAAATTGAGACCAACCTGAAACCGAAAGTTCTGTTAGCAACCTTAGATCCATAGTTACTCAGATCCATAGTTATTGAGGCGATAGATCCAAAGAGCACACGGGACCAACAAAACTGTTGAAATTCCATAGAGTCACCCGTAATATAATAAAAGTTCTAAAAATAAAGATATGATTGGAAAAATGGATACCCACCGGTAGTAGGCAAGGTTCACGAAGCCATATCTATTAGATTTCATTAACATCTTAAATAGATCTTGACATCATGATTTTACAAACCCTCGACTCGCCTTGACTCTCGCCTCAGGCGCCAAAGGCGAGCGCCTTTGACAACTATGCTTAGATCACGACTATATGCTCGCGACTATATAGTTTATCATTACAATGATCATATACATTAAATATTTCAATTTTTTTTGAAACTTTATGAATTATTAGAAAATACTGTTGAAGTACTTTTAACCTTGAATAGTATAATCATTTCTATCTTTAGATATGGAAGTGTGTAGAGTACTGCATATGCAAGCTGTTTTTTTTTTTTTTTGGGGGGGGGGGAGGTGCAAACGCTTAAAGTTTAAACTGAAAAAACTACAAAATGCAGAAACCATGTGGATGGAAAGAGTATAAGATTACAGTCAGGATGAGAAGTTCCTTAGTCCATGGTATGTATATCAATAATTAAAAAATAAAAATACTTTATTATAAAATGTAGCTCTACTATATATTGAAACCATTCTGGACTATCTAATCTGTTATATTTTTTCATTTAATAGCTATTTGTAAAAAAGTTTAGTTTAAAAATTAAGCTACATTTTCATGGGTTATAATATATTTTTTTAATTCGTACTTTTTATCAATTATGAGTTATGCGATTGGTTTCCTTATAAAATTTGTGAGTCAGTATGTATGTAGACTGCGCTGGAGGATAGATGTGAAGAGTCCTTTAGGTCATCAGGTCATTATTTGGTGCGAGCTCCTTTTCAAGCATTGAAATATATTGGCGTGCAAATACTGTTGACTTATTGATATTATGGGAATATGTAACATCTTCCATCTGAAATATAGTCTTATTTGCAATATTTTCCAAAATGTTGCGATATGTGTCAAAACTAAGAACTTGTGATATTTCATGATATTTTCAAGTTGGTTCACTAGAAATTGCTAAATATGTCGCACATATATTTTACAATTTAAGGTTTATTCCAGGTCATGGGAGTAGGTGGCCACGCTTGAGTTGTGATCCCTTGGATTGGGGATATTACAATCTCCTCCCATATTTCCAAAATGAAACCGAGAAAGCTGAAAAGATAGCAGCAAGAACCAAACTGTGGGATATGTAGTTTCAAGTTGGGGTGTCACTTTGAGCCGCCAAACCGAGTTGAACCAAGCCGAACTAAGTGGTTTGGTTCGGTTTCGTGGCTTATATAGTTCAGTTCGGTTTCGTGGCTTATATAGTTCAGTTTGGTTTGTGTTTTTGAGAAACCGAGTGGTTCGGTTTGGCCTGGCGTGTCGAGTCTAGTCGAGTCAAACCGAACCAAATCATTTCGAGCTGAACCGTCGAGTTGAGCCAACAAAGCAGTCTCTTAGAATTCTAACCTTTAGTATTCTTATACTATATAAATATAAAGGCTAGTTGGTTTTATAACCCTTTGTATTCTCACTTAGTCACTTTTAATTGTTATCCAAATATCCAAACCTAGTGACACCCATCTTTGTCGTCCTATCCGGTCTCCTCTACTCTCTCGTCCTCTTCTAATCTTCTCATGGATAAAGTGATAAAGACAAGGTATGATCAATTTCTACTATATTTTTCCCCAACTTAAGTGCTGCCCGTTTAGTGTTTACATTTGAATCTCTCTCACACACAAATGATTTAAAGTTTAGCTTAATTTTTTAGGCAATAAGTATGTTTATCAACTGTTTATGTTTTCTTTCTTTTCTGGGAGTTGAGGGGAGTTTACAAATGGTTTGGTTCGGTCCGCTCAAGACTTTAAACGGTTCAGCTCGGTATTTTTAAAATTTGGAGATTTTATTAAAACATCTAAATATTATGTATTCGTATTATATTTAAAATTTTGGTATTTTCTTTAATTTGTTTTTTATGCTTTTGGTTTACTTAAATGCTGAAATCCCATATATTTATATATATATTTTTGAAAGCAGACCAAACCATGAAACCAAACGACTAAACTGAGCTGAACCAAGCCGAACGATTGTGGTTTGGGTCGGTTCGATTTTTTATAAACCGATGACATGTAGTTCAACTTGTATTTTGTTCTAAGCCGCACCATTTACACCCCTAGTTTCAAGGAGGTCGGTTGTGAACATTCTAGAGGTAGCGCCCAACATGTCCAGTTCCTTGTTTTAATTGACCCCACACAACGCTTAGGTCCCACATTTTCAGCCAAACTCTCAAGAGAATCACGTTTAGCAAGCTTTTACCTCGCTCTCGTATCATTTTCCATGATTCAATCAAATATCCATAAGCGTCTTCCGACTCAAAATGTACATGAATGCCAGAGCCCTCCCACCCCCCAAAAAAAATTAAAAATTAAAAAAAAAAGAAGAAGCACTAGGGATATGATTGGTGATCATTGGTAAAAAGTTGCCATATAGAAACATACACAGAATCCCCCGTCCGATCGGCGGACACTATTAGTATTAATTAAGCTGGAACATGGTCACCAGAGTGTATCAAAAAGATAGGAGTGTAGACCCAAGTTATCATGATTATGATAGAAAAATCCCTTTTTTGATATATATATATATATATATATATATATATATATATATAATTTATTTATTTACTTTTTTGATAGGTAAGTGTGACCCCTTGTTGATATGGGGATTGGAACCAAGGACCTCAAGGTCTTTGCTTGAATGCCCTTGTCATCTCTCCCACCTCTTGGGGTCCCTTTTTTTGATATTTATTGACTATTATAAGTATATTGTTACTGCACTTACTGTCATTGTATGACTGCTATGTTTTGCATCTTGGCTGTTACTGTTATATAGTGTGATCATTGGATGTAGAGGGTCCAAAGTTGGTTTACCACAGTTATTCTGACACTCAAATTGTTTTCCAAATGCTACTGAATTCAGCCAATTAGATATTTCGTGCAGTTCTAACCTGATATCTATTATTGCAGGTCTTCACATGATGCAAATATTTTTCTTGTGAATAATTTTCAAGATCCTCTCCAGGTGCAGTTTGTTTTTGAGTTTCCTCTATTGCTTTTTACAGCCCATAACCTTGCTTCATAAAATTGTTCCAATGAGAAAAAGAATGCTCTTACCAAAGCATCAAACCATCCCTAAATGTTCTTTATACATCTCTTCTTTTTGTCCAAGATGTTTGATTAATTTACTGGACCATAAATTTTCTTATACTTTCTTTCTGCCTTAAAACTCTGCCCTTTTTCCACTTTCTCCAACTGTGAATCAGCACGTTGAGTGATTTTTATTTTTGTTTTTGTTCCTCTTTTTTGCAAGTTCTAACTTTGCTCTATATAGATTCTGTTTTTTCTTCTTAAATGTTGTTGCCTTTTTCATTTCTCTTATCAGGTAGTGGTTGACTGATAGAAACAACGAAGGCTGGTTTCATGGACCAACTACTGATCATTTATTTTGTTTTACTTTGTTTTCTACAGAGAACTTTGTCTTCGTTGGAGCTTCCTAGGGTTTCTGTTGCAAGTGGGCCATCCTCATCTTCCCAGTCCCCAACAGGTGGAAACCAAGAGACTGCTGACGTGGTTGCTTTCGACGGAGGTTTGAGTAGAAGTCAACAAAATGGGAGACAGAGGCAAAAAAGTAATGATCCTGCTCGTGATCTTTCAATTCAAGTTTTGGAGAAGTTCTCCCTTGTTACCAGATTTGCTCGAGAAACAACTTCCCAGCTCTTTCGGGAAAGTCATGGCGATGGGTTTGGTGCTAGTGAGAGGAAAGCCAATCACCTTCCTTCTCATGATCAACCTAGCAGCCAGGCATCCAATCACACCGAAAAAGTTCCAGATGAAGTTCCTGTTGCCTCTGATCCACTGGAGGTAATTTCTGTTTCCTTTATTATCTTGTAGGCTTAATACTCTCACGAACTATTAGGGCTAATTGTGGAAATCCCAGATGAACTTAGCAAAGGGATATGCACAGCACAAGAAATTTGATTGAAAATGGTGGTATGGTGTTTGCTGTATTAGAGAACTGCATGTACGAAAACTTCTGGAATACTATAACAAGTCTATCATATAACTATCATGCCTTCTTCAGTCCAGCTTCTATAACATCTACTTGAAAACTTTGAGTATGTGGGAACACTTATGCAAATGTCCCAAGTATATTTTACTGAAGATGGGACTGTTGGAGGTCTCATTTTGGAATTGGTCGTATCACTTTACTTTATATGCTTGTTCGTGGAATTTTTTTTCCCGGGCTTTGTAAATATCTTCTTGTATAAGGAATTTACTAATACATCCCCGTTGTGGCTGATCAATGGCTTTATAGTATAATTGCTCTTACTCAGAATGCTCAAGTCGTTCCATGATCGTCTGGCTGATTGATGTATATTTTTTTTCCTGATTTTTGAATTTGTTGCACTTTACTCAGAGTTCTTGATGATTTCTTAGCTGATCTTGCCTCAGCTATTTTTTGGGTGATATTACTAGTTTGTACACCAACTATACTAAGGAAATTATATCTAGCGGGCTTCATGGAATCATGGGTCTATCATAGAACCCATTTTTGACATTGTGCCGAATGAGATTTTAGATGCATTGAATCAATTTTATGAGGCAAAAATGTCAGTTAAATGTCTAGATCCCGTGTAAAGAAACTACTGGATTTTTGACACCCTTTTAATCTGTCAGTTTGGTATAACTTTTATTCCTGGACTGTCTGATGCAGACCTGTCTTTCTAAACAGAAAATTCCCTGTAGGAAAGAAAATCATGATGAAGCTGCCACCAGTGTGGGAACTTTTGAGCTTATCAATTATAAGGAGGTATCAAATGGAGCCTTTGGCTTTATTAAGCCTACCAGTGTGCTCGTTTCCTTTTGGTGTCTTAATGTCTTATTCTTCTCTAGTAAGAACGTGTTTGGTGTCCTTGTTACTTCATGTGTTTGTGCATGCTAATAATTGCCTTATTAATTTATTATATGATATTTCATTTAGAAGCAAATGTCAAAGTGACATGCTAGCATGGGTTAATATTTTCTCTTTAAAGTTTCAACGATGTAACTCATCCCAGTATTAAATCTACATTTTTGTTAATGATTCAAGACGGATGCTTTTGGACAGTTATTGTCCATTGATCCAATGTGTTAAATGATGCAAGACGGATAAACATTTTAAGGTAAAGATGTAGTACAAGTCAATGTTCATTATGGCGTTGAAGCTGTAGAAATAGGGGAAGGTGAATGCTAGTCGACTGGTCCACTATATTGCTGAACACTGGCGGGTTGGTTGCCATTGTCATCAGTGATGTTTTTTTTTTGGGTGGGATGGGGGTTATGTAGATGTGGGTCTGAAGCTTGAAGAATAAAATTCTCATTTTGACTTTCTGGATGTTTTTATTCGACAGTGGCATTATGTCAGAAAAGTTGGTCCATTCCTTTCCCAGGAATGATAATGGTATTCCTTCTGCAACAGAACCTTCCAAACAAGCAAAGCCAAAACCCATTCCTTTTCCAGCCCCACATCCAGCAAACCAAATGTTACCTAGGTGTCTAACTCGCACAAACTATCATTTGGACTTAACCAAGTTGTGCTTGATACTCAGATGCAGTCCAAAAGGTTCGTAGGCTAGTGAAGATTACAATCTACTCCCTCCTTTTTCAAATTATTGTCCTTCTTTCCTTTTTCGTCTGTTCTTAAATAATTGTCCTCTTTCAAAACTCTCCCTTTTAGGAAAACACTTTTACCACTTTACCCTTACTTTTTCTACCTGCTTTAATTATGGTCACATACTCAAGAGCATTAAAGGAAACCACACATTTCACCAATATTTATAATACAGTCAATTACTTTTTCTTAAACGGTGTGCTGGGTCAAAGAGGACAATATTTTGAAAACGGAGGCAGTATTTACTTAGGAGGATGCTTTTAAAGAATTTACTGGAGACTTGCTTGAAAATACTAGAACATTGACATAGTTATGAAGTGTTATATATTTGGGTGTGCAATATAATTAATCGATGGTGTTAAAAAATATAAATTTGTTTAAACTCCAACTAGGCTCCATCTTCCAAGCAACTTGAGGTGAAATTAGTTTTTGCAGATGAGGTTCTTATTTATCATTTGGATTGATTTGCCAATTCCCTTTTGTTAATATATTTTTCTCTGTTTTTTGGCAGGTTGATAAATTGACACTAGTATGGGGAAAACCACGTCAGCCTCCTCTGGGACCTGAAGAGGTAAAGCTGTCTGTTCTCTTAATTTATGTGTGAGCATGATAGATTTGTCAAACAGTATGACTTTTGAGGTTGTGTTACAAATCAAAATTTTCCAAGAATGATACGGCGCTCTTTCTCATCTTCCCTTGACTTGATCTTCTTTGCCTTTGATGCATCTGTGTTATACTATCATTAAGTCTCGTGATCATGGAACAAACATTTGCGAGTATAACAGTTGTGTATATAGTAGGAAACAAGGGGCTTATCAAAGACGTTCAACTATAGAGCAGGATAAGAATAAAAGAACTTCCTCTGTGCCCGACTTAACTAGCCTGTTTGTCTAGAAACTTCTAGATGGCCTTGTGAGACATTTCTATTACTAGAAGTTTACTCACTGCTCTTCAACAAGCACCGTTTTAGAGCTCATGTAACTGTTGTTACTTTTATTGAATAAGCTGTTGGGATTCGGGAAACATGCTAGGAATGAAAACCAATATAAAGTTGGGTATCTTGTTGTGACCTTGATTATATTTAAGTTTTGTAAAGCCAACTCCTGTCTATATTGGAGCCCTTCTCCACCAAAAAGCACCTCCATTGCACACAATGAGAGGAAACAAAAAGAACAATAAGAGACATCTTGTATTTAGCTCTCTAAGGATTAAGTTAATTTTTGCAGTGGGCCACATTCTTGGATTCTGAAGGCCGAGTGATGGACTCAATGGCTCTAAGGAAGAGAATTTTTTATGGGGGCGTTGAGCACAATTTACGGAAAGAGGTTTGCATATTGTGGTATTATTAGCTTTTTATGCTTATGTAAAATTGTTGAACTTAATGAATTTGACTTATGATTTCAGGTGTGGCCATTCTTATTGGAATATCATGCATATGATTCGACGTATGCAGAGAGGGAATATCTTGTGGCAGTAAAGAAGTCTGAGTATGAGACTATAAAAAGGCAGTGGCAGGTCTGTGATTAATCTTTATCAGAAATTATTTGTACATTACTTCCTTACTAGTAATTGTTAGGAAGACACTAGGGCTTATCAAAGTAAAATCGAGAAAACATGAGATGATGTTGTTTAAACCTCTCTTATGTTCTACCAAATTGTTGTGTATCTCTTCTTTTCATGAACAATCTTAGCATTATGTGTGTTTCTATTTTCTCCTTCAGAGCATCTCTCCAGAACAGGCAAAAAGATTTACAAAATTCAGAGAAAGGAAGGGCCTTATTGAGAAAGATGTGGTAGGCACGATTAATCCCACTTCTTTGTACATCTAAATTCATCCGTTTGGACTTTTTTATGTACAAGTAGTTTCATCTGTTTACATATGTTTTGAAGGTAAGGACGGACAGGTCACTCTCATTTTACGAAGGGGATGACAATGCAAACGTGAGTCTATTACGCGACATACTTGTGACATATTCGTTCTACAACTTTGATCTTGGATATTGTCAGGTAATTGGTTTCCACAAATTGATCTTATTTAGAAGTTGATTTTTTTCCCATTTTTTTCTATGATGCATCATCTTCCACATGGATGAATTTTTTGTGAAACTTTGCACACAAGAAGAATCCAATATATTCAACCTCTGAAATGTTGAATTATTATGCTGGTGATTTCTCTTACCCCTGAAATGATTTTATGCGGATACAAGTATAACTGAAATGGATGTCTTAATTTTGTATATGAACATTTGGTTATGTTCGTTCGTTCTGAGTAATAAGAACTATTGGTCTTGGTTTTGGCCTCTAGTCTTGCTTGAAAAGGCAAATGTATGTGGTCCTATTGCTTAGGGATCACATTGGGTTGGGTTGGCTAATTGATGGGCATATTAAAACCCCAACCCGAACCTTGTGTTAAGCGAAGAGATTATTTTACCCTAAGCCATCATAATATTACGTCGGTGTTAACCCATTTAAATGGATAATACATACAAATCAGGCTGCATGATAGCAGTATCATGAGATGCAAATATCTTGTCAGCATCTGCAGCTGATAGGAGATCGTACCTCTCTATTTGATTTTTACTCAAACCGGTTAAGCCATTACTAATCCATGTATAAGTGGGTTTTTCATTTGTTGTAGATTGACTAAGCCGATAAATTAAACCGATTCATCTAATAACTGGAAAACTTGTGCATTCCGACTAATATACTACAGAATGACAGCCATGCAACTGGTTAACCTTTTAACTTCGGAAGTCATGGATGTGGATCATATTGAAGTTTGCAAGCCCTGTTACTGCTTTTATTGCGTTTAGGCTTGTGTGGATGGTGAAAGAGATTACACTTTTTCATGAGTAGGAGCTCATCATCTATACCTTCTAAGGTGGTGATATATGTTGCATTGAAATTATAATCATCTCATTGTGTCTAGAAGCAATCATTAGCTCAAGGGGTGGAATATGATATATTCTTCAGGTTTTGATACAAATCCTAATTTTAGATTGACAGAAATAATGTCTTTTTTAATTTTTATATCAATGTCATTGTAATGAGTAGTATCCAGGTCTTAGTCAGAGTTGCATCCATCAGTTTCTTTTGCTTTTTGTAACCGAGAAAATGATGTTGTGAAGCTGCATATTCTAGTTATTCTAGTTCCAAACATATTATGGTCTTTCTTTCGTCTCATAACTCCCTTGCACATGACTGGCCCTGTTTGTTGAGACAAGCAGCTAAATAATGCCTACATAGTACTCCGTCCGTTCCTAAATTATTGTCCATGGCACATACCTCAAGGGGTGGAAGAGATGACAAGGACACTCGGGCACCTTGAGGTCATTGGTTCCAATCTTTGTACCAACCTTTTTAAATCCTCGTACCAACAAAGGGGTCACACTTGCCTATCAAAAAAAGAAAAATTAATTGGCTTTATTATAATTTTTAGTATAATTTGTAGTTTACTTTAAAGCCCGTGTCCATGATTAAAGTAGCAAGATAAGACAAGGGTAAATTGGTAAAAATGTTTTTTCTAAAAATGATTCTTTGGAAACAAGACAATTTTTTTGAAACAGACAAAAATGGAGAGGACAATTACTTGGGAACATACGGAAAAGGAAAAGAGGACGATTATTTAGGAATGGAGGAGTAACATAAATGTTTATTCCTTTGATGTGATATATTGTCGAAGTTTGTATCTATCCACTAGTGCAATGCATGAGTTATTGGGTTGTGGTTATTTTTGGGAAAGATTGTACTATGGGCCCCCTATAATTTTTAAAGTAAAAATTTTATAACTTCTTCCTTCCATGCTCAGTGAAAGAAAATAAAAGTTGACTTAATTGAATATTATTAATTTATTAGTAATAGCAATTATAAATAAAGGCAATAAAATTTTATTATTGTGTATGCTAGCTATTGTTTATTAGTATAAAGAAGTACAATAAATAAATTATCAATGAATGATTGTTAATCACTTAAAATAATATTATTTTACTTGTAAGTCCTAGGATTATTTTCATTTGGACTCATTGATGTTGTCTATTGAGAGGGAAATAGCTGAATAATGTTTCTAGAAATCAATATTCTCGTAGATTTTGGTACTTTTTATCAAAGACTAGCGTGTACTCCCTTTCGTTCCGGGCAAAGAGTCTCCGTTTGAAAGTCAAAACTTTTTGAAGAAAATGATAATTTTAGTAGCTTATTAGTAATAAAATGACACTTTTATGCCTTCAGTTTTTGAAAGTAGACTCTTTAAGTGAAACATCCCAAAATGAAATAGTGGACTCTTTGCCCGGAACGGAAGGAGTAGCAAACTGTGAATTTGAAAATATATTTTTGTCGAAACAAATTTTACTATATTAAAGTTTTGACTCTGAAAAAGTAGATTTATAATTAGCTTTTTTTTTCCTGAGCATATACGGCTCTTACGAAGACTAAATCCTGGCTTTGTCACTGTCTATCCAAGCAGTCTTTACTGATGATTAGGTTGCTGCAATAGTAACAAATGATGGATTGAACTTAATAATTGATCAGTCTATGTTTAGGCCTTTTGGTTGGGGGCTTAACTCTGCTTATCCAGTTGGTGCATGGAACAAGACTTATTTTCCTATACATGTATACAGACTACATTTGTTTGTCCTTTCTGTTTTATGCTTATTAAAACGATTTGTTCTGTGTATTAGGGCATGAGTGATCTCCTGTCCCCAATAATGTTCATCATGCAAGATGAGTCAGAATCATTTTGGTGTTTTGTCTCACTAATGGAAAGACTTGGACCAAATTTCAACCGAGACCAAAGTGGCATGCATTCTCAACTTTTTGCATTGGGGAAGGTTCTCTCTCTCTCTCTCTCTCTCTGTATGTGTCTGTGTGTGTAGTGGGTGGGTGCGTGGGTGTGTTTGTGATGTCTTAAATGCTTATTGGCTAATTATGAGCTGAGTTTCTTAACATTATAACAGTTATTATAAAACTTGGTTTTGTCTACTTGGAAAATATGTGCAACAGAATGATGCCTAAGTTTAAAGCTTGAAGACTCTTAAAGGCTAAGATTACTTCAAAATGTTCTTAAATATTTTTAGTCTGAGATGGACTCTTGATGATGTGCTTAAAAAAATCTTTATTGATACTGAGTTCTTGTGTAGCAATTCCTGAAGGGAAAATTGGATTTTGTGCTTTTCAACTTAAGCCTACAGAAGAAATGAATCTCTTTCTTTGAATCTCAAATATTAACAGTCATAAACCTCTTTGGTGGCGGCTTGCTACAGTCTTTGATGTGTCAGTTTAACATTTTTTTCTCTGCAGATGCAATGGGTTTTTCTCAGTTATGATTTCTTACACATTTTGTCTGTTAATGTGGCAGCTGGTGGAACTGTTAGACAGCCCATTGCACAACTATTTCAAGCAAAATGACTGCTTAAACTATTTCTTTTGCTTTCGCTGGATTCTTATACAATTCAAAAGGCAAGTGAGATCTTTACCTGCATTTATCTTTAGGCTATGCCTTTTCCAGCTCTTAATTTTTGGGAAGTTATCAAAGTTAATTCTCTTTCCATTCCACTCAACTAGTCATACTTCCTTTTTAGAGACATCCCATGTAGAAATCATGCTTCAAAAACTAATTTTATGCGTTTTCAGTTTTATCCTTACTAGGCTAAACTTGATATTAACAAAATTCGTTTAGTTCTTTAAACCTGGGGTATGTGTGGAAATTTATCTTAATCCTTCAAATATTCAGAGGGAGTATAATGGAGGAGTTCCTCCTTTTAGTCGACATCTATGTTTGTGTTTAACACTTCACTTTTTGTTATCCCAATTAGCAACAGTACATGTTATTGCTATAGCTTTAGCTTTCTGAAAGATAGGTGACTTGGTGTTGTTATGCAGGGAATTTGAATATGAAAGAACATTGAGGTTGTGGGAGGTATTATGGACCCACAATTTGAGTGAGCATCTTCACCTTTATGTCTGTATTGCAATCCTGAAGAGATATCGCAACAAAATAATGGGGGAGCAGATGGATTTTGACACACTATTAAAATTCATCAATGAACTCAGTGGTCACATCGACCTTGATGCTATCCTCCGTGATGCAGAAGCTCTTTGTATATGTGCTGGTGAGAATGGTGCAGCTTGCATTCCTCCTGGAACTCCACCTTCATTACCTATCGACAATGGTTCGTTATATTACCAACAGGATGATGAGGTACTGTAAACATGTGTCCTTATAAAGGGTAAAGCTTGTAAGTACTATATGATCTGATAATAGGCAGCTACAATTATAAGGGTGTAATTGGTTACTTGTTTAGTCAATGTAAAGAGATTTTGAACCTAATAATCAGAGAAATCAATTTGATTTTACTGCCTGTGGAATGTCTGTTGGGTTTTTAGCTCATACCTTACTGGTATTTAAGCTTCTTTAGTGATTCTTGGTCTTGTTTATTGTTATCTCGCCCCCCAACAACACTTGCATACACAGGCGTCTTCTTAGCTGGTAGTGTTGTTTTTATGTTGGATTAATATATAATTTGGTCCCTGAACTTGTCAATTCCGATTTATGTGGTAGCTGATGTTGAAACTTTTATATGGTGGCTCTTCAATCAAACTTTGGGCTTCATGTTAGTTCTTGGTGGCGATATCTTTGGAATGAAACGTTAAATATTTCATAAAAGACCAAATTGTCCCCACTAATTATAATGAACAATTACTTTGTCAATTTATTGCTGAGGTGGAAATTGAACTAAAATAAAATATAAAAAAAAAGAAATTAAAATAAAAAATTGAGGATAACCCCACCCAATAGACACATAGTGTCACATACTCGTGCACTGCCACTCCTACCATACCTACCTTCTTCTATCTCTTCCTACCTTGAACAAGCGGCAATACATCTCCTTCCATCAACGATATTTCTCCTTAGCACTTGTTAACTTAGGCAAACTGAGGGATTATCTTCTTCCAACCCATAGAGACGATGAGATCTCCGAAGCTTTCCTGTCCATTAGGGAAAAATATTGAGTCCAGAACAGATAGGAGTTTCTGTGAGTGTGTGTGAGTGAGAGAGAGAGAGAGAGAGAGAGATGGATGAACAAGGTACAAGACCCCATTGACAGAGTGAGGAGCCCTAAGGTTGGTGGGGGTCCATGAGAATGTGGTCAATATACATACTCCACGGTCATGTTCTTATTTCTTAACATGGATTTTGGATCACCCACCCACTTCTATCTCTTTCTTTACTTATACATCCTCTAAAACTCCTATAAATTGCACCTCAAATCATCTCCCAAACCCATCTACATCTCCACTTATATAGTGATTCAAACATTAACAAAGCAAAGCTAATTCATTCCTAGAGAGAGAGAGAGAGAGAGAGAGAGAGAGAGAGAGAGAGAAAGAGAGGGATGGCAAACTTCCCAGTTATTAACATGGAGAAGCTCAACGGTGACGAGAGAACAACAACAATGGAGACTATCAAAGATGCTTGTGAAAATTGGGGTTTCTTTGAGGTATACTCTCCAACAATATCCTTTCTGCCAAGTCACTTCTATTACAGTTTAGTAGATCTTAAGTCAAGCTCCACTCTATGCTTTCAATGTTATGCACTGTTTTTGCAAAAAAAGTGACATTTGCTTTGACATAAACCTTTCTTTCTACAATTTCCCTTTAACATGATTATACTTGTAGTAGTTTCTTTATGCTTTACTAAGTCTGGAAATTCTATACGAATTGGTATCTTTTTGAAGTTGGTGAATCATGGGATCCCAATTGAGCTTTTGGGCACTGTGGAGAGGATGACAAAGGATCATTACAAGAAGTGTATGGAAGAGAGGTTCAAGGAAATGGTGGCTAAATTGGGAAAACACTTTCTATTTGCGCCATCTTCCCACCTCAAACATCTCAGAAATTCCAGATCTCGAAGAGGATTACATGCACGTTCTTCTGCAAATTAAGCTACTCTTACAACTTTTCTTTTTTAAGTAGTTATGTGCTTAATTCATAGTTCTCCAAGAAGAACTTTGAGGTCTTTGTTCCTCTAACGTGCTCGCTCCCAGAATCCCAATGAGCTCGAGTAGCATGTAGCAGCCGTCACCGGTTGACCTATCACATTCACACCCCCATTTCCCATTGTCGGCAACCCATCGGTCGTCCGCCTGCAGGCGGCGTCAATGTGGGCCAAACCAGGAGAGGACTGTTTGACCGGCAAGTCAGCTGGATGTGGGACTGTTGGGGGAATGGGGATGTGAACTGGATTTGGCTTGGTAGGTTTCTTAAATTCATGGGTGGATTCTTCTTGTTGTCTGGGCAAAAGTGGAATCGATATTTTGATTCCTCGGGGTCCGCCATTTCTGAATCTAGAAATTCTTAAAGATTTATGAGGAGAAAGAACACAAAAAAGTGAGAGATGTGAATGATGAGAGATAGATGTCAAGGAATTTTCATTTCTTTTTTCTTTTTTATATTTTCATCTCTGTTGGATGGGGGTTATCCTTAATTTTTTTATTTTCATTTCTTTTTTCTATTTATATTTTATTCTTGGTCAATTTCAACTCAGCAATAAATTGACAAAGTAGTTGTTCATTAAAACAAGTGAGAATGTATATGTTATTCATTATAATTAGTGAGGGCAATTTGGTCTTTTTACAAAATATTTAGCGTTCCATCCAAAGATAATGCCATCATGGACTAACATGAAGCCCGAAGTTGGGTTGAAGAGCCACCATAGAAAGTTTCAACATCAACTACCATATAATCGGAATTGGCAAGTTTAGAGACCAAATTATATATTAATCCTTTTGTGTTCAATAAGTGGGTGAGGTAACCTTAGCGGTACCCATTTGTTGATGTCAAAGTTAGGATTCTTGGTGGACCACTTTGGAAATTTAACTACCTAAATTAATACTTTTTTCGTTCCAGGTAAAGAGTCCATTATTTCATTTTGAGATGTTTCACTTAAAGAGTTCACTTTAAAAAATTAAGACATAAAAATGTCATTTTATTACTAATGAATTACTAAAAGTGTCATTTTCTTTAAAAAATTGACTTTCAAACGGGAACTCTTTACCCGAAACGGAGGAAGTAGTTGATGCTAAACTATTATCACCTTTGAACCGAGCTCATGACATGATTAACTTGTCATTCCTGAACCCAAATTAACTTGGTAGGATGTGAGGTGAAGTCTCCTACTGAATTCATTTTTTAAGCAATCATCCTCCCACACCCCTCCTCTCCAACACCCTAAAAAACTATAAATGAGACAATACGTTGAAAATCCTCCAAAAGGTGTGCTTGTACGGAGTTCCTAGTTCGTATTGAGTACGAGGAGTTCCAAAACCGACACCATAGCATTGTTCGTCACCGTTACTACCGCTAATTAGGTTTTTCGTTCCGATGACTCTGATCTCTTTCAATAACTCTCACTTTTCTCACTAAATTTACTATTAGATCTATAGATCTGTACATTCTGCACAATGAGAATTGTAATGCTAGATGCTCGGTTGAGAATTTCTCCTCACTCATCGAGTTAGGACTACCGGGTCACCCATTTGACTTACTTGCCAATAAAAATGGACTCACTGTGTTGACTCGTCAAGTTGGTTAGTTGCTCAACTACAGAGGTCTCAAATGACTTCATAAAATTATACTTCTATAATTGAGGTATCCGATTGTAGAAAATTATTGGAGAGATTGAACATATCAGATTAAGAGAAAATTGGTTGTTCTTCATCTTAAAAATTTGCCAAATGAATTTGTGAAAGTTTTTTTTTTTTTTTTTGGGATTGGCTCCTATTCGGCTTCTCAGCGAATATGGAAAGAGTTTTTTGGGATGACCTATTTGGGCTCTTTCCGAAGAATTTCGAAGAATTTCAAATTTACTGAGTTGAAAACAAGCAAACTCTACTTCATATCTACTGCAACTTCTTCATATATCTTCTCCAGAGCTTCATATTTGCTCCAACTCGTACTCTTCACAAAGGTTTCGTGTACCAACGAAAAGATTTGTCTCGATGATAAATTTGAGTTCAATTGAACTTCAATACTTTTGTTTTAACAAAGTCAAATAAATGACTTTGTTATCTCTTTGTGGACATTGCGAACAGAAAAGTTCGGATCCTTCGTCTTCTACATTGTCATTTATTGAGAAAGCTTTTCGGGGATTGCTCATGTTTGGGCTTCTCAATATCTACTACAAATGTTCGGTGCACAAGTTGCTTGTCTTCGTATTGAAGATTTTTTCTATTAGGCCCAAGAGACACATTTGTTTTAAGTCCAATTGGGCCATTTTGCCGTAAATGCTAATTTATTTGTACTCTCCAACTCGAACACTTCACAAAAGGTACGTGTACGAGTTGAGGGGGAGTGCTAAAGATATAGGCCCAAGAAGCTCAATCCATTTTAGCCCATTTACGTTTTACCCTAGATATAAATAGTTGTAGTTAGGGATTTAGAATTAATGAAATCAAATACAACATAATATTAGTTTCTCTCATCTCTCCTCATTTTACCGTACTCTCTTTTCTCCCTTCTTCTGCGAGATCTATTTTCTCCTCCACCTTCGGCCACCACCATTAATGGTGGTGGTCCGACATCCCTCATAATACAAAAATTACACAATTATAGAAAATTTGGGTGGGTGCTGAAACTTGGCAAAACCATAGGGGGTGGACAGCTATATATGTTAAGGCAAGAGGTGAAGGTGCCTTAGTTAGAGATGTTAATCAGGTCAGCCCTATCGTGTGGCGACCCGACCCAGATCCCAAGACGAGATCCCAAGGTCGTGCCACCACAAACAAACAATACAACAAATAATGGGTAAGGCTATAACAGCGATATGCCAACAACTTCAACAAATGCGGAAGCGAAACATAAATACAGTGGCGCCCGAGCTAACAAGCTCAAACTAAATACAATCAAAGAAATAATAAATCACTTGGTCCAAAAATTAAAAGCACGTGACGCAACATTGGACACGTACAACAAAACCACCTGTCATGCAATATGTGTATATATATATATATATATATATATATATATATATATATATATATATATATATATATATATATATATATAACAATTAATAAACCAAGTCATCGGCGACGTTACAACTGAAACCCAACATTAAACTAAGTCGACAACTCTAGTTTAACATACTCAACGGCTAAAAGCATGCCGGAGAACAAACATAATAACCAACCATCATAAGGTTGACATAACTAGAATATGATCATCACAAATATACAAGGCACGGCTAACACAAGTCGACTCCCAAAAGATTAAGTACTAACAACATAAGTACAAATATCAATACACAAAGACTTGCTACCCATTGTAAAGTTTACATAACTTTACTTTCCCAAACGTCCTTGCCAAAAGAAAAGGTACAAGACTACTAGGTAGCAACCTTGCAAAAGCTTCACCAACGATACTCGAGAATCACTTCGATCCGCTAGCGCGACTCGGATCTAGGAAAAACATCAAACAAAACGAAGTAAGTCATAAAGACTTAGTAAGTTACTAAACATAACTTCCTGTCATGGCATCATGCTCAACAATAATAAATTATGTTATTGGCATAATATAACATTTCATCAATATTCATGTCAAGACATTTATTCTTAACAATCTTAAATATCATGTTATCAATAAAATATAACAATTCATTAAATCATTTCAACCATCATATCATATCATATTCGTGTAACACATTATTCACATATAAGTACTCGTGAGTTAAATCACATAAAAGAGATATGATACCATTACTATTTTCCCGCCGTGTCGCTCCTGCAAAAGCACGTGCAAACCATATGTGTCCTCGATACCCAATTTGTGGTATCGACGTTCCCGAGACATTCCCTGCTCGAGTTCCATAGTTATCAAAGTCATGTTTTCATACTACAACTAAGATCAACTACTTCCCCACCGTGGCCATCGATGGAGAGTGTGCAACCGGCACATCGATCCATCGTGATCACGAATCCCAAAATTCGTGAAGAAGATACATCGTCCCGCCACGGACTCAACAAAATGACTTCAACTGGACTCAAACTCAAAGCACAAGTAATATATACTCATATGCTCAAACAAGTAGGCACATACTCTACAATCGACTAGTCATGCATTTCAATCATAATTAGCATATAAACACATTAGAGATAATATTAAGACTCTAATAATCAATTGTCCTTCATACACTTCTAAAATGCTCGGAGGCTTAACCTCCATCAACCCAAATTCCGTAGGACTTAAGCATATAGTTCCTTAAAGTCATACTAACCCAAAGGTTCACTCCATTGAGTCTTTTCTACACTTTCAAAAAATTAGGGCATAGAAGCCATTGACCACAATATTCTCCTATGTTCATAACTAACATCAATAACTATGTTCTCAAAGTCATTAACCAACATAATCCTAACAAAACCCCCAATTAGGAATCATAGGGCAAAAATCACATTTCTCAAGCATATATACATTTTAGCAATTTTATCAACATGCTTCCAATACTTGAACATGCAACACAAGATAGATTAACATACTTCTCTACACATGAACAATATCTTAATCATGGTCTCTAGCAAGTTCATCCAACCAAAATCAACATTTAGGCATATAGAAATCATGGCATGTCTAAAAAGCCCTAATTACACTCATTGACCTCAAATAGCACAAAGATTGTTTTCCCTAGGGTCAATGAGGCAAAAATCAAATAGAAAGAGATGTAGCAACTTACATGCAATCACCACTTCAAGCAACAAATTGCAAAAATCCAATCGATGGAAAGTGTTCTCCTAAGCATCCTCTTCACTTCTATGGCTTGGATTAGAAATGGACAACCCTAGTATGAAGTCCAAGGATGAACTCCCCAAGAACCCTAAAGAACTCTCCCAAGGCTCTCCAAGAAGACTCCCACGTTTTTGAAAAGTGAAGGTATCAAATGAGGTCCTAAATGAAGTCTTGTGGCTTATATGAGGTCAAAATGTGAGTGGGACATGTGCCCAAATGTTGTGGGTGCAATTAGTGAGTCACTCCCTTGATTAAGCCAAATAATCCACTCAAAACTTAATTAGATAGGTTAGGATGTGATTAGTGGTGTTTAGGAGTGTTTAGGAGGTGTTTAGAATGGGTTAAATGTGGTTGGATAGGTTACATTCGTCAAAAAGACGAAACATGGATTTGCTGATATCGGGACTGAGCGCTCGCTCAACCCCTCCCTTGGGCGACCGCTCAGTGGCCTTTATAGCAAAGTGTGTTATTGGTTTTTGTGCGCTCGCTCAGCCCAAAACCTTGAGCAACCGCTCACTCTAAACTTTTAAAATGTCTCAAAATTCAACCCAAATGAGTTCTAACCCAAACCCAAACCCAAACCCGAACCCGAACCCAAATATCAAGGGTCGATTCCACACTCAAAATGAGTCCGAAGCTCACCCAAACAACTCCCGGAAAGTCTCAAAATGAAACACGAAACATGTAATAACAAAGTAGCAATCGAATTAATGATCAACCAAGTAAACACACGTGATTATGAACATGTTAAACATATTATGAATGATTTATAATACATGTACATGTTAAATTACAACCTAAACGAAATCAAAACATTAAATGACGAAACATAACCAAAGTATGAATTCATACAACGAAATAACAACAAATGTTCTAATAATGCTCTCAAACATATACATGAACAAGGTAAAAATATTTATGATGATTATGAATGCATGTAAACAAACACAAGTCAAGCATGTAATAATCTAGGGTATTACATATCAGTTTCGGTCCAGCCCTACCGATTTCAGTCTCTAATCAATTACGATCTAACCATAGCCTCTGTCAGTTTCGATTTAGACCGCTTGTTTTCAACCAAGGTGTTTTAGTAATTTCTTAGCATCTCATGAGCTATATGGTTAGGTTTTGTTAGAATCTATGTAAATAGTAGAAAAACTTACTCTTTCATACAAAATGTTGCATTGGTGACTCGAAAAATTACAGTAGAGTTATTCGTCGAGTCAATCTTTTTGGTTTCGGTCCACGTTTTAAACGGGTCGCTAAAAACTCGAACCTAACACCATTGTTTATCTTCTTATTATCCACATAAGAGAGAAAAAAATTTCTTCCTAAATAAGAAGAAGACTTTTGGGGAGAGAGGGGCGGTGACTGTCTTTGTGTGTGTGGGGGGGGGAGGGTTTTGTATTTATATGAGATTGTGTTAAATTTAATATTTTTTATGTAAAAAGATTATACAATAGAAAGATACATTCTTAAGTGGGTAAGAAGATAAAAATATGTAGATGACAGTAAGACCCAGCTAAAAATAGAAGTAAGATTATAGAATGGGATGCTTTGAAAACGTCAAATTCATGGCTTGACTGAGACATAAGACAAATGATCTGACATACAAGCAGGCTCTGCAAAAGCAAGCCATCAACTGTATGAGCTCAATCTGGTTCTTTTCTTTTTGGTACATTCGGAAAAGTGTTGGGATGTGGATGTCCTTAATTTCAGTTTCTGGGTTCATAAATCATACACATTCCTTTTGACTAAATAAATATGAAAATCTTTCACTCTACTTATAAGATTATTAGAATGGATTTCAGAAAGACATACAAAATTATTTTTGGGCTTCTTCTTTAGTCCTCCTCGACTCGAGAGATCACATACCAGATTTGACATTTGAGTCTACGGCTCAAGAAGGCATTTTTCTAGAATGGTCCAGAGAGAAAAGATGACTCCATTGTTAAAGTTAGTAGGTAAAAGCTGCTTCTTTTCCTGTAGACTGTAGTTGAATGTTTGATTAAACAGCAAACAGTGCTGCGGTGCTGCCTTCCAATTTGGAATGGCATAGTGATTAGTGATTAGTGATTAGTGATTAGTGATTAGTGATTATTGATTAGTGATATGATATATCCCTGCAAAATTCCAACACCACCAGCTCTAAACTATCATCACTAAAACCTAACATTATTTCATCCAATTATGCTACCCACTGGCCACTACCCATATACAGTCTTCTCTAATTACACAATGGGGTCTTCCAATTACCCACAATTTATTGATGATCTGCACCTAAAGTATACACAATACTGTAACTCCTTATTACCGTATTTTATTAACTTAGTTTGATTAAAGGTGTTTTTGTTATTTATTAAGGTGAAAATGTTTAAATTACCCTTAATGTGATTTAAACGACGACTATCCATAATCGTTAAAACGACCATAAATTCTGTAAACTATTAAACTTTAAGAGTCGTTTAAAGTTTAAACAACCAAATTGAGTAGTAAGAACAAAATAATAACTCATGTGACACGGTCCTTTTGATTAAACATAGCATTAGTTGCTACAAATTCTTTGACTAATAAAAACACGTCAATAAAGATTTTGGTGCATATTTTGTATACATTTGTGGTGTATATAGCATTAAGGCGATCGCACATGAAGAAAACAAAATTCCATCAAAAATAAAATGTGTTGGGGTGAGCGTCGGGGTGTGCTATTAGACCCGTTCGGGAAAATAAATTAAGTTGAGGTGTAAAGAATGTAAACCATATGAATCACCTTAATGACTAAACAGTAAAAATAAAAAAAAATAAAATCTGATGATATTGAGTATATATTTCAAAATATAGTGATGACTTTGCCCTATAATAACTACACTGTTTCAGGCGTTACAATTTGACGAAATTTTGAACATAATCACTGCTCGGTATTAAAAAAATTGGTTTAATAAAAATTTAAGTAAGACGGTATAACGGACATAATTTATAAGACGGATTCTTATTTTTCAATCAATATGTGTTGGTAGGTTAAGATGTGAGAGATTGAAACTCATTTCTTACTAATTAAGATCCGTAACATTGTTTTATAGAAGACCTACTTAAAAAGTTTTGATTTTTTAAATTTTGGTTTAAATCTCAATTTGGTCACCTACTTTCGGCCAAAATTCATTAAACTCACTCTACTTTTTTTTCTTCTTCAATTTAATCACTCTACTTGACTTCGAAAGTCAATAAGGTCACTAGAGTTATTTCTGTTAGTTAAGTTGGATGTAAATCGTTGAAAAGACAATAATGACCCTTACCTTTGAAAGGTGTGTTGACAAATTCAAATCACACAATAAGAAATTATGTTTGAGAGGAGGAGACCCTCAAAATCCCCAAATTTAAAAAGGGTATTTTTTGATTTTCCTAAAAATATTAAACTTTCCATCCAAATATTTGGATGGAGTGATGAACATACTAATTATGTAAAAGTAGAATGATAAAATTAAAGAAAAAAAATTAGATTGAGCTTAATGAATTTTGATCGAAAATAAGATGACAAAATTGAGATTTAAACCTTAAATTTTTATTATGGTGTAACTTTTGGTGAAGTTAGAGTTATGCATAGAAGTATAATTTCCCGAGTTAAATATATTATACTTTTTATTTTATGTATTCTTTCCTGACTTGTAGTAAACTTATGCCATTTTTTTTTTTTGGAAAATGACGCATAAAAGAAATACTCCTACCATGTTTAGAAAAGGAAGAAATGTTTAAAAATATTAATATTTTTTTCTTATAACTTGAATCTTAGATATAAACACGACTCATTTTTAAACACGTGGTAAAAAAAGGTGAAACTCATTTTACGGGACAAAGAGAGTACTCCCTTCCCTCACTTCCTAAATTACTGTAATGTTTTTTTTTTCGTTCGTTCTAAAATAATTGTCTTATTTGAAAATTTTCTTTTAAAACAACACTTTTACCACTTTATTCTTACCTTTTCATTCTACTTTAATTATGAGCCACATACACATAGGCTTTAAAATAAGCTATACATCAAACTAATATTAATAATCAAGTTAAATGTGTTTTCTTAAATCGTACGTCAAGCCCACCAAAACGATAATTTAGGGAAAGGAGGGAGTAATAAATATCACAAATTGGAAGGTTGAGAGGGTCACTTATTCAGTTAGGTCAAATGATATTACTAGCTTGATGTTGTGATGTTTTTACGACATTTAATAGTTAACGTTGTTGGATAGTTAAGTTAGTGATAAGTTGAAATGTGTCATTACTTAGAAAATGACAACTTTGATCTGATTGTGTAGTCTGTAGAGTTTAAGTAAATTCAATCTAACGACACTAATATTAAAACTTGTAAGAATAGCACAATCTCCAACTTATAATATCATGCCTAATTCAGTTATTTTCTTTGTATCAAACCAACAATGTATTATTGGGACATTTCTAAGGAGAAAGTTGTTATAAATATCTGTTTTTGATACTGCGATTTCATATTTCGTGTTGTTTGTGCAATTAAAAATCATCACACAAATGAGCACTTGTTTACCTTAGTATTTCCAAATCGAGCTCGTTTGGTGCATCATTTTAAAAATACAATTTTTTTCATGTAAATGCCTTTGAGTTACAATTTGAAAACACTATTTTCATAAACTTATTAGTAAATTAAAAATGGTGGTTTTACCCTTTCAAAAACAATATGTCTTGCTTCTAATTTAATATCTATGACTTTAAATATATAGTAGTAGAATTATTTTTCATGTAATAGTATTTTAAATTTAATATATCATGTATAATTTATTTTGTAGAGTTTTTGAGAAATATCTTAAAATAAATAGCTTGTTCAAAATAAAATATTTGTAATAAAATAATGGATTAGAATTTCTTACTAAACTCAATAGGTAACACTTATTTTAATATGGGGAACTAGTAAAATATGTTAATTAGTCCTCTGTTCCGGACAAAGTGTCTATGCTTGAAAGTCAAACTTTTTAGGAAAATAACATTTTTATATCTTAATTTTTGAAAATGAATTGTTTAAGTAAAATATAATAAAATGGAATAGTAGACTTTGTTTGCTCGGAACGAAAGGAGTATTAATCAAAAAAATAACCAAACTAACTATAAGAAGTCAAAATAAACCGTTTTTGGTATGAAGGAATAAGTAGTTATTAATGACCCAAAGTAAAATTATAAGGGGTAACCAAAAAAAAACTGAAAAATCGAAGGGGCATTCTCGATCCAACAGTAAATTTCGTGCGTTTTCTTATTGCGTTTTGGTAAAAAGCTAGAAATGACAGCATGTAAAACGCATTCATGTTTAGAAAGCACGAATTTTTCTGCCGCAACTCACAGTTCCGTGAATAAGCTCATTTTATTAATATATTTTTTCTAGTCAAAGCTAATGTAATATGGTTTTAAGGATATTTTTTGTATCACAGATCCTCCTTATCTTACATCACCTATCGTTTGTTGGTGGGTTGAGCTTTTAGGGTAAGTGAGACTTCATCTTATAAATTAAGATCCATAAGACCGAGATCTATGTTTTTCTTCTAAAACTAATGGCAAAATAAATTCTTCATTCACATGCGATAAACAATTTTGGATGCTCCTCAAAACATGTACTACTATGGTCGGCACCATTAACCATAACATAATAAATAATATTTTGATATCTGATACAACGATACTTATTATGTTTCAAAATAAATGGCGTTTTAGATAAAAAAAATATTCAAAAATAAATAACGTTATAGGATTTTTTAAAAAAAATATCCACATTTTGATAAAATTACTCTTATTAATTACTCCCTAATTAAATGTGTTATTCAAACCTTGAGAAAAGTATAATGATTTAAAGAGGGATATCAAGAAGAAAAAAATAATCATGTAACATATCAACAATAATTACATTTAAATAAGAGTATATCTGTCTTTTATAAATTATAATTTTCCTTAATCTGTGTGTAAATTTCTAAAAAATCATTTATTTTGGGACAAAGGAAGTATCTTCTTGTATTTACTAATAATGTTTTGAGAAACTTATTTATTTATTAAAAAAATTAAACTCTAATTTTATTATATTTTGTTAGAGTAAGGATTTAGGAGTTTGAGTGTAGAGGGCAATATTTAACTGTCTGTTAAGGAAGTGAATTAAGATGAGTTACAAATGGGAAAATTGCGTTGGAAGTAGAATAAAAATAAAACATTCAAAAAGACACTTTCTAAAAAATAAAAATAAAAGTATGAGAGGGGTAGTAAAATAAAAAACTCCGTATATATTTAAAGACACTTTCTTCTAGAAATAAAAAATAGAAAAAGTATGATTGGGTAAGAGTAGACGGACCAAGCCGACAAAAGTGGCGGATGGATTTCAATTTTTCTTTGGACTTCCAGAACAACAGAGCCATCAGTTTGTCTGGACTTGATTTCATTCACTGACAGAGAGGAATACAGATCCAAACCTTCTGCTTTTAAAGTTTGAAAAATTACACTTTAGTCCTTTTTCTAAATTTATAACCCCATCGGTTATTTTTTTTTATCGCTAAAGTTTTGAGTGGCACTATTGAGACCCCCCTTAGCTGTAAGTTGACCCCCCTAAAACTAAACATCTTATTTTACCCTTACTTCTTATCAACATACCCCTCCTCCCACCATGCGTAACATTCCCCCTCCCCCTTCTTCTTCTTCCGACCCACCCACCACCCCCACTGTTTTACCGTTCTCCATCTCTGCCCAAACATTCCCACCCACCTCCCCCACTTTTTTCTTCCCTTTATCTTCTCCAATTAACGGTTGAAGCAAAAAATAAATAAATCAGATTTCTAGTGTTTGGCCCTGGTTGTCCGAAATAAGGGCAACCAGAGCTGAACATTCGGAAAATAAAAATTGCCTTATAGTTGATTTATCAATGAAGTTTGAGAATGATTGATGGAAGTGAGTGATGGGAAGGGAATAGATGGAGTGTTGGAAATAAAAAAAGAAGAACAATGGATGATGAAATGGAGGGAGGTGGGAGAAGAAAGAGGGGGAGGGGGAAGGTTGGTTACGCACAAAAGAAGTAAGAGTAAAATAAGAAGTTTGAGTTTTAGGGGGGTAAACTTATAGCTAAAGGGGTCTTAATAGTGTCACTCAAGTTTATTTTCGAAATTTTTTCCTAAAATGCTTAGATCAGCTTCTTCCACAACTCATACCAAAATTTGTTGTGGCAACGAAACAGGATCAAACTGAAGGCGGAGGGAAGGATGATGAAGAAGAAGGCTTACGATGGAGGAGGAAGAAGAACGCGGAGGAAAGGTCTGGTTCATTATATTTTGTCACCCGATGCATTAATTGAGTGTTTGACTTGGTGCAATGTGATTGAATTAGGTGATTTAAATTGATGCATTGCGATGCATAAATTTGGTTCATTATATTTTGTCACAAGACCAAATTTACTCCTTTTTTAAACCAAAAAAACACTTTTGAGGGAGAAATGACTACGTTATCCTAAATGAACCGAAGGTGCGCTACAGATCACTTACTCGGTGGATTGGGTTGCATCAATTTGTACATCATGATTTACAAAATTCAATTGGGAAGCATGAATTTGATGAATGTTAATGTGAATCGCGATGCACAAATCATGAATTGCGACGCACACAATCATGCATCAAAATCATAATAATGCATAGGTCATCCAAATCGATGCATCATGATGCAAACTGGTTACGAATGCATCTCCTTCGCCTTCTTCTTCCTCATCCTCCGTCGTAAGTCTTCTTGTCCCTACTCCGTCTTCGTCCCTTATGAAACATCCTCCAACCAAGCAAATGTCCATTCAATATCGTACTTAATAAATCCGAAAAATCGTTTATCATTGCTCCCAAAGCCCCTCGATCTCTGTGACCTGACTAGACAAGTCGATGCTCATTTAGTTGCCTCAACAATGGTGATTTTTGGATTTAAAAATATTGGCCGACCCTATGGAAGGAGACAATTTGAGCATTTTAGGAATAATATTTATAAAGACAAAACGCATATTTGGGCCACTGTACTTTTTCAAAAATTACAATTAGGCCACTTGAGACGTCAAAATTTTCGGGATGGCCACTATACCAGACTTATCTTGCATGTTAGCCCATTTTTTGACGGGACGTTAAGTTTGGACGCTAATAGAAACTTTGTGTGATAATAGAAACTCAAAGGGGCCAAACTGAAAAAAAAAATTGTGGATGTTATTTGTATAAAGAGTAAAGGGTCAAAATGTTGAAATATACTTCATCTTCTTCAACCTCTCAATAGCAACAACGATCTTCTTCATTCATGATTTCAAGGAAAATGGAACTGCTACTTTGATTCATATACACCGATGAATGAATACTTCATTCAAATAAAGGTGATGCAATTCAAGGCGACGCAAATCACAGCCACACAAATCCTGATTCACAACCACCATGCCACCCCCACCCCCACCCCCATTGATGTCGCTGCCTTGCTTCCATCCCTATTCGGTGACCTGACACCAACTCTCTCCACTTCTGACCTCTGCGACACTGCAATCGTTAAATGAAGGAAACCCAATTGAGAAATTATTTGCAGAGAGATCCAAGAACTACAAGCTGGGGCAGTCGATCGTTAGTTCATAATCTCGATTTTCCAACCCCAACATAATCTCCACAGAAACAAAACCCCCAAAAATTAGAAAACCCAATATTCAATCAATCCTGCCAACCCAACTCTTCTAAGTGTAACGTTTTTACCTAAAATCAATGCTCGACGCCGAAGAAGATGACCATAACTGGTACTTGCCCACCACAAACAACAACACCAACCACACCAGCTCTCATTCTCCTCAAATAACATAATTTTATAAGTCCCTGTAGACTCCTTATCTTCTTGCTCCTTTCTTCAGCTTTAAGCAACCTCAACCCCTCTCAGGTTCACTACTTTCTCCCTCCCAAACCTACCATTCCATCAATCTTGAACAACCCCTTGGATAATTCATTTTGCCTCGGTGGCGAACCCGAGTTATTTCAGACCCAACCTTTGAGCAGGGGAACTGGGGTTTGGACTAGGTTCAACGATTTAACCTCCCAAACCCACATGGGTTCTTCTAGTTTGACATCAGATAATCATTTCTCGACTACCCATTACAAAAACATCAATCGAACCCTAATTCTCAACTTTGTCGGTTAAATTGTCAGGTTTGAGATCTTAATTAGGTTTAAAACAACTTCTCCGAGTATAATCTCTCTACTCGCCAGATTGTTAGATTTCGAGAGACTGAGATCCATATTGTAAGAAAAAGCATTCCACAGTGATCTTGCTCAAAACTTTTCCGGTGAGATCTTAACTGGGTTTAACAGTTTGACCCCTAACCCTTTATACAAATGACATGCACAAATTTTTTTTTCCAGTTTAACACCTTTGAGTTTCTATTATCACACAAAGTTTCTATTAACGTCCCGTCAAAAAATAGGTTAACATGCAAGATAAGTCTGGTACAGTTGTCATCTCGAAAATTTTGACGTCTTAGTGGCCTAATTGCAATTTTGTAAAAGTACAGTGGCCCAAATATGCGTTTTGCCATTTAGAAATTAAACTTTAGTGGTTAAAAAAATTAAAAAATCGAAAGAATTGGGAGTATAAATTCATACTATAGTATATTAAAGTTAATTAGTGAGGACAATTCTCAAAGTGACACGTCACCAACTTTTGATATTGTTGAATCATCAAGTCTCCACATCATTTGACTTGAAACTTTTCATTTTCTACCCATTAGCTAAAAATAATACTTAATGATAGTTAATATGATATTGTGATATTAATCATTACTATTAATCTCTTCTATTGTTAATAATAGTGGAAAATCTTATATAGAAAGACTTTTACTACCAACATCATTTCTTAACTAATGTGAGATAATATTATTATATTGGCAATGAGTGAGTACTTTACTCTAATGACTCATTTCTAACATCATACTTTAAGCTTTGATATCTTATTCATCCAAAACTTGATTTGAACAAATAAATATATTATTTCGATACTCTTATCGAGTAGAATACATTTGCACAATTACTTTTGTCAACAAACAAATGACACGTAAATAAATTTGTGTCTTAAGTTGTACAATTTCTTTCACTAAAAACACTAATTTTTTAACAAATATTATACTTTAAGTATTGATATGTTATTCATCCAAAACTCGATTTGGACATATATATATATATATATATATATATATATATATATATATATATATAATTTTGATGCTCTCACGGAGTAGAACACATTTACACAATTACCTTCGCCAACAAACAAATGACGTGTAAAGAAATTCGTGCCTCAAGTTGCACAATTTCTTTCACTAAAAATACTATTTTTTTCAAAAAATATTACTCCCCCGTCCCTAAATAATCGTCCTAGTTGACCAGGCGCACAGTTTAAGAAAAAACAATTGACTTGATTATTTATATCGGTTTAATGTGTATTTTCCTTTAAAACTCATGTGTATGTGGCTCATAATTAAAGTAAAGTGAAAAAGTAAGGGTAAAGTGGTAAAAGTGATGTTCTAAAAAGGTAAGTTTTAAACTGGACAATTATTTTGGGACGGACGAAAAAGGAAAGGGGGACGATAATTTAGAGACGGAGGGAATATATTTTAAGCATTGATATATTATTCATCCAAAACTCGATTTGAACAAATCAATATATCATTTTGATACTCTCACCGAGTAGAACACATTTACACAATTACCTTTGCCAACAAACAAATGACGCATAATGAAATTCGTGCATCGAGTTGCATAATTTCTTTCACTAACAACACTAATTTTTTACTATGATATATTTCTACTATAATTACCAATAAAAGTTATGTAACAAACATTGGTTGAAAATTGATATTCTGTTTAAAAGGTATTTAGATAAATGACTTTTGGTGATTAACATAAATATTTTTTTTATCTAAAGGCTTTTAAAACCAATATCAATTTATAAATAATGTTAATCGTAATTTTTACGAAATAATATCATAAATTTATTTCAATATTTTCTCTGTGGACAAAATCCAATATAATCAAAATTGAGCCATAATCCCAAAAATAGAGCTTCGGCTGCTGCCGCTCACAACAACGAAAGTATGATTTTTACTTTATATGTAAATTTATTTGATTTATTTGTTTACATATATCACTTTTTGAAACAAAATTTATAATTTATACATATATTTTATTAATGCATAATAAATTATTCAAATCAATAAAAATAAGTAATTATTAATCTTTAATTTATATTACACTCATCCGTAAACACTAACTCAATAACTAGTTTGAAAAAAAGGTATTGATAGAATTTCACCCAAAAGTTTCCGTGTCAAATTCTGATTTCCAGGCCCACCACCCAGACATGTTGGTTTCAAAAATAAATTTGAAGTGAAATATCCCCCTTTTTGGTAGACTGATGATGGCAACAGACATGCCGGAATTTATTCAATGAATTGTCAAAAGTTAATTTACTAGTAAATGGGTAAAAAGTAAAAGTTACTACTAATATAAGGATTCAATTAAAGCAACTGCTGTGTTCACATGGTTGTTTGGAAAATGACATGGCAATAAATTATGCTCAAAGCATTTGCTTCCGTATATAATACTCGGACATGGACTCGTTGTTTTAAAGTTAATTTTTTTTTAAAAAATGATAATTTTATAATTTATTAACAATAAAATAAATTTTTTATTTTTATTTTAAAAATAAAATTTTAAAATAAAATAGTAGACTTTAGTACATACGTGTACGGTAAGGATGGTCCTTAGAGTCAATTTATTCTAAATCGACCTTTTCTAACATTTGGTAAAATTGTGTGGTCACAAGACTAATAGTCACTTGTCATTAACGACTAACGAGTGGTATTTAGCGACACTCTTTTGAATTAGTAGGGGACCTTATTTTGAAATTGAAAACCTAAATGATTGTAGGGGACCTTGTTTAAGAGAGGACTTGAAAGATGCACAATTGACTAGAAGGGGAGTCGTGTGTCTTGGGTCTAGACGCAATGAACCCTTACCTCCTCCATCATCATCATACTCCCCCACAAATCTCTTTCGAGTTCATTGCTATCAAACTTATATAAATTTTATTCAAGTGGATTTGCGTGTGTCGGATCAGATATAAACTTGTTGAGATCGTGAAATCAAGTTTTTCTTGACTCGATTTGAATGAGAACTAGTCAAGCTAGCAAACTTGAACACGTGATTTTTGAGTTGCTAAATTCACAAATGAATTATTGATGTCTTATGAGCTATGATGATCATTCAGATGCAAATGCAAAAACACAACAAATGGAAAGTTTTTAGTTCCTATATATTTAGAGTCGGACGATTGGCATAATCGTAATTAGGAATACATTTTAATTTGAATAAAAGTAAAAAGTAATCCCATGAGATTAATTACTGTAGTAAACTTGCTAGATTAGAACATATGATCATGAATGGTAGAAGACATGGGGTCGATCCAGGAAACAAAAGGGCAGATATGATTAAGTATGATTTTTGTGGTAATCAAGAAGATCCCATAATCTTAATCTATATTATAAAAGAACTCAGAGTATAATTGACGGCCCTGATCAAATTGTCAAACAAAACTGACGGACCAGATTGATTCGTAAGTATGTGAGTTACAAATGAACCACTCAGTTATGAGTTATGTTTGAATTACCCGTCTATAATTAAATATAAAACCTTTAATTGTGGGTTTTGTTTGAATTACCATGTCAGTTATGCGTTTTGTTTATTCCAACCATTTATTGAACTGATCTCATACTGACATCATGCCTATGGCGGCCCTGATCGAATTGTGTCAAACACAACTAACGGTCCAGATTGATCCGTAAGCATGAGTTACATATATATGAACCCCATTTATGAGTTTTGTTTAAATTACCCCTCAGTTATAAGATTAGTTTATCGCAAATATCAATTGAGTCAATCTCATGACACGAACACAAATACTAGTTCTTAATAAATAAGGGTATTTAACACGTGGGCTCAATATAGACGGGTTGAATACATATTAGTATACTAGGTTATACCCGTGCGATGCACGGTTTTAAGATTTTTTTTTTTTTGCAAAAGTTGTTTATAAGAAGAGAATTTTCTAAACTCGTTATAATTAGAATATTTTAAACTAAATGAAAAGAGTAAATACTAAAATTTATACATGAATGAGTAATATAAAAATGCATATTGAAATTTGCTGCAGAAAACAGAAGTTAAAAAATAAATGTTGTTGTTCATTAAAATATAAATCATGATTGCAAATAATATAATTAAAAAAACGAAAGAAATTTAAGCAAATACAAAATATATCTGAAATATCAAAAACAAAAAAAATATATAAAGGAATAAAGTTGGCTATGAGAATATTATCTAATAAATGTACTCCAAGAGAGATAAAGGTAGATGAATATTTATATTTATATTTAAGTAGGTAAAAATATGAGATATAATAATCTCAAAGATTGCTTTTGGTATAAAATAATTTATATACTCATTAAGCTTAGTTCACAGAGTTGGGAGGTGTGGGGGAGGAGAGTTGGGGGATTTCTTAGCATGCGAACAACTTTCCTCATGGTAAGATTGAATGCAGCCTCATTCTTAACTCACGTCATTGCAATATTGGATAATAACATCTTCCAAATGGATAAATTCAAACAGTAAGCCTTGAATCCAACATTGCTAGCTACCACCAATGTAGAATCGAATGACTGAAAGAGTTTTGATGTCATCTCCTATATATTATTTGTCATGACCAACATAATTATATATGTCCATAACATCACCAAACTCGCCCACGTATATTTTTGCCACTGATAAGCTAAAGGATTACTACACAGTAGCTATAAACTTTATTTTTCTCATTCATTTGTAGCATGTATGTGTATTATATTGTAAAACTTGAGAAGAAAAAACTACAATTAATCAATTTGAAAAGTAAGAAATTTGAGAGATATATAGTTAAAATTTGAAAGAGGTATCGATAAGTGGAATGAACTACGATGGTTAAAATCTCTAGTAGATAATGAAGGATTAGAAATTTCAATTGTCTAACATATTTATAGATCAAATAACAAATGTTGTTTAGAGTAGATAAACATAATTTGAATTTGAAAGAGATTGTTTAGAACAGATGAACATAATTTGAATAATTTGAAAAAGAATTGTCTGTTAAAATTTCATTATTAATAATAATAAAATCATAGAAATCTGCTCATAGAGGTTTTATCCTTTTTAATTATGCACGGTTTATATGTGATAAAAACTTTTAACGATAATTTTTATCTGTAAAAACTTTGAAATCAAATTAATGTGATAAAATTTATCCACAAAAATCTTATCTAACTAAAACTTTTATCGATAACATTTTATTTGTAAAACTTTGAAATCAAATGTGATAAAATATATCCACAAAAAAACTTATCCTAACTAACCGTATAAAATCAAATATGATAAGAACTTTTATCAGTAACTTTTTATCTGTAAAACTTTGAAATCAAATGTGATAAAATCTACCGGCAAAAAAAACTTATCCTTACGTTCTGTATCAATCCAAATGTGATAAAATTTCATAAACTAATTACAAAATCAAATGTGATAAAAAAAATTATCAGTAAAATAAAAAAAATTACAATTTATAAGAGGGTGACACGTGGAAGCATTAAATTCTTTAAAAGTTTAAACATTTAACAAAAAGCCGCTATGTGGCAGCAGCGACTTCTGTTTTAGTAATAGTTGTAAATTACTACTGTATTTGTGATCAAAGAATTGCTTCCTCGCTCCAATGTGGCTGCGGGTATCATTTAGTATTTACTTGTTGTACCTAGGGGTGTGTAGGATTTTTTTTAGAATCATATCGAATCAATAGAATTAAGGGTGTAAGTGATTCAGTTTGGTTTGTGTTATGCCAAAACACAAACCGAACCGCCTCCTAGTGGTTCCAAAATTCTCAAACCGAACCGAACTGAGTAAGATTTGGAACCGAACCGAACCACTCGGTTTGGTTTTGTTTGGTTTGGTTTTGTTTGGTTCGGTTTTGTAGTTCATATAAATTATTTTTAATGAAATTAACCAACATTAAAAATAACAATAAAAATAATATTTTAATATGGAATTAACATCAAAATTAAGAAATAATCTACTAACAACAAATTATCATAAATAAAACAATACAAATTTTAAAATAAACACAAACAATGGAAGAAATAATAGTTCTTCAATAATCAAGATTTTGTTTGGTTTAGTATCCGTCTATATATATATATAAATCAAAGGTTCGAAATCGTTAATAAATGTAATATAATATATATTATATAATAAACAAATAAAAATATATATAGTGGTTTGGTTTGGTTCGATACCAAAAACCGTGAACCGAACCGCGTGGTTTTCCAATTCTTGAAACCGAAACCGAACCGTCTTCGACCAAAACCGAACCAAACCGACTGGTTTGGTTTGGTTTGGTTCGGTTCCGTGGTTCGGTGGTTCCGATTTACACCCCTAAATAGAATTAGATCGAACCAATACTTTGGTTTGATCAAGGATCTAAATTTTCATAAGTTTTGACATTTGTGTTGGTCCTCGGTTTCGAACTAAAATAACATGGAATCGGACCAAACCGACCTAATATATTGTTTATTTATTTATTTTATTATATATATATATATATATAATATTATTATATAAGTATATATATATTAATTCCTAATACTTTCTTTATTCTACTTTTTAATTGGTACTTTTTTATTATTTTGTTTACATCGGTTTGTTATGCTATGAGTTTATGAGTTCGAAATTTTTAATTGTTGAATATACTTTTATCGAAGGTTTTTTTTTTTTTTATGAAGTTTCAGTCTTAAAATTTTTATTATGTATTTGTATTAAACAGTTAAAAAGTAAAAAAAATCTTAGTATTGGTCTGGTCCTGGTTCTCATACATCTTTGATTAGTTTTGGACCGGACCAATGTTTTGATTCTCATACATATTGGGTTGATTCCGGTTCTAAATTTTTTGAGAACCAGACTATTGGTTTGGTTTCGGTTTTCACTTTTTTTTTCTCCAAAAAACTGGACCGAACCGGATAAAGCTCACCCCTAGTTGTACCCGTGCTATGCATGGTTTTAAATTATTATTTTTTGCAAAAAAAATATTTATGTTAAAATGATTTTCTAAATTTGAAATAAATAATTCAAAAAATTAATTAGAATTTTGAAAAAAAAAACTAAACTAAGATAAATATTGAAATTAATTATATGAATATGTAATTAAAAGATTTGCAAATGAGTTTTTTGTAGAAAAAAGAATTTACAAAATGAGGGAATTAATAATTAACAGGTATATATTATATTTTTTTTATAAAATTGACCATTTTAAGAGATTCGTTACGTGACAGTAGTGACTTATGTTGGTAGTAATTAATAATTAATAGATATAAATTAATAGATTAAAAAAATAACATAAAATTGTACTATGAATAACTTGTATAAATCTAATAGTAGGAAATTAAAAAGGAATTAAAGAGTTTCAATTAAGTTACAATTGTATAAATTAAATATAAGAAACTCTAGTTTTAACTTAAGTTATATTTGACAAAAACAAAATAATTTTTTTGTTTTTTGTTGAAGTTGATCGTTTTAACAGAAAGTCGTCACGTAACAACAATGACTTATGTTCTTAGTAATTACTAATAATTACTCCCTCAGTTATAGTTAAAGAGTCGATTATACTATCTTGAGATGTTTCACTTTAAGAGTCTACTTTCAAATAGTATGATTATAGTTTTTATAACATTTCATTTTATCCTCTACTTGTGTTGTAAGTATATTGCTTGTACTTAATAATTTTTGTAATTATAACTAGCTCAAATGACATTAATATATCTCTTTAAAAAAATAGACTTTTCAAATGAGACTTATTTGAGTAGAACAGATGGAGTAATAGATATATATTAATAAAAGAAAAATGAACATAAAATTATCACGTGAATAATTTGTATAGATCAAATAATAGGGAAATAAAATATATGAGAACTGGAGAGTTTTTGTGAAGTTAAACTTGTATAAATAAAATAAAATTTAGTTTTAAATTAATAAACATTTGACAAGAAATCTTATTTTATAGAAAGTTGACACGTATAGCAATTTTAAAGATAGGTGTCGTTGTTGTTTTAATAATTAGAAATATATAGATTTGTTTTCTTTTAGTTTCTGGGGGGCAATAATGCATATATAGATGTTAATCGGGTTGACCCTAGCCCTATAGGGTTGACCATGTTAACTCTGAATTCAATAGTTACATTTTCTTGACCCCAACCCTTTTCGATTACGGTTTAACATAGTTGACCCCTGATCGAGCCTTTTAGGGTCGACCTTGTAGAGTTGTGACCCTTCATATAAGGTCAATCCTGTTAGCCCTAAATTTAATAATGTTACATTTTTTGACCCTAACTATTTTTAATTACTATTTAACAAAGGTCGATCATGCGATTCTCGACTCTTTTAACATCTTAAAATACATGTGGGATTGGCGGACAATATATAGTCCACACTCATAGGTCTTGTGGACCGATTGGATGCACGTGAAATCCTCGTGATTCGCCTTGTTCCCTATCTAAATTCTTCCATGAGATATTTGACACGGAGTAGATATGATATATTATTGATATAGTACTATATGATTTGGAGGCAAATGTGGTTTAATTAAGTACGTAGATTTGATGCTTCATTCCCATTCCCACGTTATAGTACTATAAATTTTGGTCGATTACCCATTAGGAAGCGTTATAAATTACTCAATCCATTTCAGGTAAAGAGTCTTTATTTGAAAGTTAATGTTTTTTAAAAAATAATATATTTATTATTTTATTAGTAATAAAATAATATTTTTATATCTTAATTTTTGAAAATAAACTATATAAATAAAACATCAAAAATTGAATAGTAAACTCTTTTTTCGAAACGTAGGAAGTATGTCACTAAAGTGTGATATGTTAATTAGTTGTATCTTTATTACAAGCCAAAAAATTAAAGAGTAATAGTAACCTTACAATTAGTGTTACTATTAGTATTATAATTTACTTTGAGAAATCTATATATATATATATATTTAAAGTTGGTGAGGAGCACTATGGTTGTGCCACCTCACCCACTTTAGATAAATATTGATTCTTAGGCATCTATTTAAAACTTTTTATCTTCCAATCATTACCTATTAATAATACCTATTAATATTAAATATGATAAGGTGTATTGTCATATAGCTATATATAACAATAGATATAACTTCTTCTATTGTCAATAGTAGAAGACTTATATTTAAAAAAAATTACAACTAACATTACTTCTAACCAATGTGGGATAAACCTCTTCAAGGTGAGATATTACTTCTAATGACTCACTTTTAACATCATACTTTAAGCTTTGATACCTTATTCATCCAAAACTTGATTTGGACAAAAAGATATATCATTTCGATGTTTTTTCCGATTAGAACAAATTTGCACAATTATTTTTGTCAACAAACAAATGACACGTAAAGAAAATTTGTGCCTCAAGTTGCACAATTTCTTTCACTAAAAATATTAATTTTTTAATAAATATTATACTTTAACTCTTGATATCTTATTCATCCAAAACCCGGTTTGGATAAATAAATATATCATTTTGATGCTCTCACCGAGTAAAACACATTTGGGCAATTACCTTCACCAACAAACAAATGACACGTAAAGAAATTCGTACTTCAAGTTGCACAATTATTTCTCTCACTAAAAACACTAATTTTGTTAACAAGTATTATACTTTAAGTCTTGATATCTTATTATCCAAAACTCGATTTTGACAAATAAATATATCATTTTGATGCTCTCACCGAGTAGAACACATTTGCACAATTACCTTCGTCAACAAACAAATGACACGTAAAGAAATTCGTGCCTCAAGTTGCACAATTTCTTTCACTAAAAACACTAATTTTTCAACAATAGAAGAGATGTATCTCACATTGGTTAGAAATTGATGTTGGTTTAAAAAATTCTATTATTAAGTACCAATAGAAGAAATGCATCATACATTGGTTGGAACGTGATGTTGATTTTAATTTTATAATATGCATCCACATTGTTTAGAAATGAATGTTGGTTAAAAAGTCTTTTATCTACTACTATTATTACTAATAGAAAATATGTATACCTCATGGTTAGAATGTGGTGTTGGTTTTAAAGTTTTTAGATAAAAGACTTAAACTTTCATTACCAATAAAAATATAAAATAATTATCTCACATTGTTTAAAAATAAATTATGATTTTAAAAGTTTTTAACAAAATAACTTCTAATATTATTATCAAGTTAAATGTTAATTTTAAAAGTCTTTAGATAAAAAATTACCATTATTCTTAATATAAAATATGTATCTCACGTTAGCTAGAAACTTATATTAATTTTAAAAGTATTTAGGTAAAAAAATTGTTTAATATTAGTAACAATATAAAAAAATTATAACCATGGAAGAGATTAACAATCCAATTATAATGTCTAAAAGTTATATTATTATTACAAATATATATATATATATATATATATATATATATATATATATATATATATATATATATATATGTAAGTTATAAATACTAGCATATGCGTTACGAGCAAGCATGTACAATTAATTAATATATAAATTATAACATTAGTGATAAGGATATTATTACTTAAGATTAAAACTTGTTACGAGCGAGTATGTACGGCTTATTAATGTGGTTTATTTATACTATATGCAAATTTTAGTTAATAAGATTTGAGCAATAGTTAAGGTACTAGCAACACATTTTATTTATTTATTTTTATTTTATTATTGTAGTTTATGGTGCTGTAGATGCATGAAAGTACTAGTAAAATAATATTTGCCTTTTTTGGTGTAGTCATATTCCCTGCACTTTCATGGTGTGTAGAGCTGGTAATTTGTTGGACGCACGTGAAGTACACGTGTTGTTCTGTTTCTTTTCCACCAAGGCAAATTCGATTCTTGTCCACTTCTGTGGTTGCGGGCCTCCACTGTTCGTAATTTCCAGACTACTATTCTACATATAATTAATTAAACAACATTAAGAAATTAAGCAAAAAAGCACGTATGGTTATATGTCTCCTAGCTAATAACTTAATTAAAATCTTTTTTTTTTTTTGGCTAAACTCTCTCTCTCTCTCTCTCTATATATATATATATATATAATTGTTCGTTCAATTGCGTAGCTAGCTAGGTTACATTAATTTTTAATGTTTTTCTTAATTTATCCTACTTATTTGTATTTTCCTTCAAAGATAGTATTGTATGCCGGTTGACATGATCAAGCTTATTCAAACCTCGTATGTTCGCTCTCTAAGTTGTCCCTCTCCACCATCTAGTCGGTAATTTTAAACTCTTCCTAAAACAAACGTCCAAAATTAGCTATACATTTAGTATATACTCCCTTTGTTTCAGATGAATAATCTTTCCATTTCGAGCGAAGAATTTTGTTTGAAAGTTAATTTTTTTTTTAAAATGACACTTTTAAGTAGCTCATTAGTTATAAAATAATACTTTTATGTCTGAATTTTTGAAAGTAAACTTTTTAAGTGAAACATCTCAAAATGAAATAGATGACTCTTTCTCGGAATGGAGGGAGTAGTTCACTATCCTATTTTAGAATGTTTTACTTATAAAGTCCACTTTAAAAAATGAAATCATAAAATTATCATTTTATTATTAATAAACTATTTAAAATATTACTTGAATTTTTTTTGACTTTGAAAAGCAAACTAGATCTTAACACAAATAGCTGGGAGTATTAATTGATGAATTAATTTGATGTTGAGTATATATCTGTGTTAAGTGGGTGCATATATATAATTTTCACTATGGATTCATTGTTGACTAAAAAGTAGAATTAATTTCACACAAATTAACTAAAAATCTACAGTGCATTTAATAATAAAAATATTGCCACAATGTCACGTCACCTCAGCTTTCCCAGTGTTAAAGGCGGAAGGTGAAGCTTATATTATATGTATATTTGAAGTGAATTGTTACAAAGATATGATTATAATGAGTACTCGATCTCTCGTAATTGAAGAGGTACAATTTAAAAATTTTAATTAGTTTATTCAATTCACTCAACTCTCGAATTTGCGCCAAGCTGGATATTTTTTTCTCAAAAAAGTAAAAAGAGATAAGAAAAGTGTATTTTGTTGCAAGTATGCACGTGATATCCACGTGGTGAGTTGTTTCTTCTCCAACAAGGTACGTAAAAATTGATTTCTGTAATATGCATACATGCTTTTGAGGCGGCAAAAGGTTGTCCATTTCTCTGGTTGCGGACTTCCAGAGTACAATGAATTGGACTCATTGATTATCAAGTTAACATGCATGGCCAAACATAAACAAAACAAACGCACATTTGGAGGAAATATGTTTCCTAATTAATAACTTAGCCAATTAATTATCATTTTTCATATATATATATATATATATATATATTGTTTCCGTCCAATTGTCTAGGTTACACTTGCTCAAAACAACAAAATAAAAGGTTGTCCTCTTTTTTTGTATTATTATTGAGTTTATTCCATTACTTATCTTACTTATATGTTTTTTTTAATGTAAGACTGTACAGTACGCTGTTTGACATCGAGCCACGTATTTTTCCTCTCTAAATTGTCCCCATGTACGAAAATTTATTTTACTTATGTCATATATTTTACATATTTTTTTTTCTTTTTGACTATAGATTTTACTTTTAAAAAATATATTTGTATATTTGTACGAAGAATATAGTTAAAAACATTATAAAGATTAGAGACTTAATTTCGCAAGAAGATAACCTATATCAGACAGACGCTACTTCCTCCGTCCTTAAATAAGTGTCTCATATTGAATATACAGTAGTTTTTTTAAAAAAGTGTTCGACTTTTTGTTATTTTCTTTCAATATTCTCGATTTATCACTACTAGTGTCAATTCAATGAAAATCATTTTTTATGTCAGGTAAAATAGATAATTGATTTTTAATTTTTCTTAAAAGTAACACAATTATTTTGAAACGGTATACTCCATCGGTTTCTAAATAATAGTCATGTTTGAATTTGCACAATTAATTTACTTTATTATAAGTATTGATATAATATATAATTTTTTTTTAAACTTAAGGTATTAGAGAGAACGTCAGTAATGTATATTACATATTTTATATTTTATGTGTTTAATATTCCCCTCAACGTGCATACGTGAATAGAAATGCACTTTATTTAAGGTCAATACGTACTATTTATATTATTTTTAAAGATAAATGCACATGAAATGATTTGAATTCATCTTTGCCAAATCATAAGTTTAAATATTATGTCAAAAATCAATTTATCTAAAAGTTTTAAAGAGAACCAATAATATATACCCTACTCAATTCATGTTTTATGTTTTTAACAACTATAATATATACTTTTTTTAAAAAAATAAAAAAAATTCTTAAAAAATTAAATATTTTTTCTTAAAAAATTAAATATTTTTTCTTTAAAAAAATGAAGAAGAAAAACAAGATGGTAGTATTATTATTTAGAAAGGGGGGAGTATTTATTTTGGAACCAACGATGGCATTACCGAATATCACCGCTTTATTACAAGGAAAAAAGAAGAAAAATAGTTGTTGATGTCACACGCATGTTTGAAGGCAATGTCCCAAATTGGGAGAACAATGATGTGAAGTAGTTGGGGCCCGCTTCAACTGTCGATCTTGACTGCTTGTTTCCTTCTAGTTTGATTCCAAACTCTAGGGCTTTGCTAGCCTTTTAAATATTGTGGGACCCCCTTCTTGATTTGGGTTGGAGACAATTTGTAGCCCCCACGCGCTTGGAACTCTAGAGGCCTAGAAGTAGAAGTACAACCCTCCCTGTCTACTCGTTTGCTTGGATTGAATTTGGATGTCTTTTTGCTTTAGGATCAATTAATCAGCTCCAATCGCATGAATGTTAAACCTACATTGCTCAAATTTAGCTTGTTTATTTGACTTGCCTAACACTTAGAATCAATGCTTTTTGGTGTTTCCTTGATATATGAGTCCGACCCAAGTTTTATTAAATTAATTTTACCTTTCCTCAAGCTTTACTTCTTTTCTAAAGATAGTCATGTCTGGTACTTGTTAATTATCATATCCTATTTATAAATTACTTTATTTAGAAAAAAATTCCGAGTAATATACATTGTAATTTTTTGAATTCTCTACCCTTCATTTTGTATTTTTTAAAGCCCTATCCCTAACTATTCCCCAATAACTTTCAAGAGATTTGACATTTCAAGTCCAGAGAGTGTGTTAACCGATAGGCTAATCCTCAATTTCCTCTTTATTTTGTATCTGTTCAGTGAGAATGGTAATATCAAGTTATACAAACTAGTCAACCTTAAGCTAGATGAATTTTTCAAATTATATAAAACATTGATCACGCCACAAGGATGGGCTGACTATGCTGGTAGTCTACGTAATGGATCGGAGCTGACGTGTCTGGAATTGATATTCACGTCGGTGTATGTGGGTACTTGACATACCAAAGTTGATAGGATATCTGGGCTTTGCGCTTGCTCTTGGCCGTTGGTTACCTGAAAGAAGACTACCATTAGGGTGCTGGGGGTTTCCCAGCTATAGTCCTTAAGTGTGAGAGTCGGTAATCAGGGAGTTATATGTATGCCGGAGCTAGGCGTTTCCTTAAGCTTCCGGTGTGTGTTTGACAATAATCCTCATTTGTGTCTAATGTGTGCAAAAGCTCTTATATGTCTTTGAATGCAGAGTAAATCATACACTTTCTTAAAGGGAAAAGCTTCCTTTCATAGTAGTTTGGAGTTGAGATCATGATTGGAATGGGAGTCCCTGATGGTGGGACTTGTTCACTGATCAGCTTGCTGGCAGTTCCTGAGTGGTTGACAGATAGCGTGATGTGCTAATTGTAGGCGGTTGATGAGCCGCTAAGTTACAACGGCTTGCATGGCTTGCTCGCCTCTTGTGAAGATGACATCTGGAGGCTATGTACAGGCTATGGGTCAGGTCTGTCGTTGTCATGGAAGGTTGGTCTGTCGAGCATGACTTTGATCTTCGTCGTAATGGATGGTCGGGTTCGATCCTCGGAATGATCCTCGATCATTATGGAGGATAATAGTCGGCTAGTTAATGGTCATCGATTATGGTCGGCTCATTAATGGTCGCCGGCCTTAGTGAGACCTGCCCAAGTTTAATTGGAATCCACGTGGTCGCTTCCACGCAGGAGGACCCAGGTTGGGTCCCTTCAAGCATATATAAAGTTTTTTTTGTCATTCAACGTTTGCTTAAACTTCACATGTTTCATCTATCGAATCCACGTTGAAAAAGTTTAATAATTAAAAGATATATTACTATTATTAATAAAATTTGTTATAATTATAAAAATATTTAATCACAGACAATATAATAACAACACAAGTGAAGTATAAAGATAAAATGTTATAAATATTATAAACATAATTTTTAAAAGTGATTTTTTATAAATATGTTAAAGAATATATAATCAAACCTAGAATGATAGTTAAACTTCACTAAAATTAATGGAGTTGAACCGAGTCAAGCTCGAACCAGTTTGGTTGGCACTAGTGTCTAGTTGTCGAATCCCTTTAGGCTTTAGTATGTATGGTAGGTGGAGGAGTGAGGTACACGCGTATTAATGAGACTAGGATGAGAGAAGCAAAAAAAAGATGGGGGGCCGATTGTGTCGGGTGCGAAAAAGTAATAGCAACGGGAACAGCACAACAACTGGGTCGGCTCTCTGTCTGGTAATCATACTTACACACACTAACACAAAATTTGTTGCCCTTCCGACACTTCTTTCTCCATTTACCGCCCTCCCCGGGCTCTTCGCCTCTTCCCCCCTCTTTCTCCCTCTCTTTCTCTCTCTCTCTCTCTCTCTCTCTCTCTCTCTAAACATATACATACACATATTATATATATATATATATATATAGCCTATTATACAACATATCCAAATCCTTTACAACTCTCTCTCTAATTTTCACCTGGACATTTCTACGAACACCTTCTGTGTGCAACCAACTGAATTATTTTTTGTATTGTTGCTGTTGGGGAAGATTTTGTGCTAGTTTAATTATTGTTAATAGATATATATGGAGCTTCAATTGGGTCTTGGTCTTCCAGGCAACTCAATTAAGGGGTTTGATCTTAACAGCTATGGTAATGGTTATGAACCTAATTACGACGGTTCTGGGTCTGACTCAATTACCCTTGTTAAGAATTGTAAACGTAGCTTTGATGAAGCCTTTGAATTCGATAATTTCCATGTACCCCAAACACTCCCTCTCTTGGTTTGGAACAACAACTTGTCTGACCAAGATGATAATATCAGTGACCTTGAGCCCACCTGCTCCATCATGAACAAGTAATTTCTTTATTTATTTTCATTTTTTTGATTGAAACCAATTCGAGTTTGTTTTTTTTTTTCAAAAACAACAAAGGGTGATTGGTTTTTTGTTATTTGATTGAATTGCAGAAATGAAGATGATGTGGTTGGGTGGCCGCCGGTTAAATCATGGAGGAGGAAACTATGCCACAAGAAGCATGGCGGCGGCGGTGGAGGATTAAAATCAATGTATGTGAAGGTGAAAATGGAAGGAGTGGGAATAGCAAGAAAGATTGACTTAGGTCTACATAGCTCTTATCAAACGCTAACCCATACTTTGATTGGCATGTTTGGGAAATGTGAGTTTTTCTTCTATTTATTTGATTTTCTCTCCTTTTTTTTTTTTGTGTGTTCATTTTTGGTGGTTGGGGGATTTGTAGTTTATTAACCACCGCTATTATTAAAAAAAAATACAGTAAAAAAATAGTCCAACTTTAACATGTCAGACTTAATTTAATCACTTTGAAAGCTGATATTTAAGTATTTCTGTATTCTTAAATTATTGTAATGTTTGAGCCGCGTTTTGCCTGCGTGTTGTGTGTAAGGTTGAAATAAGGGTTTCAATTTTGTCTAACTGAGCTTGTTTGGATACAGGTCAAGAAGATGTGAAATCATACAAACTCACTTATCAGGACAAAGAAGGAGACTGGTTACTTGCTGGAGATGTACCTTGGGGGTAAGTTATTTAATATTAAGTGCGTGCTTAAGAATTGTAAATATAAAATATATATTTCATCTGTTTCTAAATCATTTTACAATTTTTTATAAAAGAAATAATAATATTTTTAACTCAAAAAATTCCAATAGTGCAATAAACGAAGGGTGTATATATTTTGAAACAAAATTCTTGTATATATGCTAAGAATTTATCAAATGGTCCTAATTCTTAAATTTGTACGAATTAATAATCATCTTATGAATTTCTCATCTTTGCAGAAGTTTTGTTGAGACAGTGCAGCGTCTAAGATTGTTAAAGAATGTCGGTTGATTGAGGAATCGGGTTGTGAGTTGGCATGTCCGTGATCACCGCTAGTTTAACACCTTCATGTGTTTTTTTTTGGGCTTTAATCCAGAATAGATGATGTTAAATAGGGTTTTTGTGTAAAACAGCTAAAGTAGAGATGAAACAGGTGTGAATCCTGGGCTACATTATTATTATTATTATTATTAGATAAAGAAAAGTGATACTAGTATGGACACAAACTTTTGATTTCTTCTTGCAAGTTGTTTTATCTCGTGAATTTTCCAAGTCTTTTTTACTATCCTTTGTTAATTTTTCTTGAATCTTTTCAAGTCGTTGACCGATGTGTGACAAGTTTAAAACAAAAATTTATGAACCAACGATTTTACGAATATTTTATTATTTTATGTAAGACTTCATTTACATATTATGATCCGTAGGAGTATTCATAGTGCCTCATTATATCCCTAAATTAGTTAAGAGCATCCATAGTGGTTCTCTTTCTCTTTAACACCAACCTAAAACTTTTTTTAAAATTTTTTTACATCCCTTGATACCCACAGTGGACACCCTATCAAACATCTTATTCCCAAAATTAGCTAATTAACCCCAAAATATTGGGTGAGTTTTATTGAACACTGGATTCTTCATATTGGTGGATCTTTATGTACATGATAATATGACAATCTTATTTGATGATTTGCTTTGATAATCTTTTTCCATTCCTAATTTCTATTAAATTAGGGTGTGTGTGTTTTGCACTTATCATTCATCTTTCTATTATTTATAACTTAAATTACGAGTATATTGGTAATATTAAAAAGCGTGACACGACAATCATTTAAATAAAAGTAGACATATAATATTTTTTGAAAAAAATATAAAATTTAAAGTAAATATATTTTATTCCGATTGCGGTAGGAATATAGAAATTAAAAAGAGGGAAATATATTGATAATTATGTTGTTAGTTAAATGATGTCAATAATTTATAATGTTATAAGAGCATCCCCATTGTTGAGTTTTTCCAATTCTTAGCATTTCTTCTTAGCTAAGAAGAGGGAATACACAATGGGAGTCAACTTATTATGAGGTCAACTAGTCAACTATGAGAGAGAGAGGGTTTTTTCTTCTTAAATAAGAATTAAAAAAAAAGAATTTTCCTAACACATGTGTGTGACTAATTTGGGGAGGGGATAAAATGAAATATTTTTTTAATGGGACCGAGCTAAAAAGATGTGTGTTGGAAGATGTTTGTTGATGAGTAACTTATCTTCTTTTATATTCTGAATATTTTGATTTGCTTGTTCCTATTAATGTGAGTCATAACAAGTGGCTAAAAGGTCTGCGTACCGGTTAGTGTGACAGCTTTGTTTGACATCACATAGGTCTTAGATTAGGTATGTCCTGATCTAGTCCTACCTTCTTAATGATGATCAATAGACTAGCGATTCATATGCACCAGCATTAGCATACATGCTAGATAAGAATTAAAAAAATCTTCCTAACAGATGTGTGTGACCAATTTGGGGAGGGGGTAAAATGAAATATTTGTTTAGTTGGACCGAGCTAAGAAGATGTGTGTTGGAATATGCTTGTTGATGAGTAACTTATCTTCTTGCATATTCCGAATATTTTGATTTGTTTGTTCCCATTATTGTGAGTCATAAAAAGTGGCTAAAAGATCTACGTACCGGTTAATGTGACAACTTGTTTGACATCACATAGGTCTTAGATTAGGTATGCCTTGATCTAGTCCTACATTCTTAATGATGATCAACAAACTAGCGATTCATATGCACCAGCACCAGCTAGGGGTGACAATTGGGTGTTAATGGATAGCTTTGGGTTAGGCCATTATCCATTGGCCTAATGGATAATGGCATTACCCAAAGCTATCCATTAACACCCAATTGCCACCCATAGCACCAACATACATGCTAGAGCGTCAAAAATTTCAGAAGACTCGTCACCAGCAGACTTGTCATAAGCGCAAAAAAACATCTTGAATACTCGCCACCAGCAGACATGATATGGTTTGATTGTTCATATCATAACCAGCAACCAGTAGTCCTCTCTTGCAAAAGACTTATTCCTCCGAACCGAACATCTTACCAGAAGATTTGATTGCACGTGCTATTATGAGACAAGACTGCAGGAGATCAAGAAGAGGCAAAAAAATGTTCAAGCCTCAAAAATCACTCAGATCTTTATGAAGCCTAACATCTCGGATACTGCAAGATCTTCTCTCTCTCTCTCTCTCTCTCTCTCTCTCACGTGGTTTGGAAAAGTCAAAAGAACCTAATTTATTGGACAGACCACCTGACAGTGCATTATGATTCAAACTCACTTTTCAGAGACTTATTAATACAGTCTGACGGGCAACATTTCTAGGATTTGCAGGACAAAGTCTTTACCCAACAGTCAAAGATCCAGTGAACAACATTTTTATCCGACAGTCTTCAACAACGAAATTATTTCAAACGAATAGAAAATCTATCAACATCTCTCAATGATCATAAAGACCCCTGTCTATAAAAAGAAATCTTTTCTTATCCTCTTAAAAATGGCGAGTAATACAACAATCTCACTTTGTTCGACAAAGTTGTGAGATCTACAACGAGATCGTTTTCTACAACGATTCTAAGATCTCCACAGACGATTGCTAAAAAGAAAAGGATTGAACAAGAAAGAGATCAGATATTTCTAAAGACAGAGATCGGTGTCTTGATCAAGAACCAGTTCTTGATTTGAGTTATTCAACCTTCTTCGAAAATCTCAACCTCTAACAGAGTTTCAGGACTTTATTCCTAAAGTTAGAAACCAAGCACTTCAGATCGATTTGAAGATACATTTTCAGATCATCCCCAAGGAAGATGAAGAGTTGTCTGTAAATATTGCATTCATATCTTCAGATTTGTATTCTCGTACAAATGATATTGATTTTGCAATAATCGATCATCATAGGAGGTTGAATGCTCTGCACTCAGTTGTTCATATATTTTTTTATCTGAACAACCCTTAAAATTGTCTTCTTATATCTGTTCCTCATTATCGTCTCCTACTGGTCTCTTTACTTAATAAATTTTTTTTATGAATAATTAAGGATTAAGGTTTGGAACGATGAGGATATAAATTTTACATAGTCTAGGTTGATGTATTCTGTAAATTTATCTTTGAATAAATTTCAGATGTTCTTTCACATTGTTTCTCTTTCAATATTCAGCTTTTACTCCTATATGAGCTTTTATAAACTGATTGTTCTTTTGAAAAGCTATCATCTCATGACTTCCTAATCCTGCATTTGGAAGAAGGATTAAGTGTGTTGTTGTTCTGAACATATATTCGTGTATAGCCATTTAAGACTTCCCCACTAAATCTAAGTCTTACAATTTCCGCTGCTTAAACTCTTTAATCAGACTGTTGATTTACTTACAGTTCAACAACAAAGTCCATTACTATGTTAAGAGCAAGTCTGTTGTTCCGTGTTACCAATAGACATGCTCGTTGTGCCATTCATTGTCTATGCCCTTAAAACATGCACTTTATGAATACAAAAAGAAAAGTTTTTAATAGGCATCATAGGCTATTCATCCTCCCTCTAGCTTATTTGAGCATCAATGTAGACCAACAATGTGTAAAAAGATTATACAATGAGAAAATATATTTTTAAGTGAGTAAAAAGAAAAAGTGTGTAGGTGACAGTGAGACCCAACTAAGAAGATGTATAAGAATAATTAATAGTGTGGATGCTCTAAAGAGTGCTCATTGGAATTGAATTTTTTTTAAAAAGATCTCTAAAAAGATTTAGAAGTTGTATAGAGGGTGTTTTAGAATGCAACCACTGTGGATGCTCTAACCCTCCCCCAAAATATTGGTTGCATTCTGCGGAAGACTCTATTCTTTCTTGGTCTTCTCTCTCCCCACATGTCTCCTTCAACGTTATTCTCTCTTCCACCGGTCTTCTTCCCCATATTTCGTTGTTTTAATCGAGCCCAACGGGAGAATATATTTCTACATCAGATTCTAGCTAGTCATTGCTCTTCATTCCAATATTTTTAGTCAAATTAAGAATCTCAACTTCTCTTTCTAGGGTTTTATTATGAATACGATAAATTGGGTAAAATTCCAAGCCTTCCAACAAAATTGATTATGATTGTGGATAGCTAGTTCTTCCAATGAAGCTTATTATGGAGTAAAAAATGAAAATCCAACCCAAGCACAAGGCGGGTCTTTGTGTATATCATCTCTCCATCAAAATTTTGGCTTGATCACCACACATATACTAGGAAATGCATGTATCGGTGGGGAGGGCCTAGGAATTGAATAAACTACCCGGTTCACTTTGATGATGATTTACTTCCCAAGTTTTTCATTTCTTTTTTCTATTAATTTTGTGTATTTTTTACACTATCATTTTCCTTTTCTATTATTTATAACTTAAAATTATGGGTATATTGATAATATTAAAAAACGTGACAAAACTCTATTTAAATAAAAGTTATTGAAATACTACAAACATGTGATATAGTTTTTATAAAATATAAAAATTAAAAGTATAAATATTTTATTCCGGTTGCGGTAGGAAAATAAAAATAAAAAAGAGAAAATTATATTCGTAATTTGGTTTGTTAGTTAAGATGTCATAAATTTAAAGAGTTATATGGAAGGTGCTTATTGAAGTTGAAATTTTTAAAGAGCTTCTAAAAAGATTTAGGAATTTATATTAAGAGTGTTTTAGAATACAATTATTGTGGATGCTCTAAAACAGTTTCATAGAAGAACTACTCCAAATTTAATTAGTTTCTAGTAGTTAGCTTCACAATAATATGGTTAGTATTTGAGTAGTGTATTTAATTCGGATGTTAAAAAAAAGTTTTTATTAAAATAAATTACAAAATTATTAGACTAATTAAAAAAAGTTTTTCTATAATTAAAGAGGGTCTAAAGCGGTATAGGCGTATAGCCCATACTTCACATAGGGTGGCTCCGCCCGCAGCTCTCTTTAACTCTCTTTAATGATTTGATAACTACTTTAATAGAGTTTTAGATCATGTGCAACCGAGCATCTAGTTTGTTACGTATTTGATATTTAACTTATTAAAAATAAATATGAAATTTATTTGATATTCATAAGGAAGCAAAACAAAAAATTAATACAACAACTTGACATAAATTATAATAATTTTTCATATACCACCATCTTTATCTTTAATAATTTCAAAATTTAGAAAAAAAAATGATTTGGTGTCCAAATGAGTCAAACAAAGTCTTTATTTATAGATAAAAATATATACTTTTTAAAAATAAAAGTTTCATTTTTTTTTTGAAATTACAAAAAGACCAAAATTCAAAGAAAAAAAAAGGCATGACCCGACTTTCTTGTTTGGAGAGAGAGAGAGAGAGCCGCCTGGAATTATTAAGTATCCAAACTCAATCCACTAAACTCGAGGGTGTTGTTTGGTAGCCAGGATTTATGTTAGATATGATTAATAAACCGAGTTGTTTGATGTTTGGTACGCAATAAGTGGTCGGGGCTAATAGAACAAGTTATCCGGATAAAGTCATTATTCCCTCACTATTAATACTAAGGGGGAGGGTGGTATTATTAGCTCCCTCACTAAAAAAATGACAAGTGATATTATGAGCTAGAGCTTGTGATATTAATACGAGCTTTAGTGTTAGAGTCGTTGGATGATTAAGTTGATAGTGATTTGAAATGTCTACATCATTATTTAGAAAATATCATATTTGATCTAACGGTGTAAATTTTTTAGTAGATTTGATCTAACGGCACTAACACTCAAGCTTGTAGTAATATCACAAGCTCTAGCTCGTAATATCGTAGCTCAAAAAAAATTGGGATTAACATTTACAATCTCAAAACTACCCTCATATACAAGTGAGAATTAATAGTACTGTGATTAATAATATTGTTTATCCTTGTTCGACTACCAAACAAGCCCTATGAGTAGAAACAACGTTTCATCGAATGAGGTTTTAAAGAGTTTTTTCCTTCACAACAGAGTATCAACATAAAATCAAAAAGAAGCCCTCACGGGCATAACTCAGTTAATTAAGAGCTAGTAGATTTGAAACACAAAATCAAAAAGAAATCTAATAAGATATTGGGCGCTGAATGAGACATCCAAAAGCTGGAAAAGTGAATTGGCCGCTCTCTCTTTATCCAAGTGAGTCATGCCATTTTTTCTCTTTTCCTTTGATTTTTGACCTTATTGCAATTCAAAAAAAATAAGAATATATTTTTAAAAAGCACACATTTTATCTATAAATAAAAACTTAATTTGAGTCATTTGGAAACTAAATGATTTGTTTTTCTAAATTTTAAAGTTATTTGAGATAAAGATGATGAGGTATTAAAGATTATTAGGGTTTGTACTAAACTGTTGTATAGGTTTTTTATTTGTGTAACTTATATGTATCAAATATATTTTTATATTTAATTTTAATGAGTTAAATATCAAATATATAGCAAACTAGGTATTTGGTTGTAAATGACCTAATTTAAATTTGATATCAATTCTTTTGATTCTCCGATGTTCTCAGAGATACCCAATAAATCCAAGGGAGAGACTTTGTTCTCTCTCTCTTTCTTATGAAACCATTTAAACCAAACGTATATTGGTCCAAGTCTTGCTAGTAGCTTAAATTCATTGGTGTGTGTAATATATCCAAATTTTCTATAATAAAATAAATTTTATTAATATTAATTAAATTTTATTATGGACTTACTTATATTTGGGCTTGCTTAAAATTATTTGAGCCTAGTACACTTGAAATTGTGTGGGCTTGGTGTACATTATTAGTGGGCTTAGTATACCTTATTAGTTTATTTAGAGTTTTGGATCAACCTATTAGAGTCTCTTTAATAATATAATCTATATATATAATGTGATTTTCCCGTCTAAAACGGATTTCCATAAATGGAAACATTGGAAGTTAAAACACTTTTTTTTCTTTTACTTTTATACTAAATATTTAATATTCTTACATAAGTTGACATAAATATATTTATACATTTCTAGAAACTTTGAATACACCAAAACTGTTGGTATTCTCAGCACAATTCACAATATCATGTTTGACCTTTTATTTTTCATCACATTTATATAAAGTCTGTGAATGTTCTTTGCGGATGTTCAACCAATCTTCTGCAAAGTCTTAAAAAAAATTTCGTAACGAAATAAACTTTAGACATTTTGAACCCAAAATTTTACTGCAAATATTATGGCTTTCATACCATCCGTCCCCTAAGAGACTTTGAGATTCGAATGAATTCTCAAAGTCAAAGTTACAAGTAAATATTTAGTCTCACCTGAAATAAACAATGAAGTTGTTGACATAGTCTAACTATAAAGTTATATATATTTTTATAAGCATAAAGAATAGTTAAATAAAAAATATTAATATATGTAACAGATAAATTCATCAGTTATAAATGCAAATCTCAAAATTTGAGTTATGTATTCTTTTCAAAATAACCTTAAGAAGTATATTTAAAATTTTAAAATATAATAAATCTCGGACATTAAAATAAAATATTTATCATTAAATAATATTTTTACAAAATACTTGACTTTATTTTAAATATTGAAGTCTCAGATTATTATATTTGTATTTAAAAAAAAAACTTTAAAAGTTGTACAAGGAAATAGAATGTAAAACAAAATGATATAGGCTCAATTTTCAGCTCAATGAAAAATTAATAGGATTTGAACAATCTGGGGAGAGATCGCTACAATTTCTTACCGAATGTTAGGTGAATGAAATTTTGAAATTAAAAAATATACGTCAAATTAAGGATTTTAGATGAAAGGTTCTAATTGAAAGGTTGTATTTGTTAGACGACAGATGTTGAATTTAGTTAGGTGTTGAGGACATGTATTACTTTATTAAGAGTAGTTCTCCGGTAAGACCGTTTTACGAGTTTTAATTCGTAAGAGGGATCCTCACTATCTCACAACGCAACTCACCGACACACGGTGGGTCAGGTCAAGGAGATACGTCTTATATAAAATACATGTAATATTATTTTTTTCTAAGTTTTTATTTTATATTACTAGGTTAAAAGGGACAACTTACATGACATGAGGCCTAAGGGTGGATGTGAGATTTTAATGAGCTAGGTTTATATATAGTAGGTGATCGATGTATTTTATACGTCGATTTTATATGCTTCTATGACTTAAATTATGCTATTTCACGAGGCTTTTGGCTACTGATATGTGTTTTCGATAAGTTTTGTAAGTATCAGAGTTTTTAGTGAAAATATGCAAAACTCCAGGGTTTTATATGCAAATTCCAAGAAGGGCCCAAGATGAAAAATGAAGAAGAAACGAAGGATGTCCAATCTGGAGACCTTGCGTTCGCAAGGTACTCAGACCTAATTGCCCCCGCAAGGTGGACATCAACATTGAAGAAGTCAGAAATCAAGGGCCAAAGAAACTGGAGACCTTGCGGACGCAAGGTACCCAACACCTTGCGACCGCAAGGTGGTCAGAATGCGCAAATTTCGTATTTTCACAAGTGATTCGATTGGATTACAACTTCCGGGTATAAATAGAGATCAGATGCCAAAGCCTAGGATATAGAAAAACGGCTGGAAACAGTTTTGTATAGATTTTAGATAGTTTTTAGGTTGTATAACATAGTTAGATTGTGTAATTACAAGTATTGAAGATCAAGATCATGTTTCCGTTCATCTCCATGTGTTGTTCATTGTCTATGATGAACTAAATCATCAATAATCTAGGAGGTGGGAGATAACTTGTATCGAATTTATGTTTTAATTCATATGTATGTTCATTCAATTCTTGTTGATTGTGGTGTTTATCAATCCATCTATTATTTTGCTTTGAACAAATGAATATAATCGCAAATAATAAAGGCCTAGAGGTGCGGATAACTTCATGACCAATGTGCATATGTCGTACACTGGCTCACAATCACAATAAATTGGACCTATCGATGCACGAGAGTGATAAGTTAGGACCAGGTTCATACATGATCTAGGTGACAGATAGATCATAATCTAGGTGACAGATAGATTACTTGTTCTTGTGCTTAGGATATAGAATGGATGAATGTTGCGGGGATGGAGGCTGAACCAATAGTTCAACAGACTATATCTATCTTTAGTGAACGAACCCAAGAAATTGAATGATAATTATTATGAATTGAACATAAAGGAGATACAAGTGAAACTCAGAATCCTAGATTGCCACCTACCATACGATCTTCATAACTGTAATTACTGCTAATTAGTTAATCACCTAAATATAAATAGTAGTTTAAATAAAATCATTATAAAAACCCCCTTTAGATTAATAATTTGCTATCAATAAATTGCACTGTTCGTGATCTCTTGTTTCTATGGGTTCGACCCTTGCTTCCAATATTATTCTATAATAGTCTTGTCCACTTGTAAGGAAAAAGATTAAAATAAAACATCGATCAAATTTTTGGCGCCGTTGCCGGGGACAAGCTAGTTCACGTAGTTAGTTTGTTGATAGCGTAATTTTTAATTTAATTTAGTTTTTTTAATTTAATTTTCAGTTTTTATAAAAATAAAAATACAAAATTTTTTTTACTTTGAATAGTTTATTGTTTTTAAAATTGCTTTAATTTATTTTTATGCACGGTCGGAGATCTTTGAATCCTAAATTGGTAGAACTAAATCAAGATATAAACAGTATTAGAAGAAATCAAGAAGATCTTGAAAGTCAAGCTTCCCAGTCTGATATTCAAGAACAATTGAATCAAGAGGATCCTCTGGTTGATCCTACAATGGAAGAAAATAATAATCGAAATCCTGAAAATCCGGTTCGCCCGGTCAATACGAATCAAAGAGAAGAAGAACCTGCAAGAAGAAATATGGAAGTAGTAGTAAATCAAAGAACTATTAATGATTTCAGTAGACCTTCATTAAATGTAGTAACATCATGTCTAGTCTTGCCAGATGCTGTAAGGAATTTCGAACTAAAAGGTCATTATTTTAATATGATACCATCTTTTCATGGAATGCCTCACGAAGACCCTGTCAGTTTCTTAAGAGAGTATGAATAGATGATGAGTACTTTTCCTTTAGGAGGGTTGACCGAAGATCAAATTAAAATGAAATATTTTTCAGTGCATTAAAAGAGTTGGCAAACTGATGGTTTATGAACTTAACACCTAATAGTGTTTATACTTTGGCTCAATTATATGATTTGTTTATGAGTAAATTTTATAAGCATGCATCTCTTACTAAATACAGAAAACAAATCATGTCATTCCAAAATGAACCAGGTGAAACATTCCATGAGTCTTGGGATAGATTTAAAAATCTGCTCATTATGTGTCCTCATCATAATTTGACTCAACATGTGTTAGTGCTTCAATTTTATCATGGTCTTTCGTCAGGCTTACAAACTATGGTTGATAGTGCAACTGGTGGTTCTATTAATAGAATGACACCAGAAGCACTAGAGGAATTATTTGAGATGTTAAGTATTAATTCTCAACAGAAAAGTGCTAGAGGTAAAAATAGAGGTCTATATCAAATTCAAGAAAAATAAGATACACCAGCCCAATTTGAAAATTGGCAAATTCAAGAAGCATGTGCTTTATGTGGATTATATTCTCATGCTACTAATTTTTGTCCATCAAGTGCTATGTATTCTGAACAGGCTAATGCTATGAATATGTACCCTCAAATGCCTAGGAATGATCCCTACTCAAACACATATAATCCTAGTTGGAGGAATCATCCTAACTTTTCTTGGGGAGGAAATAAGCCTTTACAACCTCAACAATTCCAGCCTCAACCACCTCAACCTCCACAATTTCCAAATCAAAATCAATTAAGGATTGAAGAAGTTCCCAAACAAGAAGGAGCAAACAAAAGTCAAGCAGTGTTGATGAAATATATGCTTGAAGAGATTGAAAATTTAAAGAAGCATATAATGACTTCTGAAGCTGATAAAAGAGAAGAAGGGAAGTTCCCTAGTCAAACCGAGCAAGCTAATTCAATCACCGTCTTGCGAAGCGGTAAGGTAATTGGTGAAGAGGTAAGTGATCCTGATCCTACTTTTAATATGCCTGATATAGTAGAAAATTCTGAAATAGAAGTGGGAAAGGATAAAGATAATAGTGAATCAATTAGTCAAGACGTAGAAGTAGAGATTCCAAATAAGGAACAAGAGAAAGAAGTTCAAAATAAAGAAGTTGAAAAAGAAGTTGAAAAAGAGTTAGATCAAGAAGAGGAGGAACCTTATGTGGTTCCACCACCATATGTTCCTCCAATCCCGTTCCCAAGAAGACTTATGAAAAACCGAATGGACAAACAATTTACGGAAATTTATAATATGTTATCCAAAGTGAATGTTAATCTTTCTTTGCTTAATGTTATTAAAAATATTCCAGCTTATGCAAAGTTTTTCAAAGATCTTCACTCTAAGAAACACAAATTTGAAAACAATGAAAATATTATTGTTTCTGAAAATGTAAGTTCCGTTTTATAACCCGAATTACCCCCTAAGTTGAAAGATCCTGGTAGCTTTAATATCCAAGTTTCCTTGGGAAGCTCTAAAAAGATGAAAGCAATGCTAGATCTAGGAGCTAGTAATAATTTGATGTCTTTTACGGTCTATAAACAATTAGGGTTAGGAGAACTAAAACCCACTAGTATGCAATTACAATTAGCTGATCGTTTAGTTAAATATCATTTGGGTATAGTGGAAGACATCCTAGTTCAGGTTGATAAACTAATCATTCCAGTAGACTTTGTGGTTCTAGAAATGGAAAGGAAGATATGTACAAATAATGAAGTTCTCATATTGTTAGGCAGACCATTTATGGCTACTGCCAACACAATGATAAATGTGAAAAACGGTAAACTCACTATGTCAGTCCTAGGTGAAACTGTTGAAATCTCTGTTTTTGATGCTATACATAGACCTAGCGACATAAATGCATGTTTTTCCATAGATGAAATTGAAAAATTATCAACTGAAACTTTTGAAGAAGACAATAAAGATGAAGATTATGAGAGAGATACATTTATAGTTTATGATGATAGTCTTATCCCTCCCATAAAAATTGACATTGATGAGATAAAAAGAGAAATAGAAGAGGAAGAAAGACAAGAAAGAGAGAAGTTAGAAGCTCTTAAAAAGAAAGATAAAGAAAAAGAATCAGAAAATAATTCTGATAAATCTGACAAAGTAGAAGAAGTAAGTAATGAAATTAAAGAAGATGAAGTAGAGATTTTGAAATCTCTTTTTGAGGAAATATAGATAGAAGATGTTAAAGAAGAAAATAATGAGGAGGCTAAAATAGAAGAAACAATTAAAGCAGAAAATTCTGAATTTATGTCATCTATTAAATCTCCTCCAGTTGAAGAATTAAAACCATTACCACCCCATTTAAAATATGCATTTTTAGGAGAAGGTAAAACTTTGCATGTTATTATAGCAGCTGATTTAACGGAAGAGCAAGAAGCTAGTTTGTTGAAAGTTTTATGGACACATAGAGAAGCTATAGGATGGTCCCTAGCTGATTTAAAAGGTATTAATCCGTCTATGTGCATGCATAAAATACATCTAGAAGAAGGTAGTAAACCTTCAAGAGAAAGGCAAAGAAGACTTAACCCACATATGGAAGAAGTCGTAAGAAAAGAAGTTCTTAAGCTCCTAGATGCGGGTATAATTTATCGTATATCAGATAGTAAATGAGTTAGTCCTGTTCAAGTAGTTCCTAAAAAGTCAGGAATTACGGTTGTTAAAAATGAAAAAGATGAATTAGTCCCTACAAGAACAATAACTGGTTATAGAATGTGCATTGATTTGCGAAAACTAAATGCGGCAACTAGGAAAGACCACTTTCCTTTGCCATTTATTGACCAAATCCTTGAAAGACTAGCCGGTCATGAATATTATTGCTTTCTTGATGGTTTTTCTGGTTACAATCAAATCCCTGTAGCACCCGAAAACCAAGAGAAAACAACTTTTACATGTCCTTTTGGTACTTTTGATTTTAGGAGAATGCCGTTTGGATTATGTAATGCATCAGCCACCTTTCAAAGATGCATGATTTCTATATTTTCAGATTTAGTTGAAAGATGTGTTGAAGTTTTCATGGACGATTTTTCAGTTTTTGGAAATTCTTTTGATCATTGCTTAGAAAATCTCACATCAGTCCTGAAAAGATGCTGTGACACAAATTTAACTTTGAGTTGGGGAAAAAGTCACTTCATGGTCAAACATGGAATTGTCTTAGGGCATGTTGTGTCTAATAAAGGCATTGAAGTTGATAAAGCTAAAATTGAAGTTATTTCACAACTACCTCCCCTAACTTCTGTTAAAGGTGTTAGAAGTTTTCTTGCATATGCTGGTTTTTATAGAAGATTCATAAAAGATTTTTCCAAAATTTGTAAGCCTCTATGTAACTTGTTAGCAAAAGATACGGAGTTTATTTTTGATAAAGAATGTTTAGATGCATTTAATTTATTAAAAGAAAAATTAACTACTGCCCCTATTTTATCCGATCCTGATTGGTCACTTTCTTTTGAAATCATGTGTGATGCATCAGATTTTGCAATTGGAGTCGTGTTAGGACAAAGGGTAGATAGAAAACCTCATGTAATACATTATGCTAGTAGAACTTTAAATGATGCACAACTAAATTATACCACAACAGAAAAAGAATTTTTGGCAGTTGTGTATGTTTTAGAAAAATTCAGATCATATCTGTTAGGATCAAAGGTAATAATATTTTCTGATCACTCTGCATTAAAATATTTATTAAGTAAGAATGATGTTAAACATAGACTAATTAGGTGGATGTTATTGTTGCAAGAATTTGATATAACAATCAAAGACAAAAAGGGAACCGAAAATGTCGTAGCCGATCATTTGTCAAGATTAGAATTTTCACCCTTGCTTGAACGTCAATTTCTTGATGACCCAGTTCCAATAAATGATGATTTTCCTGATGAGCAACTGTTAGCCATTAAAGATTCAAACCCTTGATATGCTGATTTTGTTAATTATTATGTCTGACATCATAAACCCTGATTTTGATCATTATGAAAAGAAGAAATTTTTGGTAGAAACGAAAAATTATTTTTGGGAAGCACCTCATTTATATAAAATTTGTTCAGACTCTTTAATAAGGAGATGTATTCCAGAAAAAGACCAACAAGATATTATGGAATTCTGCCATGGATACTCTTGTGGATGTCATTTTAGTGGAAACAAAACTGCTAGAAAATTTTTGCAATCTGGTTTATATTGGCCAACTGTTTTTAGAGATTGTGAACTGTTTTATAGAACATGTGATAAGTGTCAAAGAACTGGTGGAATAGGAAAAAGAAACGAAATGCCTTTACATATTACTATGGTTGTTGAAATCTTTGATGTTTGGGGTATTGATTTCATGGGTCCTTTTCTAGTGTCAAATAATTGTGAGTATATTTTGGTAGCAGTTGATTATGTATCTAAGTGGATTGAAGCAGTAGCAACCAAGACAAACGATGGTAAAATAGTGGTTAAATTTGTAGAAGATTTGTTTGCTAGATATGGAGTACCTAAGGCCATAATAAGTGACCAAGGGACTCACAAGCTAGCTACACCTTATCATCCTCAAACTTCTGGCCAAGTAGAGGTAAGCAATAGACAAATTAAAGCAGTATTAGAAAAGACTGTTAGGCCTAATCGTAAAGATTGAGAATCTAAACTTAAGGATGCTTTATGGTCATACCGAACTGCTTTTAAAACCCCAATAGGAATGAGTCCATATAGAATGGTATATGGCAAAGCATGTCATTTACCAGTTGAAATTAAGCATAAGGCTTATTGGGCTGTTAAAGAATTGAACCTAGATTTAACTCTGGCTGATGAGGAAAGATTGTTTCAATTGAATGAACTAGAAGAATATAGGTTGAATTCGTATGAGAACGCCAAAACATATAAAGAGAAGATCAAAAAGTATCATGACATGGGTTTAGCCAATAAGATGTTTCGACCAGGGTTGAAAGTGTTACTTTTTAATTCTAGACATAGGCTATTCCCTGGAAAGTTAAAATCTAAATGGTCTGGTCCTTTTATAATTGTACGAATTTATCCCCATGGAGATGTTGATATTCAAAATCCAAAGAACAATGAAATTTTTAAGGTTAATGGACACCGACTCAAGCCATACCTTGAGCCGATGTCAGTTGAACGAACAATCGAATTAATTCGTTTGGCTGACAATGAACCTCCAAAGGATTAGGCTTGCAGTTTGGTCGAGCCAAAGGCGTTAAACAAAGGCGCTAGGTGGGAGGCAACCCACTATTATGGATTCTATTGCATTTGTAGTTAATTTAAATATGTTATTCTCTGTTAAATGTATTTTTGAACATTTAATTTTTAATTAAATATGCCAAAATTCAAGTTTGGGGGAGAAAAGCATCTTAGTGTTGTATTTATATGTTGCTAATAATTTTATTTTAGAATTTTTGTTAAGTTTTTGCATACAGGAAAGTGACGTAAACATAACGAAACTTAACGGCGAGGCTAAACTGTTAAAAAGGATGAAGCAGAAACGACAAGGAGCAATTTTGCCCACCTTGCGGACGCAAGGTGTGGGAGACCGTGCGACCGCAAGGTCTTCAGTAAATGCAGATCTCGTGAGAAAGTACTGACAGACGTGGGGAATCAGCAGAATTTGAACCGCTTTGACTGCCTACCTTGCGGTCGCAAGGTGTGGCAGACCTTGCGACTGCAAGGTCCCTTTATATAAGACAGTGCCGGGATCAATTGCAGAATCACTCCAAACTATTTCTCCCTTCAAGCAGCGAAGCAGCAGCCCATCTCCTCCAAAGATCCGGGGAAAACTCTTGTAACTCTTAAAAATTTCCGGCTCTAATCTAGAAGATCTCCTCCCTCTTCATCACTTTTCATCTTCACCCTCTCCTTCATCCTCCATTTCACTACATTAAAGCTTGAATAGGCTTTGAAGCAAGGAGAAGACAACATCACCATTGTCGACGCCAATCAAAACTCCGGCGACTCTCCATCTCAAAAGCTGCAATTAACAAGTAACTCTAACTCCCTTTAATTTTTTTAACGTCAAATTTTTTGCATGCTAGGGTGTTAGATATTTTCACGTAGATATATTTGCATGCTTTTGGAAATAAATTTTAATTTTAAATTTTTTTGAAAATACATTTTTAATTGTTAAATATTTAAATTTTAGTTTTGTTCAAACAAAATGTTTAGAAAGTGTAGAAATACCGGTGCTTCCACCTCCCGCCCTGTTCAAGAGGAGGAACCGCAGTATGACCACACCCGATTTGTTTCCTACGAGGCCTCTGAAAAATATGCGGCCAAACTCTCCAAGTCCTTGGTTCCCGAGAGGGGATTCAAGGCTGAAGAATTTGGCCTCCGTCCCAACTTTACGCCCGTAGGTGGGGTTATTGACCGACTCTCCTGACAAGGTGCCTATTGTCGCGAAGTTCTATGCCAATGGCCGCATTGGCATGGATGGGGGTGTTTTAAACACCGTTAATGTGAGGGACGTTATTGTAGACTTTTCGTCCCAAAGCATTAACGAATACTACGGCACATCCAACTTTGCGGTTGGTGCCGACGACTATAGCACACACCTCCATACCCCTGTCCCTCTCGAGGTGGTCAATGCGACCATCGCCCTCCCTGGTGTTGAGTGGACCCAAAACCGTAATCCACCCTACGGTCCACGCACCATGGAGGAGTTCTTCTCGAACACGCCAAGCCCGTGTTCAAATTTATTTGTGGTCGCCTCATGCCCTCCAGCCACCAACATACGGTGACTTGGGCTAAGGCATCCCGACCTACACCATCATGACCGGTGGGTTGATGTCGGTCGTTCGATCAACGGCCAAATTAAGACCCTTATTAGAGGTGCCACGAATGCGGGGTTCGCGCTCCCGCATTTGATCACCGAGTTGTGTAGGAGGGGCAGCGTGAGATGGCCTGCACACGCGAGAGGCTTAAGGCCGGTCCGGCCATTACTAGGGCCATTTTGTTTGAGCACCCAGCCAGACCGAGAGTCGATTCCTCACGGGAGGAACCCGAAGAGGAGGAGGAGGACCCACTCGTAGGGATCTTCCAATAGGCTAGAAGAGGTTTCCTTGAAGCCCAAATGGACAACTCAACAGCTTGGCACAAATTGCCGACCAAGAGCGGCTATTTGGGTGGTTTAACACCGTGGGACAAAATGTCTCCACTTATTATGGGTTGCCTCCCGGCACGATCCCCGAAGTTTCGTCCTCATTCGTTATTTCCGCCCGACTCACCGTGAGTCGAGGCCCAAGTTTCATCCTCTTCGTTAGGTGGCCTCGCTATTTCCTTTTGATATTGTGTCCGTCCCCATCAACCCTCTCATATGTTCCTCAATTTTGAGGACAAAATAGAAATTAAGTTTGGGGAGGGATTCTAAGCCCGTAGTCTTAGCAGGTCCTAGCCTAAGGAGGAATGGAGTTGGGCTACGTTTTAGGGTGAAGAAAATTTTCTTTTCTCGATGACCATTTAACTCTTCACACGTTTTTCCTGTTTTTAATTTGTTTTCTTATTTTCGGAGGTGTTGCCTTGACCAGAATACACTCACATTAGATGCTCGTGGATTCCTCTTGTGGGAACCCATCATCAATTGTGTCATCAACATCTCCAATTTTCTTTAAAAAAAAAGATTTTCAAAATCAAAATCAAAAAAATAAAATATTTCAAAATTTTCATCCTCGAAGTTTAGGTGTGGTAATGCTAGTCGTAGTCAATGAGGAGTTAATGCAATGAAGCCGCATAGCTAGTCCGTAGATCCTCCTCGAATTTACTTGATTTTGCGAAACTTTTACTTTTCTCCAAATTCTTCATGCACCCACACCAGTCATAATTATGGATTGATTAGAATAGTTTTATAAAGTTTATAACACCTACTTCATTACAACTAGATATGCACAAGAATATGATGCATAGTCATTCAAACATAACTGTTGCATTAAATTGTGACTTAGGGTCAATTGCATGATAGTTAGATCCCTTGGATTTTTCTCATTTATATATCTCAAGCACACTTTCGAACCGTGTTTGCATGTTAGTCTCAATTGTCCCTACCATCTGTCTTAGCGAATGCTTATGTGAAATCCAGTGATGCTAAACATTCAACCCTACAGTTTCCATAGTTGATATGATATTTTTGTGTGTCTTACTTGCTTTAAAAACTACATGAGCATTTGGCATTAAGAAATGACTTATGCCATCTTTGGATCGTTAGAGCCTAAATATTTCCTGACCTATACTAAAAATATCCCTAGTGTCCCCTTTGAGCTTAATGAAAAAAAGAATAGAGTGCGCTAAGCACACTATTTAAACCCACATTCGCCATCGTTTCTATTACCCACATTAACTTAACCCTAAAAGCCTATACACTTTTAGCCTACCCTTTGAGAGAATAGGATTATATATATATATATATATATATATATATATATATATATATCGACGAAAAATGAAACGGAAGAAGAAGAGTGCAAAAAGATTCAAATGGAAGCATAGCTTTCAAAAGAAAATATGTTAGAAAAATCATTGCTAAGAAGAATGATGTGATATTTTTAGAAGTACATATTGCCCAAAACAAGTTTGGGGGGGGGGGAGAAGAAAACTGAAAAGTAACAAAAAGCACCACCCACTTGTGGTTTTTGCAGGTCCTAGCCTAAAGGGTAGTCTTACTCTCTCACTTTGAATTCCAATCCCTTTCCATCAAACCCCCCATCACCTTGGCCTTACATTACAAGCTAAATAAAGACCTAATGATCTTCTTGCCAATGTTTATGTTGTTTTAACTGTCAAGTGAGTCATATGAAATTGATCAAACACTTCATGTTCATTATTATTCGCCTTAAAGCTCACTGTGTTAGCATAATCTTAGCTATTACAAGTCATTGGGATAAAAGAGCATTGTATGTCAAACATAGAAGTGCATGTGATGGATGTATAAGTCTTTGAAATCCTTGGGACCTTTCTTTCTATAATTGACCGGGTTTGGACGGTAGATCTCATAGTTCATAATGCATGATTTTCTATTAAACTTTGATTTTCATATGAATGTGGTGTACTGGTGTTTAGCTTAATAAAACTGTTTTAATTGAGATATTCTCTAAGACTCGTGATCACAGACATACGGAGAAATTAAAAGTAGTAGCAGTTTTAAGAAACGATCAGTTGGTTTTATGTGACTAAGCCTGTATATATGCGGTGAGCATCAAACTGAGACTGCTTTGCATGCCATATTTTTATAACTTGAGGTTGAAACCAAAAAGATTTTTGTTTAGTTTTTATTTGCTTTTGTATTTATCAGTTTTTGTATTTATCTGCTTAGTCGAGTCACTCGAAAGAGTCTCCTTGAGTTTGTGGGTTTATAGAGGAGTGTAAATTGTGTCACCCTCCAAAAAGATTTTCTATTTTTGTTATTTAATTGCTTTTGTATTTATAAGTATTGTTTACTCGTGGACGAGCAAAGTTTAAGTTTGGGGGTATTTGATCGATGTATTTTATACGTCGATTTTATATGCTTCTATGACTTAAATTATGCTATTTCACGAGGCTTTTGGCTACTGATATGTGTTTTCGGTGAGTTTTGTAAGTTTCATGGTTTTTAGTGAAAATATGCAAAACTCCAGGGTTTTATATGCAAATTCCAAGAAGGGCCCAAGATGATAAATGAAGAAGAAACGAAGGATGTCCAATCTGGAGACCTTGTGGTCGCAAGGTACTCAGACCTTGCCCCCGCAAGGTGGACAGCAACATTGAAGAAGTCAGAAATCAAGGGCCAAAGAAACTAGAGACCTTGCGGACGCAAGGTACCCAATACCTTGCGATCGCAAGGTGGTCAGAATGCGCAAATTTCGTATTTTCACAAGTGATTCGATTGGATTACAACTCCCGGGTATAAATAGAGATCGGATGCCAAAGCCTAGGATATAGAAAAACGGCTAGAAACAGTTTTGTATAGATTTTAGATAGTTTTTAGGTTGTATAACATAGTTAGATTGTGTAATTACAAGTATTGAAGATCAAGATCATGTTTCCGTTCATCTCCATGTGTTGTTCATTGTCTATGATGAACTAAATCATCAATAATCTAGGAGGTGGGAGGTAACTTGTATCGAATTTATGTTTTAATTCATATGTATGTTCATTCAATTCTTGTTGATTGTGGTGTTTATCAATCCCTTTATTATTTTGCTTTGAACAAATGAATGTAATCGCAAATAATAAAGGCCTAGAGGTGCGGATAACTACATGACCAATGTGCATATGTCGTACACTCGCTCACCATCACAATAAATTGGACCTATCGATGCACAAGAGTGATAAGCTAGGACCAGGTTCATACATGATCTAGGTGACAGATAGATCATAATCTAGGTTACAGATAGATTACTTGTTCTTGTGCTTAGGATATAGAATGGATGAATGTTATGGGATGGAGGTGAACCAATAGTTCAACAAACTATATCTATCTTTAGTGAACGAACCCAAGAAATTGAATGATAATTATTATGAATTGAACATAAAGGAGATACAAGTGAAACTCAGAATCCTAGATTGCCACCTACCATACGATCTTCATAATTGTAATTACTGCTAATTAGTTAATCACCTAAATATAAATAGTAGTTTAAATAAAATCATTATAAAAACCCCCTTTAGATTAATAATTTGCTATCAATAAATTGCATTGTTCGTGATCTCTTGTCTTTGTGGGTTCGACCCTTGCTTCAAATACTATTCTATAATAGTCTTGTCCACTTGCAAGGAAAAAGATTAAAATAAAACATCGATCAGTAGGCTTTTTAGTGTTTTTCAATGAGATGAGTTTTTTTATTTATTTATCATTTTGGTAAGGAATAATTACGGGTCGGTCCTTTTTTCTAAAATGTTAGCCGTTGAAATACTCTATTTTTTTTAACCGCAAAAATACTTTTTTTCCCTTCCTTAATCGTTGAGTCTTTTATGACGTGTCATATTTGCAAGGAAGGGTTATACTTGCCCCGACTCTTGATGTTTTTGACACCATAAATAATTACATGGTATCTAACAATCACTTAGAAGAAAGAACTTATTTGAGTTCAAATTATATGTACATGGCAGAGAACAACACAAGTTTGTTTGAAGACAATCATTCTACAAAGTTTTTGAATAGTATAAAGTGTTCAGCATTGTCTAACCATGAATTAATATTTAAGGTTGGTGTTTTGGTGATGTTGTTGAGAAACACTAACCCTGCTGCAAGGTTGTGCAATGAAATAAAATTAATTATTATCATGCTTGAGAATCACGCTGTTGAAGTAAATTTTTAGAATGAAAGCAATGTTTGAGACAAAATGTTTATACCAAGAATGTCATTGTCTCCATTAGATGTGGAGTTGTCTTTTAAGTTTCTAGAAAAGATAATTTTCATTGGTAGTATCGTATGTCATGACAATTAACAAAAGTCAAGGTCAATCACTTTCGCATGTAAGACTCTTCTTGAAGAAGCCAATATTCAGTCATTGTCAGTTGTATGTTACAGGTTCTAGGGTAACAAACCGTTTTGGCTTGAAGATATTAATACTGATAAAGATGGAAAGTCAACAAATAAAACAACAAATGTTGTGTATAACGAAATTTTTTAAAATATATAATATTACCAATAAAATAATGTATTTAATATTTAAGTAGTTGTCTCAAACATTACATTTCTTAATTTATTCTTTTGATTTTGATTTTCTTATTTGTTTTGCTTGAATATTATATAATTAAAAAAATATTTTTGTTCGTGCGTTTAACGCACGGGTGTAAAACTAGTTATAATAATAGAAATAGTAGTACTAAAATGATATATATATATATATATATATATATATATATATATATATATATATATATATTTGGAAGAGAACCGACTGTTTCAGGAAAGGGGGAAAGAATTTAGTTGACGGAAGAGTTCGACTGAACTCGAGAAGTGAGAGAGACGAAGTGAAAAAGGGATAATCTATGAGATGAGTGCATGAACAAATTGGTGTTCATGTTTGATCAAGAAGGGGAAGAGACATGCACTGGGTGTATAAAGGTAGGTATACCCAGTTGGGTTTTTACACAAAAAAAAGAAAAACAAAACAAAGCACGTAAAGCAAAGATTATTGAAGCCTCGAACCACCGATAGAAGAGAACGCAGGGCTCGATTTGAGGTATGATATTGCTTTTTCAGTTTCATATTTCTAGTAGTTCTCATGTTCAATTAGTAGGTGTGTTCGGGTGGTAGAAATCGGTGGTGGTCGACGATGAAGGAGAGTCTCTATATATGAGCTCTAAGTGAGTTGTCTGTGGGTGTAAGAAATAATTTTTGAACGATTGATAAAATTGATTTTCAAATGGCTATCATCAATTTGAGGTTGGTGAATGTTGCTATATTATGTGAGCTTTTGAAATCAAAATGTTGGAAGTAGATTTTTTCCAAATTTGATTTTATCGTGTTTAGGTCGGTTAAGAGAGGTGAGAGGGAATTGATGGAAGGAAGTAATAACTTGTCTTTATAAAATTGTGTGTTTTGGTGGTGGAGAAGGGGTAATTGAAGAACCAAAAAAAATAAATAAGAAAAGAACAGAGAAGACGAAATGGCAGAAGGGAAGAAAGGAAAAAAATAAAAGAGAGATGGAAGGAGTAGTCTCACATGCAAGTATAATATGGGAGCTTTTGTGTGTGTATTTATGATGTTTTTAATGTGTGTGCAGTGGAGTACTCAAACAAGAAAAGGAAAAGGAATGATGGATGGATGGTGACGGGTTGTCACAAAATAATAATAATAAATAAATAATAAATAATTAAATAAACAAGGATAAAACTTTCTTTTTAATTGAGTTTGAGTTAACAATTGGGCATATGGATATTAGGGATTTATTATTAGAATAGTTTTAGCTAATAATTATATTACATTTGTAAATTCTAGATTTGGACAAGAGAAGTTAGCTTTCTTCCAGAATTGGTTATATTCATTTCGTTGTACACTCGTTAATCAGGTAAGAGATTATACATCTTTTAGATATTTGAATTATTTATTCCAAATTGATAGGCTTTTGCTAATTCTTTGACATTTACCTTTCTTTGAAACGTGAACCAACTTTGAGTTGGAATTTGAATTTGAATTTGAATTCCATCGTATCTATTATATTGTTACTCTAAATTGTAAATCTCATTATGTATCTCACGAATATTTAAATTTCTAGTGAGATATTTTTGTGAAACCAAATTATCGTTCGTATATCATTTTTTTGAAATCTTACTATGATCACTAAGTTGAACAACCGGCTACTGGGATAAAGTAACATTTTGATTTTGATATTTGATTGTGAATTATGCCACCTAGCCCATGACTTGGTTATCCGGATATACCATTATGAATTGTGAGTATTATTATATTGTGAATCCTTGTTTAAAAGAGGTCATGAGACCGATTATGTGATCATGGTATCCGTGGGTTGGTCATCGTCTCCATCTGCTATGGGACAGTTGGCGACGATTAGACCTCTCGCACATGCTTTTATATCTCTATCATTCATATGAAATCTTAAATTCTTTTGTAACATTATGAAATGTGAAGCATCATCATTTTATTATGATATTTCCGAATATGAGCAAATTTGAATACTGATTCCTTTGAATACTTTATTTTTGATAAACCCTTCCCTAGATTTCGGAGGGGTTGTATATGATCTTGCTGGGCATTGTTCACTCATTCCTTTCAAATCTTTTTCCTTCCAAGTTTTAAGTAAGTTGGATATCGTCAAGGACAACCTGAAGATTTATTTTTGAATTATCTCGTTTAAAATTTATTGGACAAGGATTTGGTTTAGCCTTTTGGAACTACAGATTTGTTTAATTCTACTTTCGAATTGTAATAAGTTATTTATGATTTTATTTAATTAATAGTCTTTAAGAGATGATTTTGGAAATATTGTGATTTAGTATTTGAATTAGTGACGCGTCCAAGATTTTGAAATTTTAAATTGGTACGAAAATTTTGGGCGTTACAGTGTGTTTGGATACAATCAACACTTTTTAATTGTGCTTTTGAATTTTAGTGACTTTGATTTTGAATTTTGAGTTTATATTTCGTCCAAGAAAAAGTAGCAGGAATAGGAAAATGTAAGAACAAAAATAGAGAAAGTTTAATACTTCTTCTATCTTCAAATTATCATTCTACTTTTTTTTTTGTTTATTTTAAAATAATTATCATTTTCAAACTCTCTTTTAGGAAATAACTTTTACTATTTTACCATTATTTTTTCTACACACTTTAATTATGGCAACATGCTCAAGGGTATTAAAGAGAACCATATATTTTACCAATATTTATATTAATACAACCAATTATTTTTTTTAAACGGTGTGTCAGGTCAAAGATGACAATAATTTGAAAACGGAGGGAGTATAAGAAAATCAAGTTACTAGAAATCAGGCCAAAATACATTTTACCCCTCATAGTTTCCACAAAATCTCATTTTGTCAACTATACTAAGGTTTGCCACACTTTAGCATTCAAGATTGTCATTTGTCTCATTTAACCTCCTCATGTTTGTTGTCGTTTGAATCAAGACGTAAATCGCATGTGGCCTTCACGTGTGAGTTATTTTCATCTTTTTCCCTGCTGTCTCTCTCCTCTCAAACCCACCACCATCTCTAACACAATCAAATCATAAAATTTAGATGATCTCTCTTTGTTTCTTGAAGCTATTTAGATATACTTTTAAAAACAAGGAACTAAACAAAGAAACAAATAAAGGAAAAACAAACCATTAAGGCATTAACCCACCTAAATTTTTGACACCAGAAAAAGTGTTGGAATTAACATCACAAAAAGAATCTTAACTAAAGGGAACCCATTACATACACATCTATGCCAATTATGGAGAGAGAGAGAGAAACAGTGATGGAGGCAGAGAGAGAGAGAGAGAGAGAGAGTGCTTGTCCACCTCCCCCAATTGATCTTCTTCTATTACATTTACCTAGCCACCATCAATAAGAAGCTCGGTCAAGGCCAATTCAACACCACCTACCTGGCCACCGAGAAATACAGAGACCTCAATCACGTGAGGTATTGTGGTGAATATTAGGAAGTAATTTGCTATTTTTCCAACTCAGATTCCCCACTAAGCCTTCTTCCCCCCAAAATCAAGCAATCAAGAAGGAATCATTCGATTCCAAGGCGATAAAACCAATTACAACAATCACAAAATCAGCTCTGAAGGTTTCTCACGCAAGTATGTAGCGAACTTATTTGAAGGATGTAGGCCGTGGTCAATGGCGAACTCCGACGAGCTTGCCGAACCACAAAATTAGCATATTACAAGCACCAAAATTGCGAACTTTGATGAGTTTGTTTCCAACCCAGATCTATCATTGAATCCTCAAAAACCGCCATCGTCATTAAAGACCTCATGTTTTCTCTCTTTAAGCTTCATTCTCTCTCTTCCTTTAGGATGAATCTAAATGTAGAGAGAGAAAATTGAAGCTTAAAGAGAGAAGGAAAAGAGGGACGGAGTTGGAGTTTACTTGGGGGTAGGTGACATTCTCGTTAGACTGGGTTAAGTGGGTTTGAGGAGAGAGAGACGATAGGGAAGAGAGAGGAAAGAAAAAGGGATGTGGGTGAAGGTGAACTAGGATGTGTTGGAAAAAGATGAAAATAACCCGCACGTGGAAGACCACGTGCGATTTAACGTCTTTGATTCAAACATCAACATACGGGAGGTGGTTAAATGAGACAAATGACAACTTTGAATGCTAAAGTAGGACAAATCTTAGTATGAATAGAAAACTAAGATTTAGTGGAAACTTTGGGGGGTAAAAAGTATTTTGACCTAAAAATCGAAAGAAGACTTTTGCACACCGATACCCACAAACAAGAGATAGTGAGGGGAAAAAGAATCTTAGAGCAAAGATAACAGAAGATCTAAAAAAATTATAGAAGAATCATCACAAACAAGGGAAGATCTCTCTCTTCATTCTCTCTCCAAATTTTATATAATTAACTATTTTTTAAATATTATTATAAATAAATAAATTTGAATTATAAAAAATATTATTATGATTATAAATAAATAATAATTTCAAATTTAATAATTTATGCAATATTATATTTATTTGTTAATATAAATTGAAAAATATATTAAATTAATGAATATAAAGATGGCGTGAGTATGTAAAGTTGTTGGTGATAAAGATGGTGAGATATGTAAAAATGTTGGATTTTGTGCCATTGTTGGAAGAGTTTTTTGGTTTTAGATTAAATGAATTATTTTATTAATTTTTAATAGTTTTTGTTTGATTTGAGTGTATTGTTAACCATGTTCAGATGCTCTTATTAGAAAGATGATTCTTGATTCTTGACGTGAAACATCCAAAATTAAATAGTAAACTATTTATCTGAAACATAAGAAGTAATTTTTATCCACTTTTGTGTGAAATAGTCTCCTCAACTCAACGTTTCTCTCAATTATTTAAGGTCATTTTACATGATCTCTTTCTTGATTATGCTTAAAATAAGATAACATTATAACAATGATCGGTCGATGTCTATCTTGACATTTACAAAATTTATTTATGAGCATTAAAGTTTTAATATAGAATTTATCAGTGAATAACTTCTATCAGCCTAACATTGCTCTTTTGACAATTTGAACATGCAAATTTGGTGATCTACCAACCAGCCTCTACATCAACTCAAGCACCGGAAAAGGTGAAAAGAAGACTTCATTAAATTTCAATAACATTCGTCCTGCCAGCCCAACCCACTAGATTTCGTTTTTGAAACATCCAACAGTTTCTTTGGTACTTAGCAGTTGACACAGCCTTAACTCGACTAAAGTCTATCCAAATTGAGACACTTTTTTTTTTTTTTTAAAACCAGGTTGAATCTGGGGTAGTAGTTCGATCCCTCATTGCTATTATTAGGAAAATCGCGAGATATGCCCAAAATGATACAGGGTTTGAGAACATTGCAACTAATAACACATACAAGGTCCAACCTCAGAAGAAAGCAAAGTGCTTCTACCAAGTATCGAACTCACGCTGCATGCCTCCAGAATCTTATGTCCCCATCCTTTTACCACTCGGCTATGTCCCGGAGGACTATCCCAATTGAGACACTCACCAGCCCAAGGAGAGACTTGCCCTCATGGGGATGAGTCTATGACAAATCGTTAAGGATTAATCGCGGGTCGATCCCTTAATTTTCTAGATATTATAATCGCTTAAGTGTTTTTTTTTCTAATCGTATAAGTTCATTTTCGATAATTTCTCCCTAAAATGCCAATTGCGTCTTCTTCTTCTTGAGACCAACGGTCTCCTACTTCGTCATCCTGGAAAAGCCTAATATCATAATTGAGCGGGATCCCCTAGCACCTTGACCTCCTTGACAGATCAAAGTCTTCTTTCTCTTAACAGATCAAAGCATTGGATCAGGTGAAGGTGAAAGAAACATTTGATCGAAAGTGGCTGTCTGGAGAATATATTTTATGCATTTATTGTTCGCTAACCTCTTGCACTAATTAATTGTATAAAATTTGACCTTTTGGTCGATTGTGATGTGTGCCTTAAGTAATGCTACAATCCATTGTTGTTAAAATTAATAGGAGCCTTGAACCGAAACCTATGATTTCGCATCGAAACAAACGATGCCCTAATCGAAACCTACGTTGCCTTCATTGAAACCATCGATGCCCGAATCGAAACCAACGATGTCTGAATCGAAACCAATGATGTCGCATCGAAACCATCGATGCCCGAATAAAAACCAACAATGTTGTATCGAAACCAACGATGTCGCATCGAAACCAACGATACTGCACTGAAACCAACGATGTTGCATCGAAACCAACGATGTCGCATCAAAACCAACGATGCCGCATCGAAGCTAAAGATGCCCATTAAGATTGAATGAAAGGCAATGTCTTAGAATCAACGCAATCTCAGTTTCATTTCTACAAATTCAAAGTAATCTTTTAGTTAAGAGATTCAATAGCTTAAAAGGAAGAAATGGGATCTAAGAACTTTGAAAGGGTAAAAAGTGAACGAAGAACCATCTCAATCGAGCCTGTCCAAGACGAAGTACTAAAAGTGTCGTCTCTGTCTTCAAGCCTTCCAACTCTGACAGGTCATTCTTGTAAAGAGTTGAGTCATGAAGGGGCAGGAGGCAACTCCCATAGGCCTTTTTGAGAATTGATGCCCGAAATTGATGAATGACGCCAAAAAAAAATTATCGATGTCCAAATTGGGACATTGGTTTTGTGTGTGCGTCTTTCCTTCATTAAGGGTATTTTCGTTGTTTCTCCCAAAAAAGTGTACTATAACGGTTTTTAAAAAATAATGATAAACTTTTACGGTTATAATTCCATCGCATGGTATCGATCCGATTATCACCCAATCGTTAATGCTTCTAAGCTTGCTTGGTTTCTAGGGTGCTTTGAATTTCTTCATATTGGACTCTATTGTGTGTCATTGCGACTATGTTTTGAAATCTCCTTGTAGATGTTTTTTTTTTTTGAAAAATTTGTGGGGCGATCCACTTTTTTTAACTTTCAAATTGCTAAAGTACATTCTTTCGTTTTTCAATCGGAAAAAGTCATTTTTTGTGACAAAATGACTACGATACCTTAATGAACGTAGACGTGTTATGGATGTCATTATTTTTGTATCGCGGTTCATCAATTTTATTACATTAATTTTTACACTGTTCAATAGTTTAATTGCATGGTGATTCATCAATTTTATTGCATTAATTTTGCACTACGGTTCAATAGTTTAATTGCCTAGTCTAATTGCACTGAGGTTCATCAATTTTATTGCATTAAGTTTTGCACTGTGGTTCAATAGTTTAACTACCTAGTCTAATTGCACAACGGTTCATCAAATTTATTACATTAATTTTGCATCATGGTTCATCAATTTTATTGCATTAATTTTTAAACCACGATACATATACATAATCCAAGTTACACCGCCGTATCAACTTTTATGTACCGCAATGAATTAATTTTTGAACCGCGATACAAAATGGTAATGAACCAGACCATGTTCTCCACCTTCTTCCATCGTAAGTCTTCTTCTTTCCCCACTTCCTCCGCATTCGTCATACAGAAAAATCATTCAACCCAACACATATTCATTATATTTTCGTACATAATGAACCAAAGAAACCGTTTATTTGGGAAACGATGACATTTTCGGAACAATATTTCGAAAAGTGGTCTTTTATGGTTGAAAAAAATAACGATAAACTTTTGGGGTTAAGACTTTGGAAAAATGACCGATCAAAATTTTATCCTTTTTTTTTTTTTTTTTGTAGATAGCTATATGCTATCTAGTTTGAGAATCTTTATTATTTTCACCTGTGTCAATTTAACATGTGATAATTTGTTGGTTTAGCAACCGGGAAAATAAACTAGTTACTAGTTTAATGTTGGTGAGATTGTTATTTTATGATCATAGCCCATTGTGAACAATTAAGATGTAAAACCTTGATCTGTATATTCATAAATTTGCAGTTTCGCGAATAAAAGACTTGTGCAACTATTTCCAAGTATTAGTGATGTATTCAAGTCAAAGATTTGGTAATTTGATTAGCTCGATCTCGTAAGCCTCTATTCACCTCGAGATCAGTCGAGCTTCAAATACCCTGGGACTGGGTCCTTGGTCAAGCTTCACTTAAGTTGGCTCGTAACTGTTTGTGAATGGTCCAATTACAGTAATTATTTAATCATTATACTCATTAATAACTATTTTGATTTACCTTATATTAGGACCAAAAAAATACCCTTAAATAGTTATACAATTTATTTGGGAGATACTACTTCAACTTAGATAATTACTAATGCAATCATCACTAACTACTAAAATTTGGCTTACTAATCCACTACAATCATTAATAACTACTTAAACTTAGTATATCTCTCCCAAATAAATTGTACTAAGGGTATAACTATAGTCTTAAATGGTCAGACAATATACTTTTGAATTTACTTTTACATCACTTTTCTTCGATTAAAAAGACAATTATTTTTTTTCTTTTCATGTTTCTATATAAGATTACACTTAATCTTTTTGAGGATATTTGTTTTTTGATAAAGTAATCGGATATACTTTCATGTAGCTACAATTAACTTTTATTAATTTTTGGTTGCACTTGAATGTAATTGATTTTTGGTTAGAACTTATGTAAGACGATCTTACAGATTTTTTTAAAGGCGGATCATCTTTACCCGATCCATCATGTGTGAATGAGTTGAATTGTGAAAGAGTAAAACTTCATTTTACGGATAAAAATCCGTAAGGTAGTCTTACAAAAGACTTACTCTTGATGTTTATCACATTGTCTTTCAACACTAACTATAAAAAAAAAAATTCAATAAATCCATTGTCATATGTATTTTCATTTTCTTTTCTACTTGCTAAAAGTATCATATTTAATTATTTATGCTTATAAAGAAGAATAATGCTAGAGCCACTCAATGAGCACTCAAATTTGTGCACCAAATGATGTGGTTTCCAATGTGTCATCTTATTTGGTATTTTATGGGCTCCACTATAAGTTAAAAAGTTAGGGGAAATTTCAAGTGGGTACAATTTTGAAAATATATTTTCATTTAGAACCATTAATTTTTTACACATTTCATAAAACTACAAATTGCTTACCAAATGACAAAAATGCCATTAATGAAAACTCTGATGTCAATCCTTGGCATCAGAAATCAACCTGATGCCAAAAAATCAACCTGATGCCAGACATCAGAAATCAACCTGATGCCAGAAATCAACTTGCTGCCAAACATCAGAAATCAACCTCATGCCAGAAATCAATCTGATGCCAGGCATCAGAAATCAACCTGATGCCAGGCATCAGAAATCAATCCTGATGCCAGGCATCAGAAACCCATTAGTTCACAAATCGAAGTCAAAGCCGGATGTAGCCAGCACTCAAATACGCCATGCTCAAACTCACACCCATCACCTTTCTTATAATTTCCCTTCCTAAAATCAGGGCAGGCTGTACCCGAATAATTGAAAAAACGAGGATCCCTCCGACGTGCCTTTTCACCGGGATGAGCAAACGGGTAGAATTTATGCTAAGGCGAACAAGGGGATTCCGGTGTTCTAGGTATCTTAGAACAATTTCTGCAACTTCTCTGTACCTCGACATCATGAACTCACATGTATTCCTGTACAATTGGATACACAATTTTTAAATTCTTAAGAACTAAATATCAACCTGGGACATGGACCAATAGCCATACACATGTGGTACATAACACTGGCATTTTCCATTAAATATTATGCTTCAGCACCACCTTATAAATCTTTATCGAGTTGGAGGTAAGGCACAATAGTGGGAAAACAAATAAACACACCATTTTTTCAGTCAAGCCATCATTAATCTTTACAAAGAAGAAAGGAAAAGGAACTAAAATGACAGATTCGAAAACAGGAACTTGAAGGGCCTGCCAAGTCTCCACTCGGTAAAACAAATCAATTAGATTCTGAACTTGTTCAAAAACAGAACTTGAATAGTATCCATGGGATGAAAGAAAGAAATTGATCTCCTTCAAAACAAAGAAAGAGTTATTGACTGGGAGAAGAAGCTACTAAAAGTCTCATTATATATATATATATAAACATACACATATATCAGACATAATTTCCTCATTCTTGTCTTCGAACCCCTTCGAAGTTGGAAGAAATCCCAGATCTAGATGGGGAGTCTTGAGGATGGGGAGTCTAGATCGATGCGTGAGGCTGCCGACGGATGGAATCGTGGATGACCGGAAGTTGTGCGACAGGGCGACGTCGGCGAGCACGCTCATTGTTTTGAAAAGGAGATAGTCTACCAGAGGTAAATAGAATATAAGTTTGACTACAGAAGAATTGCACCATAGGCTCGCATGTACTTTTCAGAAGAAGAGAAGTATATGATAGCCAAAGAAAAGATATCCGTACACAAAGGGTAGATAAGTATTTTTGTCCAAAAATTATACCTAAAAGAAATGTGCAAAAAATAGATGGATTCATTTGAAATATTATTTTAAAAAATGTACCGACTTGTACTTATTCCAAAAAGTTATGTTACCCTATAAAGAAAGCATTTAAGTTCAAGTTTAAACTCGACTCAATAATCACCGCCGCCTTCGAGTATAACTAAAACCAATTTTTGAAAGCCACGTGTATTGAGATCAGACCACGAGACGGACCCAGCGGAAAACCAGAAAGTGCCAACGTTTAAACCACCACATGGTCCTACCATGCAAGTTGCAACAGCCTGTCTTCTTCTCTCAATATACCGACAAAAATGTTCCCACCGAGCTACATCATTGGGCAAATCTTCCCTATTCTCATGCTCTTGAGCACATAGGATCTAAATTACCTTGCTCCGACACAGAAGCTCCTAGCTTCTCTCGTGAACCTGTCTTCCCTGTCTTACCGCTCTCTCTCTCTCTCTATGGTTTAGCAGTGTTGTGTTCGGATTGATTAACCTATGCGCACATCGAAAATATAAACATACATACATGTAATGGCTATGTATATATTTCTAACTGACCGACGGAATTACGTGGATGCTTGGGGTTGACTTTTTGTTGTTCTTCAGTGCCTGTGACTGTGATGAGAGGTAATCGAATATGTATTTATACACGTTAGCTTTTTTCCTTTTTCCGAAATCTTAGGGTTCTGAGTTTAGATTTTGTTTCCATTTCAGCTTTGATTAATTGTTCGTTTTTGGAATAATCGTGAGTTGAATGTGAGAATGTAATGTTGAATTTGGATTAGGTTTATGTATCTTTTCTAAGATTTTGTGAAATGATTGAATAATTTGAATCTTCAGTTGTTTTAATGCTTTGCTCAAAGTAGAAACAGGTTGGCGTTAATTCTAGTTAGCTGATGTTAATTAATGATGCGTGATTTTGAATTTATTTTTTGTTTTTTTGTGTGATTTTGATTAATTGAACTTTACTAAAGTAGGACAAGGATTCAAATCTTCTATGTCAATCTTGTCCTACTCCCGGTCCTATATATATTTAATGTTCTTCTTGATCGAAGTTATCATCTTGCTCTATATATATGCAAGTGAGTTTAAGCTGTCAAGCTCTCTTCATATGTTTAATGTTTGTTTGATCAAGTTTACCTGAGCTCATATTTTATGCCCCCACCCCTCAACCAAGAACATTACTGTTTTCAAGGTGCATGAAGGTGTTTGTTGCTATCTTCCTGGCCCACAAAGATGAAAAACTCTAAAATTTTGCAGAATAGACAAAAGATTAAAACTGACTCCCTGATTTTTTATCCAATAACTTAGATAGTCATCTTGAACAATTTGTAACTTTACAAGCTGTGGATATTGGAATGCATTGTTTACAGTAGTCAGTTGGGAGTCACAGTTTGCTAGGCACAAGAAAAAGCTAGAAAAGCTTGTTGTTCAATTGCTATTAAACAATAAAGCTTAGAAATTCTTACCGTTAAATAGTTTTTCAATAATAAGACAGAAATCTTGCCACTCATGTTCCAATGAATCGTGTCCTTTTTTATACTGGAAAGGTTTTTAGTAAATGACCTATGCTGGCTGACATTCGCCATGGCTGCAATCTGGAGTGTTTCATCGCTCGTGTTTTGTATTGCCCAAAAAGATTCAATTATTTTTTAGATCACATTTATATATAATATCTAAAATATATAAGCCTGAGGTATATGAGCAATCTGTTGCATGCTGGAGAATGACACAATAAATACTATGTAGTGCTTGCAACAATTTGGTAACAGAAGATTGTAAATGTGTTTTTCATGATGGTCAAAGAGACCTGAGCTCACAGAGCTGGTGGAGCATGGAGCCAAGAAGGTAGTAGACGGATGAATATGGCTGATTGAAAGGAGAGTGAGTGCGGGGGGAGTATTTGATGTTTTCCTGCTAAGTTGAAGAGACGATTTTATTTCATGGGCAGCTTTTTGGAGCCCATAGGAGGACTTCTCTAAGTTATACTTCTTCTTCTTATAGTTGTTAAGTGGGCATGGAGTGAAAATGATGACATGGGGATCGGAGCTTGGAAATCTCTCTCTCTCCACACGCAAAAGGAAGGCTGCATGTCCCAGGTGGGAAACATGCTGACAAACTCTTTGATCTCAGCCATCAGCCATCAGGCCAATATCCTCGGTGGTCCCAGAACCAGCTTACAGGTGCAAGAGTACTTCCTATGAAGGACATTGCACTCAAATCGGGCTATCTGAGTTTGTACCAACTCGGACTATACATTACGATACGAGTATGATGCATGTGCAGCTTCTCGGGTTGAAAGGTGATGACCCTGTACCATGCCACGTCTAGCTTGGAAGAAATTCCATTTACTTTTCCATTTTTGGCTTGATCTGATCATGTACAATCTAAACTCTCCCAAAGTTGTGACAGAAAGGTCTACTAGATTTTTGGAACACAATTCTGTCTAGGAGATGAGAATAACGATAATCAACATCTAACTTTGACTGTAGCTATCCAAGAATAGTGGCACTAGATGTTTTGAGTAGTTTTTTGGCTCCCCCAGCTTTTTTGATGATCATACCTTTCTAATATCAGCTTTAAAGTGTAAGATCTTACCTAGATGTGTTAAAACTAAGAATTGATGGATATCTGTTATTGCAGCATCTAACCTACTCTTGAAAGTTGAAATTATGCAGATCATGAACTGCAGAACCATTAACTGGGACTGCCATGTTAGTTATTCCAGCTCCTGATCGTTGTCCCCAAGAGCATGGCCTCACAGCGCTTCATCTCCAGAAGGGCTCCTCGTAAATTCATTTTTGTTGTACTAATGATTCTTGTAACCCTTTGTTTTATCGGGATCCTCATCCACGGCCAGAAGATCTCCTATTTCTTTCGACCACTTTGGGATAAGCCCCCACCGCCTTTTGAGCACTTACCCCATTATTATGCGGAGAATGTTTCTATAGCCCACCTCTGTCGCCTCCACGGGTGGTCCCCGCGTTCTGAACCTCGCCGTGTCTTTGATGGTATCATATTCAACAATGAGTTGGACATGCTTGAACTCAGATGGCATGAACTTAATCCTTATATAACAAAATTTGTCATCCTAGAATCCAACACAACCTTCACGGGTATTCCCAAGCCTCTAGTCTTTGCTTCAAATCGTGATCGCTTTGCCTTTGCTGAGGGAAAAATTATTCAGGGTGTTTTTCCTGGTCGAGTATCAGAATCTATGTCTCACGAAGACCCATTTGTGATAGAGGGACGGCAGCGGAACGCTATGAATGGATTACTTCGCAGTGCTGGTATTTCTAATGGGGATCTCCTTATTATGTCTGACACTGATGAGATCCCAAGCCCTCACACTGTGAAACTTCTTCAGTGGTGCGACGGGGTGCCCTCGGTGCTGCATCTTGAGTTGAGGCACTACTTGTATTCCTTTGAATTCCCTGTAGACTATAGCAGCTGGCGAGCTACGATACACATTTACAGCCCTTGGACCCAATACCGGCATTCACGTCAAACAGATCTTATTCTTTCTGATGCAGGATGGCACTGCAGCTTTTGCTTCCGGTATCTTCGAGACTTTGTGTTGAAAATGACAGGTTACAGTCATGCAGACCGAGTAAGGCGCAAAGAATTTTTACAATATTCTAGAATTCAGAAGCTTATTTGTAGAGGAGATGATCTTTATGACATGTTACCAGAGGAATACAGTTTCAAGGAAATGATTAAAAAGATGGGATCAATACCACGTTCAGCTTCAGCTGTTCATCTTCCAGCTTACTTGATAGAAAATGCAGAGAAGTTCAGATTCCTTCTTCCTGGTGGTTGTGCTCGCGAGCCAGGTTAAAAATTCTTGCCCAGCCGTATCAGATCTCCTATAAGATAAGTTCTGACACTGTTTAAAGATACTTTTGTAGCATAGTTTCGGATCTTCACAACGTGAAGTTGCCTTAAATTTTCTAGGTACGACGAGAATACCAAGAGTTGGATATATCCATCAACCAATTTTTACTTGAGATACATGTTTTAGGTCTGACCGTCTGAGATGTATCAAATACATCAGAGGGAGGCATTCAGAAATCCGTCTCTATGGATGAACGCAGCTAGTAAACATGAATATTGAACAATGCTATATATAGCAACCGAAAGTATTCACAAAAATCATTCATTTGAATTTGAACCCTTTCGAGACCAAGTAATAAGTGGACTGTTGATACTGGAACAATATTTCGAGATAAGGTAAATGTAAAAGTTATAACATGCACCTGATGGAGGTTGAATTTTGCTAGCAAGGACTCCCTCCGTTTAAAAAATATATATACTGCTCCCCGTTTTTAAATAATCGTCCTTTTTGATCCGACACACTTTTAAGAGAAAATAATTGATTGTATTATAAATATTGGTGTAATATGTTGTTTCCGTTAATGCTCTTAAGCATGTGACATAATGAAAGTAGGTAGAAAAAGTATGTTTAACTTTTTAAGATTTCACGTATAGTTTTACTTGCTTATTTTGTTAAGACTAGTAACTCCCCGTGCGTTGTACGGATAAATCGTTTGAAAATTGTATGTTTAAATAAAGTTGAATAATGCATCGTAAATATGATTAGTTATACTCAATTAATAACACTCTAATTTTAACATAGCTCAAAGTTCTTAATTGATTTCATCGGAATTATTATTCCTATGCATCGCAATATGATTAGTTATACTCAATATGGTCTAATCTTAAAAAATGTTGGTTTTTGAAAATATATACACATAAAAATAAATAAGTAAAATTATTTTATTAAGTCGTCAAATATCATACCGTTTGTTATATCCAATAAAAGATAAATTAAAAGTATGGTATAACACTCTTTGAACAGAACCTCTAAAATTTAAATGTTGGGAACCAACATTTTATGTAACATATATTTCATATGACTATTCATTATAAAAACACAAAAAAAAAATACATAAATTGCATAATTAATATATTACAACTCAATTACATAAAACAAACACTTAAAAAAAAGGACACAAAATCACACGTTAATTTCTACATGTCCTACTGTTCTTAATTAATTTCATCAGAATCATTCTAACTAATTAGTTATGGACCGCAAATACTATTAGAAAAAAATTGCAGATGAGTCCACTCAGGAAAGTTTTCAATCGATTTATACATCCATATTTTTTTCGAAATTGAAAAAAGGCATTTCATACATGTATCGTGATACATTATTTTGTGCACTGCATTGCATAATTTTGTGTATCACAATGCATGACATGCCTTTTGCGGTTTCAAAAAAATATCAGAGTGCAGAATGGTTGTAAATTGGAAAAATTATTGGTCGATACTTAATGTGAAACTCTTAACCGCTCCTGTGCCATATATATATTTTTAATCGTTAAAAAGAGCTTTCATAAAATATTACGGAAATGCCCAGTCGACCAAGAAACTGGAAATCCCAATTGTTGGGGTTATAGCTGTCAAAATTTGACCCGATTCGATGGGCAAACCCAACCCACCTGCTATCGTTCGGGCTGGGCTTCAGGTTCTATGGATCCGTTGAAATTTCGGGTCAGCCCGAATTCAATGATTGGCCCGGTGGCCTTTGTTGTGGCCAGAAAAATATGTGAAAATAAGCAAAGCTGGCATGCCAAAACGGGTAGGCCCGTGGGCTACTCCAGCCGGCCTGAAGACCAAATTTTGATGTTGAACCAATGGGCTTGGTGCGGGCCCAACCCATAGATAGCTCTAGTTGGGGGCAACAAAACAGGGATGCATATAATGAAACCAGTTTGAATCACGATGTATCGATATGGGATCGTGATGCACATTATGAAATGAAAATGATAGTTACACAATTTGAAATCATGAATATCGATCCAAAATCATATATCACGATGCACAAATCATAATTAAATACATACTAATAAAGATCTAAAAATTTTAAAAATAGGTACATATATCTCTAATGCTTAGTTCTGTATTTATCATGTCAAAGATGTCATTGACATTGTTTATCTTTTTGAAGTAGAATGAAGAAAATTATAAGCCTAAATATATGATCACCGTCTCACCATAGCTCGCAGATAAATTGCTCTTTTCATTAGTATTCGTATTGAAATTTATATAGATCGAATATGAATTAGTCAAAAAAAATATTATTATCATCTCAATAAATGAACTATTTTGTTTCAAAAATACTTCTTGTGCATCACGATCAAATTTTTTAACATGTAATTTCACATATATGTCACTTCAGGTCTTTTAACATGTATATATTTTATTGAATAATCTTTTGTTGTTAAATTTGGCTTAAATCATAATTTGGTCACCCTACTTTTACACTTTTTGCAATAAGGTAACTCTATAATTATTTTTTCAATTTATTCATTGTATTTGGCTATATCACACTTTGGTCACCAAGAGTCATTTCTGTCACTTATGTTGAATGGAAATCATCGAAAAGACATTAATGTCCTTTTGTGTTCGGAACATGATGTGCACGTGAATAAATTGAAGTCACAAAATCTTATCTCATTCAACTCTTTGCCAAAAGACATGCGTCTTAAGCTTACATTGAAGATGAATGTGAGATAATAATATGAGTAACATGTGATGTAGGTAATGGTATTTTTGAGTTTTTATAAAAGTTTAACGCTTTCCATCCAAAAAATTGAATGGAATGATGAACGTGCGATATAAAGTCAAGTACAATGACAAAATTGAAAAAATAACAATAGTATAATTAGCGTATTGAATAAAGTGTGAACGTATGGTGAACAAATTGTGATTTAAGCTATCAAATTTCATCATTATTCTTGTAGATTTGGCAAATTTTTACTATGCATTAGTCGGTTTTTGATTTATATGATACATGAAGTCATGAACCATTAGGGTGTAAATCGGAACCACCGAACTACGGAACCGAACCAAATCAAACCAGTCGGTTTGGTTCGGGTTTGGTCGAAGGCGGTTCGGTTTCGGTTTCAAGAATTGGAAAACCACGCGGTTTGGTTCGGTTCAGTTCGGTTCACGGTTTTTGGTATCGAACCGAACCAACCACCCTATATATTTTTACTTATTTATTATATAATATATATTATATTACATTTATTAACGATTATTTGTTGTTAGTAGATTATTGGAGAACTATTATTTCTTCCATTGTTTGTGTTTATTTTAGAATTTGTATTGTTTTATTTATGATAATTTGTTGTTATTAGATTATTTCCTAATTTTGATGTTAATTCCAAATTAAAATATTATTTTTATTGTTATTTTTAATGTTGGTTAATTTCATTAAAAATAATTTATATAAACCACAAAACCGAACCAAACCAAACCAAACCAAACCGAGTGGTTCGGTTCCAAGTCTTACTCGGTTCGTTTCGGTTTGAGATTTTTGAAACCACTAGGAGGCGGTTCGGTTTGTGGTTTTGGCATAAACCAAACCAAACCGAACCACTTACACCCATAATGAACCATTTAAGCCCTTATGATATAAATCATATTACTCTAGACATTTATTTCAAAAACGGTTAAATTTACTAAATCTATTCAAATTCTGTTATTTCAATTTTATTCAAGGATGTAAATATTATTTTATATACTGTTGAGTGTTCAAAATTATGCACTCATTGTGTTTTAATTGTCAAATTATAAAATATATACATTATCACGAAATATACTAAATGTGTTTTCATATTCGATTGACTCATTTTAAAGTTAATTTTAATAACTCTTCATATTATAAGAGAGTAAATATGTTTAATGCATTTGCTCAATATTACAATAAAAAATGTTTCAATTCCCTAAAAAAATGCAATTAATTAAACAAAATAAAAGAATTGTCATTTTTGGAAAGTGAATTTTGGCAATAACTTTCCAAAAATGCATTTGATTCGTTGTGTGTTGCTGGATTGAGTTATGAGAAAAGGGCTTTGTGTTACAAATGACTAGTGATGCACTCGTGTGTTGCACGGATTGTACATGTGTATAAAATTATATATTAAATTAAAGTTGAATAATATGTAATTAATTTTTTTAATATGAACAAAATAAATAAAAAATAATATACAGTAAAATTAAATATAGAAAATCGTATAAATTTGAAAAAAATAATATAAATTTTGGAATACTTTTTATATACAATAATTTTATTCAACATGTACAACTATTGCAACTATAAATATCACATAGTAACTCTAGACAAAGCTACATATAACTGATAATACCCAAAAACATGTTTTGAAATGGAGTCTTATATTAGACAATGACTTACCATAATTTTTATTCATAGACATTGCGTAAGACATAATCAACAAAAAATGTTTTATCTGGAATTTGAAAGAAATTTTAGGATCAAATAGTATTATTGACATTCTTGGAATCAAAAGAGTACCACCAAAATTGTCATTTGAAAGAACTCAATCTTCTAAAACATGGTTTCTCAACCTTATAACAATTAATCTCGTGTCATTGCATAACTCAAGTGAATAAACTATGTTACGAAACAACATTATTTTAGTTCCAACCTTCAAATTTAATTCACAGTTTGAGATTTCAGAATATGTAATTCAATTGAAATATTCACGAGTATGTATCGTTCAAATAAACTCACATTTTGAGATTTTAGAATATGTATTGTTCATTGATGTAATGTAATTTTAAAAAATTGTATCTTAATTTTTATATTACTATTTAATTGAAACCACAAAAAAAAATGTATCTCTTTCAACAACAAAACTTATATATTACATTTCAATTTTCAATTACATAAAGAATTAACAAAAAAGAAAAGAAGAAGAGAAAATGTCACTCTAATTTAAACATGATATAAAGTTTTCGGTATTCTTACTTAGTTGTAATAGACCATCATAAAATGTATTTTTTTTGTTTAGTTTATTGAGTTTTGTCTTCTTTTCAGTTGTGTAGTGTGCATTCATTTGATATTTATAAAATCTAAAGCATATATCAATTCATTTGCATATTGTCCGCTTCATACATTGAATAAGTTTCATACTAACATCGTGTCATAAGCACGAACACAAAATCTAATGATAATTTAAACCAAGACGGACTCAAACTAAAAAAACAAACAAAGATAGACCTATGAGTATTTTTTATTTGTTTTTTGTTTTAAGTATTATAGAACTGTATTTCAAGATCTACTGAAAACAATCGTAAGTATTTTTATTTATCTATTTTTTATTTATAATAATGTTAAGCTATTCAATATTTTTGAATAAATACCATTTTTACGAATTATTTTTATATATTGATTTTGTTTGTAATTAGTTATATGCACATGAATTATGTTTGACTTAATAATAGCTTACCTAGAAATTTGATTTCTACTTTATTTTTGTGTAATATTTATTATTTAATAGTTATATGACTTTGGTATGTAATTAGTTATATGCCATTTATATGTCATTTTCGAATTTAATTCTCCAAATAAAAAAAATAAACTCAATTGGAATAGTTTATGTCAACATCATTAAATGACATATCTCAAATTCAAATTCAATTCTTTTTTTTTTTTTGGACATAAACAGAACATAAGTGATTACATTTTTGAAAAGTGAGTTTTGGCGGGAAATTTCTAAAAAATATGCACTTCTGTTTTTATATATACTACAACAGAACTGTGTAATGCACAGTTCAATATTAATATAAATAAAACAATATAAAATTTTAATGATAACCATATAACCGAATAATTATATGAAAAATCACGAGTTCGATATGCATATAAAACAAATTATTGAAAATTATATTAATAAAAACAATAACTTTTTAAACATATCTTTAAATTGATATCAATGTGACATGTCCTTGACCAAAACAGTTTACTTTGTACACTAAATATTGAAGTTAATTATAGAAAATTATAATCAAAGCACTCGTGCGATGCGCGAAGCCTATATTCATATTAATACAATAGTTAAAATTTTATTGCTAATAAAATACTCAAATGATTGCAACATAAAGATTATGAGTTCGATGTGTAGAAATGAATATCATAATTTTGTAACATTAAAATGAAGATTATTTTGTTTGGCTCTCATATAGAGTTCAATTAAAAATCCAAACGTATAATAAAATTAATAGAAATAAAAAAATAATAATGAAAACCAAGAGTCTTTAGGTTTAAAAATGTTTTACCTTTGGAGAAAAAAATCAATTTATAGAATAAAAATATTGAGAATTTCAGTTCAATTCCAATTATAATATTTTTTCTGGATATAAACAATAAAATTTACATTGAAGCCCATAATTGGGAGGAGACAGAGGGAGGCCTAATTCGGGAATGAAAGAGTTAAACAATGGAATTGAGGATAATAAATTAAAGAAGGCTTAAACATATTAAATAATTTGACTTTTAGTTTACCCTTAATTATTCATAATTTAAATTGAAAACTTTAACATTAGTAAGGGTATTTTGGAATCTCAACAAAATGACCTTATTGACTTGATTCAATGATTAAAGTGAGAAAAAAAATATAGAGTGATCATATTGCAAAAGTTGATGTGTGATTTAAGGTATTAAAAAATGATATTAAAATATATACAAATAAATATATATAAATAAAAGTTACATTAATGTTAACAAATTTGATAGCGCATATAATATTAGACAAATGGCAAATTGTTTGTGATATACTAACATGTTTTGTCATAAAACCTTAAAAACTACACTTTTCAAAATTGATAATTTTTACAAAATAATTCAAGTATTATGGTTCAATTTAAAAATCAGACATAACAAAATAATTAAAATAGTATATAATCAAGGAAAATAAAATGTAGGAGATGAGTCAAGAAAAATGAACCAAAAATTCGAACGATCGATGGATATACATCGGAAATTTTGGTTTAAAGCGTGCTATAGATAATTTGGACCATGACCCGGTAAACACTCATAAAACCATGTTGTTTTAGTTGATGTATATAAACAAAAAGAAAACACTTTTACCCTAGTTTCACCACACATTACAATTTTTTTTTTTTACTCATTTTTTGCAGCGATGACCAATCCCAAGGTTACCACCTAAAGAAAGTCCGCCAACGGAAGCTATGATCACCGACTTACTAGAAACTTGTTGGTATCTTCATATTTCTAAAAATATTTCAAAAACTTTGTTTAACTTCAAAACTCGTTTATTAATTTTAATTCGTGATTTAGTTCAACTAACAAACAAATTCGATCTCAATGTTGATTAATTTCATCATCAATACTTTTTTTATATCTGAATTTTTTAACATATATAAGTAACTAAAAAAATCAGAAATTATCGGGTTTCCATATATTTTTTAAATGTAGCTAGTTGTCTCAAAAAATTGGTCATATCTCGATTTATAATTTTTTTTTTACAATAATAACTTTGGTTATGATGAAATAGAGAAAAAAAATGTTAGATCATGGTATTATTATTAATTGATTGTCTGTGAATTAGTTTTATTTCAAAGTGTGTGTATATGATTTAGTTTCAAAATCGTTGTTTTATTCCATCTTTATTCTTCCTAGCCTGAATATTGATGCAAAGAAATTGACAAAAAGAATTTGATTTTGTTATCTCATGTTTCTACTATGCATATTTTTCTTAATATACTAAATAAGAATATGAAGAGGTTTTGGAATCTTTTATCCAATCAACCATAATAATGACATTTTTTTATTTTCAATTTCCAATGCAAAAAGTGACTTATATACAAATTAGAAGTATTTCTAAATTTAGAAAGTCACTTTTGACGAGAATTTTCCAAAACTTACTCCTCTTCTTATATATATATATATATATATATATATATATATATACTATATATACAATAAAGAAATGGGATAAGAGATTATTTTTACTTATATCAAAGGTACGTAATTTATTCCGTGCATGTGTCTCCACTGAATCGGATGTCGAAAATTCCTAATCTAATCTAAATTGTTTTTATCTCATATATAAATCTCTTTAAAACTGTTTTTATCTCAACCTAATTTAACCGTTTCATATTCACGTTTTTCTTCATATATCTCATCTAAACTGTTTTTATCTTAACTTAATCTAACTGTTTCCTATTCACGTTTTTCGATCCTTTTCAGGCTTAGTTTTTTTTTTTTTTTTGTTCTCTTTTTAAACTTTGTACTTCTTCTTTCTTCTTTTTTCCTTCATGTAAAATGAGCTATTAAATCTATTTGATGAAATAGTTATAAATAATATATATGAAATAGTTATATTCTTTCTTTTTTCTTTCTTCTTTTTTCCTTCATGTATATATATATATATATATATATATATATATATATATATATATATATATATATATATATATATATATATTGATTATATTGATTTATTTGTATTCATAATCTAATCTAAACTGTTTTTAGCTTTATTATTTATTATATTGATTTATTTGAATACTAACACCGTCCTACATTGACATCGTCCCATACTGACGTCCTGTCATAGGCACGGACACAGAATCTAGTATATATATATAGATAATCGGTACGGTAAGATGGTCTTGAGACCATATCATTAACTAAAACTAGAACCATGGCTCATGGTTCTCAACTGTAAGAACAAAGTTGATCATAAGCCACCTTGGGCTCACCTCAAGCTTTACTTGGACGATCGGTTCAGTTAGATTTGTGCCAAGTTTGAGAATAAATATTGAACTTTTCTAAGTAAAATTTTTCATTCAACGGTGGTGTACGATTTTTTTTATACAATCAGGTCTTGGATCATGACACGTGTTAATTACAATTTTTGTGATTTTTTATAAAAATTTTAGTTGGTCACGTGTCGTGTTACAAAAACCACCTATGTAAAAAAGATTATATGCTACCGGTTGATCAAAATTCAACTCTTTCTAAAGAGTCGAGTTTGAATATCAAAATTAGGGTCATGAATGGATTGTCTAGGTTTTATTCATTCTTCAACTTTTTTATTTATGGCTTCCGTGAAGTATGTATTCCATTCCTTGAGAATTGTGATAAACAAATTAATTCACTTAAAACATACTATCTATAAAAACATCAAGATCTTCGACAAATCTAGGCTTAGGTCTATGGTTCAGGGTTTTTATTTTGTTTTTAAAGACTGTTTCAAATCTTATCATTTACACTGTTATAAAATTATGCAGAAATGAAATGATGCCAAGCCAAGAGTGAGACAAGCCCAAAAGATCTAATTGATTCGATTTGTTTACAAACCCTAATCAGAATTATAACATGATGACGGCTAAAGGTGAAATTGCATAAGAATTAAGGGCAGAGCCTTACCTTTGAGAGTATTTAGATTTTAGAAAGAGCGGACCAAAAATCAACGAGATTAAAAATGTGATTATTGCGTGCCGGTCCAGTTTACAATATTTTCAACTTATTTACTCCTTTATATATATTTTTAACTTGAAAACTGCACTTTCATAAAATTATTCCTAAAATACCCACCATGTATCCGCTTCCGTCTTTGAAAACTTTTAGCTGAAATCATCAAAAGATAAAATTTGAGAAAAAGAAACATGGATTTTTCCGCCATTTCTACTTTCATGGTGCAATGTATCGAGTTGACCAAATCATATAAGAAGGAGAAGGTCCTTATTTGCTTAATTTCTCTTTTTGTGTCTTCAATCTCCATCTTTCTCTCCATTGACTACTTTTAGAGTAAATTTCCTCACCTTACCAAGAAAGCCGATTTTATATCCTCATCTAAAAGTCAAAAAGTCTCAATATGTGTGGAGAAAAATTGAATCGTATATCATTTAATGGCTTTCATTTGTTTTACTCCACTTCACACCAGTCTCTCTCTCTTTAACACTACTTCCTTCACTGCTGATGGTCTAGATTTGTTTCATGTCGCAGGTAAGTTTTGTCCTTCTTTTCCCTTTCCTCTTTTACTCTCTTTGTCTCTCTAACTTCGAATTTCAATTTCGCATCAATTTGAAATCGTGATCCATCGTTTTGAAACCCCGATGCATTGATTTAAAACCACGATGCATCGATTCCAAATCAATGCGTCGCGATTTCAAATCGATGCATCAAGAATAAAGTGGTTAGATACAAATGGAAGGATTTCCATATTTGGCTCTCGGTTTGTTGCCTTGGAGGATTTTTATGAAGAAAATACACGTGATGTTGTTGTCTAAAAGTTTGAAGCTTTTCATGTTTTTTTTTCTAAGGGGACATGGGAAGGAATCGAACCTGAGACCTCACACTTTGTAAAGTCTCATGTCTACCACTGGACCACCTCTTAGGGGCCTTTTCATGTTGATTCTGCTTTCTCTATTCATTTGACTGATAAAGAGAATACCAGTTGTGCTTTGTTAGTAGAAAGAGAAATTGTATGATGAGGTCCATTAGATAAAAGAGGATATAGTTTGTTAGTTCATTTGATTATTTTTGCTCTATTCCTTCTTATTTATAGGCGAGGAGTGGGTAATGATCCCACTGTATCAACTAATTATGTGTTCATGATTAAATTTATGCATCGTGATGCATAATTTTGTGCATCGTAATATTTGAACAAAAAGCTATGTACACATGTATTTGGTTCATTAAGGATATTTATATCCTTTTACCATAAAAATTGGAAAATGACCGACCTCATTATCACCCATTAAAAATCAATGATCCAAAGTTGTTGCCTTATAAAAGGTGACCCACCTCAAATAAATGGTTATTTCTATAAACACTTTTGACCACTAAAAAAATTCCATCATAAATTTGTACTCTCTCTCTCTCCCCCAAAATCATTGTTCTATTCTTATTTATCGTTCGTCTTAAAATAATTATCGTGTTTGAAACTTTTCCTTTTGAGGAATAACTATTTTACCACTTTATCCTTATATTTTTATAATACTTTAATTATGGGTCATATACACACAAGTTTTAAAGAAAACTATACCTAAAACCAATATTAATAATCAAATCAATTGTTTTTTATTTATTTATGTGTCGGGTCAAACATGACAATAATTTTGAACTAATTGAGTAATATTTTCTTGAGTAAGTCTCCTGTGAAACCGTCTCACAGATCCTAATTCGTAACACGGAGCATTACTTTCTCTTAACTCAGATCACCAATAGACAATGGGTCAAGTAGGGAGATCCGTCTTTTAGAAAATAATCAAAAGACAGTTTTTCGTAAGTCTTCGCATATTTTTTTATACACCTATCATTGCTATGAATCTTATCAACCAAATCTTTAATTTTGATTCTTGAATTTTTAAAAAAGTGGAAAAAAGAATAGGAAAGACAATGTTACATGTATTTTATATAAGACGGATCATCTTTGACTCGACCCACTATATATTGGTAATATGAGTTGTAAGAGAGTGATGTCTCGTCTTAAAATTTATGATTCGAAAAATTGTCTCATATAAGACCTACTCTTAAAAAGATTGGAAAAACCTTTAAAAAAAATATGATTTCACGAATATTTCATATAAGTTTGATCGCTCTTGATCCAACTCATCATGTATTATAGATTGAGTTATAAATAAGTGAACTTTATTTTACAAATTAAGATGAAAGTCTCTCAGAAGATCATACTCAAAAATAAATAAATAAAAAAGAAGGAAAAAGCTAAGCGTTTGGAAAGATTTAAAGAGCGTGTGAAGTAAAGCTTACCTATAAAATCGGCTTTTTTAAAAAAAAAATATTACTATTATTCTAAGATATTGCCTTGTGTGGCTGATGGTCAACTAAGAGCAAATGAAACGAATGTTTAGTTTCGAGTTTCGACAGCCACTCACCACTAAAATGGTGGGCCTCTAACTCTCAAATCATATAATTGCGGACCCAATAAATATAAATACTCTCATATTTTGGTGTAAAATGAGAGTGGTCCAAACATTACCCAAATATAAATACTCCCACCGTCCTTAAATAATTATCTTAATTGATCTTATGCATAGTTTAAAAAAAATAATTAACTTGATTATTTATATTAGTTTAATGTATAGTTTTTTTAAAAAATCCATGTGTATATGGTTCATAATTAAAGTATGGTGAAAAATAAGAATAAAGTGGTAAATATGATGTTTTAAAAAGGTAAGTTTCAAATTAAATAATTATTTTGAGACAGACAAAAAAAAAGAAGGACGATGATTTAAAGGACGGAGCAGAGTATTAAATACGGAGCAACATTTCACGAGCTTAACTTTGACTGCAATATTCATTGCTACCCTAAGAGCATCCACAATGGTGGATCTCTAAATTACTCTTCAAACACATCGTTTTTTGTTCCAATTACACTTTTTCAACACTCCAAAAAAGAATCCACTCCAACAATTACTCTCTATATTTCTCTAAAAACTTAAAATCTCTCAAATATCAACTAACAAACCTAATTACAAATATATTTTTCATCATTTTTATTTCTATTTTTTCACCACAATTTGATGAAATGTTTTATATTTTAAATTCATAAAATGTACTCCTTCCGTCCCGGACAAAGATTCCTCGTTTGAAAGTCAAATTTTTTAAGAAAATGACACTTTTAATAGTTCATTAGTAATAAAATGACTATGTTATGCCTTAATTTTTGAAAGTAAACTATTTCAGTGAAACATCCAAAAGTGAAATAGTGGACTTTTTGCCCGGAATGAGGGAAGTAAATAAAATATGTATCTTTCTAGATCTATATTATTGATAAATAAAATTTTATGATGATGTAGTAACAAAAAGAATTCTTTTTTGGGATGTTTCAATTGCTTGCAACGAAAAAAAAAAAGCATCAAGAAAAAAAAAGTGATATACTCATTCTATTTTGGGTAAAGAGTTCACTATTCAATTTTGAAATGTTTTTGTTAAAAAGTTCACTTTAAAAAATGAAGGCATAAAAATATCATTTTATTACTAATAGACTACTAAAAATGTCATTTTATTTTTTAAAAAAATTGACTTTCAAACGGGAACTCTTTGCTCAGAATGAATGACGTAATTAATTTTAAATAAAATGAATTTTAACATGATGAAATATTAATTGGAAAATACTAGTAACCTTGTTGTTTGTTTTTGGAGAGAGATAAATGTTACTATTCAAGGTAAACAACTCTTCAAATTAGAAGAGTTATTTAGTTGATTTTAGAGATGGAGAGTTGGTTTGGACTCCCATTGTAGATTTAATTGGAACTAAAAATCTCTAAAATGAGTTTTAGAGAGTTTGTAATTGATATTGTTGTGGTTGCTTAGTACCCTTAAACATTCATTAAATATCAACATGATATATTTAGCAAACCAGTTATTTAAAATAGTGAGAGTTAATTAATGCTTATTTTAACAACTTTATCTAAAAACTAAGAAAAAAAAGAGAGAAATAGATGGGTATCATGATATTATCGTCTTAACACATTTTACAACACATCATTATTTGTGTTTCTTAATTTTTATGTTTTGTCAACAAGAAACATTTATCTGGAACGAAAAGAGTATAAAGGTTCAATAAAAGCTTTACACCAAGAAGACGGTTGTATTTGATTTTGCACAAATATTAAGAAATCTGATTGGTTGGGGTGCATTTTTTAACAAACATTTATAAATTATCTCTATTAATTATACCGCAAATTTGTTATTACTTCGTTAATTGGTAACAGACCTAAGAGCATGTACAACAAAGCTCCCTATTTGGGGAGTTTAAGCTTCATTTTTTTCTATTTTATTACAAAAATGTCATTAAGCTCCCCACTTAAGCTCCTCAATAAAAATATTCTTTCAACAATGCACAAACTCCAACACGTTTATATACCACATCATCTTTATCTCCACTAATTTAATATTTTTATAGAAAAATGGCTAAAATTTTGAAAAATTCATAGAAATTTTTTCTGATATCCAAATGAAACAAACCAAGTCTTTATTTGTAGGTAAAAATGTTTACTTTAATACAGAAAAAAAATATTAAAAAAAATATTTTTTATGGTTGAAAATTGGCAAAAAAAGAAAATGAAGGAAAAGAAAATAATGATGTCATGTGAATAGGATGAAGAGTCAGGAAGTGGCAGGAAGGTGTCGGAAGCCTTCTCCCAAAACGCCAATGCTTTGAAGTTTTTTTTAAAAAAAAACGTTGTCGTTTTTTGTTGTAATTTTTTCTTAAGCGGAGGAGCTTATTAAGCTCTCAAATGACCTTTTTGCTTATTAAGCAATATTTAAGATCTATGTTGTTTCGGAGAATCCAAAGAATCTCTGGTTAAGCACATTCGTTGTTAATGGTCTAAATGAGAGAGAGAGTATAAAATATTTGGAGAAAAATACCAAATAGTCCCATTAAAAACTTCTTATATCCAAAAAGCCTAAAAAATAATTCTTCTATTCAAAAAGTCTCAAAATTAAACTTTCAGTGCCAAAAAGTTTAAAACTACGTTTCTAGTAACATCGTTAGTGTTTGATGTTTGGTTTGAAAGTAAACTTAGTTTAACCTTAATAATTCTAAGTATTCAATTAGTATTTCAGATAAAATAATAATAATTATTATTATTATTATAGTTATTAACAATTGATGTATCCAAATTAAGTGAATACACATGGCTAAAATAACTTGATATCTTACTTTCAATATATATCCTTGACTCGAGGCCTAAAACTTGTCTAGTAAACCAAGAACAACCGTGAACTAAGCAGGAGTTTTCCCTACAAATGCATTCCACTGTGAGAATTAGCTAACACGTAGTTAAGATATCAATTTCACAGAGTTTCAGCCTATAAAAATAAGCGTACCTCTCCCTTCGTTGTAGAAGGGTTTATATAGGTCCTGCCTTGAAGGCTGAGAACTAAACATTGAATGCACGAGCATAAAATGCGGACACATTCATTGTCACGTCCGAAACGTGGGGGCGGATCTCTCGGTATTAACTCCCCACGTTTTGGACGACCGTTACTGTGTAAACGAACGAGCTGGCTATGCTCGCCAAGACCTCTACCTACTCGCTATACTCTTGGCCCCTAGACGACGGGCAGGAGGCTGATTGCTTGGTATGTCTAGTCGGCCAGAGATATATCTCTGCTCGCTAATGACTTGAGCTCGCACCATGATGCATGCATGTGATATGCTCATGACAATGGTGATGGCGTGTTTGGCACGTGACCAATGCTTGGGTCTTTTGGGCCAAACAACTCAACAACTATAATTATTATTATTATTATAATACTAATATGATAAAAATAATAATAACAACAACAACAACAACAAATAATTAACTATACTATTAATAATGACAATAGACAAACTTTTTTCTATTATTATTATTATAATAATAATAATAATTATTATTATTATTATTATTATTATTATTATTATTATTATTATTATTATTATTATTATTATTATTATTATTATTATTATTATTATTATTATTACTACTACTACTAATATTACTACCAAAATTTCATAATTTTGTAAATGTTAACTTTTTGAATTTTTATTATGAAAAGTTTAACTATAGATTTTATAAATTGAGTAGTTGCTTTTGGGAATGAATTTTTTAAAGATATTTTTGATACTATTTAATACTCCTAGTAATAATGTTGATGAAGAAAATAATAATAATATTTTTGTTAGAATAATAATAATAATATTGTTATAATAATAATAATAATATTTAATGTAATTCTTATCATCATTGTTATTAATGAAACGATCAATAAGTTTTCATCCAAATAAAAGTATTTAACATATATAACGACTTTTGAAGATACGTTAAGTATTGGACTTTCTATTATTAAAATTCTAATTTTGTGACTTTTTAGATACAAGAATTATTTTTAAGATTTATTGGATATAAGATTTTTTTAGTGGGACTTATTGATGTTTTTTCCAAATATTTATAGTATTCCCTTCGTCCCTAATTAAAAGTCTCTTTTTGGTTTTTGAACGTATAAGAAAGTTGGCTTTTAAGTTTTTGTCGTCGGTGACTAAGACATGATATATAACAAAGATAAACATTTAGTACAGTATCTCCAAACTCTAAAGAAAAATAGACATTTATTTTGGGGAAAAAAACGCTAATCTTACCATCATTATTATCACCGATGTTACAGCTTGTTTTGATTACAGCTTGTTTTGAGAAAGACATAATTGAAAAGTCAATTATATCTTTCTTAAAGTAAGCTATAATGTTAGTGATTATAATAATGGTAAGGTTAGCATCATTAAAGAAAGAAGGGGGAACAACTGGGAAGAGAGAATATCATGTTTGAAAAGTGGACAAGTAGTTTGATACAAACGACTCCCTCCTTCCACAACTGTGAAAAATATTAATATTACTCGCTCGGCTTTGGGTAAATAGTCTTTCATTGAAAGTTAATTTTTTTAAATGATTCTTTTAGTAACTTATTAGTAATAAAATGACACTTATGTCTTAATTTTTAAAAATTGACTCTTTAAGTAAATATCTCCAAATAGAATAGTAGATTTTTTATCCAAAACGAAATACTAATTAATTAATGTAAAAACTTATGTAAGACAGTTTTATTGATATTTTTTTGTAAGTGATCATATTTACCGACCCGCTATATATTAATGGGTTAAATTATAAGAAAATAAGACTTTATTTTACGAATTAAGATCCGTAAAATGATTTCACAAAAGACTTGCTTATTAATTAATCAATCAAAAGAGGGTGGGTGTGTGGTCTATTTGGTTTTGGTAAGAGAAAAGGTAATTAAGGGAATAATGGTGACACATGCAATGGTCGAAGGGATGGGAACTTTCAATGAAAGCGATGGACACCAAAACTATAGAAAATAATGGTTTTTAGTCTTTAGTCTTTACCTGAAATGAAAATTCCACCAAGATTATTTCTTTCCTTGGATTATATGCCAAAAATGCATCTCTCGCTTTATATATCTCATTCAATCGTAACAGACCTAACATATAGTATACCATTTATCACGTGATTTTGTCTTTGCCAAATAGAAATATGAGTTAATTTCACTATTGGTCCTTGTACTATACGACTCTCTTCTGGTAGTCCTATTTTGAAAAATGTACACCGCTTATCCTAATTTGCAAGTCATTAGTCCTCGGTTAGATGCCGTTAAATGGGCATGTACACACTCACGTGAGATTTTTCAAGGACAAATATATCATTTCAAAATAAAAATTAAAAAGGTTGAAATCCTCCCCCCCCCCACCCTCCCCGTTCGTTTTTGCCTAATCGATCTTCACCCTAAACCCCAACCCCCATCACCCATGAACATCAAAGCTCCCCCCTTATTTCGTGTCCACCTTCAATACCCACCTCTCTCTTTCACTCTCTCAATGTAAATTAATTCAATGTTGCAGTTCAAGATTCAATTACTTCATTTCTGTAATAAACTTGGGGATCGTGCTGGTGAATTGATTTGAGCCAAGGTCGAGGTGTACTAACTCCTGCATGGCCGCCATTGATTCTGATAATGAGCCAAATAATGAGTTATCCTCATACAGACTAAGAAGTACCCAGAGGATACTGCATCTGGGTTTGTTTGTTTGGTTTTTTTTTTTTGGCGGTAATTGGTAGAGATATTTTCAGTTGGGTTTTGATTTTATATTAGAAAAAATATGTTTTTTTCTTTTTTAAAGATTTTTTGAATTTGCTTAAGCTTGATCATTCAACGCAGTCTGTAATAACTCGTCTTCGTCACTGTTTCTCGATCTTTTTGGAGGGGTGAAGGTGAAGTGAGGTTTAAGGTTTCGATAGGGATTGAGATTTGGGAAAATTGATTGTGGGTAATTGGGAATTAGGTTTCGGAAAGGAAGGGAAGGGAAGCGTAGATGAAGATGGGGAAAGAGGCAGCGACGATGGAGGTTAGGGAGGGAAGAGGCCAGAGAGGCGTGAACAAGTAGGGGTGTGCATTTGAAGTTTTGAACCACCGAATCGATGAATCGAATCGAGCAGTTTGGTTTCATTTTGAAGTCAGAGTAGTTCGGTTTGTGATTTCTTATGTCAAATCGAATCGAATCGAACTGCCCATCTAAATAATATATATATATATATATATATATATATATATATATTATATAATCCTCTAATTACTTATTTACTTTTTTATATTTTTAATTATTCTTTTGTATTTGACAACTACATACCACATAGTCATGTACTTCTGTCAATTTTCCAATGTCTTTCATGTCTTCTAATTAATATTTGATACAGCTTATGAGCTCAAATTGCTCAATAGTCAATACACGAAAAGAATCATAAATCTAATTAATGTTTAAAGTTGAAAAACACTAAACATTCTAGCCTATTTGTTTTGTTTATTAGTGTTGCTCTTTGTTCATCGAAGTTGATTAATTTTCTTAAAGTTTCTAGTATCTTTGATAATTTATTGGGGTGCTGCTATTGGTTTCTGTCAATTTTCATGTTGATTAATTAATTTTTTTTGAAACCAGAAAATCAAACCAAATCGAATCGAGTGGGACGGTTCGGTTCGGTTCCGAACTTTGCACAACTCGATTCAATTTGAGAAATTTTGTAATAGATAAGGATAGTTCGGTTTGCAATTTTAGCTCAAATCGAATCGAATTGAAACACATACACCCCTATAAATGAGGAAGAGAGACAAGAGAAAGGGTATAATAGTTAGGGTGGTATGTAGAAAGTAAAGTGAGAAATATATATATATAAAGTTGGTGAAGAGTACTATGGTTGTGTCACCTCACCACTATATATATATATATATATATATATATATATATATATATATATATATATATATATATATATATATATATATATATATAAAGTTGGTGAAGAGTACTATGGTTGTGACACCTCACCACCTTTGGATAAATCTTTATTTTAAAGCATCCATGTGGAACCTTTAAAAAATTTTGGTTTTCTAGCCATTAGCTAATAATAATGCATAGTCTTGATATCTTATTCATCCAAAACTTGATTTGGACAAATAAATATATCATTTCGATGTTCTTACCGAGTAGAACACTTTTGCACAATTATTTTTGTCAACAAACAAATGACACGTAAAGAAATTTGTGCCTCAAGTTGCACAATTTATTTCACTAAAAACACTAATTTTTTAATAAGTATTATACTTTAAGTCTTGATATCTTATTCATCCAAAAACTCGATTTTAACAAATAAATATATCATTTCGATACTCTCACCGATTAGAACACATTTACGCAATTACCTTCGCCAACAAATAAATGACACATAAATAAATTCATACCTCAAGTTGTACAATTTTTCTCACTAAAAACACTAATTTTTTAAACAAGTATTATACTTTAAGTCTTGATATCTTATTATCCAAAACATGATTTGGCCAAAAAAAAAAATTCATTTTGATGCTCTTACTGAGTAGAACACATTTGCGCAATTACCTTCGTCAATAAACAAATGACACGTAAAGAAATTCGTGCCTCAAGTTACACATTTTTTTCTCACTAAAAACACTAATTTTTTTTTAACAAGTATTATACTTTAAATCTTGATTTCTTATTATCAAAAACTCAATTTGGAAAAATAAATATATCATTTTGATTCTCTCACCGAGTAGAACACATTTGTGCAATTACCTTCACCAACAAACAAATGACATGTAAAGAAATTCGTGCCTCAAGTTATATAATTTATTTCACTAAAAACACTAATTTTTCAACAATAGAAAAGATGTATCCCACATTGGTTAGAAATCGATGTTGGTTTTAAAAATACTATTATTAAGTACCAATAGAAGAAATGCATCATACATTGGTTGGAAAGTGATGTTGATTTTCAAAGTCATTTGATAAAAGACTTTTACCATTATTATCAATAGAAGATGTATATCTCACATTGGTTAGAAAATGACGTTGAGTTTAAATTATTTTATATTATTACTAATAAAAGAGATGTATAACGCATTGTTTAAAAAGAAAATGTTATATTTTAAAATTTTTAGACTAAAGACTTTCACTTTTACAAGATATGTATCTCAAGGGGTTTCAAAATATTCTACTATTATTACCAATAGAGAAGATGTATCACACATTGGTTAGAAATTGATGTTTGTATTAAAAATACTATTATTAATTACTAGTTGAAGAGATGTATCATACATTGGTTAGAAGGTGATGTTGGTTTTCAAAGTTTTTTGAAAAAAGACTTCTACCATTATTACCAATAGAAGATGTATATCTCACATTGGTTAAAAAATGATGTTGATTTTTAATTATTTTAGATTATATAAAAGATTTACTATTATTAGCAATAGAAGATATATATCACACATTTATTATAAATTGATGTTGGTTTTAAATTAATATTATTACCAATAAAAGAGATAAATATTACATTGGTTAAAAAGTGATGTTGATTTTAAAAGTTTTTTAAATAAAAAGACTTCTACTTTTATCATTAATAAAAGAAACTTCTATTAATCCAACTTTTGATATTGTTGAATCCTCAAGACTCCACAGACTTTTCATTTTCTAGCCATTAGCTAAAAATAATAGTTAATAATAGTTAATATGATATTGTCATATTAATCATTTACTATTAATCTCTTCTATTGATAAAAATAGTGGAAATCATTATATAGAAAGAATTTTACTACCTACATCATTTCTTAATCAATATGTGATAGTATTATTAGATTGACATTAGGTGAGTACTTTACTCTAATGACTCACTTCTAACACTATACTTTAAGTCTTGATATCTTATTCATCCAAAACTTGATTTGGACAAATAAATATATTATTTTGATGCTTTCACCGAGTATAACACATTTACACAATTACCTTTGCCAACAAACAAATGACACGTAAAGAAATTTGTGCCTCAAGTTGCACAATTTCTTTCACTAAAAACACTATTTTTTCAATAAGTATTAGGTGAGTACTTTAACGATTTATAAAATTAACATTAATTTATAACCAATGTAAGACGATTCTTTACTATAATTACCAATAAAAGTGATTTAACAAATATTAGTTGAAAATTGATGTTGGTTTTAAAAGCATTTAGATAAATGACTTTTACTAAGCTAACAAAAGAAGGTATATGTTCACAATTGTTAGAAGTTGATGCTGGCTTTAAAAGCCCTTAAGGAAAATCTTACCAATAAAAATGATTTATTCATCATTGGTTACAAAGAATTATTTTAGTTTAATGGTTTTTAAATAAAATTCTTTTACTAACAATAGAAGAGATGTATCACACATTAGATAGAAAATAATATTGGTTTCAAAAGTTTTAAGATAAAAGATTCCACTATTATTATTAATAGAATAAGTGTATCCCACATTCGTTAAAAATGATGTTGTTTCAAAAGTTTTAAGATAAAAGACTTCTAATGACTTTTAAAACTAACATCAATTTAAAATCAATATAAGAAACATATCTTCTAATGGTAATATTAGTAGAGATGTATTTCATATTGATTATTATAAATTGATGTTGGTTTTAAAATTCTTTTGATAAAAAACTTCTACTCATCACCATAGAAGAGATGTATCTTACATTATTTAGAAAAAATGTTAGTTTCAAATTTTTATATAAAAGACTTCTACTTTTATTACCAATAAAAGAGATGTATATCACATTATTTAATAAGAAAAGTTGGATTTTAAAGTCTTTAGACTAAAAGCTTTCACTCTTACAATATATGTATTTCACATTGGTTACAAAAGATTTTACTATTATTAACAATAGAAAAGATGTATCTCACATTGATTAGAAATTGATGTTAATTTAAAAAATATTATTATTAATTACCAATAAAATAGATGTATTATACATTGATTAGAAAGAGATGTTGGTTTTCAAAGTCTTTTGATAGAAGACTTTTATTATTGTTACCAATAGAAGATGTATATCCCACATTGGTTAGAAAATGATGTTGATTTTTAAATTATTTTAGATTAGATAAAAGACTTTTACTATTATTAGCAATAAAAGAGATATATTATACATTTGCTATAAATTGATGTTTGTTTTAAATTACTATTATTACCAATAAAAGAGATACATCCTACATTAGTTATAAAAAAAAAAGATGTTTATTTTAAAAATCTTTAGATAAAAAAAAGTTATACTTTTATCATCAATAGAAGAGAAGAGAAGAGAAAAAATGTATCACATTATATAGAAAGAAATATTGGTTTAATTTTTTTTAAGATAAAAATCTTCTACTATTAAAGAGTGATGTATATATTAAAAGTATTTTTATAAAAGACTTATTACCAATAGAAAATATGTATTTTACATTGGTTAGGAAAATGATATTGGTTTAAAATGTTTATAGATAGTGTATCTCACATTGGTTACAAAGAGATGTATCTCACATTATTTAGAAATAGGTATTTATTATAAAAGTCTTTAAATAAAATAATTTTTTATTTTATTATCAATAGAAGAGATGTATCACATCACCCAACTTTTGATATTGTTGAATCCTTAAGCCTCCACATCACTTGACTTGAAATTTTTCATTTTCTAGCCATTAGCTAAAAATAATAGTTAATAGGATATTGAGATATTAATCATTTACTATTAGTCTCTTCTATTGTTAATAATAGTGAAAATCTTATATAGAAAGATTTTTACTACCAACATCATTTCTTAACCAATATGGGATAATAATATTATATTGACATTGGGTGAGTACTTTATTCTAATGACTCACTTCTAACATCATACTTTAAGCTTTGATATATTATTCATCTAAAACTCGATTTGTACATATAAATATATCATTTTGATGCTCTCACCGAGTAGAACACATTTGCACAATTACCTTTGCCAACAAACAAATGGCACGTAAAGAAATTTGTGTCTCAAGTTGCATAAATTTTTTCACTAAAAACATTAATTTTTTAACAAATATTAGGTGAATACTTTAATAATTTCTAAAAGCAACATTAATTTATAACCAATGTAAGATGGATCTCTACTATAATTACCAATAAAAGTGATGTAACAAACATTGGTTAAAAATTGATACTGGTTTAAAAAGTATTTAGATAAATGATTTTTACTAAATTAACAAAAGAAGATATATGTTTACATTTGTTAGAAGTTGATGTTAGCTTTAAAAATCGTTAAGTAAAATCTTATCAATAAAAATGATTTATTCCTCATTTGTTACAAAAAATTATTTTAGTTTAAAAGTTGGTAGATAATATTATTTTACTAACAATAGAAGAGATGTATCTCATATTAGATAGAAAATAATGTTGGTTTCAAAAGTTTTAAGATAAAAGACTTCTACTATTATTATTATTAATAGAATAGATGTATCACGCATTCGTTAGAAAATGATGTTGGTTTCAAAAGATTTAAGATAAAAGACTTCTATTATTATTATTAATATAATTGATGTATCTTTCAAAAGTGTTAAAATAAATTACTTTTGCTATTATTATTATGTATCTTACGTTGGTTAGAAGACTTCCACTATTATTACCAATATATGTCGCAAATAGTTTAGGAGTTCAATGGTGAACGTTAAATGAGGGATCGATCCTCTTCAATCCAAGCAAAAGCATGCCACTTTTTTAGGTTTGAACATCCTAGTGTAATTGGTTCGATTAGATTCAATTTTGACCAAATCTATAAATCAAACTATTCCCATCGATTACAAAATTTCTTAAATCAAATCAAACCGTATGAACGAAAATTGGAACAAAACTGAACCACTCGATTTGGCTGGTTTTTTTGGTGTCAAATAAAAAAATGTAATAACTTATAGAGCATAAAAAACAACATAGTCAAACTTCTAATTAAACACATAGTTACTTTTTCACAGGGCCGGTACTGAACTTTTGGAGGTGCAGAGCGAAAAGAAAATAAGGTGCCCTTAAAAAATATAAGTTATAAAAATTTTAGACGAACAATTTATTTAACTTTTCATCATTTGAAGTATTGAAAATGGATAATACCCAAACACATAAGAAAATAAGTATTAAATAATTACTGAAAACTATTATTCTTTATTCGTTAAAATAATTTACGATAAAAAAATATACTTAATCAAATTTTTTCATTTTATTTATGTATTGACTTCTAGATGGATATTTTTTTTGTAACATGTATTGTGCACTATAAATTCAAGTTAAAAAACAATCAACTAACAAAGCAAAGAATTAAAAAAAAAGTATATGAAATAATTAAAAATGATAGTAACATAACAATAAAATTTGATTTTTTCTTGAAATATAGATATTATATGCCCAATCAATTGTAATTTTTTATGACCCAGATAAAAAATTTGATGCTCAACTAACTTTTTTTATAAGTAAATTTAGCGAACGCAAAATAAAATTAAGGTTGAATAACTCTACTAAAACCAAATACAAATTATTTATTTTTATATAGTAACTCTTTTATTCATTAGGTTTCGGAATAATTAAAACATATATAAATAGATTTGAAGTTGGTAATTAAAAAAACAAAAAACTTAACCACAACAATTATATCTGCAATACAAGTGGAGGATAAAGATGAAATATTGTGAAATTATAAACATATTTTTAAAAGTTGATTATTTACGTAAAATATATCAAAATAATAAGGGACTATTTAGCTAAATCGGGGGAGTATATGCTATAATATGCATATAAAATAATACTAATAATAATTGACCGTAGACCCAAAATAAAAAAAAATTACAACAATGGTAGAGAAGGGCTTGGACCTTGGACTTCATTGTTACAATCATTATATACATAATTACCCAATCCATAGAGTCAAAAGACAATTTGTTCATTATCATTACATTATTTATGTTATATCTAAATAAAACTAGCCTACACATATATAAAATTGGATCCTCTTACATTGGGGGCCCTGTTCGGTCGATCACTTTAAACCCCTCCAAAACCGGGCCTGCTTTTCCAACACCAACATACAAACAAACAAAAGAGATATTAACTGTTTAATGTTTACCATTCACTTTTATAAATATACTAGTACTCATGCCCGTGCCGATGGCACGGCGTCAGTTTGAAAATTTATCAATAAATGAAATAATGTGGAAATGAACCCAAATACCTAACAAAATAAAACATTTTACTTCGATATTTATTTTATAAGAAAACTAAGAAATAAATATTTTAATTGTAAATACTATTAAAATACAAAAAGAAAATTTTATTGTTTTCTCAATAACGAAAACTCAGTCTTCTTTTTCTTGGGAGTTTTGCTTAACTTTGTAAGCATGAGATACAATAACTTTGTCCATTATTTCTACATACACATGAGACAAAAAAAATTCAAACATATTCAATTAACCAAATTTTCTTCTTCATCTACAAAATTCGAATCCTCCCACATATTATCATATAAAATCTAACAGGCGAACGAAGATGCATTTGATCAGAATTAATCAACCCTAAAAGCTAAAAAAATGGCAATTAAATCAATGAAAACCAATACACATACCCCAACAAACGAAACCACAACAATGAGAAGATGTCCAACATTCTATAAAAATAAACTCGTACCCGTGCCGATGGCACGGTGCTAGTAAAAGCGTGGTCAATATATGAACCGAGCATAATGAAAAAAATTAATTAAGAAACTACAACTAAATATTTGTAAAACCGTAAAGACCTCTTTGCCCGGAACGAATGGATTAATTAATAATTTGTACACGAAACTGCTGGCCGACCAAAAAAAGGGGTCGGACATAACTTATGAATTTTTTTTATTTGTATAAGAAATTGCGGGCCTGAAAAAAATTAAATTGCCGAACAAAAAAACGGGTCGGACAAAAATTAAATTGATTAAGTTAATTACAATAACAGTTAAAAAGAAAAAAAAAATATTTCAAATTACAAAACTTACGATTTTTTTTATTTGTATACGAAATTACGGGTCGGAAAAAAATTAAATTGACTAAGTTAATTAAGATAATAATTAAAAATAAAAAAATTAAAATACAAATATTCAAAACTTACCGCTTGACTAAAATTAAATTGATTAGTTGTGCACATTAAAACAATAAATCTCAGTAAAATAATATCGGTAAAACTATAAAAAAATAAATGTAAAACTGTAAAACCGTAAATAATAAGTAAGCCGTAGAATATGCCTTTATTAGAACAATTATCTGTTTTTGGAAGAAAAAGAAACAGTAAAATTGGAAAAAGTAACTGCCTGTCACACGTTTACAATTTACATTAAATGTAGAGCATAAGATTGCAGTAAAAGAATTAATCTCAGCCTGTAATTAACATTTACCAATTACACACGTGTTTTGGTATCTCTGTGTCTATGACACGGTGCCAATATATATGATTTCGTCAATTCAAATGACTGTACCTAAATAGAAGGTGTTATTTAAAAAATATTGCAGTTGACATGTACATTATTTCAAGTGATAGTTAGGGGACTGATATTTTATAAGGGGTGATTGTTCAAAAGGAGAATCGCAGGGTGCGACTTTGTAATATGAAGATAAAATATTGGGAGAAGAAAAAGGGGTAACTACTTATAATATTAATTGTAAGGGGTTAAAAATGGATAACTACTCACATATGTGAATGTGAGGGTGAATCTCAACCGTTAAATTTTTAAAGAAAATTTAATCTCAACCTTTGAATAGCTCTAGTCAATTACCTAATTGTTTTATAAGGAAACCTAATTCTAACAGTATAAGGAAACCCAGAAGATGAGGTTACCCAAATAAATAACAGCCGTAGGATGATAGTAAAAAAATTAAATCCTGACCTCTGAATAGCCCTAGTCAATTACTTAGCTTCTTTATAATATAGATAAAAAGAGAGGAGCAAACTATAAAAAGTTTCTGCCAAAAGTAACTTACTAAATTTGGAAATATTTATAATTTGAATATTTATCATATTTTTTTGGAAATTGAAATAAAATCAATTAATGAAATTGACAACAACTCTTCAAATTCAAATGACTTTTCAAATATCTTTAATATATTTAATGTTTTTAACTGAGATTCAAAGTTGAAACATTTTTTTATTGTTATTTTTAGCTTAATTTATAGCTCACAAGTATTAAAGTTAATTAATTTCAACTCAACATTCATTTGTTTGTGAATGCTCATATGATATTATTTTAACTTGTTGACTTATCTTTATTTGATTTAGTAAAATACCAAAATTATTCAAATGTATAATGCGAAATAGATTTTAAAAAAATTTGTCAAAGTGAGAGATAAGACTAACATGTCACAATTTAAACTTTTTTTTTCTTTCACTATATCGATCAATTTAATTTATTTTCAAGATTTTTTAGCATAAAGTAGCAAAGTTAGTAATTTACCATAATCAGGTCATCAAAAAAGTAAACTAGATTGCTACCTTACTACGGAATATATAGTAAAAGACTCTCATGAGTAGTTACATTACCTTTTTTTTTAAATCAAGCTCCACTTGCGACTGTACGAGAGCAACACGTAGATGAGGAGATTGATTATGTCATTGTTCAAATAAAACTAAGTATAAATGTGTTGTTAGAAACTCTTAGTTTATGAATATGGTTTTAGCCAACTTGGTTGGTTTCCTTTGGGAGGTCATGTGTAGGTTGACTAATGTTCAATGAGTCATAAACTATGAAATTCAAAGTTGTAATTTAGTGGTTAAAATTCATTGTTCAAAGACGTATTAATTGGGAAGTATATTACTTTAAGTATTTGATACTTGTAGTAATTATAGTTTTTTCCAATTGGAGTAAGAGAGATGAAGTTGTGTATTATTTAACTACACGGTTTGTGAACTTAGTGTTCAAAACAAATAAGGTAGTACGCAATTAAGCTCATTTGAACTCTTATCTTTTATACTATAATCTTTGAAAGTTTCTAATGAGTTACTTTGTGATCAAACAAATCCTAATGTGGTTAATCTTAGTATTAGTGAATTGAGACTTAGAGTCTATTCCTAAACTTAGAAGCCTTGTTCAGCAACCATAAGTTTAACAGGGGCCAAAATGAAAAGTATACATAAAGAACTAATGATTACACTTATGAATAATCATTAGTTTTTGGGGGTTTTCCTTTTCTCTTGCTTGGCTTTTAGCAAGGGTTTTTTGAGAAATGTAAAGAAGGTAGCGGCAACATGTTATATAACCATGCCATCGTGCTATCATTTTTTGTCTCTCCGTCTGTTGCTATATTCTTATTTGCTAATCCATGTGATGAAACGAGTAAAATATAGCTTAATGAGATAGCAGTTGAAGTGAACATAATCTTGTGTGCGAATTAGATATATGTTCTATGATCGTTTTATCCACGGAGGAAATTGTCAGTACCCGAAATCGCACGAGTAAGGGGCAAGATTTTCTCTACGGCAAGTCTGTTTACAGGAGACTCAATCTGATAAGTCTACTAACAATTCTTTAATTTTTATGTTATTGACACGCAATTCATGTTTGAGATGTAGGTTGTTATTGACTGAAATTGTTATTTCCAACATGTGTGACTCACAGTTGAAAGTTTAAATTTGAAATGATAATATGCATTCCTTAACTGGCTTAAATATCAAATTTATCATACTTCGAGTGTTTATTCATTAACGTCATCTTGCTATATTTTCAACAATTTCATCATTACACTTTAGTCACTTTATCTTCTTCCATCTTGGTTTTGGATGAAAAATGTTAACGGAAGTAAATTCTCATTAGTAACTGAAAACAATTGAAAATCCAAAAATATCTTTATATAAACAATTTATTTGATACATATTTACATGTTTATTCAATATTTGTCATATTTCTTGTAGTTTTTGGAGATCGGATGTTTTGAAATATTATGTAGTTTCCTTTAAAGTCGTATGTACGTGGCTCATAATTAAAGTCATGAGTACGTGGCTAATAAACAAAATAATGTTGTCTTAAAAAGGAAATAAATAAACAAGACAATTTTATTGAAACGGACAAAAAATGAAAACATGACAATAATGTATTAAGAACTTGGACAAGGTAAAAATGTTTATATATTTTAAACCATTTTTATTCTAAAAAATTATCGTTAGATTCTGAGATCTGAAAAATTAAATGTATAAGTTATAGTATCTTTTTTTGAACAAATATATAGACATTGTATGTATAAATTTATTTATTAGTATAATTTTTTCATTAAAAAAAATCTAAACAGGGAAATGCTTCACATATTCATAATTGAATATTATATTCTCTAAATTTTCCTAAATAAAATTGTAAGGAATTTTTTTATATAATAAATCCATATCCTGAATATATTGGTTTGTTATTTTAGATTTGAAGCAAGTAGATAAAAAAAAACACCTCATAGTTGCTAAGATCTTGGAAAAAGAAAAATGGTTTCTATATTTTAACAAAAAGTTTAAAAATTTCTAAACATTGAGATAGTTGAAATATTCCAAATATAATATTAATTTCTTAAAATAATAAGGAAATAAATTATAAAATCTAACAAATCTTAAACATATAACTTTGTTATGTTTAGATCTGAAATATATATGTTAAAAAACAACCACATTAGCTTAAACTAGATCTTTGTTCCCGTGCCTATGACACGTTGTCAGTATATCTAATTTCATCAATTGAATCGCCAACGTCTAAATATAAAGTGCGATTTTAAAAAATATTACTGTTGAGGAGTACATTACTTCAAGTGGTAATTGAGCTATATTGCGAAATTATATTAATGTAAGCTTAATGTTTTGTAAGGGGTAATGGTTTAGAAGAGTAATCTCAGGGTGTGACTACTCATAATATTAATTGTAGGGGTGACTTTGTAACAGGTTGAGAAAATAAAGAGTTAAAAGTAGATAGCTACTCTCACACATGTGAATGTGAGAGTGAATCTCAACCATTAAATTTTTAAAGATAACTAGTTTTTTTAACCCGTGCGTTTAACGCACGTCAACTAAATCGTACATAAGCAAAATAAGGAGAATCTATTTATTAACAATTACATATAAGTATATCACTAATCATTATAAATTCTAAAAAATTTCCGTATACACAACATTTGTTGTCTTATTAGTTGGTTTTCCATCTTCACCGAATATCAATATATTCAAACCAAAATAATATATTACTCTTGAAACTACGACATATAACTGTTTATGGCTAAATATTGATTTTTTTCAAAAAGAGACCTACAAACAATTATTGATTTTGATACTTGTTAATTGTCATTGCATATGATACCAGTAATGTAAATTGTCTTCTTTGAAACTTGAAAGACAATCTTACATTGGATAGAGTTAATAACAATCTTTGGATAAAAACATTTTCTCAAATATTGCTTCCTTTCAAAAAATTTGTTTCAACAATGTGATCCCCAAGATTTATGATGATTAGTCTTGTTCCATTGCACAACCATGCAGCATGGTCAATGTTTTTCAATAGTATTACTGGAACACTAATTTTAAGTGTCAATTCATGACTTGACAACCCCGAACACTTTATACTATTCAAAAACTCTGTATAATTAATGTCTTCGAACAAACTTTAATTTTTCCCCCCTGCAAATATAATCTGAATTCAAATAAGTTCTTCCTTTTGAATGATTACTTCTATTAAATTATATTTGTATTTTATAAATAAAGAAATTTCTGAGAAGAAAATAAGCTAAAATCAAAATAACGAAATTATTTTTACCGTTAACTATTATTTTTGTTTTGTAAATTATATTGATTTTAATAACTTCCATTATATATTTTTTGTTTTACTGACTTCGTAACTATTATTTTTGTTTTATTTTTAAGAATTAGTTTTACATAAAAAATTTGTTTCGTAATTTTTATTATTATTTTGCTAACATCGATTTAAATTGTTTTGTTTTATTGACTATGTAACTATTATTTTTGTTCCATCAAATATTTTTATTTTACTAATGTATTTTTATTTTACATAACTATTTTTAAGAATTTATTTTAAACTTTTGTTCCGTAAATTATTTTTATAATTTTACTACCCTCAGTTAAAATTATTTGTGTTTTATTGACTTTCGTAACTATTCTTTTTGTTCAGTCAAATATTTTTATTTAACTAATGCATTTTTGTTTTACATAGCTATTTTTAAGAATTTTGATTTAAATTTTTTTTCCATAAATTATTTTATTATTTTAATAACCTCGGTTTAAGTTTTGTTTTTTTATTGACTTTATAACTATTTTTTTGTTCCATCAAATGTTTTTATTTTACTAACGTATTTTTGTTTTACATATATATTTTTAAGAATTTCTTTTAAACTTTTGTTCCGTAAATTATTTTATATTACTAACATCCGCATTAAATTATTTTTTTATTGATTCTGTAACTTTTATTTTTATAGTGGCTTGTTCTATAAATTATTTTTATTTTACTAACCTCTTATATTTTTGTTTTCTTGACTCCGAAACTATTATTTTTGTTTTAGTTACTATTTTTTATATTTAAAGAGAGTAAAATGTTTAAACATAATTAAAAGAGAGGAGATAGTGGTGATGAGAGAGAAAATATGGAGGATACGAGAGAGAGAGAAAGGGTAAAATAGTAACTCAAAAATTAATAATTCAAAAGTGAGATTTTGGAGGGAGAAATCTACCCTTACCATTATATATATATATATATATATATATATATATATATATAGATTAGTGCAAGTAAATGAATTTTGACTTCTAATACTTATTTTCTTTTCCTAAGGCAAAGATCATTGGAAACCATGTTTACAAAACAAAATTGAAGAACAGTAGAAGTATTGTTTGAATGGAAAGTCAAACATAATTTCTTACCGAACTCTTTCCTTTTACAATGAGATCTTAGTAGGCGTTGAAGAATTTAGGGAAATAACTACTCAGTGTTTTTTTGGAACAAAATTTGAAACTGAGAGTCATCCAAAATAAAGAGCTAAACAAACAAATGAGAAAAATTGTTAGGGTTTTGTGTTTTAGATGGCAAATGTAATAGGGTAGAATTTGTGTTTGGGTATTTATATTTGGCTAATGTAAGTTTGAATGTACATGACATATTTGCTTAGGATTATTTAATTTGGGTCTGATTAAAATTTTTATTAGTTTGAGTTAGGGAAAATTCTAGACCGGTTCCCTCTACAATTTTTTTAACAGCTTTGCGCTTCTTCTTTTTTTTTTTTAATCAGAAAAAATCACTTCTTGCATTGCAATGCATGAAAGTGATTTATTTTGTGCATTATGATGCACAAAATCTTGCATCACAATGCATAAAATGACTTTTTTTGATTACAAAAAAAAAAAAAAAAAAGAGGGAACGAACCGAATTTCTCCCATCAAGTTATTTCACATTTTTTGTTGGCCCTTTTCATTTGCATGTTTATAGATTTAAGTGACTATTCATTATCCTGTTGATAGGAAATATATATTGCAATATATGAAAATTATTTTCAATCATTACGAAAACAAAAAACTAAATTAAAAGAATAAGAGATTACTTCAATTAATAGACAAATATCATTTGATCAAAATTAAATAATTCATTTTCAACCACTTCAATTACATTATTTGATTTTAATTTTATTATGAAAATAAAGAAAAATAAAATACATGCTGGTTTATTAACATTAATACGCTAAAGTTTGGGCAACACGTTGTTGAAAATACATTATCCATGCAGGGTTGTGCAGTGGAAGACTAATCATTACAAAGATTGATCATTACCTTAAGTAATGCAATGACACGAGAAATTGAAAGCAAACTGTGAAACCATGTCTTAGAAGGTCGAGTTCTTTCAAATGATAATTTTGGTGGCACCATTTTGATTCCAAGAATGTCACTGACGTCTTCTGATATTAGAATTTCATTCAAATTCCAGAGATGATAGTTCGCTGATGGTGTCTTAAACAATGTCTAGAAATAAGAGTCATAGTCAATCATTGTCTAATATAAAACTTCTTTAAAAAAAACATGTTTTTAGCCATGACCAATTGTATGTCGTTTTGTGTAGAGTTACTAATCCTACACGTCTTCAAATTTTGTTATGTGATTGTGATAGTAGTAATAGTTGTACATGTTCAACGACAAATGTTGTTTATTAAGAAATATTCTAAAATTTATAATATTTTTTTAAAATAAATGTGATTTACTATCTTTAAACTTTGTTTATTTTGTTTATATTAAAGTTTTTAATTTTTATATCATTCAACTTTATTTAAGTATATAATTTTCTATCGCTATAGAAAATTAATGCATATAAAACATAATTATATACAAACGATAGATTATGTCAATTATTTATTAAATAATGACTCAAGATCGTTGAAACCATATTTAAGAAGGTCGAGTTATTTCAAATTATGATGGTTAATTATGATACGAACATATGATAATAAACATATATATACTTTCAGAATATTATCATTTATGGGAAACCATGTTTTAAAAAGTCAAGTTCTTTCAAAGGACCATTTTGGTAATATTGTTTTGATTTCAAAAATGTCAGTGACACCATCTGATCATATAATTCTATTTAAATTCTAGAGAACACAGTTTCCACCGATGATATTTTACGCAATGTCTATAAATAAAAGCTATGGACGGTCATTATCTAACATAGAACTTCATTTGAAAAAAAAAAATGTTTTTAGTCATGACCTGGTGTATCACGCTTTACCTAGAGTTACTAATCCTAAGGATATTCGAACTTTGTTTTGTGATAGTGATAGTTGTAATAGTTGTACATGTTCAACAAAAAATGTTGTATATAAATAAGTATTCTAAAATTTATAATGACCTACCAATGAACACTAACTCAACTGGTACTGTTCACTTCTCCTAACAGAGAGGTTGAGTGTTCAAGTCTCACTAGAAACACCCTGAACTTTACAACTTAATTTCAATAGAGAAGTCGGGTGTTCAAGCCTCTTCAGAGGCACCGTTGTTGTTCAAGCCTTACTCAAAGACCCTATCTAGCTACTTACTCAAAGACCCTAGAGGCACCATTTGTTCGAGTCATACCAAAGATATTATATATAAATTGTACCCTTTTAAGACATTAAAATAATAAAAAAATTAAGGGTTGGGGTATAGTCTATGGCCCCTCTAAACTTAAAAAAAAAAAAAAAAAACTTTTCAAATTTATTTGATTCTCTATCTTTAATTTTATTGTTTATTAATTTTTGTTTATTTTATTCATATTAAAAAATTTAATTTTCTATTATTCAACTTTAATTAAGTATATAACCAAACCGTGGAACGTACGGATGCTTCACTGGTTTCTATTTTAAATTGGAGTTCAAGTTACAAATAAACACAAATAATGAAAGCTTTGAAAAACAACAAACAAACAAACAGGGTGTGTGTGTGACTAGCGTGAAATGTAATGTGTGAATGTAAATTAGGGTTTGGTTACTTTTGTTTTTTTTTTACTGTTTTAAAAATTTTAGAATATCATAAATTAAAATTATTAAATAATTATTATATATAACTATATATGTGTATAATATAAATATATATTAAAATGATAGTCGATTTGACATCAAAAACCACAAACTGAATTGAACCGATCAATTTATAAATTTTCCAAACCTAAATTGAATCGTTCTAATTTAAAATCGAACCAAACCGACCGATTAGATTTGATTCAATTTGGCAATTCGGTGGTAGAGTTACACCCTTAAACATAATTAATTCAGAATGAGTTTGAAAATGTCAAGGTACTAATGTACTGTAAATACATAGCGATCCAATGGATAACGAATGAGATAGTGATCCGAATAGCGAGAAATGACGAATTGAAGTCAACAATGTTTTGCTAGACATATTATACTCGTATTAAAAAAATTAAAGCCTTGTAAGTTTGACTTTGACTAGAGACTATAGTTAGGTTAGGGGTTTAACATTGGAAAATGATAGGGATATAAATATATTTATACAAATTTCTCTTTCAAATGTAGATGTTAAACATGTAATGGATTAGAGTTATAAATTATTAATTATTTTTATATTTAAAGAATGATTTATATTATGTTTCCTAATTACTATAGAATGGTTTAATAAGTGGAGTCGAATATGGTTTTCTAATATGATTGGTTATTAATTATTAAAAAATTATAAATAGGTAGGTTAAGACGTTAATTAGCGTTATTATTGTAAGAAACTATTTTGAGAGTAAAATATACCAGTATTAAAGGTTTTTGTCCGTGGTGTGCCGACCGTACATGCATGATTTCTGTGCTTCTCAGTGATTGTTCATTATGAATTAAAAATAAAAATAAAAATAAAAGTTTACTTCCCCCCTTTTAATTAAATTGATTAAAGTATTGATATCACTGGTTATTGATGGAGTATTTCGTTGTGTGATTATTTGAGGAGCAATGATAGAGTCACTACTCTTATTGAGTATACATAAAATAATATATTATTTTATGCATAAATTTGAGTAAATATTGACCGACTCTAATATTACTTTTATTTAAGTGTTGGGGATATCTATTCCTCGCATTGATTATTACCTAATCTTTTTTTCTTTTTTATGGTTCTCCAATTTATTATCAAAACTTTAGTTGATTAGTATATAATTTCTTCTTTTTATTGTTCTCTAAAATTAATAGAGTAAATTAAATATAAACTATGCTATTAATACTTTAATTATTTAATCCAAATATATTATAATATAAATAGAACAGTAAGTATTAAGTATAAATAAATAACGGCATAATCCTTTCATTGATTGAATCACATATTTATAGGAAAATACAAATTAGGGTTACACACAGAGTAGAGTATAAAAAACCTATATAAGGTAGAAGTTTTAATAAGGTAAGAACTATATAAGGAAATGAACTATATACAGTAGCTACCACTAAATAATAATTATAATTATTTATTCTCTAATATGCTCCCGTAAGATGGACATCCGAGAGGAGAGACCAATCTTATGAAGTAACTGCTGGAACCGCTGACGAGCAAGTGGTTTTGTAATGGGTTCGACCAACTGATTAGCCGGGGAGACATGAGGAACCCGTAAATGATGCAGTATATAACACCAAGAGATCGGGTTACTGCCAATGTAGACGATGCATGCACTAGAAGAAATGTAGTCATCTTTGTTGCCCGCCCAGTCGACATCGGTGAATGCATGGATAGCTAAGGGCGACTAGCGGTGAAGGAGAATTCTAACATTAATGGTCCCTCATAGATAGTGAAAAACTCGCTTGGTCATATTCCAGTGCTCGGTGGTCAGCCTATGCATTAACTGAGAGGGTTTGTTGACTGCATAGATGACATCAGGGCGAGTGAGAGAAAGATACTGAAGGCTCCCGATCACAGCCCAAATCTGTAGGGTTGGTGGGAGCAGTACCTGATAAAAAGTAATATAGTTGGCGAGGTGGCAAGAGGAGTAGCAACCGGGCATGACATCTGTCATGCCTGTGCGAGCAAGGAGATCTACAATATACCCGCACCGTGAGAGCAGGAGACCACTTGATCGCTTAACCACTTCAACACCAAGGAAATAGTGAGGATCACCAAGGTCCTTAAGCGAGAAGTGGGCAGGGAGATGAAGGTCTGAACAGCAGCATGCTAGTTCCCAGTGATGATAATGTCATCCACATAGACAAGTAGATATATGATGGTGCCCCCTACATTAAGGATGAACAGTGAAGTGTCGGCCTCAGAGTTGTTAAACCAGAGGCAAGGAGAAACTGGCGCAGCTCATTGTACCATGCTCGAGGAGTCTATTTGAGACCATAAATAACCTTGTAAAGCCGACATACATATTGAGGGTTGTCCTTGTCAATGAATCCCGAAGGTTGAGCCATGAATACCTCTTTAGAGAGAGTTCCTTGGAGAAAAGAATTGTTCACATCGAGCTGCCGAAAAGTCCAACCTCGGCAGACGGCCAAAGTGAGAACGAGTCGCACTGTGGTGGGTTTAACCACTGGGCTGAAGGTCTCATGATAGTCAACTCCTGGTCACTTGGGAAACCCCTTGGTAACTAGGCGAGCTCTATAGTGATCAATGGAGCCATCAGCATGACGTTTAATACGGAAGATCCATTTGCAGCCAACTATATTGGGAGCTTCGACCGAGGAAACCAGATCCCAAATACCATTGTGAGCTAGTGCATCAAACTCTTCAGACATGGCCTGGCGCCACTTGACATCTTTGAGAGTCTGGGTGACACATGTTGGTTCACAGTCCATTTCTAGTTAAGCCGAGAGACTGAGTTTGGTGAGTGGCTTGTATATATTGTTCTTGGAGCTAGTAACAATGGAAGAGGTACCCGTAGCAGCGGGTACATGAACTGGGGCAGTAGGCACGGGAACATTTTCGGGTTTAATAGGCACTGGATTGTCCTCAACCAGGGTGCTCGGTGCTAAGGTAAGATGAGTAGTGAACACGATACTATCCTCGGCCAAGGGGCATGATGCCGAGGATGGGCGGGTAGAGGGCATAGAGCTGTCCTCGGGCAAGTTGCTAGGTGCCGAGGAGGGTTGAGCAGTGTGTACATGATTGGTAGCGGACAATGTAGTGTTTGGGTGAGGGTGGTGTATGGGGGAGCTGAGATCAACCACTGTCTGATTAATGGTATAAGCAACTTGCATGGAGTCACTGGAGCGAGCAGCGGATGGTGTGTATGAATCTGGGAGTAGGTCATGCGGAGGTAAGCAAATGTTGTGAGTAGAGTCATTGGGGTGAGCAAGGTGGGTATCGACGGTGGACATGGGAAAGGTAGACTCGACAAACCGAACATGACGCGATCTAAAAAAACTTGGTGGTACTTGGATCATAACAAAGATAGGAACTTTGAGTGAGCGAGTAACCGATGAAGACATAGGGAGTGGAGTGAGTAGCAAGTTTGTGGACGGAGTAAGAGCGGAGCCAAGGGTAGTAAAGGCAACCAAAGGCACGAAGTTTGGAGTTGTTGGGAGGAGACCCGGATAGTTTCTGATGGGGTGAGAGTTGTTCCAGATTTGGTGTGGGTAGTCGATTTAGGAGGTAGGTCGTTGTTTGAAACGCAAACGATCGGGAGGGTAGCGGAAGAGAGGCTTTAGATAGGAGGGAGAGATTAGTCTCAACATTGTGGCGGTGGCGACGTTTCGAGAACTCATTGTGTTTCAGAGTGTGATGTGGCGAGGTGAGATGAGAGATGCCATGAGTGGATAGGTAGGCGGCAAAGTCGGTGTCCCGGGCAAGGCCAGACTACCAGTGTACTCGCCACCATTATCCGAGTAGAGGGTGACAATGGTTGTTTTGAAATAGTTTTCAACTAGTGCTTTAAACCGGGGAAAGATGGTGGCGACTTTAGACTTTCATCTGAACGGATAAAGCCAAATATAATGAGTGTAGTAATCCATAAAGATCACATAGTATTTAAAACCATCAATAGAGTGATGGGGGGAAGTCCAAATATAAGTGTTAATGGTTTGAAGCGAAGAAGTAGACACAATGGTATTTTGATGAAACTTAAGTTTATGACTTTTATTAGATAAGCAATCATTACAATGGAAATGTTTATTGCGAGCAGTGTCTAACACTAAACCTAAGTTAGATAGAATCTGACGTTGGACGGGGTCAGATGGATGACCGAGCCGATGATGCCAGTCTTGGTGAGAAACTTTGGAGCCGACGCAGGCAGAGGGGCGAGGAGAGGGGGCTGTGGTCGGCCATTCATACACACCATTTTTAGACTGTCTAGTCAGCAGTATGTTCCTTGTCAGTATATCTTTCATATGAAAAGTAGATGGTAAGAACTCAATGGATGTATTATTTGAGATGCAAAATTGAGATATAGAGATGAGCTTACATTTCATGCTAGGAACAAACATGACATTTTGGAAGGTAAAGGTGTGTGATGGTGTGTTAAGTGAAGAAGAACCATTTTTGGATATATGTAAACATGTACCATCACCAATGACCATATCATCTAAGCCCGTGTAAGTTGAGTGAAGAGAGAGATTGTCAAGGTCGCCAATGACATGATGAGAGACACTACTGTCAAGGAGTCAACTCGGTGTCCATGTGTCTGTTGTGGACGCTAGGTATGCACATGGTTGCCACTTAGACGCATTGGCCGAGGAGAGAGCAGCGGGCTGAGGAGTAGTGGCGACCAGTTGTAAATTGGGGCAACGAGCAACGGAATGACCCTGTTGGCGGAAGCCTTGACACTTGCCAAGATAAGGACGTTGTGGCCTAGGAGCCGGAGCTGAAGTCTGCGGAGAAAACTTCCTAGGTTGCGAGGGCACTGGTCAATCTTGCTAGGAAGGTTGTCGAGCATGCGAGCTGTTGTTCCTCGAGGCAGCCAGGTTGGCCGAAACAGGGTGTAAGAAGGCCACGGGCTGGGACTGCTTCAAGAGCAGTTCGCGGTTGATGAGTTTTTCATGGATTTCATCAAACGAGATGTGAGTGTCCCGGCCTTCTACCACATCAACAATGTGATGGTAGTTATCATTCAATCCCTCTAAGATGATCTCAATGAGATCGTGGTCGAGGGGTTTACCAAGAGTAGCGAGTTCGTCATGCCTACCTTTAACAGACTTTATGTATTTCAAGATTGTTTGAGTGTTGAATGCACACTTGAAGTAGTCCTTGATCTGTTTAATATGGCCGCGAGTTAGGCGAGCAAATATGTGAGTATAGGAGTAAAGCTTTGATACCATGTAGAAATTGACAATAATTATGAATAACGACATAAGTCTTTCATTGATTAAATAACCTATTTATAGGAAGATACAAATTAGAGTTACACAAAAAGTAAAATATAATAAACTTATATAAGGTAGAAGTTCTAATAAGGTAAGAACTATATAAGAAAAATAACTATATACATCCTCTCACGAAAGGAAAAGGGGAATAGAATCCACGTAAGATGCTCATTTGAGCATTAAATAATAATTACAATTATGTATTCTCTAATATTATCATGTAAGTGCCTTTTATAGATCTTCTTTCGTAAAACGAAACTCCACTCTTATAATTTAACCCAACAACATACGATAAGTCAAATAAAGAAGATCAATTCGTATTATAAAAAAGGCAAAGACTTGTATAGGACCGTCTTACGGATCCTAAATCCGTAAGACGGAGCCCCATTTACAAATTCGGGGGTTAATAACAAAATCTGTTAATAATAATCACAAAAATAAGCTAGCTGAGTTGGTGATAGGCGGAACTTAGAGGTTCAGCCGAAGGAGGTCTGCGGTTCGACACCCCCCCAACTTCAACATTATGTTTTAATGCTCATTTCCTCTATTTACGGGTTAATAATTAAATCTGTTAAGATAAAACATAATAAGTTGTTAGTAAAATTGGTTGAAGGCGCCACCTCAAGGGTTTAGGGATTGATGTTTGAAACTCCATACTTACAATGTTTTGTTTTAATTCTCATTATTGAAAAGTTCTTCTATTTGTTTCAGTGCCCCTCCACTTTCAATGTTTGTTAGCTTTGTTAGCCATCCGTTAGCATCAATTGCCTTGAGATACTTGACAGATCCTAACGGACTTTGACGAAATGCTAAATGACACATTTAAAACCAAAAGTGACACATTAAAAACACAAAAAGTGACACATTTTAATGTTAAAAGTGACACTATAAATGAAAATTTATTATAATTTTTATTAAAATACAAAGTGACACTATTAATACTAAAAAGTGACACTCTTAATACTAAAAAGTGACACTCTTAATACTAAAAAGTGACACATTTAATACTAAAAAGTGACACTCTTCCTTAAATAATTTACCGGACCAAAATGAATCATCTCGTGTTTCAAGTTCATCTTCTACATGCCTAGATCTTGCTCCCTCTGTTACGAAGGGAAAGTCCAAAAAGAATTAAGAGAAGTATTGAAAAGGGCAAGAAAAAGACTACTAATTTTTCTGATTCCCATCAAGCCAAATAATTTGGTTCCAAGACTCCTAATGCTCGATTATTTTAGATATATTTTCAGTAAATTTTGTAAGTTTGAGTAAGAAACATATACTTTACCTTGAAAAAGTTATGGTTTTGTGTTTTTAATGATTGACACTTGGGATTATATACATTTCTATGAATGAGAAGATATATTTCAGTAGTGTTCAATTGATTATTGCTGTTAAAATCACTAGCTCAAAAGTGACACACTTTAGTCATAAAAGTAACACACTTCAAGCCTAAAAGTGACACTCTTATTGATACAAATTGTATGATTATAAAAATGAGTTGTTTTACCAAAAGTGACACACCTAATGCCTAAAAGTGACACAATTAATACATAAAAGTGACATACTAAACGTGACACTTATGAATAAAAATTTAAAGATGAAAAATGATTTTTTTTTACCAAAAGTGACACACGTAAAACTTAAAAGCGACACATTCTATGTTTAAAAGTGACACTCTGATTTAAAGTAACTAAGTAAAACTTAATCAGACCTAAGGCAACAATTATCCAAAAGGGACACACTTTTGTTCTCAAAGTGACACACGCCAAGCCTAAAAGTAACACTCTGATTGATCCACACATCCCTTCTAATAAAACTTAAACACAATAATAACAATTCTAAGAGGTTTCGAACCTTAGACCAAACATGCTCATCCCAACAACTTATAAAATTCATGTGAACCATCTCACCATATTGATTTTTATGAGTTTTTATAACGTATTATTAATTTATTATGACCAGCAAATTTATAATTCTCATTAAAAAGAAATAAAACCAAATTACGTTGTTAAGGGGTTTTATACCCGCGACCTCCAGTCGACCAAATCCTTAAAAATTACTTCCGTCCAGCACGCCAAACTCATGATTGTGAATTTTATTAACATATTTAATTATTAACCCGCAAATTCTTAAATGGGGCTCCGTCTTACGGATAAGGATCCGTAAGACGATCTTACAGGAGACCACCTCTATAAAAAATATCCATATAATTATCTTATCTAAATTTTTACCTTTTATTTTAACTATTTAGCATGAGTGCATGACCCACTGAACACATCTAAATCATAGGATTAGTGTGTAGTCAATTATCTCTTCTACTAAATAAAGCTCATGAATATGTACAAAACTGAGTGTCACATTCACACCCACTTGCACGGTATTTTAACGATATATTAGTGAATTGAAAAGTTAGTACGATATAATAGAAAATAAAGTCACGATACGATTACGCGATGTCCATCAAATCGTTAGTCAGTAGTCACGCACTTTATCCATTTTAGTGCGAGTCGTGTGATGCCAAGGCAACACACATTTTTCTTTTCGGTGAATCTGCAACCAAGCGCTCAACAACTCCACTTGCTCTAGATATTACGCTTCTCATATTTTTTTTAATTTTAAGTGATAATAATACTAAATTAAATTTAAATTCAATTTTACATTATTGGATTAAATTTGTTATTCCTTTCGTTTCGCGCAAAAAATTTATTATTCTATTTTGAGATATTTCACTTAAATAATTTATTTTTAAAAATTAAGACATATAAATGCCATCTTATTACTTATTAACTATTAAAAATATCATTTTTTAAAAAAATTAACTTTCAAACGCCCAAAACGAAGGGAGTATTTTCTAGGTAGTTGTAAAGACATTCAAAATCATTACTAATTTAATCATCAAATAATTTCTAACACTAAAATTCTAAGATTACCATAAAGTTAACTTGTCGTATTATTTGCCTATATTTAATGGTTATACTACACCATATGACATGTATATCAGCATATATAAAGTATCATCGTAAAACAACTCAACAATGTATATCAAACTTAACATTAATCGACTTACACGTCATGGCACGTTGCTTTCTAGTAATACACTTTGTGACATGACACGTTATATTTCAGAACCATTTTTTTTTTTATCTTTAACTAGTTTTAAAAATATCTTATCACTTAATGAGTGGTTCATGGACAAACATTTTAAAGATTTATCCACTATGCGGTTATAGGTTCTGGCCATTGGCATAAGATAGTAAGACCTCGGTGAATGGCTAAAAAAATAACAACACTTTCTTTTCTTTTATTATCGATCTTTTTTTTACCATATAGTTAACGTAAATTATATTTATACTTTTTTTGTTATTTAAAGATTTCGAGTGTATTCATTGAGCTTGTACCATATAAGAGTATCCACAATGGTGGATATTAGTTTTATTAGAATTTAGGTTTTCTTTCTTTCTTTTCAACCAAAATAAATAAATAAGTGCATCCACAATAGTGGATCTCTAAACAGCTCTCCAACACTTTATTTTCTGTTCCAATTACATTTTTTTAACAATCAAAAAAATAATCACTCAAATAAACACTATCTATATAACCCTCTAAATACCTAATATATCTCATATCTTAACTAACAAACCTAACTACCAATATATTTTCTATCTTTTTTATTTCTATTTTGCCACCACAATTTAAATGAAAATTTTCTATTTTAAATTTGTATTCTATGAAAAAAAGTTGTATAGTTTAGTAATCTTAATTATTTTTATCTAAAAATATATGTCAATTTAAAGGCAATTTACGTTTAAAATCTTTATATGTTCTTTAAGGTACCGTTTGGTAGTCAGGATTAAGGTTAGATAAGATTAATAAGCCGAGTTGTCTGATGTTTGGTACGCAATAGGTGGTCAGGACTAATAGCACGAGTTATTCGAATAAAGTCATTATTCCCTTATTATTAATACCAAGGGGGAGGGTAGTATTATTAGTGCACTCATTAAAAAAAAATTTGGATTAACATTTGTAATCTCAAAACTATCCCCGATATACAAGTTAGAATTAATAACGAAGGTACTAATAATACTGAGATTAATAATACCGTTTATCCTTGTTCGACTATCAAACAAGCCCTAAAAGAGCTGATAATTCATACTATTGCATATGGACGCTCTAAGTTCCGCATAACAACTTTTAATACTATTCAACAATCTCTTTTTAAAAAAAAATAAAAAATCCACTATTTAACTACAAGTCAACTAGTTTGAGCCTTCATTTAATTTACTTGAATACTTTTTTTTAATACACTCTTGAAATGTTATATACAAATGATTAACACTTTTATATTTGACTTGGTTCAGCCAAGTCCTTTTTATGTGAATAATGTTAAGTGTCAAACTAAATACAAGATCTTGAATAGACAATTTAAGTTGATGATCGTTGATAACTAGTCAAATATAGCAAGCTGTATTTCCTTCTTTAAAAAAAAACAAAATCTCATTTAATAAGGCATACGTATTTAAATTATACTTTTACTCTTTTGTACCTTTGAAAGAAAATATGACTAGATAAAGTTATGGTCAAGTCATTTTCAATCTATTATATCAAAGGTTAGTACAATATTTTCCATTTCATTAAATAAGGCTAAAATAAAGATTAGTGGTATTTAAAAAACAATAATGATAGAGTTACCGCCAGTGTTATCACTCTGGTAACAATTTTGCCTTGAAGGCAAAGTGCATGTGAATCGTGTGTCGACTGGCATGGTTGTTAATCATGGTAGTAGCTACAGTGGTAATCTGCTAAGATGTTGTTGAAAAAATGAACAACTCTACCATTGTCATTCAAATCAAAGCTACCCTACATGCATCAACCAATACCGAATTGCAATCAGAGAACGGGTATTCAGTGAATTCAAAATCAACAACATTTTTTTTTATTTTAAAAATAATATAATGTGTTGTTCGATAATCATGATTAAAACTAGATTAGTCTTTGTGTTCGTGTCCATGATACGACGTGAGTATAGAAGGATGTCAGTATTAGAGGGTGTAAATATTTAAATAAATCAATATATGTTTTAATCATGTTTCAAAAATAGTCTAAAATAATAAATTGGAAATGAAGACCTCCCGGTAAACAATATTATTATTCAACGGTGGAGAAAAAAAATAAAACTTTTTTTGTAATTTTTTAAAGGAAACAGGGGCGGTACCCTGCTAGATTTTATTAATAGAAATAAAATTACAAATCTGAGGGAGACAACCAGAAACCAAAATTCAAAATTTATTTTTTCTATGATTAAGAAAAAATAAAGTTGAAAATTTATTTCTTAATCAATAACTCGAAAAGTACCTTGATAAAAAACAATGAAATTTATTCATTCGAAATTATTATGCTTAATTTGTTCAAGATTTCCAATTTAAATATATAATCCGTATTATATTAATGATTAATTAATATTAAAATAGAGGAAGGTTGTAGTGCTGAATTGTTTTACAATATCTAAAAGGAAAAAAAACTACCCTAAGATTCTGTTGTTTCTCATTTGTATTGTGATTTATATCTGTTCATACATTACATTTAGTTTTATATATTAGTGGCTAATTGGGCTGCGTATCAATTAGCGTAGCAACTGTGTATAGAACTTTGTCATAGAATAGTTTTTATAGGCTTCACAGGTTCAGCGAAAGACTTCAGCAAAGCTTCAGCGGAAGACCTCATTCAGCATCCAACGGCAGACCTTATTTGCATGTGTTCAAGCATGACGTGTCCAGTCACCAAGTCTTAGTGGATTAATTAAATTCATCATTTATCAGTTTGAATTTGAATTAAAACATCTTCTATGACTTCTCAGACACACACGACCGGCTTTAGAAAGCAAAGAAGACTTTCGCCTTACGAGCGATATGAGGAGTGAACAAGCGGCGATTCTGATGCTGTACCAACTATTGCAGTGCGGCTCGATTGCTCACGACTCTTATGCAACATCTTTGCACCAACTCACCGCTCGATGTCGGTGAAGACGAAATCTACAAGTCAGCTCCATGCATTTAATGCATTCAACCTAATAGAGTTGTTACACTTCGTCTTCTCCAACGGATCTCAAGAATGCCCCAGCTATAAATACTGCCATTAAAGACTGAAGAAAAAAATGCCCTGAAATTCTCTGAAATTCTCCAACAACATAAAGTTTTTATACTCAGTGCATTCAAGAGATCGTAAACTGATCAAGAAGTCCTCGACAACAATCAAGAAGATCTGCATCAACACTTATCATTAGCTTCTTATTGTTATTCTTTAACTATTCTTCTGCACAATTGAATATTCTGTTTTTCCAGATATTCAATTCTCAAACCCTCAAACACAAGTCAAATATTTTGTACACGATCCATTGGAACTCTTTGTAATAGTACTAGTGGAAAATATAGTGCACATTTAAATCCAAGGTTGACTGCCTTGGTGGTAGACGTAACACTCATTAAAGTGTGAACCATCTCAAAATACTTGTGTTCTTTAATTACTGTTGATTACTGCTTTGAACTGTTTCATATCAATTTACTTATCACTTCAAACAGCAGACTTGAGTATTCAGCCAAGTCTACCGGTAATCCTTCACCGGTAGACCTAAACTGTCTTCATTACAAGACTTCCGCTACTTTAATCTCTTTAATAGATTGCAAGTGCTTGTTTTAGGAACTTATACGAAAAGTTTTTAAATGTCTAATAAGCTATTCAACCCCCCCCCCCCTTCTAACTTATTATTGTGCCCTTTGGGACTAACAATTGGTATTAGAGCAGAACTCTTCGAAAACTTTTTTTTCCAACATTAAACTCTTGAGAGTCACGATCCAAAGGCACAAACACACTGCATGCTGCCTACATCAAATGCGAACCACGTCCCAATATTGGACGAATACCATTTTGATATTTGGAAGGATAAGGTAATGCGTTTTATGAATTCTATTGACAAAGGTTATGGAAGTGTGTACTAGCAGGACGTCATGTACCCATGAAGGCAAATCTACTGGCATCCATCACTGGAAATCCTACTGAGGTACCCAAAGAAGAATCAGAATGGACAGAGGACGACAAAAAGTTAGTAGAGCTAGATAGCAAAGCCATCAACATCATAACTAGCTCTTTAGACACCAGCACTTACCAACAAGTGATCTGGTGTACCACTGCGAAAGAGATGTGGGAAGCTCTTGTCGAATACTTGGAAGGAGACCAAGACACAAGAGACAACAAAAAATACACCTTCATCCAGCAGTTTGACTCCTTTAAGAAGGATCCCAAGGAGACCTTGAGACAAGCATACGATCGCTTCAGTGAGGTAATTAATAGTTGCTTTTCTCTTGGTAAAATCTATGACAGGAAGGAAATGAATATGAGATTTCTAGGCTCTCAGGTAGGTATGCGTGGCATGTTAAGACCACTGCCATGAAAGAATCTAAAAACTTAAACGAAATGACTCTCTGTAGTCTTTACGCAAGTTTAAAGGTTTATGAGCTCGAAGTGAATCAAGCTCTAGAACTGGACAAACAGTTCAGAACAGTGTCCTTACCTGCCATGGTACAAGAAGAAACCACAGTTGAAAACAAACCTTCCACTTCCTCCAGTGAAAACGATTTTCTTTCAGACAAACAATTTGCTATGTTCGTAAAACGTTTCAAAAAGTTTGCAAAATATGGTAGGAAGGACATACACCAGCAGCCTTTTAGAAAAACTGCTGAAAGCTCATCTAACGAAGAGCTTGTGTGTTATAATTGTAGAAAACCTGGTCACTTCGCCTCCAAATGTCCAAAGCCAAAATTCGAAGCATACTAAAAGCCTGCATATAAGAAATTTCAAAAACATAAAGGTATGCTGGCTGAAGACATAGAAGAAAAACAGGTTGCTACATGGTTTAAGACTGATTCAGAAGAGGAAGAGGACGATTGTGAGCAAGCTAACATATGCTTAATAGCTCATGATTCAGGTCCCATCTATGACTCTGAACATGAAGTCGAAACCTCACCTAGTCCTTTCGACAAAAGTGAGATCAACTGTGAGAACCTCAATAAGGAAGAACTATTCAAAGATAATCAAGAAATGCTTGAAGAGTTTAATTCCTTTAGAGTAGCCTATGTAAAACTCGCTAAGAACTGTGAGAAGCTTCTTTGTGAGAAATCTCTGTCTCGCGGCAAATGAGATTCAAACTCTCAATAGTGCCAACGGGGAAAATATCAAGCTAAAAGGAGAAAACAAATTCCTTTGTGACAAAGTCGAATGTCTCACTTAGCACATCAAAGGACTTGACCTGGAGAAGATTGCATGCAGAAAAGACAATTGACTCTGGAACAACTCCGAAACCTTTGAAGGAATCCTTTCAAGCCAAAAGCCTAATGGAGATAAATCTGGCTTAGGCTATAATGATGAGCTCAGTTCGGCATACTCTTCTATCATGGAGAAAGGTGAAACCTTCGAGACTGCTTATGATATCTCCTTCTCCAAACAGACGTTCAGAAACAAGGGTAAACAAGGACTTGGTTATACAAGTGTACCATACGTTTACCCCAAGGCTCAGAAAGGGAAAACCAAAGTAACTGCTTCTAATGGGAAGCTTGAGAAAGGAACGGTAAAGAAATCAAAGTCTACCGACAACTGCTCTGCCAAGGCAAAGTCTGCTGGCGATAGACCTACAAAATCTCTACTGATACCTATCAAGTTTGTCTATGAAACGGCTAAGGCACCTAAGCAAGTTGACAATAAACTTAAAGGTATTCTACCAAATCCTCCTAAAAAGGTTAACAACAGACCAGCCAAGGCTAAGTCTGCTGGTAACAAATCAAGGAAAGTTGAACAGAAACCAATTAAGTCTACCGTCAACAAGCCAGCTGAACCCAAGACTGCTGTTAAGAACAAAGAAAGTCACAAGCACTCTACAGCTAAAGCTGATCACAGTCCTTGTTTCTTTGATCTTTTTCAGGTCTGCTTCATGGCTATAGATTCAGAAGATAAGGACATCTGGTACCTGGATAGTGGCTGTTCAAGACACATGACAGGGAACAGAAGTCTACTCTCAGATATAGCTGAAGCCAAAGGTCATATGGTGATTTTCGGCGACAATGCAAAAGGGAAAACAATTGGGTATGACTCAATTACTAAAGGAAGTCTCTCCATGAACAAAGTTTCTCTAGTAAACGACTTAAAGCATAATCTTCTGAGCATATCCCAATTCTGCAACAAAGGACTCATCTGCCAATTCTCATCCAACCAATGTCTCATCAAAGATCGTGAATCCTGCTCAACGCTACTGACCGGCAATAGACAAGGAAACGTCTACGTTGTGGACTTAAATCTACTAGGGAGATCCTCCAGCCTTTGCCTAGTTGCTAACAACGTTCGTGACAACAGTTGGCTTTGGCACAAGCGTCTCAGTCACCTCAAATTCAAGTACCTCTCCAAGCTCTCCAAAGATGGACTTGTCAAAGGTCTACCTACTGTTCGCCGACCATGACGAGAAGTTGCAAAGCTTGCCAATTAGGAAAACTTTCCAAGTCTTCCTTCAAAAGAAAGTCTGTCATGTCAACGACGGCACCTCTTCAACTTCTGCATATGGATCTCTTTGGACCTATCACTACAGTCAGTATCTCTGGAGACAAGTACACACTTGTAGTAGTTGATGACTACTCTAGGTTCACATGGATCGAAACAATGTCCTCAAAAGATGAGACATATGATCTGATCACCGCTCTTTTCAGAAGACTTCAAACCCAAAAGCTTGAAGACATTAGTGACATCGATCGATAATCCAAGATCGAATTCAAGAACAACGGTGTTGAAAGGTATTGTGATGACCACGGATCGGCCACAACTTCTTTGCCGAACTCCTCAACAAAATGGTGTAGCTGAACCAAGAAGAACACTCATTGAAGCAAAGAAGAACTATGCCGGCAAAAGCAAGACTTCAAGTATACGGGCGTAAGCCGCCAACTCGCATGTTTTACCCAGAATAGATCCCTAGTAAACAAGTTTCATAACAAAACTTCATATGAAATATGGAGAGGAAAAGCCCAAAACATAGGATTTTTCAAAATCTTCGGCAGTAAATGTTTTATTCTATATAATGGAAAAGAATATAGATGTAAATTTGATTCAAAATCAGACGAAAGAATTCTGGGCTATTTCCAAACATTCAAAAGCATTTCACATATTTAACAAAACTTCTTTGAAAATCTTAGAATCTGTGCATGTTATTTTTGATGAATATGATTTATTAGAGTCTCGAAAGGCTCCGAATATTGCTGATGATTCTGATGATGATGAGACAGGTACAAATAAAGCTTCTACTTCTACTCCACTTCAGAATCCTCCAACTACAGACCCTTCCAGTTCTGCTAACCCTGCATCGGTAGACTTCAACTCTGCTGGTGCCAGCTCAAACTCTTCTGTTGACCCTGAACTCATCTCTTCTGTTCTACCCCAAACACATTTGCAGATCACTCATCCTTTTTGTTCACCATAAAATGAAGGTTATGAAGACCCTATCTCTTCTGAACCTGATTTTGGTGAATCTCCTTCTCTACCTTCTCCAGATTTGTTAAGGGGAGAACTCACCAGAAGTGATCTTCCTCCAGCTGTTATTGAAACAAGAGATCACCCCATCTCTCAAATCATTGGTGATCTCAACTCAGGAGTTTGTACAAGGAATAAAGTTCGAAATGAGACTATGTTTGCATTCGCATTCGTGTCTGAAATCGAGCCAAAGAAGATTGATGAAGCTATCGAAGACCATTACTGGATTGAAGCTATACAAGAAGAATTGAACCAGTTTGAAAGATGCAAAATGTGGAGCTTAGTTCAAAGACCGACTGGCCATCCAGTTATCGGCACCAAGTGGGTATTCAGGAACAAGAAAGATGAAGATGGAAACGTCACCAGAAACAAAGCTAGATTTGTTGCTCAAGGCTACCGACAGGAAGAAGGAATTGATTCGATGAAACATTTACTCATGTTGCTAGATTAGAGGCAATCAGACTCTTTTTAGCCTATGCTTCGTTCATGGACTTCAAAGTTTATCAGATGGATGTAAAGAGTGCCTTTCTCAATGATGATCTTCAAGAAACGGTATATGTGGAACAAACTCCAGGTTTTGTCATCCAAGACAAGCAGGATCATGTCTACCGACTCAAGAAAGCACTCTACGGCCTGAAACAAGCTCCCAGAGCTTGGTATGAAACTTTATCCAAGTTCTTAATTGAACAAGGATTCGTGAGAGGAAGAATAGACACAACTCTGTTCATCCTAAAGCAAAAAGGTCATTCTCTTCTGGTACAAATCTACGTGGACGACATTATATTCGGATCTACAAACCAAAGCTTGTGCAAAAGATTCGAGAAGCTGATGCAAAGCAAGTTCGAGATGAGCATGATGGGAGAGCTCACCTACTTTCTAAGACTACAGATTCAATGCACTCCGGGATCTTCATCACCAAACCAAATATGCAAAGGAACTCATCAAGAAATTTGGTCTTGATTCAAAGAAAAGGATTCGAGACTCCAATGTCTACCGACTGCCATCTTGACAAAGATGAAAAGGGAAAGCAAGAGAACGTGACCAAGTACCGAGGAATCATAGGTTCACTTCTTTACCTTACTGCTAGTAGACCTGATATTATGTTTGCCATTTGCGTTTGTGCTAGATTTCAGGCAGATCCAAAGGAATCACATTTGCTTGCTGCCAAACGTATCATCAGATATGTTTCAACAACTACAAATCTGGGTATATGGTATTCAAAACGCAACAACTTTGATCTAGTTGGGTACTCAGATGCAGATTATGCAGCCTACAAAGTGAGCAGAAGAAACACCAGTGGGACCTGTCAATTTCTTGGAAATAGACTTGTCTCATGGTCATGCAACAAGCAAGGTTCAGTTGCAAACTCTACCACCGAGGCGGAATACATTCTTTGCCGGCATTTGTTGCTCTCAACTACTATGGATGAAGCAGCAACTAGTGGACTACAACATTAAGACTGCAAATTGTCCAATCATGTGTGACAACACTTCTGCAATTTCAGTCTCCAAGAATCCAGTGATGCACTCGAAGACAAAGCACATTGATATCCGTTATCACTTCCTCAAAGATCATGTGGAGAAAGGTAACATCAGTCTGGAATACGTTCCAACTGAACATCAATTGGCTGACATTCTCACCAAGTCACTGGATGCAACCAGGTTTGCTTATTTAAGGAGAAATCTTGGTATGATTGATCCTACTACTTAATTTCAATTTTCAAGTTTTTCTTTCATACCGGTAGACTTAAAATTCTACTAACCGGCAGACTTAATTTGTTATCTAACGGCAGACTTAAGCTCTTCGCTTTTACCAGGTTAGTACTTCAACCGTTTAGTCTATTAAAGCGGGAAATGTTTCTAAAAGGCAAAAGGGGTTAAAAGTTAATTTTTTTTGGCTAAAAGACTTTTTCTTCCTTTAAATAGACTTTGAACCGCCCTTTCCAAAACTTTACGAAACCTCTCTCTCTAATATTTCTCTCTCTACTCAAACCCTCTTCTCCTCTCTGCAACTGCTCCCTCTCTTTCCTGGTTATTCTTCGCTTCTTCTTCTGTACAAACAACAATGGTAAGATTTTCGACACTCTTTAAGAAATTCCTCTTTAATTTACGCTTAAACTTTCTTTTTTGAGTTATATTGTTAAGGAATTCAAAAAGACGCTTTGCGTATTTTGACGGTTTTCGCCATTGTTGATGTTTTTCAAAACCTTGAACCTAACAGTTTTCTCTGTGCCTTTGAATACTCATTTTTTTTACTGAGAAATCTTATGTTAAGTGTTTCTATGTTGTATCTATCCAAAACATTCAAGGGTTTCAAATTTTTCATCTAAAGTTTCAATTTATTTCTCAAAAATGAAATCGTTGACTGCTTGTTCTGTCAGGTCAAAAGCCCTAATTTCTAAACTTGTTTTTGTAGGTGAAACCCTCTACAAAGTCAAAGAGCGACATCAGGAAGGAGTTTGACCCCGAGAAGGTCATTCCACCTGGTCTGAACATCAACCTACCAGGATACCCTCCATTTCCATTCCACTCACGGCGTCATTGTGGCTCGACCCGGACCGTGTATCTACCCCAGGCATGTGCTTGACCTCAAAATTGTCCGCACGTTTCGCCGTCGTCGAAGTCAAAGCCTGCGAGGATATGAACGAGTCGGGGATTCTACCGCTCTTCTGCCTACACAACGACGACTACAGTATCCTCATCGCTGAGGAATTCTATCAAAGAATGGTCATCGACCCCAAGACTCCGTCTGCAATGCGTGGATGAATTCGAGGACGACCAATCTCCATCTCCGCCAAAATTATTTCCAGAATTATCGGTGTTCGATATGGCGGAGACTGCGAAATTTTACCGATCGGGCGACCACGCACGGGAAGCAATGAGGGAATCAACACTCCAATGGAACCTCGAGGAAAAATCGAGGAACCTCTTCCCTTTGGGCGTTCTTGCACAAGCCACCAACGACAAGGGTCTTCTGTTCAAGAACGGGGCCCACGACATGTTCACTGCCCAACAGCTCAATCTAACAAGTGTCGTCTTCCTACAGACTCAACTCAACTACGACACTATCATCTACAACGAGCTGCGGCACCACGTCGAAAAAGTGAAGGAGAACCCCAACTTCAAAAGGCCATTTGTCCGGCTCATCAATGCCCTTCTACGGGACACTCGAGAAATCAACACTTCGTTAAGGAGGATGAGCTCATTCTTTGTGAGCGAGGACAAGCAGATGTGAGCACCTTCTTGAAAGTATGCCAACTATAAGAACAAGCGAAGGCAGCAACGAGGACTTCCCAATATCTCTCTTGACAAAGTTGCCAAGCCTTCGCCAATGGTCGTCACGCGATTCAACATGGACGCATATGATGCTACTAGCAAGGGACATCGCTCTGCAGCGGAAAAATTTGGCCGAAAAGTCCCTACTGTTGCTCGCGATATTCTCAGCGAAGCAAAGGATCTAGCTGCAAAGTCCGAGAGGCTATTGAAGAAAAAGGAAGCAGCTAAGGCCAATAAGGCAAGGGTGGAAGAAGAGGCTAAAAAGGTTCAAGCAAAGTGGATACGACAAGAAATGAAGATCGGCAGATAGGGGTGAGCAGGGCCCGTCAATGCCCATCAAGCCCATTAAAGCCCGTCAGTGCTCGGCCCATGGAGCCCGTGCCCATGGGCACTACATAGTACTGGGCTTTAAATGAGTCAAATGCACGTGGTCTCGGGCTCTACGGGCCTTCAAGCTGCCTCGTTATGCAGGCCGGCAGTCCTCCTCTATGATAACTTTTTTAATTTTTTTAATTATAGATCTTTGACCAAATCCTATATATTTAATTTATGTTTATTATACTATTACTATATTTATATATTATAAGTTATAAATTATAATCTATAAATATAGTAATAGTATAATATACTTCAACTAATAAAGCTATTGCTAAAAATAAAAACCTAAAAGTCAAACCTTATTATTTTAATAATTAATTACTCAATCATCTATACATCATTTGATATTCTATTCTCAATCTCATCACATGCAAGATTAAAATTTGACATCGGTAATGTCGAGTTATATGAATCTGTTTACTATATACTGAATTTATATTTTAACTTAGTTGCTTCTCTTCCTTTTCTTTCACTTCAACTGTGTTTTATTTCAAATTTGCAAGTATAATAGTTTGAAAAAAAAAGGTTCATGTCAATGAATTGATGGGCCGAAAAGCCGAGACCCAAAGTTTGAATGAGAAACAGGTAAAATTATTTAAAAACATAAACAAATGAAATTTGAAGCCCGTGCACGCCCATGCAGTCAATGCCTTGGACGAAGCGTCCACTAATGCCCGGGCCGATCAATAATCTTGGGCTTTTAAATATAATGCCCTTGATGGGCCCATCTTGGGCATTACCAATGCCGCGGGCTTAGGGCCCGTGCACACCCCTATCGGCGGAGCGACAAGTCTGGCGGCGCCTCTGCGGCCCGGTATGTCTTCATCACCCCAAATTTCTAATCCAGAACCACCAACCTCCACTACCCAGCCATCCCCTAAACCCAAACGAAAACCCTCTTCTGACCAACCCTCACCTTCACCTAAACCTAAACGTAAGCGACTACGTAAAGGTCTTCCGACCCAACCACCAGTAGACCTTGCTACCTCTGCCGATGAAGCAGCTGAACCTCCTGTTCAGTTGCTAAGGCAGAAAAGGAAATCTGTTGGAACCCAACCCTCTATCGATACACAACCCATTCCTACCGAGTCATCTACTCAGAGGGAATCAACCCTTCTGGAGGAGTCTATCCCTCAGGAGGAGCCTACTCGAACACCCTCTCCAGCCCCTCCTTCACCTTTCAACTACTCACCTGACCCTTCTACTCCATCATCTCCCCCTCAAACTCAAACAAACCCAACTACACCATCCGAACGAAACCAGACCACCCCTTCCGGACCAAGCCAACCTATACCTCTCATCATAACCCCATGGTTTCCACCTACCATTTACTCTGCTTCTACGAGGTTCATCTTTGAACTCTCGTCAATAGCAGACCTCTTTCCCCAACCTCCTCTCCCTCAACTGGAACTTACCCAAGTGAGACCAGAAGACCTTACCTATCCACCTGGTTTTCCACTAAACCCCTACCTAGCCCTTCCGATATCTGTGATCACTCGGACACGGATATTGAAATACCCCCAAGCCCTCCTCCCTCTCCCCCAAAATCCACCTCCTCTTCTACCCATACCTTTCCCTCACGACTCAACTTCATCCACCTCAACCTCTCCACCTCTCCAGCAACCCTTCTGACCTGTCACCTCTGCCGATGCCACCTCTAGCTTCTGCCGGCAGTGAGCATATCCACATTGGCCTGGACCCTTCTCCTTCCCAATCGACCAACTGAAAATTTTGACCTGCCTAGACGCAATATACGACAGACTGGGAGAGCTTATCGGTATCTCCATAGCTGCCGTTGAGCTTGCAGTCGTCACGTCCAAGGCAACGGATAGAAATGTTGCCCTCCTTCGACAGTTTCAAGACGATGTGTGGACACGGTTTGGACAGATGAAGCACGAGTCCACTGATAACAAGATCAACGTAGAAGCTCAACGCAAGGAATGCGTAAGGCTCTGTTCAACTCTGTTCTACCAGCTCTTCCACAGCATCACTCTCCATCTCGACCACAACCGCCCGCATGTTCTCGAGCTCAACGACATCGCTCTCAATGCGTCTCACGACAAGATCAATATAGAGCGTGATTGTGATCTGGCCATCACGGAGGAGAGACAACTGAGGTCTATCAACAAGACTCTAATGGAAGAGAACAGCCGCCTACATGAAAAACTGGACTACCGTTCTCGCTCCACCAGACCTCCTACCTCTGCCGATGATGAATACACTAGAAGAGTCGAAGAACTTGAACGGTAGAGAAGAGAAAAGGAAGCAGCAGACAAAGGCAAAGGGAAAAGACCATGGTAGTTTTGTATCTTTCTCTCCCTTAACCTTTGTATCTATCTTAGTGTTTTTGAAAACTATGTAACATTAAACTTCTCGTTTGAATACAGAAGATTATTGTCTTTCAAAAATTGTCTACTGTTTAAATTCTTGCTATTTCAATTCATATATCTGCTTAGAATTTAAACATTCAATTCAAATCTATTTTGAATTGTTTATTACTAATCCTTGTGCTGTTCTTTACTTCTCTTCCGTTGTAAGCACTTAGATTAGATTTTACACTTGAGGTGTTCTTCTGTTTGATAGAGACATGTCTATTGTTTTTAATCTAAAATACTTTTTGACATGTTATTATCTATCATAGAGTTTTATAGCCCTCACTTGTAAGTAATGATGACCAGATGCAAATATGAGGAGATTGTTGTTTCTCATTTGTATTGTGATTTACATATGTTCATACATTACATTTAATTTTATACATTAGTGGCTAATTGGGCTGTGTATCAATTAGCGTGGCAACTGTGTATAGAACTTTGCCATCGAATAGTTTTTATAGGCTTCACAGGTTCAGCGAAAGACTTCAGCAAAGCTTCACCGGAAGACCTCATTCAGCATCCAGCGGCAAACCTTGTTTGCACGTGTTCAAGCATGACGTGTCCAGTCACCAAGTCTTAGTGGATTAATTAAATTCATCCTTTATCAGTTTGAATTTGAATTAAAACATCTTCTATGACTTCTCAGACACGCCTGACCAGCTTTCCGAAAAGCAAGAAGACTTTCGCCTTCTGAACAGTGAAGCAGTGATGTACGATACGATGCGTGCCAACTATTGTAGTGTGCAACTCGATTGCTCACACCCGCCGACTCTTGCAACATCTTTGCACCAACTCCTCGCCAAGACGTTGAAGATGAAATCTACAAGTCAGCTCCATGCATTTAATGCATTCAACCTAATAGAGCTGTTACACTTCGTCTTCTCCAACGGATCTCAAGAATGTGTAGACACCCCAATTTCGTACCCCTTTTATGTAACTGACATAAAATATCAAGAACTGTTAAAACTTAACAAATGTCAAGTTACAGGAGTCAAAAATGCGAAAGGAAAAGCGAGGAAATGATGAACCTGCAGGGGGTAAAAGTGCACAAAATTGGAAGTTGGAAAGCAGCATGGTGCCGCACCAAGGGTGGCCTTGGCCGCACCATGACCTCCACTGTTTCGTCTCTCAGAAGCCGGATTGTACAAGTTCTGAAGCACAAGGTACAAGCTGTTGATGTGTGATGCACAAATCCAAGAATTCCCAGCGTGTCCCTCTCCTTCAGTATAAATAGGAGGCCCCGGCTCCCAGTTTCATTGGCTCATCTCCTCCGCGATTTTTAATCGCAGCGAAGCTTTGTTGCTCTACCGATAGAAATAGTACGAGAGGTGTGAGATAGGTGAGTGGAAGCCCTTAGAGTGTCCAAACCCCGTCCAAACTCTGCCAAAATGAAAACACATAGGTTATAAGTGATCCCTAGCCTAGTTGTTAGGTATCCACCTCACTCCCCCAGTCCAAAAATTCCAAAGTAAGCCGTTACTCTGCCCGAGTAACGAGCTGAAAAGTCAAAAAATTAAGCCTAGGTTCCGCCCAACCAAAAAGGCCAAAACTTACCCAAATAAGCTGTCACTCTGCCCGAGTTGATAAGCCCAAACCCTCAGAAATAAAGCAGTCATTCTGCCCAAATCAAAACAACAACCACACAACAACAACAAAGACTCCTCTCCTCAAGGACGTAGCGAGCACACCGCCGCTCTAAAAGGTAATACCTTTAAGGGGGTAGTTTATTTATTTATTTATTTATTTTTCTGTCATTTATTTATTTTTAAAAATTGTTATTTAAATCCGGCGCAATGTAGCCAATATAAGCCGTTGTGCTGCCCGGATTAGAATAGGAAATATTTTGTAAAAGAACCGTTATAATGGCCAAATATTCTTAAACATGTTTGTAATTATTGTAAGAAAACGGCTGCGAGTCCGTAAATAATGTAGCCACGAATGTATTTGTTTAAATTTCCCTGTCATTTTAATACCTTATTTATTTGCGAGATAAATATGACAATAAGCATACTTCAGCCAAAAACCATTTTCGAATCGAAAGGCGAGTTGGGTGCCTAGCACCTTCCCAACTCGTAACTTAGCCTCCGAACCCGTTTTTTTTCTCTGGTTTATTTTTCTTTTCTTTGGTTTTGCTTTATTTGCCTTAAAATAAAGATGGCGACTCTAAAACTTTCGGATTCAGTGGGGCCTCGCAACACTCCCTCTTTGCACTTTCCCGTTCTCCCCTAAAAAAGGGAGATATGGGAATGGAGGGGTGATGCATTCTCATATCCTGGTATCCCCTAAACAAGGGATAACTTGATGCGGGAAACTCAAAGCTCCCATAGTAATCTGAATGGGCCATAAGGCTACTTTTAATAAATCCATAGTGGGGGCGTCGCAATATCCTTTTTTGCACTTTTCCGTTTTCCCCTAAAAAATGGAAAATGTGAATGAAAGGGTAATGCATTCTCATATCCTGGTATCCCCTAAAAAAGGGATAACTTGATGTGGGAAACCATAAGTTCCCATATTGGATACAAAATTCACTCAAGGCAACCGAGGCACATTCAAACGTGCTAATATAGACAGCACTCCTCTCGCACTTTTGATTTCGTCTTCCCCTAAACAAGGGAGGGTGGAACGAGAGCAGTGGTGTCCCGCATCCGCACGTACGTGCACTCCTATCCAAGGGCGTGCGGGGCGCGGGTCGCACCCTGGGAACCTCACAGAATGCCCCAGCTATAAATACTGTCATTAAAGACTGAAGAAAAAAATGCCCTGAAATGCTCTGAAATTCTCCAACAACATAAAGTCTTTATACTCAGTGCATTCAAGAGATCGTAAACTGATCAAGAAGTCCTCGACAACAATAAAGAAGATCTGCATCAACACTTATCATTAGCTTCTTATTGTTGTTCTTTAACTATTCTTCTGCACAATTGAATATTCTGTTTTTCCAGATATTCAATTCCCAAACCCCCAAACACAAGTCAAATATTTTGTACACGATCCATTGGAACTATTTGTAATAGTACTAGTGGAAAATATAGTGCACATTTAAATCCAAGGTTGACTGCCTTGGTCGTAGACGTAGCACTCTTTAAAGTGCGAACCATCTCAAAATACTTGTGTTCTTTCATTACTGTTGATTACTGCTTTGAATTGTTTCATATCAATTTACTTATCACTTCAAACAGCAGACTTGAGTATTCAGCCAAGTCTACCGGTAGTCCTTCACCGGCAGACCTAAACTGTCTTCCTTACAAGACTTCCGCTACTTCAATCTCTTTAATAGATTGCAAGTGCTTGTTTTAGGAACTTATACGAAAAGTTTTTAAATGTCTAATAAGCTATTCAACCCCCCCCCCCCTTTTAGCTTATTATTGTGCCCTTTGGGACTAACAAATTCCTTTCTACAAAACCTTAAAAGTTAAAACTAAATTATAAACCCAATTTTTCGAGCATAGACTATTCCGTTTGAATGATTAACTACAAGGAAAAAGTAAATATAAAATCCCTTTGTATTTTAATAGTTTCAACCCGACTCGTTCTGATATAAACCATTGCAACCCTTTTGACATTTGGGTTATAACGGGTTGCGACCCGTTACAGATTATTTATTTATGTGATTAAGAAAAAAATAAAGTTGAAAATTTATTTCTTTCTTCAAATATATGTATAATTAAAGATTGTAATTTGAAAAATAATAATTTGGCGATCGAAAACTACCGTTGTATACTGTCTTGTGATACCCATATGATGAGGCATTTGGGTTTTGTTCGACTTGTGGAGTAAAAATTTCAACGTTGGCTGTTGTATTTGCCATATTTTTGGGGCATCTACCATATTTGTAATTGGATTGAGGAGATAAAAAAATGTGGATAAAAACAGTTGAGGAATAGAGAGAGAAAGAGATAGAGAAAGAAATGGAGAGAAACAAAATGAGGAGTGGATTTTGTGGAGATAGAAACGGTTGAGATCAGGTTAAATCCTGGCCAGTAATTGTGTTTGGTAAAAACCAATCCTGACTGGTAATTAGCTTTTCCCAACCGCTTGAGATCAGATTAAATCCTGGCCAGTCGATCAATGATCATACACTGAGCAGAAACAGTCTGCTGCCAAAAAACCAAATGGCTCAAAGTCGAGTTGTTTTTTAGTCTTTGCTTTTGGCAGAAAAGCACGTCGCCATAGCATGCCAATCAAGGATATTGCCGCTACACAGATTCAAACTGCATTTCGAGCGTATATGGTACAGATCATTGTTTTTTTAAAAACACTTGAATAGCGAATCAAAATGATATTAATAAGAAAATGTTCTTTAACCAAGTCAAAGGAAACAAATAGTAACAATTATGTGAATCTTCTTTTCATAATTCAAATAAATAAGAGATACAGTATTACAGCAAAAATCTTAGTTGTATCAAACTTGTCCTTTTTCATATATATATGAAGGGAAGAGTTAGACCATCATGTCCATAGGAATTGCTAACTTCAATTTAAAAAGGTGACATATATATATATATATATATATATATATATATATATATATATATATATATATATATATATATATATTCCATTTTAGCAGCTACACTTCAACCGACTACAACTTAAACCTCCCCCTCTCCTCCCCCAATCTCATTTCCATGGCGTCTACACAATTATCTACACTAACATTGTTGTTCTTTATTTTATTCACGGTCACGTGTATCTCACGTGCCGACATTGACGCGAATTTATCTTCGCAAATCGCGGCGGCGGACGAACTGGAGTGGCCATCTACAATGTCGGTATTTGACCGAGAATTGGAAGGCGAGAATGACAGGGGCGAAGACGGTTACGACGGTCGGAGATCCCTGTTCTGGAGGAGAGTGAGGTATTACATTTCTTACGGTGCGCTCTCCTCGAATAGAATTTTGTGCCCTCTGCGTTCCGCAGATCATGTCATAGGAGAGAGAGAGAGAGAGATGGCGAGACGGAAGAAAGGGATGAAGGGACGGGTTTGTTTGAACAAATCGGAGAGAGGGAGGAGGATGGAGATGGAGAACAGGAAGCTTGGGGCCGGAACAAAGGATGAAGGGATGAAGTGATTCGCTGGGATAGAGGAGAGACGAAAGAGGATGTCGGGTGCGTTTGGAGATGGAGATGGAGAACAGGAAGCCGGAACAAAGTATGAAGGGATGGAGTGATTTGCCGGAAGAGGAAGCTTGGAGACTCAATTCATGACGGGGCTCTCTTTTATTTAAAAGAAAAGAGAAGAAGAGAGAGGCAGAGGAAGTTGAGAATGATGGAGAAAAATAAGATGAATAGGAGTAGGAATAGGAAGAGGAAGAGAGAGATAACGATTGAGGAGATAAAAAAACGTGCAAAGAAACGGTTGAGGAAGAGAGATCTGTGAAATTAAATCCTGGCCAGTGATTGTGTTTAGTAAAAACAAATTCTGACCGGTAATTAGCTTTTTTTTAACTGCCTGAGCTCTTTTATATAATAGATAGGATTAATAAATCAAGTCGTCTTATGTTTGGTACACAATAGATGGTCGGGACTAATAGTACAAGTTACCTGAATAAAGTCATTATCTCTTCACTATTAATACCAAGGGAAAGGATGGTATTAATAGCGCCTCATAAAAAAATTGGGATTAACATTTTTTATCTTCAAACTACCTCTGATATACAAATGATGATTAATAACGAGGGCACTAATAGTACTATAATTAATAATACTACTTATCCCTACCACACTACCAAACAAACCTTAAAAGTTAAGGAATATGATAGATGACAAGGACACTTAAGGCAAGGACCTTGAAGTTAGAATTGTCAAAATGAATTGGACACGTTGGATCCGCATCTAAAGGAGTGTGTTGGGTTGGGAAAACATGTGCCCATAAAAATACGATCATATGGGTTGGACCCATACGGGTCACACGTTGATGCGGGCAATAGGTTAGGTAGGCTGGGATGGGACGAGCTCTCCCTCAAGTTGACTTATTTTTATAGTAATTAAATCAGATTCGTTGAAAAAATGTAACTTATATATCTCACAAAGGGCAAATCGCAACATTGGTCCCTCGACTATAGATCGATCACAGTAATAGTCCCTTAACATTTTTTTATTAAATTTGTGTCCTACGAGTATTAAATTTTCATAACTACAATATTTTTGATGGATACTGTTAAAAAATTAACTTTAAGTTACCATGTACCTCATACGTGCTTTAAGTAAGGTCTAAAATGAAATTTTTCCAAACCTAACTTATATCACAATTTTCAATTGAGTCCTCAGGGTTTGAAAAAAGACCAAAAAGTCTTCTTTTCTAATTACACAGGCCCACAAATGAATTAAATTGAAGCAATCTTATTCTTTTCTAATTACACAGGCCCACAAATGAATTAAATTGAAGCAATCTTACTTGAAATTGGGAGAGAGGTTCAAAAATCAAACCTAGCAGAAAAATTGAGCCAGAGAGACCTAGGATGGGGATTCGTCGGAGCGATTGAAAGTGGTTGTAGATGGTGGTCTTGGTCAGAGCAGAGGGAGAGAGAAATGAGAACCCGCATGTAGTTGTGATCCATCCCCCTACAAGGAAGGCCTTTGGCATAATATCCGTAATGAATAAGCTTCAGGATCATGTGGAACCAACGAATTAGGGCACTTTTGATCCGTTGATTTTTGGGGTTTTGCGGCATATTTGATTGTCGAGACTTGGAGATTTTTGAAACAGGGCTCGTAACATTGGGATTGAAGTTCTCTAAATGTCTTGATTTCTCAGAGAACTTTGATCGAGAAGATTGTGGGTCCTTCACCTGCGTCACTGCTCCAGTCCTCTTACCATTCACTTCCATCGTCGGAAATAGGGAAGCAACGTTCTGGGCAGTGTATTGGGGAAGAAGGCCTCTAAGTCTTTTTTCAAACTCTAAGGTCTTGATTGCAAATTGAAATATAAGTTAGGTTTAAGGAAATTTCATTTTAGCCTTTACTTAATGCATATGACAATTGAACGGTAATTTTTTAACGACATCCACCAAAAGGACTGTAGTTGTAAAAATTTAATACTCGTAGGACCCAAATTTGATAAAAAAAATATTTAAGGGACTATTAATGTGATCGACCTATTGTCAAGGGACCAATGATGCGATTTGCCCTCTCACAAAACCTATAATAATATTGCACCGCGGTATAAACTTGACGTAGCGCGCTTATTGCTCATTAAGGGTATGACAGTCTTTTCGTATCAAAAAGTGATTTTTTTTTTTCCATTTTTTAAAAATGTATACTTTAACGATTATAAATTTGGGAAAGTGGACCGACTGAAAGTTTACCTAGATTTTTTGTGGATTTGAGTGGGTGAAATATTTAATGGGTGGATATTGGATTCATCGAAAAGAAATTCACAAAACACGGTTGGGTAGTGGATTTACTAGATAACAATCTATGGACGCGGAGCCCATACCATAGTACTTATTTTATTTCGGGTAAAAAGTTTTCGTTTGAAAGTTAATTTTTTTTAAAAAAAATAACACTTTTAGTAGCTCATTAGTAGATTTACTAGATAACAATCTATATATATATATATATATATATATATATATATATATATATATATATATATATATATATATATATATATAAATGACACTTTTAAAGCTTTTATTTTTGAAAGTGCACTATTTAAGTGAAACATCCAGAAATAGAATTGAATAGTACACTCTTTGTCTAAAATGGAGGGAGTATTATATAATCCCTCCATTCTAAATAATTGTTTTACTTTTTTTTTCGTTCGTTTCAAAAAAATTGTTATGTTTCTAAACTTTTTTAGGAAAACAACTTTACTGTCTTATCCTTACTTTTTCTTCATACTAGTTATTTAGCATGTGCTCTGCACGGGTACAATATGTGATATATATATCTTGTAATAATAATATAACTTTTAGACATTATAATTAAATTGTTAATCTCTTTCATAGTTATATTTTTTTTTCTATTGTTACTAATATTAAACAATTTTTTTACCTAAATACTTTTAAAATTAATATAAGTTTCTAGCTAACGTGAGATACATATTTTGTATTAATAATAATAGTAATTTTTTTATCTAAAGACTTTTAAAATTAACATTTAAACAATGTGAGATACATATTTTTTTATTGGTAATAAGAATAAAAATATTTATCATAAGATTTTTAAAACTAACATCTTTTTCTAAACAATGTAAGTTACACATTTTTCATATTCTAACAATGTGAGATACTTCTTTTCTATTTCTATTAGTAATAAAAGTTTAAGACTTTTATCTAAAGACTTTTAAAATAAACATTTATTTCTAACCATGTGGTATACATCTTTTCTATTGGTAATAATAGTATTTTTAAAACCAACATTAATTTCTAATAAATATGAGATACATTCTTCTATAGTAATAATAATAGTCTTTTATATAAAAACTTTTGAAATCAACATCTCTTTCTAAACAATGTGGGATACATCTGTTCTATCGGTTATAACATAAAAATAATAATAGCAGTAGTATTTTATCTTAAATAGTTTTGAAACCAACATCTTTTTGTAAACAATGTGTGATGCATCTCTTGTATTGATAATAACATAAAAATTCATTTATCTATGAATTTTATAACCAATATATGTTTCTAAATAATGTGGATCTCTTTATAAGTTGTAATCAATGCGATGTACTTTATCTAAAAATATTTTAAACCAATATCACTTTCCTAACTAATGTGAAATGCATTTTTTTTCTATTGGTATTAAGTCTTTTATAAAAAAAACTTTTAATACCTACATCACTCTCTAACCAATGTGTAATACATCTCATCATTTGGTAATAGTAGTAGAATTTTTTTATCAAAAAAATATTCTAAAATCAACATTTCTTTCTATATAATGAGATATATCTCTTCTCTTCTCTTCTCTTTAATTAATGATAAAAATAGAAGTATTTTTATTTATAGACTTTTAAAATCAACATCATTTTTTTAACTAATGTAAGTTTTATCTCTTTTATTTGTAATAATAGTAATTTAAAACCAACATCAATTTATAATAAATGTGATATATATATATATATATATATATATATATATATATATATATATATATATATATATATATATATATATCTTCTATTGCTAATAATAGTAATTCTTTTATATAATCTAAAATAATTAAAAATCAACATCATTTTTTAACCTATGTGAGATATACATCTTCTATTGGTAATAATGGTAGAAGTCTTTTATCAAAAAACTTTGAAAACCAACATCACTTTCTAATCAATGTATTATACATCTTTTCAATTAGTAATTAATAATATTATTTTTAATACAAACATCAATTTCTAACCAATGTGCGATACATCTCTTCTATTGGTAATAATAGTAGAATATTTTGTAACCATGTGAGATACATCTCTTGTAAAAGTGAAAGTCTTTAGTCTAAAGACTTTAAAATCTAACATTTTCTTTTTAAACAATGTATTATATATCTCTTTTATTGGTAATAATATAAAATAATTTAAATTCAACATCATTTTCTAACCAATGTGAGATATATATATATAGTTGGTGAGGAGCACTATGGTTGTGCCACCTCACCACCTTTGGATAAATCTTCATTCTAAAGCATCCATGTGAAAATTTTAAAAAAAATTGGTTTTCTAGTGACTTTGAAAATCAACATCACTTTCCAACCAATGTATGATGCATTTCATCTATTGGTACTTAATAATAGTATTTTAATTTAAAACCAACATCAATTTCTAACCAATGTGGGATACATATCTTCTATTGTTGAAAAATTGGTGTTTTTAGTGAAAAGAAATTACGTAACTTGAGGCTCGAATTTCTTTACGTGTCATTTGTTTGTTGGCGAAGGTAATTGCGCAAATGTGTTCTACTCGGTGAGAGCATCAAAATGATATATTTATTTGTTCAAATCAAGTTTTGGATAATAAGATATCAAGACTTAAAATATAATACTTGTTAAAAAAAATTAGTGTTTTTTGTGAGAGAATTTGTACAACTTGATGTATGAATTTCTTTACGTGTCATTTGTTTGTTGGTGAAGGTAATTGTGCAAATGTGTTCTACTCGGTGAGAGCATCGAAATGATATATTAATTTGTTCAAATCGAGTTTTAGATGAATAAAATATCAAGAGTTAAAGTATAATACTTATTAAAAAAATAGTGTTTTAGTGAAAGAAATTGTGCAAGTTGAGGCACAAATTTCTTTACGTGTCATTTGTTTGTTGACAAAAGTAATTGTGCAAATGTGTTCTACTCGGTAAGAACATCGAAATGATATATTTATTTGTCCAAATCAAGTTTTGGATGAATAAGATATCAAAGTTTAAAGTATGATGTTAAAAGTGAGTCATTAGAAGTAATATCTAACCTTGAAGAGTTTTATCTCACATTGGTTAGAAGTAATGCTAGTTGTAAAAGTTTTTAAATATAAGTTTTCTACTATTGAAAATAGAAGAAAGTTATATATAATAATACTAATATACATTATCATATTGATTATTATTATGAATTATTATTAGCTAATGACTAGAAAACCAAAAGTTTTTAAAACTTCCACATAGATATCTTAGAATGAAGATTTATCCAAAGGTGATGAGGTGACACAACCACAGTGCTCCTCACTAACTTATATATATATATATATATGCACATAGACTCTATATACATATTAATATTTATTATAGTATAGTTTTTCTTAATTTTAAATATGACATTATATATATTTATGAACCATAATATATATTATAATGACTTTATTGGAAACTATATATCATATTAATATTTAGAATATAGTCAAATAGTTTTTCTTAATTTGGGTGACAAGTCAAACATGATAATTATTTAAAAACCGAAGAAAAAAAAAAAATATATATATATATATATAGTTTCTTTGTGTGTGCACGAGGCTGTGCACACCCTTTACTTGAGAGTTGGAATAATTTTATTTATTTATTTTTGTTCTTGCTTGCAAATTTATGAACTGATTATATAAAAAGTTCTATGAAAATGTTCCATTGATGGCTAATCATTTAATGTTTTAAATTTATTTATTTATTTTTGCTATCGGGTATTGAATGAATTTTATAAGAGAAGAATGCTATAGTCAAGCATGCGTTATTAAAAAAAAAACTAAAAAAAAAATACGATTCAAAAAAAGTATTGTGAATTCAAATACGGCCGACGTACGACTAAAAGAGGCTCAATCGCAATCCCACCTAAACCAACCTGCAAAAATTAATCTATATGATTGACTTAGTGAAATCATGAAAAGTAATTCTCCCATGCGATCGTGTTTGAGATCATAAAATGAAATCTTTATCTTTTATATCTCAGTACATCAATCTATAATATAATACAATTTATAGTCGCATGTTCGTAATTGATTATAACTATTTAGATGCTGAGATTGATTTTTTATCGAAATCCTACGGTCATCATCACTCCCCGAGTTCACATGTGTGAACGGCGGTTGAGCAACTACCCTTTTTCTCTCTCCAACTCCCCCCACTATTCACGATTGGTGGCCGCTAATCCTTCCTCCACCAAACTTACGTCCCTTTTTTTCGATATTTTAATTAATTAATCACTTTTATGCATAAAATATAATTAAATTAATGTGTCTGAATTTTCTTTGTCTCATGTGTAAATGGAAATACTGGACAGAGTTATTGCACCTCGCGTTTCAAAACAAAAAAATATTGTGAAACAATAGCCTTCAGAAGAAGATTAAGTAGTGATATAATTATGGATGCTCAAGGTTTACTTCCAATTCAAATTTCTTAGTTTTTATTTGTTGTTAGTATTTGTCCCCCTCAAGTTTGTAACTTTAGATTTTTATTCCACTGCGGATAATCATATTGTTTTAATTGGTTATCAAGATATATTAATTTTAAATTATTTATTATATTGATTTATTTGAATACTAACACCGTCTCATAATGATATCGTCTCACATTGGCGCGCGAAAGGCTATTCAGGGGCTGAGATTGATTCATTTACGGAGATCATACGATCATAATAGCTGCCCGAGTTCACATGTGTGAACGGCAGTTGAGCAACCCTCTTAAACTCCCTTTGCATGCGTACCCCTCTCCCCAATCCTTTTCTTTCTCTTAATATCTTCCTATTCCTATTACTACTCCTACTCCTATTCTCAACTTCTTCTGCCTCTCTTCTTCTAAATAAAAGAGAGCCCCAGAAGAGGTGTTTGGACCTGCACTTAGCTATGTCTTCCCTCCTACACAAAAATGTAGTGGCCCAAGAGCCGAATGTAAAGCTTAAAAACTCTACTCTATAAAGTAGCGTTGTTTTCATCTTTTTTCCAATGTGGGATTCCCACTTCCTTCCTTACATAACTTTGCTTATTCAATTAGTTGAAACAAGTTTCCAACACGCCCCTCAATTACTACTTGAAGTAATGTATCCCTCAACTGTAACATTTTTTTTTAAGATCGCACCTCCTATTTAAACGTTGGTGTTTCAATTGACGAAATCAGATATATTGACAACGTGCCATAGGCACGGGTACGAAGATCTAGTATTTAATATATTGGATTAGAGACTCAAAGAGATTTGTCTTATACTCTCTCCATTTTTAAATTATTGTCTACATTTCCTTTTTGGCCCGTTCTTAAATAATTGTTCACTTTCGAAACTTTTTTTTTTTATCATTTTACCCTTAGTTTTTTATCTATTTTAATTATGTCCATATATTCAAGGGTATTAAAGGAAATCACATATTTTATCAATATTTATAATACTATCAATTATTTTTTCATAAACAATTTACTAAATTAAAGTAGACAATACTTTAAAAACGGAAAAAGTACAAAATATCGGTAAGATAATCTTCCTAAGTTTTTGTCAATTTATTTTCTTTTGCCAAAAAAGTACATGGTCACCGTGTCGGACATGTGAATCACAATGACAAAGACAAATACTTTCTCCATTCAAAATAAATACTCCATCCATCCCTTAATAATCGTCTTGGTTGACTCGGCGCACAGTTTAAGAAAAAACAATTAACTTGATTATTTATATTGGTTTAATGTGTAGTTTCCTTTAAAACCTATGTGTATGTGGCCCATAATTAAAGTAGAGTGAAAAAGTAAGGATAAAGTGGTAAAAGTGATATTCTAAAAAGGTAAGTTTTAAACTGGACAATTATTTTTGGGACGGACGAAAAAGAAAAAGAGGACGATAATTTAGGGACGGAGGGAGTATCATCTATCGATTTTATAAAAGTTTTCAAAAATATTTAACTACATGTTGCCTCTTTAATATTTCTAATTTATTATTAATAGTGTCAAATCAATAAATATATTTTTTAATTAATAAATATAGAAAATAAACCTCAAATATAATATTCCTCTAAATGGTAGTTCATTTCAGTTTTAAAAAAAAAAATCTTTTACGCGTATCATTGACTTTCACATTATATAGGCATGTTCGTCTTTTTCTTCTTTTTTGATTTTTTTAACTCACTCTGTCTCAAAATAATTGATTTATTTGACTCAGTACATGGATTAAGAAAAAAATATTTGACTTGATTATTAATATTAGTGTTAGATGTGTACTTTCTCTTAAAACATATATGAATGTAATTCATAATTAAAGTACAATGAAAAAATAAAAATAAAATGATAAACATATTATCTTAAAAATGAAATTTTAAACAAAAGAATTATTTTAAGCCCGAAAAAAAAAAAATAGGATAATAATTTTGGGACAATGAAAAACTATTTTCACGTTCTTCTTTGGCCATTTAGGTTGTGTTGTTCAACCAAGCTTCTTTCTCCCCCATTTACATATTCAATTTTTTCAAAAAAAAAAAAGACAACACTTGCGGTAGATTTGATATTATAATTGTTAACCTAATTCTTAATTGGATCTCACTATCACCTACACTTTTTAACAATTTTCTTCTCTAAAACCTTCCCCAATAGTTTGGTGCAAAAATTGCACATAATCTTTAAACTGGTGCAATTTCTGCACCAAATTTCTTCAACCATCTCAAACAGTTATATTTCAAAATTACTCTAAAAAGAATATTCGAAGTATATTCTTCATTATTCTATTTAAAATATATGTTTAATTTCATTTAATTTGTATTAATGTATTTTAGCAAAACAAATATATTATTTATTAAATTATTATTATATTAAATTAAATACTATGCATTAAAAATAATAATTAAATCCAAGAATTTAATTGAGAGTAAAATACAAACATATTAAAATTAATAATTAAATGGAAGACATCAATAGAGACTAAAATACAAACTTTAAAATAACTGAAATAAACAACTAAATAGACATATTGCATAATTTGTATTAATATTAATATTATTAAAATGTATGTTGTGTGAGTTTAATTTAATTTAATGTAATTTTTATTTTTTATTAATGTCTAATATTTATGAACTTTATTATAAATAATTTAATACTATATATAACTAATAACTAACAATAAAAATAAAAAATAATTCAATTAATTTTTTGTAATATTTAAACAAAACAACAAAAAAAATAAAAAAATAAAAGTTTAAATAGAAAATAATTAAAGAAACAAACGAAAAGAAAAGAAAAGAGGAGAGTGAAGAGGAAGATGAGAAGTGACACTCCAATTTGAAGTTCCATTTGGCCATCTTCAAGTTGAAGCTATTGTTGGAAGATTGAACAATGGCCTTTCACATCAAATTGACGTTATAAAGGAAGTGACGAACTGTTGAAGATGCCCTAAAAATTTATCTTTTCAACGGTTTTTATTTTTCTTCAATTCTTGCATGAGTCTCACTACCAAATTATTCAGTTTATTTACACTATTTTTGTTATTTTTATACTTTTTAAACAAATAAATTAATAGTATATTGTTTTATAAATAAATTAATTTGTTCTTAATTTTAATGAATATATTGTAATTTTAAATATTATTTATAAATAAAATAATTTAATCCGTTTATAATTTAATTGTAATATTAAAAACCTTTTTTAAAAAAAACAAATCTAAATTTTTTAAAACATTTTCTTCCGCCAAACCAATAGCACAACCATTTTAAAAAACAAAAATCAAGTGAATTAAGAAAGTGGCAAACATGGGAACCCACTAGCAGCTTGTTCAATCGCTTTGCTGGAGAGTGAGACAAACACGCCAATTGCAAATTTGCAAGGCAGTAGTGCAGCTCACTCTCTTGGCGTACGGCTCTCTTCCTCTTCCACCAAAAAAATCTTATTTTTCACTCGGTAGGATTTTTTGCTAGAATTTTTGGGATAAGAATCACTCCCAATGGTTAGGTGAAATTGGGTAAGAATCACCCATTGGAGATGCCCCAAGGGGTTTGAGTGTGAATATTATTTACACTTGAGTCCTGCATAGTATGAATATTATTTACACTTGAGTCCAGCATCTCCAATAAGAAGAATTCTTAACCCAATTCTTAACACATTTTTAAGAATTGTATTCTCTTATATTTGTTATTTTTATTTTTAATGGTTTTCATTCTACCTCAATTTTTACATGGGTATTTACACTACCTTTTTATTTTTATACTTTTCAAACAAGTTAATTAATTTGTATATTATTTTATAAATAAATTAATTTGTTTTTAATTTTAATGAATATATTTTAATTTTAAATATTATTTATAAATATAATAATTTAATTAGTTTATAATTTTAATTGTAATATTAAAAACCTTTTTAAAATAAAACCAACAGATTTTAAAAAAACCAAAAGAAAAATTTGGTGCAACACGGTAACCAATACAAATTTTTTTTAAAACTTTTTCTTCAACCAATCCATGTAGCCAACGATATTTTTAAAAAAAACAAGAAAAAATAAAAATCAAGTGATTACGGTCCAATGTTCTAAAAATTGTTAGGCGGTTATTAGGCGGCACACTAGCACCTAGAGGACTAGTCGGGACGTAATCGGAGCCTAGGCGGGGCCTAGAATTAAGGCATAACTACCATTTTTTTGATAATTTACATCAAAAATCAAACACATTGACTACAAATTTAATTTTTTAATGCTTGTCATTTTACCAAACACTTGTCTATATTTGTATAATGAACAAAAATATACAAACCTACCTTTAATCTCAATTCTCAACAACCCCAAAGCAATAAACCAGTCAAGTTTAGAACTAAAAACAAAAAAAAATATTACTCCACCTACTTACTGCTCCTACAACCCACAGTCTATCATATCTTCCTTAATCCCTTTTCATTCTAAATTATGAGTCTCGAAACAGCCCCCTTCTTTTTCATCTTTTTTTCATTTTCTTTCTTCTATCTATCTGGTAGACCAGCAATGTAGGCGCCGACTTGGTCGATTAGGCGGTAGGCGGTAACTAAGAAAGTCGCGGTGGTAGAGAGGGGTCTAGGGCTTAGGCGGGGAGTTTTAGAACATTGCTTATTCAGTTCGTCAGACCTTTAGTGCAAAGTCATCCGGTACTGCCGTTGTATCTTGGGAGACGATCGTTCCATGTAAGAACTCCATGCACTTAAAGGTAAGCTTACTCCACCTACTTACTGCTCCTACAACAGACCAGCAACGTAGGCGCCGACTTGGTCGATTAGGCGGTAGGCGGCGAATAAGAAAGTCGCGGCGGTAGAGAGGGGCCTAGGGCCTAGGGCCTAGGGCCTAGGGCCTAGGCGGGGAGTTTTAGAACACTGCTTATTCAGTTCATCGGACCTTCAGTGCAAAGTCATTCGGTATTGCCGTTGTATCCTAGGAGACGATCGTCCCATGTAAGAACTACATGCACTTAAAGGTAAGCTTACCCAAACACAAGGGAGCCTTTGTATATAAACCCTTCAAACCTTTCATATTTTTCCAATGTGGGATAACACACTTCCAACATTTCCAATGTCCTACTTTAAACCTCTATAACTTATTCATCCGATATCCGAATTGGACAAATAAATATAGTATTCTTATGTACTAACGGAGAAGAACATAATTCCATAATTACTATAGTCATTACATAAATGACTTACAAATAAATTAGTGCCTCAAAACCTTAATTTACTTTATTTAAAAACACTAGTTTTCCAACAATTAAAACCATTAACCATGAAGAAAAAATAATGTTAATATTCAATGTGTTGGGTAAAGTTGAAATGTTAGATGTGGAGATTGTAAAAATGATTTTTTAGATTGAACTTTTTAAATGAAACATCTAAAAAATAGTATGATAATTATTTGTTTGAAACGAATGAAATACGTTGGTAAAGAAGAATTTAGTAACTTTCTTAAATAATTAAATATTTATTTTGGAATATAAACATTTCAGAAAGAGACATGCAATGTAATCTAAAGGGTTGATTCAATGGCTAGACTACAATTGAATTCATGTACTGAGCAATCAACAAACCCTATTTCGTTTTCCTTTAATACCCTTTTTTTTTACTGTGCCAAATCAATGAACCTTTTTTTTTTTTTTGGTAATCTCAAGATCAATAAAGATGGAGTTAATGGCAAACGTGTCTCACGGGCTTAGCTCAGTTGGTTAAGAGCTAGTAGATTTGGATACAAGACCAATGATCGAATCCTAGCAACCGTAGTGTGGGGGTTTCATCCTCTTGTGAGAGTGGCTCCTTGTAGGTACTAGGCACGGGTCCTTCTAGCTACTTAATCGCTGAATTACCGTGATTTTTCCTCTCACATTCTCATGGGACTGAGGTGTGGAGACTCTCGAGGAAAAAGTTTCCCTTTTTGGATACAGGTTAATGGCAAAAGTGATCATCGAACTAGGCACAGGGATCCCATTATACTATAAAACTCACGAAATGTGATTAGAAAACAATCAAACTATTCTTAAGTTGACAAAATAACCATTGCCGTCAGTTTTTTGTAAAAACTTAATGTCCATCAGTTTTTTTTTTTCGTAAAAACTTAATGCATGTGCTTATGTGTACGTTCATAAACATTTTCCCCCATTCTTTAAAATCTTTTGTAATTACCATAACTCATGAAAATGGAAAATTTTGCAAGTGGTTAATTTTTATCTTTGTGAACATACATGTCAGCACCTCCGTTAAGTTTTTGACGATTAATGATGGGAGTGGTTATTTTGCCACTTGAAGATTAAAATGATCTTGTTGTGATTATTTTGTGAATTAGATGGTATAGTTAGATCATTAAACAAAATTTTGATGATCAATTTGACTATTAACTCATAAAATATTATAATCAAATGACTTTGAAAAGTGGTAAAGTAAAATAAAGTATATTTGGAGAAAAAGAGTACTCAGTCTATTCCAAAATTCTTGTTGGACTTTCCTTTGTCTCAAATTCAAAGTGGAATAGTGAAGATCAAACACGTGTGTATATATATATATATAATGGTAAGGATAGATTTCTCCCTCTAAAATCTTACTTTTAAATTATTGACTTTTGAGTTACCATTTTACATTTTCTCTCTTATATCTTCTCTGATTGTATATTTATATTTCTCTTTCTCTCTTCCGTCTCCTCCCTATTTTCTTTCTCATCATCACCATCTCCTCTCTTTTAGTTACGTTTAAACATTTTTCTCTCTTTAAAAAAAATAGTAACTAAAACAAAAATAATAGTTCCAGAGTCAAGAAAATAAAAATATAAGAAGTTAGTAAAATAAAAATAGTTTATGGAACAAGCCACAACAAAAATAAAAGTTACAGAATCAACAAAACAAAAATAATTTAATGCGGAGGTTAGTAAAATAAAATAATTTACGGAACAAAAGTTTAAAACAAATTTTTAAAAGTATATATGTAAAACAAAAATACGTTAGTAAAATAAAAATATTTGATGGAACAAAAATAAGTTACAAAGTTCATAAAAACAAAAACAAGTTAAACTGAGGTTACTAAAATAATATAAATAATTTACGGAACAAAATTTTAAAAGAAATTCTTAAAAATAGCTATGTAAAACAAAAATACATTAGTTACATAAAAGTATTTGATGTAACAAAAATAATAGTTACGGATTCAATAAAATAAATATAATTTAAACCGAGGTTAGTAAAATTATAAAAATAATTTACGAAACAAAAGTTTAAATTTTTTTATTAAAGATAGTTATGTAAAACAAAAATACGTTAGTAAAATTAAAAAAATATTTGATGGAACAAAAATAACTGTTATTGAGTCAATAAAACAAAACAATTTAAACTGAGGTTAGCAAAATAATAAAAAAATTACGGAACAATTTTTTTTTCGTAAAACTAATTCTTAAAAATAAAACAAAAATAATAGTTACGAAGTCAATAAAACAAAAAAAATATAATGGAAGTTATTAAAATCAAAATAATTTACAAAACAAAAATAATAGTTAACGGTAAAAAAAATTCGTTATTTTGATTTTAGCTTATTTTCTTCTCAGAAATTTATTTATTCATAAAATACAAATATACTTTAATAAAAGTAATCATTCTAAAGGAAAAACTTATTTGAATTCAGATTCTATTTGTAGGGCGAAAAAAATTCAAATTTGTTCGAAGACATTCATTATACAGAGTTTTTGAATAGTATTAAGTGTTTGGGGTTGTCAGACCATTAATTGACACTTAAAATTAGTGTTCCAGTAATGCTATTGAGAAATATTGACCATGTTGTAGGGTTATGCAATGGAACAAGACTAATTATCATAAATCTTGGAGGTCACATTGTTGAAACAAAAAAATTGAAAGGAAGCAATGTTGGAGAAAATGTTTTTTATCCCAAAATTGTCATTAACTATATCCGATGTAAGACTGTCTTTCAAGTTCTAGAGAAGACAATTTACATTGCTGATATCATATGTAATAACTATTAACAAGTGTCAAAGTCGATAATTGCACATAGATTTCTTTTTGAAAAAAAAAACAAGTATTTAACCAGGAACAGTTATATGTCGTAGTTTTATAGTAACACATTATTTGGTTTGAAGATATTGATATGCGATGAAGATGAAAAACCAACTAATAAGACAACAAATTGTGTATAAAGAAATTTTTTTTAATTCTATAATGATTAGTTGAGGTGCGTTTAACGTACGTGTTAAAAAAACTGGTTAATTCTAATTGTAATATAATTTCTTTATTGATATGTATTAGAAGTCTAAATCCATATTAAATTGGGTTTTTCTTAGGGCCTATATAAAAAGGTGTGTTACAACTTTATTTGGAGACAAGTCGAAGACGGTGAAATACAAATAGTGAGAGACGGACGGCGGACACATTTGATGATTGAGGGTCTCAAAATCTTGGCGGTGTTAAACAAAATAGTGTGTCACTATTTTGGACCGTGGGATAGTGTCAATCCTTGTAACCATTTCCCTATATAGGATGAGTATATTGGAAACTCTTTATTCTAATTAATATATGCATCATTTATAGTGAAGTTGTTGTTTGTTTTTTTATAGGATTAACCCACATAAAATTCTTTTGTTTCCTTTTGTTTATTCCGTTATATTTTCTATCATCTTGTCATTATTCGTCCAAATATTTTGTACTATTATTTTTGACCAATTCTCTTCCGCATTGATAATAGAAATTTGGAATTCTTAATTCAAGAATATTCTCATTTTTATAACAAGCTGGTATCAGAACTTTGGGCTAATCGAAATTTTGAGATCAATAGATTTGAGATTTTTTGAAGATGACGGGTGTTGGAAATTCTACTTAATTCCAATTGGAGAAATTAGTAATAAATTTAGTTTGTGACAAGTTTAAAGTTATGAATGTGTTGATCCAAGTAAATCAAGATAAAGGAAAGGAAGCAAAGCTCGATCATACGAAATATGAGGTATGGAAGATAATTGATCAAATGGTGGCTAACATTATTCGGTGATGTTGCGCCAATAATGTTTTTTTAGCTCGAAAAATCGGCGAACGATAATTGATCAAATGGTGGCTAACATTATTCGGTGATGTTGCGCCAATAATGTTTTCTACAACGTTAGCTCTGAAAAATCAGCGAAGACGTTATGGGAGAGTTGAAGTGCCTCTACATAGGAAATATATGTCAAATTGGTTGTACCTAAAGAATGAGTTGTTTAATTTCATGATGTCTGCATGTACGAATATTCATGATCACTTGAATGTTTTTAACTAAATATTTTGTGAGTTGGAGAATATTAATTAGTGTTAAAATATAAGATGAAGATCCATGTTTAATTTTATTGAAGTATTTGCCACCATCTTACAAGTATTTAATTACAACTATTATGCATGAAAAAACGTGCTTACTTTAGGTGATGTATAAACTTAATTATTAACAAATGTTTCTATGAACAATGATTCTAAGAAGAATAATAATAGTGATGTTTTGTATGTGAGAAGTAAGGTTAAACATGTTAGTGATTCGTCCAGTCAAGGTTCAAGTGGTGGTGAGAAGAATAAGAAGACTTTTCAAGAAAAAAAAAAAGTGTTGGCATTGTAATGAGATGAGTCATGTTATTCGTATTTGTCAAAAGCTCAAGGATGAAGTGAATAAATAATTGAATCCAAATGCTAATATTGTCATATTTCACGAGGGTGGTATTAGCAATGACGAGAATTATGGTGATGCACTCAATGTGACCGTGGTGATAATCTACGGAGTGAATTAGTTCTTGATTCCAGATGTTCTTTTCACATGTGTTTCAATAAATATACATTTTCTTCCTACCAAAGTTCAAGTGGTGATGTATTTTTGGCAGATGATTTTTCTTGCAAGATTGAAGGTGTCAGAATAATAAAAATCAAGACTAAAGGTGCAATAAAAACGGCAACTGAAGTTCGCCATGTTCCTAACTTGAGGAGAGATGTAATTTTTTTTTTTTGGGTTCCTTAGATTCAAAAGGTCTCAATTACAAAGTTCGTGATAGAAAGATGAGATTCGTGGTGATTGTTTTCTCATGGATGGAAACAAAAAAACAACTTGTATTTACCACAAGGGCTTATCATTTAAGGTGGAGCTCACGTTGTGTTTCAAAATGAAGATGCCATGTGTGAAGATTTTGGAAGTATTTAGTTTGGTAATATTTCATGGAGCGAGTTCATGGATCTCTTGAATTCGTGTATTCTAGATCAATTATGTCACGCCTCAAATCTGCCCCTACGTGGGACTCAACTTATAATGTGATCAACCGGTTGTTTTCACCGGTTTATCACGTTATTTGCACAAATATATATATATATATATATATATATATATATATATATATATATATATATATATAAATAGAGCCGAATAATAATAGTAAGATAAAGCCAAATAAAGCAATAATAAGCCCCTTACTTTTTTTTATCCCGCAAAAAATTCTATTTTATTCTCTCTTTTTTTTTTCTTTTTTTTATACTCACAACGGTACCTGAAACGAAGCTGTTGTAAGTTTCACAGTTATTTGCACAAATATGAATACTGATATATAAAAAAGTGATATTTAAAATGCTAAATAAATATAATAAGCATATTTAGCCAAAAAACAAAAGAAAACATTTTTTAAATGAGTCTAGCCCTCCGTTTTTATTTTCCTTTAAAATAAAAACAACGTTCCTAACGGAGTTGCCACTGTAAGTGCCCCGGTTTTCACATTTTATTTTCCCTTAAAGGAAAACAAAATCAAAACATTTTAAGGCGCGTGGAATACGTCCGGCCTCTTGTGGACTCAAAATATAATCAACAAAGTCGTCATCTTTATTTTAAGAAAAAACAAATAAAAACCAGATGTAACCAGATTTGTAAAGGGTTCAGAGGCTAACTTACAAGGTGGGAAGGTGTTAGGCACCCAACTCGCCCTTTCGGTCTCAAAATAGTTTTTTGGCTAAAATATGTTTTTTTATATATTTATTTAGCAGATGAAATAAAACATTTAAACATATATATATATATATATATATATATATATATATATATATGTGTGTGTGTGTGTGTGTGTGTGTGTGTGTGTGTGTGTGTGTGTGTGTGTGTGTACGTATATTATTACAACACTTGCCACAACCTCCTTTCGGGAGTTACACATACATTTATAAATATTTGATCATAATAATGACTCTTTTTAGTGCTATTTTCTATAGAACTTCGGGTAGCATAACTTCTTATTTTGCTTACATTTTGCTAGTCTAAATAGCACTTTTTATATAATAAAACTTTAAATAACCTACCTCTTGAAGCGTAGGGGTTTTATCCCGTACCAACTAGCTTCTGGCAGGCTTAGGGTGCGCTCGCTCTGTCCTTCAGGGAGAGAGAGTCTTTTTTTTGCTATTGTTTTGCTGTTGTGGAGATTCAAGCAGACTAACTGCTTCCGAAAGTTGCTTTCTGGCCTCGAGAACCGGGCGGAGCAACAGCTTGCTTTTTTTGCTGTTGTTTGCTTGCTGACGACGGAAATCAGGCAGCAACTGCTTGTTTTTTGCTGATTTGGCGTCTGGATTCGGGCAGGGCAACTGTTTTTTGTTGTTGGGATTTTTGGATCGGTGGAATAGGACGGAACCCTAGCAGGGTAACTAGGTTTCACTTTGGCCACTTGGTTTTGCTGTTTGGGGGAGATTTAGTGGAGCTTCGGGGCTAGAGGAATAAACCTCTCGACGTTCTCTCGGGAGAGCGATCACTCATTGCGCGGTGAAAAGGTATGAATTTCTGAAGCCGAGAGGCTTTATTTATAGGTGAGAATCCTGGCTTCCTTCGTTGTTAAGTTTCATTCACTAAGCTTTATCAGCTTGTACCACGCACTGAGAAAATTGTACCGAAGACCAACGGCTACAGTGCAGGGGAACTGTTGGGTGCCACCCACAATAGAAGTGGAGGCGGCTCCCAAAAGCATCATGGGTGGTGCCAAGGGGGTCTTGGGTAACTCCCAGGGCCTCTTTTATTTTGATTTTTGGCACTTTGGCCCCTTGCAATTCACTGTTCATGCATCATTTCATTTCTTTTGCATTTTTTTGCAATCTAAACCTTGTAACTTAACATTTGTTAGATTTTTAACATGTCTTGATATTTTATATCATGTTACATACCAGAGGTACAAAATTGGGGTGTCTACAGATCCCCTCAACGATGGAGTTTACGGGTAAACCGAAACTTACCAAATAAACGAACATCGTTGATAAGAAATAGACTCACAAATTTCGTGGAAATTATTTTGGGGAGAGATGCAATATGCGGCAGTTTATAGATGCAACAGTTTATAGGGTGCAATTCAAATCTCACATACCCTAGACATATTTAGTCGATTATAGCAGGTTATCGTAGTCTTTAAGCATATATGCAATAAAATGCTCTGATGGCCGCATCTACCGAAATAGGCTGCCTACGTGTCCCTATAAAAGGAATCAGACCAAACGTAGTTCGGCCTCATGCAAATAAACAACAACCAACACTAAGTGGGATGGATGGTGCGTTTCGCCCAAAATAGGCAAAACCGGTGGGACTCGGCTGCGTTTCGCCCAGAATAGGCAAAACCGGTGGGAGTCGGCTGCGTTTCGCCCAGAATAGGCAAAACTGGTGCCACTTCTAAATGCCCTTTCCCCATAATAGTGAAAGCCGATGCCACTTCTTAATGCCCTTTCCCTAGAATAGGGAAAGCTGATACCACTTCTTAATGTGCGTTTTCCCCAGAATAGGGAAAACGATGTCACTTTTAAAACGCGTCTTCCCCAAAATAGGGAAACGATGCAACCTTTAAAATGCGTCTCCCCCAAAATAGGGAAAACGATGCCTCTTTTTAAAACGCGTCTTCCCCGGAATAGGAAAAACGATGCCACCTTTTAAAATCTGTCTTCCCCATAATAGGGAAAACGATGCCACCTTTTTAAAATGCGTCTTCCCTAGAATAGGGAAAACGATGCCACTTTTTAAAATGCGTCTTCCCCATAATAGGGAAAACGATGCCTCTTTTTCAAATGCGTCTTCCCCAAAATAGGAAAAACGATGCCACCTTTAAAAACGTGTTTCCCCTTTAATAGGGAAAATGATGCCACCTTTTAAAACGTGTTTCCTCTAGAATAGGAAAAATGATGCCACCTTTCAAAACGCGTTTCCCCGAGAATAGGAAAAACGATGCCACCTTTTAAAACGCGTTTTCCCCAGAATAGGGAAAACGATGCCACCTTTAACAACACATTTCCCCCAGAATATGGAAAACGATATTTTTAAAACACGCTTCTCCCAGCAAAGGAAAAGCGATGTTACTTTTCAAAACGGGCTTTCTCCAGCATAGGGAAAACGATGCTGATTTTCAAAACGGGTTTTCCCCAACATAGGGAAAGTGATGCTGCTTTTCAAAATGGGTTTTCCCCAGCATAGGAAAGCGATGCTGCTTTTCAAGATGGGCTTTCCGCAGCATGGGGAAAGAAGTATTTTTAAAACGCGTTTCTCCCATCAAAGGAAAAGCGATGCTGCTTTTCAAAATGGGCTTTCCCCAGCATAGGGAAAGCGATGTTGCTTTTCAAAATGGGCTTTCCCTAGAATAGCAAAAGCGATGCGATTTTTTTTAATGAGTTTCCCCCAGAATAGGAAAACAATGCAATTTTAAACTGTGTTCCCCCAAGAATAGGGAAAGTGATGTGATTTTTTTTAATGTACTTATCCCAGCATAGGAGCAGTGATGCATATTTTTTTGTGATTATCCCAGCATAGGAGAAGCGATGCAGATTTTTTTTTAAAAAAAAATGCTTATCCTAGCATGGGAGAAGCGAGGATTATGAAGCGTTATGGCAGAACGTTGTCGATGTTTGGCTTGTGTATCTTTTGATGATGTTGCTGAGGATCTTTAAGAGGTGGTCCTTGGCAAGATGCTGGTAGAACATTTATATTTTTTCAAGGGCCGATGCGGTAGAAGACCTGATAAGATGCAGTAAAAGGATGCAAACAAAAGATGCAAGCATGCAAATGAAACTTTCTTTTCTTAAAAAAAAAAAGGACTTTTGAATGTGCATGTGTGTCATCCGTTTCTTAAACATGTTAAGACAAGATAAGCCAAGGTGATGAAAATGTAATATAAGAGCTTGAGATGTGGCTTCTGGTTGGCTTCGAAAGGTTATAAGTATATGAGTTGATGGTGATATTTGAGATGAATGTGGGTGAAGTTTAGGGTTGCTTTTCAGTCTTTTGACTAGTGCATCATTCAAAAAATGAATTCAATCAGAAGATCAGTAAATCCTACTAATCGACGCCTCGGAGTGATCACTTTTTTTCTTCTTTTTTTTTTTTTTTTTTGCTCTAACTTTTGCCTAGGCCGCCCTTTCAGATTTTCAACCTAGTGAGCCTTTACCTCATAGGGAGCCGGTCTTTCAATGCATGCGAAGATAAACCGCTTATTTTTTAGAGATCACGGTTTTATAGCTTATTCGTTCTTTTCAATCGAGATGGAAAGGATAGTTGTTTCAGAGGAATAATGAGATCCGTTATGTACTGAAATAAGTTCAGTGGGAGAAGCCCCATGATGAATTTGATCAACCAATAATAATAGTAAGATAAAACAAAATAAAGCAATAATAAGTCCCTTGCTTTTTTTTATCCTGCCTGAAATTTCTATTTTATTCATTTTTTTTTGTTTTTTTATACTCGCAATGGTACCCAAAACGAAGCTGCTGTAAGTTTCACAATTATTTGCACACACACACACACACACACACACACACACACACACACACATATATATATATATATATATATATATATATATATACAATATTTAAAATGCTAAATAAATATAATAAGCATATTTAGCCAAAAAAAAAAAACTTGTTTCTTTTTTTTTTGAAAATGAGTCTAGCCCTCTGTTTTTTATTTTTCTTTAAAATAAAAACAACGTCCCCAGCGGAGTCACCACTTTGAGTGCCCCGGTTTTCACATTTTATTTTCCCTTAAAGGAAAACAAAATCAAAACGTTTTAAGGCGCGTGGAATACGCCCAGCCTCATTGTGGACTCAAAATATGATCAACAGAGTCGCTATCTTTATTTTAAGGAAAAACAAAGAAAAACCAGATGTAATCAGATTTGCAAAAGGTTCGGAGGCTAAGTTACGAGGTGGGAAGGTGTTAGACACCCAATTCGTCCTTTCGGTCTTAAAATAGTTTTTTGGCTAAAATATGTTTTTTAATATTTATTTAGTAGATGAAATAAAACATTTAAACACACACACACACACACACACACACACACACACACATATATATATATATATATATATATATATATATATATATACATATATTATTACAACACTTGCCACAGTCTCCTTTCTGGAGTTACAAATACATTTATAAATTTTTAGTCATAATAATGGCTCTTTTTAGTGCTATTTTCTATAGAACTTCGGGCAACATAACTTATTATTTTGCTTACATTTTGCTAGTCTAAATATCACTTTTTATATAATAAAACTTTAAATAGCATACCTCTTGAAGCGTGAGGGTTTTATCTTGTACCAACTAGCTTCGCGGCTTAGGTGCGCGCCGCTCTCGTGAAGAAGGAATCTTTTTGTTGCCGTTGTTTCTGTTGCGGGATTCTGCAGTGCGCTTTCGTTAGTTGCTCGGCCTCGAACCGGCGAGCAACCGCTGTCGCGAAAATCGAGCAGAGCAATTACTTGTTTTTTGTTGATTTGGCGTCTGGATTCGGGTAGAGCAACTGCTCTTTTTGGGATTTTTGGATCGGTGGAATAGGGTGGAATCTTAGCAGGGTAATTAGGTTTCACTTTGGCCACTTGGTTTTGCTGTTTGGGGGAGATTTGGCGGAGCTTCGAGGTTGGAGGAATAAATCTCTCGGCGTTCTCTCGGGAGAGCGATCACTCACTACGCGGTGAAAAGGTGTGAATTTTGAAACCGAGAGGCTTTATTTATAGGCGAGAATCCTGGCTTCCTTCGTTGTTAAGTTTCATTCACTAAGCTTTATTGGCTTGTACCGCGCGCTGAGAAAATTTGTACCGAAGACCAACAGCTACAGTGCAGGGGAACTGTTGGGCGTCACCCACAATGAAAGTGGGTGCGGCTCCCAAAAGCATCATGGGCGGCGCCAGGGGGTCTGGGTAACTCCCAGGGCCTCTTTTGTTCTGATTTTTGGGGCTTTACCCCCCTGCAATTCACTGTTCATGTATCATTTCATTTCTTTTTCATTTTTTTTGCAATCTAAACCCAATAATTTGACATTTGTTAGCTTTTTAACAGGTCTTAATATTTTATGTCATGTTACATACCAGGGGTACGAAATTGGGATGTCTACAACTTCGCTGCTAACTTTCCCTACATCTCCGCCCCGGGATAATCAGAGGAACGTTCTAAATCCCCAAGACATGTTGTTCAAACTACCTATTTTTCACACTCTTGTTGTTGTTACAATCGAACATCATTTGGTGTTTTATCTATATGTTTTTCATACCCAAAGTCATGGAATTGTCAAGTTCTTCATAGTACTATTTAGTGCCAAGCAAGAGTGGCAATGAGTTATTAAGTAAACCCATTGATACTCCACTACTACAATGCAACCTAGCTCATGTTGTTCATACAACTACAAGGTTCAAACCATAGTCTTCGTATAATTGCACAACATAGCAATACAAGCTCTATACTTCATGAATTACAAGCTTTTACCAAGTCTACAAGGAGATTAACACCTAATTCACAACTTACTACATATAGCTACCCAAGTAATCATCTTTGAAGGATTCAAATCATAAACATAAGAGTTTCATCATGGAATTCATCAAGATATTCATCAATATAGCTCAATTACATGGAATTAATATACAAACATAAATAAGTAAATCCCCCTACCTCTTGTAGATCTTAAATACCAATGGTTTCAGAATATTTTTGGTTCAAAACACTCCCCTTGATGAGCTCGACAACTTTAATGAAGATGGTATAGACAAATGATGAGTTTTAGGCCTTCAATTATAAGAAATTCACTCAAAAACCCTATGTTCTTGCTCTCTCCCTTTTTGGGTATGAAAATGGTGAAGTTAAGAGGTGGAAGAGGTGTGTCTTGGATTTATTCAGCTGAAGATAAAGGTGGGAAGGCCCCCCCCCCCCACAAAGCATGAGGTGTCACAACCTCTTTGGTTGACATTAATCCAAGATTAAGCTAAGTAATCTTGATTAACACTGATTAATCATACTTAGGACCCCTTAATCATGATTAAGCTAATTAATTATACTTAACCCTAATTAATCATGATTAGTCATTTTGATCTCAACTATTCAACAAATTCCAACAAGTTTTGCACCCAGGGTTGGAATATATTTCGCACCCGCAAAATATTTCGCACCTGCAAAATTGAAGTAACTATATTGGCAAATTTGATACAGTAACAATCGCACCTAGGGTGGGAAATATTTTGCACCCACGGAAGTAAAATGTTAAGACTACTACAATTCCAGAATATATCGCACTTAGGGTGTGAAATATTTCACACCCAGGGTTGTTTTGGAGTTTTATTCTAACATTGGCAAGTTCACAACAAGACATATTAGGGGATCAACATCCCCATATTCAACTTGGAATTCAAAACACATACATGTAATTCAATCAATTAACACACATTAACAAATTATTATCATGCTATTAAAATTAGGATGCATTTCAAAACCCTTGGGTGTTATACCCTATCCCCTTTAAGACAATTTAGTCCCTAAATTCTTACCATTTATCATCAAATAGCTAAGGGTACTTGTTCTTCATTTCTACCTCACTTTCCCATGCTCCTTCCTCTATCGTGTGACTCCTCCATAACACTTTAACAATTGGAATCACTTTGGTTCGCAAGATTTGCTCTTTATAGTCCAGAATTTGAACTGGTTGCTCTGCATATGATAAATCAAGCTGAAGATTATCGGATTTTGTCTCTAACACGTGAGAAGGATCTGGAATATACTTACACAATATAGAAACATGGAATACATCATGCAGACCCTCAAGTGATGGTGGCAATGCTATTCGATAAGCCAATTACCCTACTATATCGAGAATTTTGAAAGGACCAACGTATCTTGGAATTAACTTACCCTTCTTCCCAAATCTCTTCACGCCTCTAAAAGGTGAAATTTTCAGAAAGACATGATCTCCCACTTCAAACTCAAGATCCCTTCTACGGTTATCAACATAACTCTTCTGGTGATTGTAAGAAGTCTATCTCGAATTACCTTAACCTGATCAACTAATTCTTACATTATCTCAGGACCTCATATTTTAGCTTCCCCAACTTCATCCTAGCAAATAGGAGAATGACACTTTCTACCATACAGTGCCTCATACGGTACCATTCCTATACTGGACTGATAGTTGCTGTTGTAAGCAAACTGATCAGCCAAAGGAAGATAAGTATCACAACTTCCCTTAAAGTCTATAGAACAAGCTCGTAACATATCTTCAAGAATCGGTATAGTTCTTTCCGATTGCCCATCTGTTTGAGGATAAAATGCAGTACTGAAACTTAACTTCGTCCCCAAAGCTTCCTGTAACACTGCCAAAATTTCGAAGTAAATATAGGATCCCGATCAGATACAATACTCACAGGTACTCCATGAAGTAGTACAATCTCATGGATATATAAAGTAACAAATTGGTTCAAAGTCAAAGTCATTTTAATTGGCAAAAAATGAGTTGATTTGGTAAATCTATCCACAATCACCCATACTGCATCACAACCACGACTGGTTCTTGGAAGTCCCGTCACAAAATCCAAAGCAATATTCTCCCACTTCTATTATAGTATCTTAAGAGGTTGCAGTAACCCTACTGATCGTTGATGTTCAGCTTTCACCTGTTGACATGTTAAACACTTAGTAACATAGGTAACAATCTCACATTTCATATTATATACTCCACTAAAAATCTCGTTTCAAGTCTTTATACATTTTGGTACTTCTCGGATGTATAGTATACTTTGATTTATGGGCTTCATCTAACTCTTGTCGTTTAATCTCATCATTACTAGGAACACACACATACACACACGTCCCTTGTATTTCAATAATCCATCAGTATGAACATAGAATTTTGTCTCTTTACCTTAAGTTTCTTCACAATCTTTTGCAACTCAAGATCGTGCTCTTGCTTATCTCGAATATACGATAAGATTGTTGGTTCCACTTGAAGATAAACGAAAATAACTCCATGGTTAGATTCACAAGGATTCCATTGGCAGGCATCAGTCAACATCTTCCATTCACGAACCAATAGACAAGATACATATAATTTTCTACTCAGGGCATCTGTTACTACATTAGCTTTTCCTGGTTGATAGATAATAGTACAATCATGATCTTTCAGTCTTTCCATCCATCTTTGTTGACGCATGTTTAATTACTTTTGAGAGAAAAGATACTTCAAGCTTTGATGATCTGTATACACTTCAAATTTAGCCCCATATAGGTAATGTTTCCACTTATGCAATGCAAAGATAATAGCCGACAATTCTAAGTCATGGGTAGGGTAATTCAGCTTTACTGGAGATAACTTCCTCGAAGCATAAACAATCATCTTACCACTCTGCATTAGTACACAGCCCAAACCATTTTTAGAAGTATCACTATTCACGATAAAATGTTCACTCCCGTCAGGTAATGCAAGAATCGGAGTTGTAATCAATCTACGTTTGAGTTCTTGGAAACTCTTCTCACATTTGTCATCCCACACAAAAGAAGTCTTCTTTCGAGTAAGATTGGTTAATGGTGATGCTATCTTTGAAAATCCTTCAATAAACCTCATGTAATAACCAGCCAAACCCAGAAAACTACGTACCTCAGCAATAATGTTGGGTTGTTTCCACTCAATCATTGCCTCAATCTTTGAAGGATCAACTGCAATACCATTTCTAGACATAACATGCCCTAGAAAAGTGACTTTTTCAAGCCAGAAAGCGCACTTGCTAAATTTGGCATATAAATGTTTCTCCCGAAGAAGTTCAAGTACCAAACGTAAATCATATTCATGCTACTCTAAAGACTTAGAATAGACGAGAATATCATCAATGAATATCACCACAAAATTATCAATATAGGGTTGGAAAACACGATTCATCAAATCCATAAAGAAAGCTGGTTCATTAGTCAACCCGAAAGACATAACAATAAATTCATAGTGCCCATACCTTGTTCTAAAAGCAATCTTGGGAATATCTTCAGTCCGAATCCTCAACTGATGATAACCACTTCGTAAATCAAACTTTGAATAAACCACTGCACCCTGCAACTGATCAAAGAGATCATCGATGTGCGGCAATGGGTACTTATTCTTCACAGTCATTTGATTAAGTTGTCGATAATCAATAAATAACCTCAGTGTCCCATTCTTCTTTTTAACAAATAATACCGGTGCACCCCATGGTAAAATGAAACCCCTATTAAGTAGTTCCTGCAACTGCACCTTCAATTCTTTCAACTCTGTTGGAGCCATTCTATAAGGAGCCTTTGAGATTGGAGTTGTACTTGGGAATTGTACCTGACAATAATTCAATACTGAACTCTACCTCCCGCTCAAGTGGCAAAGCAAAATCATCAGAATATTCACACACAATACGAACATCTTCTAGTTTAATTGTAGCTTTACTACCATCATAAACATGATCCAAGTACCCAGTACGTCAGTACATCCATTGGAGATCAATTTGTTCGCCTATAAAGCAGATATAACATGTACTCTACTTCCCCCTTTTTCCCCCAAAAATTACAATGTAGGATGATTCATAATTGTAAATGTGACCAGTTTATGATAACTGTCTACATGAGCATGATGTTCACATAATCAGTCGATCCCAAGGATGACATCAAAATCCCAAATTGGCAACACAATCAAATCAACATGCAATTTGCACTTATTCATAAACACATCATAAGTTTTATACACCACACTTGCAACTATGCATTCCCCTATTGGGGTTGATACTTCTAGCACATAAGGTAACATACAAGGTTGCACATGTAATTTATTAACAAAATGTGATGCCACATATGAATGAGATAAGCCTGGGTCTATTAAAACTCGAGCTCTAGACTAAAAAACATAAAGTATACCTCCCACAACCAAAGTAGACTCAAGAGCCTCACGCTGGTCTAAGGCAAACACTCGCCCATGGGCCTTAGGCTTCCCATCTCCCCCTCTCTTAACCCCTGAGGTAGACTGAGTCTGACTCTGTGATGACTGCCTTTTCCACTTTAGACAATCCTTATGGTAATGCCCAAACTAACGACAACTGATGCACTTGCCCTACTTGCTTCAACAATTCTCCACTACATGTGAAGTTGAGCCATGAAAAGTATAATCTCCCTGTGGTTTGGTCACTGTGTTTGTACTACCCGTGTTGTTCTTAAATTGTTGTTGCCCAAATTGTTGCCCTTGTCTCTGTCCCTGAGATTGCCCTTGTTATTGCCTTTGATCCCCACTTCCCCTATCATTAAATCCTCCACTCCTGCTATTGTTGTAATTCCCTTTCCCTTTACCACTTGGTGCATTAAAATTCCCCATGTTGTTGTTATAATTACTTTGTTGTTTCACACTTACTCTTGTTTATTGATGAATAGGAATTGATGATCGCTTCAATCTTTGTTCTTCGGTATCACTCTCCACAAACAATGTCATATTCACTGCCAAGTTATAATCCACAAAGTCAAATGGAACCAACTTATCTCACAGCTTTGGTTTCAAACTCCTTATAAACTTCCTAGCCTTTATCTCCTCTGTAGAAACTAGATGAGCATTATATCGAACCAGTTGAGTGAACATTGCTTCATACTAGTTAACTCTCATTGTTCCTTGCTCCAGATTCATAAACTCAATCTCTCTCTCTTGGTGCACAACTGCTGGTATGAAGCTTTTCCTGAATTCGGGCAAGAAGTTCTCCCAAGTTTGTTGTGTACCATCTCGATCCCATTTACTCTTCACCAAAGTTCACCAATGATTTGCAACTCCATCCAATTTAAAAGTAGCAAAGATCACCCTCTCTTCCCTTAAGCATCCAAGAGGTTGAAACAATTTCTCCATATGCTCTAACCATGCCTCAGCCTTCGCTACATCAGGTTCCCCATTATAAACCCTCGGAGTCAACTTGAGAAACCTTTCTAATGCTATTGTACCCAGTATTATGCATGTATTTGCTAGTGTTGGATATATATTCTCAACATTGTTTTGATTATTTTGTTCACCCACATTCTGATAATTATCCGCGCGCATTTTGGTTACCATGTTGTTGAGCTATAGCTGCAACCAACTTGTCAATAGCAGCCCCATGTCTTTCGATAGCCTCACACATATGTTCCATACCTTCGTTATGCAGATTCTGAGCAGCACCACTTACATGATGATTATGAGGATTACTGTGATGACTCTCCTCACCAATAGGTTCCCCCCACCACACCCAATGCTACTATATGTGTACCACGAGGAACACGAGGATGACGACCCTTAGGTCTCGCCATTTCACCACCTACACACAACCAACCCAAAATTAAACCAAGACCAACACTTAAGAGACACACTTCTAAGAAAAATCATCACTTCTAACTCCCTAACTATGCTCTGATACCAAAACTGTCACGCCCCAAATCAGCCCCTACGTGGGACGCAACTTAGAACGTGATCAACCGGTTGTTTTCGCACTTAAACCATGTCATTAAAATTAAAGAAACAATATTTTGGAAAACACAAGATTATATACATAAATATTTCAGATACTAACAAAAGGTTACAAAAGTTACTAGTTCCCAATGTTTACAAAACAAATGAAGACTACAAGTCTTCCTACACAGCGGAATAAGTAGCGAAACTACAACCATTATAAACCAAGAATGCTACCCCAAAAGAATTACAACCTCTAGCACTCCGACTTTGCACTCTTGCTCACGTTTGTCTCTTTGCCTGGCTATGATCTAAGGAAAACAAATAATAAGGGTGAGTCGAAACTCAGTAGGGTTCAACTATACTTTATGCATGTTATGCATTAATGCATCATAAAGAAGTGCCATAATGCTAAACAGTTCATATCATAGCTAAGCAAGTATTTCAATAACATGTTATTCATTTAGGGCCTGAACCAAGACAAGTAATATGTAGAGGTCGAGAATCATCTCTGACTGGGATATGTTAACACGCACTAGGTCCATACAACCCTAGCAACTCGCGTGGACTACTCACAACACACCAGTGAAGTGTCATCCTCCATTATGGCCGTAATGAAGGGTTGGGCAAGAATTGAACTTCACTGCTAACTGTCCCTGCATCTCCGCCCTGGGATAATCTGAGGAACGTTCTAAACCCCCAAGACATGTTGTTCAAACTACCTGTTTTTCACACTCTTGTTGATGTTACAATTGAACATCATTTGGTGTTTTATCTACATGTTTTTCATACTCAAAGTCATGGAATTGTCAAGTTCTTCATAATACTATTTAGTGCCAAGCAAGAGTGGCAATGAGTTATAAAGTAAACCCATTGATACTCCACTACTACAATGCAACCTAGCTCATGTTGTTCATACCACTACAAGGTTCAAACCATAATCTTCATATAATTGCACAATATAGCAATACAAGCTCCATAGTTCATGAGTTATGAGCTTTTACCAAGTCTACAAGGAGATTAACACCCAATTCACAACTTACTACATATAGCTACCCAAGTAATCATGTTTGAAAGATTTAAATCATAAACATAAGAGTTTCATCATGTAATTCATCAATATAGCTCAATTACATGGAATTAATGAACAAACATAAGCAAGTAAATCCCCCTACCTCTTGTAGATCTTAAATACCAATGGTTTCGGAATATTTTTGGTTCAAAACACTCCCCTTGATGAGCTCTACAACTTCAATAAAGATGGTATAGGCAAAGGATGAGTTTTAGGCCTTCAATTCTAAGAAATTCACTCAAAAACCCTATATTCTTGCTCTCTCCCTTTTTGAGTACGAAAATTGTGATGTTAAAAGGTGGAAGAGGTGTGTCTTGGGTTTATTCACCTGAAGATAAATGTGGGAAGGATCCCCCCCTCCCCCCCCCCACAAAGCATGAGGTGTCACAACCTCTTTGGTTGACATTAATCCAAGATTAAGCTAAGTAATTTTGATTAACACTAATTAATCGTACTTATGATCCCTTAATCGTAATTAAGCTAATTAATTATACTTAACCCTAATTAATTATGATTAGTCATTTTGATTTCAACTATTCAACAAATTCCAGCAGGTTTCATACCCAGGGTTGGAAATATTTCGCACCTACAAAACTGAAGTAACTATATTGACAAATTTGATACAGTAACAATCGCACCTAGGGTGGGAAATATTTCGCACCCACGGATGTAAAATGTTAAGTCTACTACAATTCCAGAATAAATCGCACCCAGGGTTGTTTTGGAGTTTTATTCCAACATTGACAAGTTCACAACAAGACATATTAGGGTATCAACATCCCCATATTCAACTTAGAATTCAAAACACATACAAGTAATTCAATCAATTAACACACACTAACAATTTATTATCATGCTATTAAGATTAGGATGTATTTTGAAACCCTTGGGTGTTACAAATTATAGGCACCCATGGTGGGGGTGCATGATGGGCATGCAACCAATAATGGATTAATGAGAATAGGCAATTGTTGATATTTGAGCCAATGTGGAGATTGTTTAAAATGTCTCAAATCCAAAAGTGGAACTGGAGAAGGTCAAACAAGTTAATTCTTATTGTAATCGATTTCTTTGTTGACATGTATTACGAGCCTTAATCCATATTAGATTAGGTTTTCTTAGGACCTATATAAAGAGGTGTTAATACTTCAATTAAATACAAGATGAGAGGGTGAGACGCAAGTAGTGAGAGACGAACGACGAACATCATTGGTGGTCGAGCGTCTCAAGGTATTGACATTGTTAGAAAAACTAGTGACTATTCTGGGTTGTGAGAGGTGTGATATTTCGTGAGATAATGTCAATCCTTGTAACCCTTTGCCTATATATGATGAATACATTAAACTCTTTATTTTAATATCATCATCGTTTATTGTGAAATTATTGTTTGTTTTGGAGTGAGTTAAATCACATATAATCATTTGTTCCCTTTTGTTTATTATGTTATATTTTATATTATTTTGTCATTAATCATCCAAATACTTGGTACTATTATTTTTGATCGATTCGTTTCAGTATTGAAGATAAAACTTGAAATTCTTAATTCAAGAATATCCTCGTTTTTATAACATAAAATAATTATCATGGTCCTAAACATTATTTTTAAAAGGAAAATTTTTTATTATTATTTTACCCTTACATTTTCTCACTATTTTAATGATGGTTTCACAATGACATGAGTTTGGATGAAACTTACATATTATCATAATATTTATAATAGAATCAATTAATTATTCATAATATTTGTTCAAATAAATAGAATAATTATTTAAGAACTGATGAAGTAATATTTTTCTAATAAGTGACAAGATAAACAGCACTTTATTTTTCCAAACGGCATAAAATAATTATTTTATAGTTTTCAAAAATATTTTAGACACCATGTCCTAGAAATTAATCGGAGCCGGACGGATAGGACATTCATTTGGGCCTTGGGGTACTGTTTAGGTTATTTAAATTTGTAAGTAGAAAAACGCACACATACCCGTGCATTCGGCTCCATTAACTGAGCCACAACTATCAATGCTATTTGGTTGCGTTCGTATGGGAGCACGTGCCAATCACTTAGAAATGACTCAAAAGTTTGTTTGGACTTCACTGTTTGTCACCATCCCACTTCAATTCCAGTAATTTTCTTCCCCCACTCTTAGTCTTACCCCCTCATGCGCGTGATAACACGCGTGAAACGTACACCTAATGACCAAACCACACCCGACAATTATAAATGTGCTTTTGTACCAATTACAGAAGAAGCCGAAAAGGACAGCTATAGGAGACAAGCACGAACAATATTTTCCGTACTCCTTTTTCAAATTATTACTCCCTCCATCCCTAAATAATTGTCCTGCTTAACCCGACGCATAGTTTAAGAAAAAGTAATTGACTTGATTATTTATATTGGTTTAATATGTAGTTTTCATTAATGTCCATGTATATGTGGTCCATAATTAAAGTAGAGTGAAAAAGTAAGGATAAAGTGGTAAAAGTGATGTTCTAAAAAGATAAGTTTCAAAGTGGACAATTATTTTGGAACGGACGAAAAAGAAAAAGAGGACGATAATTTAGGGACGGAGGGAGTATCTCTTATCATTTTTAAAAAAGTAATTAATTTTATTATAAATATTAGTGAAATATATAATTTTTTTGAATACTGTTAAACATATAACCATATTTAAAGTAGATAAAAAAGTAGAATAAAGTAATAAAAATATTTTTCTTAAAAAATAATGTTTTAAAAAAGGATAATTATTTTAGAATAGACGAAAAATAAAATGAGAACGATAATTTAAAAACGGATGAAATATTTCCTTTACTCCCCATTTGATACTCATTCCATTAAAAATGAAAAAAAAAAATCATTTAATATCCATAAACTATCTAAATAAAAAAATATTACAACAGTTTGACACAAACTCTAATAATTTTACATGTTTCATTATTATTTTTATCTCCGGTGACGTTACATACCCCGCCATCTTTGGTTGGGTTGGTGTCCAAATTTGTGGATTCAAATCTTCTATTACACTTATGTTACACTTTACGTCTTATTTAATCTTAACTCACATATATTTGTGGTTTTTATTATTTACTTGATTTTTTATATAAAAATACGTGCAAGGTGAGGAATCAATGAGATAAGTAACGTGATAGGCTGATAGAGGTTAAATGGAAGATTTTTACTCATGCTCAAGTTATTTGAAAGAGCCATAAGATAAAAGATTGTTCGGTTTGACATAATATCATTTTGAAGGTCAAACAACTCAAAATAACTAATAGCTCAATATTTTCTAGGTCCATTGACAAATTACATATTTATAATAGATAATTCAAATATTTTAATTTGATTTTTTCAAAAAAGACCTAAAATGACATCATTTCAAGAACATGATACTTTCTCAGTCCCAAAATTATTGTCATAATTTCTTTTTTCATCCATCCTAAATAAATTGTCTTGTTTGAACCTTTCATTTTTATGAGAACATTTTTGTCATCTTAACCTTAATTTTTTCTTCTTACTTTCATTATGGATCACATACACGATTTTTAAAGTAATCTACACATTATTTTGATATTGATAATCAAGCTAATTTATTTTTCTTAATCTTTGTTCTCTTTATTATTATTATTTTTTGTCAAATTTCATTTAAGTGGTGAGATGGATACCACATAAGATCAAATTTACATATAACTAGTCTTTGTACCCGTGCCCATGGCACGGCGCGAGTAGGGAAGGATGTCAGTATTGGAGGGTGTCAATATTTATATAAATCAATATATATTTTAATCAGTTTCAAAAAGAGTCTAAAATAACAAATTGAAAATGAAGACCTCTCGACAATCAATTAAAACATTATGATCATTCAACGGTGGAGAAAAAAATTAAAACTTTTATTTGTAATTTTTTTTAAGGAAACGTGGACAATACCTTGTTAGATTTTATTAATAGAAATAAAATTACAAATTTAAGGGGGACAACCAGTCTTGCCCTTATACAATTAATAATCTTTTATTAAAATACAAACTTTTTTTAACATAGACACCAAGGGTATTCATGTATAAAAATGACCTAAAGGTCAACTTCCTTTATCTTTGCAAAAACTAAAAAAAGACACTCATATCGAGACGGAGAGAGTACACTTTAATTAATAACTCGAAAAGTACCTTGATAAAAAAAAAGAAACTTATTCATTCGAAATTATTATGCTTAATTTGTCCAAGATTGTCAATTTAATATATAATCTATATTATATTAATGACTAGTTAATATTAAAATAGAGAAATGTTGTAGTGCTGAATTGTTTTACAATATCAAAACGAAACAAAACTATCCTAAGATTCATTTCTACAAAACCTCAAAAAGTTAAAACTAAATTCTAAACCAAATTTTTCGAGCATAGACTATTCCGATTGAACCTACTCTTTGGTTATAACAAGTTGCGACCCAACCCAATTTGTGTTTCTTACTTCTTCTGCCGTTCATTCTATAAAATTATGTGACTTCTCCAAATAATCACAGAAAACAAAATTCAAAATTTATTTTTTTCTATATTTAAGAAAAAAATAAAGTTGAAAATTTATTTTTCGATTAAACTAATTGAAATTATAAACTTACATTTGGGTTATAACGGGTTGATAAAGGGTTGCGACCCAACCCAATGTTTTGGAAGCAATGAATACAAAACAACCCAATTTGTGTTTCTTATTTCTTTTACGGTTCATTCTAGGAAATTATGTGACTTCTCCAAATAATCACAGAAAACAAAATTCAAAATTTTTTTTTCTCCAAATATCTATATATATATATATTCATTGTTGAAAATTCCCAATCACTATTCATTTTCCAAATAATCACAGAATGTGAACTCAGTAAGCAATATAAGTAATTATCTAGATTAATATGCTCTGAAACACTAACTTCAAATTACAATTCATAATTAAGCAAGATGGAAAAACATCAAACGAAATTCAAAATTTCATCCAAAATCAAGAAGGGATCAAAGTTTCAGCTCATCAAACCTGAAGAAACACAAATACCCATTTAGAAATATGGGGGTGGATTGTCCAACATTTTCTTGGAAGTGATTTTTCATTTCTTGATTTGCCCTGTTTCGATATAGTCTCCAATTTCCAATTCTAACTGCCCCCCTCAAAGCCAATTATTTGCAGCTGAAAGGATTATACCGAGGAAATGGTCCTCGGCAAAATAACAGGTCCCACTTAGAAAACCGCTAGTAACGAAGCCATAGGAACATAGGTCCCTGAGATAACGCGAGTTTGATTGTTGCCGAGTAGTAGGCAATCCACGGTTTCCAACAGCTTTAGCCTCGGCTAGTCAGGGTGATTTCTAATACCCTCAGCCCCAGACACTAGAGTGATTTATTACCACCCTCGGCCTCGCCCACTTAATCGGTCCCCAGTATCCTCGGCCTCGGCAGTAATAAACACCTCATCACAAGACCGCTCGGCATCGGCGTTAGATCAATCATCACCCAGCCTGACAATGCAGCTTCCCTAGGCCCGGTAAAACCGCTACACGCAAACACCAACTCCCTGACAAACGCACAGTCCACTCATTCTTAACAAAGACCATCAACGCATTTAATAACCGCCGCAATGTGTTCCCCAATGACTAGCCGCCACGTCGACAGAAAGATCAGGTATAAATAGAGGACATACATTTATTGTAAAGGTAAGTAAAATAGGAGATATCTAAACTCCCTTATCACAACCCCTTATCAAAGAAATATCACGGCACATTTATTATCCATTCTTCCCATCGGAAATCTTACTCTCACACCGGAAGGTTCTAGTCGGGCCGCCCCGACTCCTTAACGGTGTTTGTTGTTTACTTTGTGCAGGTAACCAAGAAAGACGAACGAGTGGACGCCACCTCATCCTTGCCTCATACGTGGACAACAAGACAAGATCACCACCAAAATAGCGTGATCAGCAGCTAAGAACACTTACTTGTGACAGAAATAAGGGAGTAGAAGTGGGAAATAATCAAAGAAGAACGGATAAAAAAGTAAATCCACAAAAATGGTTACAATATAGAAGCAAGAATTAAAACGAATTAATTGATGGTCCATATAAAAATGCATACACATAGATATACATCCAATGATAAGCAATATCAGCAAGAATGGAATTGTACAAAAAAAGAAATTGATGAAAATTACCAGCGGCAAGGGAAGGAATGAAGGAGAGATAAACTTGTCGGATTTCTCTCTCTAAAAACAACTCTGTACACATGAAGACCAGACTTTCGAATTTAAAAGCTCAGATTCGGCAATGAAGATGAAATCAACGACAAATCAGAGTTACGCTTTCAGCGATTTACAATGACCATGCTTTGATTTTGAGATTGAGTTCAGAGGCTTTGACGTCAAAGCGAAGGCAATAAGGAATCGAATGATATCGAGTGAATTAATAGATGTCTCGGATTCCATGGAGCATAGGGACCAATATGAGAACTCAACCCAATTCAAATGCATGAGTATCAGAACTCAACAATGAAATCAAATATAGAAATACCGAACATCAATATAGTTTCTACAAAAGGAAACGTCAATATTCTTACATCAAAATTAACTCCATTCATATTGGAGATCTCTTCTACCTGGAGAACATGTGACGAAAGGTTTTTGGTGGGGAAAGAGAGAGAGAATAGAGAAAAGGCAATAGAGAAAAAAAAAGAACAATAATTTAAGGATCACTTAAATTTGAAACGAAATCAAAAGGATTACCTTATTATTCAAGGGAATCAAAAAATGGAGACTCTCTTCCGCCTGAAGCTGCTGTGAAGAAAAAGAAAAAAAAGAGGGCATTGTCTTAATATGTCTCAATTTAATAACTACTCTTTATGGCCTTCAGGCCTTTCACAAAGTGAGGATGCTAACTAACGACCCTTCTCTTTATGGCCTTCAGATCCTTCACAAAACATGGTTGGTGATGGAAATGCTCTATTTAGTCTTCAATTACAACGAAGAAAAGATGCTTGCAGTGGGTCGGATTCATAAAATATTAATAAAAAAAGAGCAGTTGAAGCAAAAAAGAGGATCCATGCACAAGTCAGTAATTTGTTGGTTTTTACATTCAAATTGTTTTGAAATGGGGTCTTACTTTGTCTTCCTAAATGATGTTCCAATAATGTTCGAGAGGATGGATTCTTAACCGTAGCTTGAAATAGTGCCTGCCTATAGCTTTTGATAAAACATGAGTTCAACAAGCTTTAGATTGGCTATATCAGCGAGGTTTTGGGCAGATTATTTCAATAAAGAAAAAAATATACTTTGCATGTAAACCTGTGTAGAATCGTTTCTACAAACCGTTGGTGCGCAGAAGCCAAAAACCTTTAATTGAAGAAAATAATAATTGAAAGTAGCAAAACTCGAAAGAAAATTATGCAATGCATAGGAAACGAAAAGAAAACACATATTTTAGACAGAGATAGAGAGAGAAATCTCACAGATTTGCCAATACTATTAGAAGGAAACCCAAAATTAAAACCCAAATGACCACAATAGCAATAACTCAATCGAACTAAAATTGAATAGAACTGACTAAAAGCTCACATATTAGCAATCACTCAAAACTAAATACCCAGTCACAAAATGTCGGCAGTAGCAAAAATCGAAAAGAAATGCAGAGAGAGAACAATTACCTTAAGCTGAAGCTGCTAAAAGAAAGGGCAGAGAGAGAAATGGAAGAGATGGCGGTCGAGAAAAAATTATGTAGATTGTCAATGCTAATAAAGGAAACCAAAAAAAATAAAAATACAACACTGAGAGATGAAGAGATGAATAGAAAAAAACAGATTTTAGAGGGAGAAGAGAGAGAAGATTACATATTTTATGAAGCTCGGTTAGAGCTCGATCCGACTGCTAAAAAGAAAGAACAGTATTTAAATGAAAAATGAAAACATAAATGAACAGACATACAACTGTGATGACAGTAGGGGAAAGAAGAACTTACACAAAGAAATTGTAACCGAAAAATCGTAGATTGAGAGAGAGATGACGAGGGGGAAGAAAGGAATGAAGGGATTCGCTGGGTAGCAGAGGAGAGAGGTAGGAGGACGCCGACGGAGAACAGGAAGCTGGAATAGAGGAGAGAGGTTCGCCGATGGAGAATGACGAAGTTGTGACCTTGAACGTGCGTCTGAGCTTGATGTCACTGAAAGCGTAGGAAGTAAGGTTAGGGTTTGAGTGAGTGGGGGAAGGGCAGGTCATGGGTTGCAATTGTGGAAGTTGAGAGGCGCTTGTTAGGAAGAGTGAGTAACTGCTCTTCACACATGTGAAGTTATATTTTAAATGTGACCGTAGGATCTCGGTAAAGGAATCAATCTCAGGCCCTGAATAGCTTTTGTCATTTGCGAGCGTGCGAGGCTGAGCACTATTGTATTATAGATTGAGTGTATTAATTACTCACGGTTACATAAAATCAAATTTACAATTGTATTGGTGATACTCTTGTGGTTGTATTGAAAAATATACTCCCTCCGTCCCAAAATTATCGTTTGAGTTGATTTGGCGCATGGTTTAAGAAAGGAAAATGATATCCTTACCACTAATCCTACAATTTTCCTTACAACTAAGTCTTGAATTGGGAAAAATTGTTTCGGACAAAGACAACTTTACCCTTCTTTAAAGCTTAGTTGTAAGGAAAGTTGTAGAAATAGTTGTAAGGCTAACAATGTTGTTTAAGAAAATACATTTGACTGAATTATTAATATTTGAATAGTATGTGGTTTCCTTTAAAACCTATAAATATGTGACCCAAAATTAAAAGAAAAAAAGTAAAAATAATGTGGTAAAAAAGATGTTCTAAAAATAATTTTTGTTTTTAAAAATAATTATTTTGTAACGAACGAAAAAAGAAAAAAATACAATAATTTTGGAAGGGTGGGAGTTAGGGGTGAGCTTGGTCCGGTTCGGTCCATTTTTTTGAAAAAACTGAGAGAACCAGGACTAGATCAATAGTCCGATTCTTAAAAAATATAGAATCAGGACCAACCCAATATTTCTGAGAACCAATACATTGGTCCGGTCCAGAACCAATTGAAGACGTATGAGAACCAGGACCGGACCAATACGATGCGTATCTTTGATCAAGATGATAACTAGATTTTCTAAAAAACAATGATCAATATTTAAATCATGTTCTTCCTTCATACAACATTTTGTTGGGTTCGTTGTTCTTGTGAAAATAAACTAAATATAAAAATCATTACTTCCAAATTAATAAAGAGAAACGAAAAAGAAAGTTGTAAGGAAATTTATTGCAAGTCATCTTCCTCTCCGATCCCCTTATGGTTAATTTAATTAATTTACATGTAATAATCCTTCAAACTAATAATGTTTGGAATCACAAAAAGAGGCATGCAATTAATTAATAGGGAAGAACAATGTTTTTCCTCCTATTTTCTCTTTAATCAAATAAGGAAACTTGGTTGAATGTTGAATCAAATTATTATATATTTTCTTTAGGTTGTAAGTTGTATCACTTTTATTATCTTCTTATCAATATAAATAAATATATATATATATATATTAATTATACTATATTAGTATATTATATATAATAAAATAATAATAAATACACATTGGTCCTCGGTCCCGCATTTTTAGTTTCGGAATCGGGACCACCCAATTGTCCGATTCTCAAAATTCGGATCCGGGGGTCCGGTCCATTTTACCTGGTTTGGCCCCAGCCCATTGGTCGGCCCATCCGGGTTTGAAAACTTATGCTCACCCACTACCCTAGTGGGAGTAATAAGAATAGGGTTGCCATTTCCGAAATTCGTACCATTCGGATGGCATTAATTTCACAAGTACATAACTACATGTCACGCGCCGACTTGTGCCATGTTGGTATGACTAGAGACCATACAACTCCACATGAGGGCGTCCGCACCTGATGACTTTCCAGCTCATGGGGTAACTTCGTCTAAAAGTCCGCAAATCGAGCCGAATATAAATCCATCCTAGAGACGTGTTTTAGATGCCTATACGTAGTACTGCATTTCAAACCCACCCAAACAACATTAGCTTATCATTTTATAAGCAGACGAACTTATCACTGGACCATTACCTTATTTCAAAGTCACTCCCACGCCCCTATCATCTCGTACTCGTCTCACACTATTTATTTCTTGTCTCGCCCCTCCTCTGGTTCTTCGCTTCACATCTTCTCTCTCTCTCTCTCTCTCAAAATCCCTAAATAAACAGGAGAGAGAAAGTCTAGCAAGAGTACCCCTGTGTGTGTGTTTTCATACTTTACGGAAACTCGCCGATCTGTAATTTTCTCTCTCATCCATTCAGGTTCGTACCTCTCTTTCTCTCTCTCACAATTATGTACTATGTGCATGAATTTATACATAGATTTGATTTATACGTAAGTTTGATTTGGAGGTAATTTTAGAAAGTAATTCGAGTGTAAGAGTTGTGATTGTTTTGAAAATTTGTGGCTTATTGGATTAATTCAACTAGAAATTTGCAGAAAAGGAAGCTAATTTTGAGTTTGAACTGTTTAATATTGTTATTTGTTAATATTGATCTGTTAGTTTTTATTTTTTATTTTGATTTTATTTTGGCAGTTTGGGGGAGGAATTATGTCTTCGCTTAGTAGAGAGCTTGTGTTTTTGATACTTCAGTTTCTAGATGAGGAGAAATTCAAGGATACTGTTCATAGGTAGGTTATGATACTTGTCGTGATTGGATGGTTGTTCTCTAATTTTGTTGTTTTAATTTGGTGTGATTCTGTTTTGTTGTTATGTTATTAATTGTTTTTGTTTTGTTTTGATGTGGAGATTGGAACAAGAGTCAGGGTTTTTCTTCAACATGAGGTATTTTGAGGAGATGGTGACGAATGGGGATTGGGATGAAGTGGAAAAGTATTTGTCTGGATTTACTAAGGTCGACGATAACAGATATTCCATGAAAATATTCTTTGAGATCCGAAAGCAAAAGTACCTTGAAGCCCTAGATAAGTATGTCTCTTAAACTTAAGTAAGGGGCTTGACTGTTTGTTTGTTGCATTTATTTCAAGAGCATGCTATACGAGCTAAAAATGCACAAATTAGTCCTATGAATGATGTGGCATCAGGTGTATAAGGTCTTTATCTGTTTGTTCAAACTTAATATGTTGTTACATTCTCATTGTGGTTTTAACTTTTGTAGGAAGGATCGTGCTAAAGCCGTTGAAATTCTAGTGAAGGACTTGAAAGTGTTTTCTGCTTTTAATGAAGATCTTTTTAAAGAAATAACACAGCTTTTAACTCTAGAGAATTTCAGGTGTGGAGGAATTTGTCTTAGATAATTGCATAGTTTACGATACTAATATCCTTGTGTTTAATATAAGTTTTGTTTTATACCGTTCGTGGTTACTGATATAAATAAATGCATGCAGAGACAATGAGCAGTTATCTAAATATGGAGACACCAAGTCTGCTAGGAGTGTAATGCTTGCTGAACTCAAAAAGCTAATTGAAGCAAACCCTCTGTTTCGGGACAAGTTAAACTTTCCAAGCTTAAAGAACTCGAGATTGCGAACACTCATTAATCAAAGGTTGGTTTATTGTGAAAATGTAGGGCTTTGAGTTATGGATTTATTTTATATTGACATCTTTGTTTTGTATTGCAGTTTGAATTGGCAGCATCAGCTTTGTAAAAACCCAAAGCCTAATCCTGACATAAAAACGCTGTTTGTTGACCATTCATGTGGACAGTCACAACCAAATGGTGCACGAGCCCCATCACCTGTAACTAATCCACTAATGGGAGCTGTACCAAAGCCTGCAGGGTTTCCACCTCTGGGGGCTCACGGTGTAAGTAATAATATCCCTTGCTCTTTTTGACACTACTGTTTGAATTCTAGTGTCAAGAAGCTTAATGCATAAGTTTTATTTGGTTTCTTAAGCCTTTTCAGCCTACACCAGCCCCTTTGCCAACATCTCTTGCTGGTTGGATGGCTAATCCTTCTACGGTGCCACACCCTTCAGCTCCAGCTGGTCCTCTGGGCTTTACTCCACCCAATAGTGCAGGTACTTTTGCATTAAGTTCCCCTAGCTAATTTTGGAGTAGCTGTGATTGCTGTGGTTTGGTAATATTTAATCAGACTTGGTGTGATATGCATCCTTTAAGAAATGAAGGTTGTTTATTTCCCATTTTGGCTTGCTTCTTTGGATATTGACGTTAGCTCAAGTGCTCTTTTTTCCATGTAGCAGCTTTATTAAAGCGACCCAGGACTCCTCCCACGAACAATGCTGGTGTAGACTATCAAACAGCTGATTCTGAACATGTATTAAAGAGAACAAGACCATTTGGAATATCTGAAGAAGTATGACATTATTCATCTTTTCTCTCACTACTTTTAGTAGATTTGAGGGAAGCAAAGTTCTTTTACTATATGATTTTATTCTTTGATCTTTATTTTCATTAGTTTGTGCAACCTGAAGACTTGTGCCAATGTGACATCTTGAAAGCTCTTAGACTTGAGCTTGATTGATAAAGTTGGTGAAAATTGGTACACCTTTCTGTTATTTTCTCTTCTTGAATATGCTTTCAAAGAATTATCCTTTATGATAGCTCGTACATTGCTCTAAATAACACCTTCATACAATGGCGAGGTTACTAGAAGGGAAAGGGGTTAGTTGACCCCCTGATGTTGAAAAATTGTTATTATAGAACTACAAATTTGTTAATTTTTCAAAATCATGAACAATTTTTAATGTATGGAGATTTTGACCCCCTTTCTTCTCAAAATATTTCTACTAGGTAAGAATTTTGACTCCCATTACGATTATTATTGTAGAAAAAGTCATAACTAACTGTAAATTTTAATTCTGTATTAGTTCTAATTTCTAAATGAGTACTTTTATTCGAGTGTATTCATAGAAGTTCTAAATGGTTTAACAAAAAATAACTTTATTAAATTTGTACTATATTACAAATAATTGACCCCCTTTCAATATTTTTTTTTTGGCTTTGTCACTGCTTTCATATGGCCAAGTACCATATAATGTGGCTTCCTTAATTTTGAAAAGGTTTTCTTCTAAGTTCACATGTGACTCTTAAGTTACGGGATGTCAAAGTCTAAGGAACAAGGTACTTTGGAGGTTTTTGGATCCATGAAAGTGTAACTTTGTACAGTTACTTTGGTGCTTTTCAGATGTCATGTTGCATTAGCACCCCCCCTGCCCCCTTCATGTTTCTTTAAAGTTATCGATTGCAGTATCATATTTTCGAAGTTTCCTTAGTTTGCATAACTGAAGGGATGATGGAAGCAGAAAAAACCCTAAAGAAATAGTGTTATAATTGAGTTGCAAGATAAGACAAGAATGTCATTAACATGCGAGGTCAGTATAGGGACTGTTTTATCTTTTACTTGTTAGCCCGATGAATTGACAGAATATTATTTACTCATGTTGAGGATATTTATTTCAATTAAAGCGTTTACGTATCTTTGTCATGCAAGCTTAACATTTCATGTCTAAAGTTTAATTTGATTGATTCTGCAGCTAACACGGCCATCATCTTATTAGCAGGTCAATAATCTGCCTGTCAACATTTTGCCTGTTGGTTATGCTGGCCAGAGCCACGTTCAGAGTTCGTACTCCTCTGATGACTTGCCAAAGGCTGTTGTCATGACTTTAAATCAAGGTTCAACAGTCAAGAGTTTGGACTTCCATCCAGTACAACAAATCCTGCTCCTTGGTTAGCTTTCGCAAGCTTTTCTTCTACTTCTTGGTTTATTTCTTCAAGATTTTTGGATACTCAAAATCAGCTGAATAGTTATCTTTCCTGTTTTTCTGTGCTCTCTTTGTTGATGCTTTAACTCATATAGTTGGCACAATCACGGGGGAGATCATGGTATGGGAACTAGGTAGTCGTGAGAGGCTTGCTCATAAAAATTTCAAGGTTTGGGATCTTGGCTCGTGTTCATTGCCTTTGCAGGTTTGGATTGTAAATCTAATAAGAACTTTTCAAATTAAGCATAATTGATGCATTTATTTCTAAATTTTCTTTATCCCTCTTCATTGGTTAAAATTTATGTTTTTCTTTTTGTATGGGGATTTGGGGGGAATGCTTTGCCTTGTTACCTTGTACATGATAGAAAGCCTTTGCTTCCTAAAAGAAAATTATAGTGACTAAACATTTACTTTTTCATGGACTAATGATTGTTTACGGAATTTGTACTAGGCTTCCTTGTCCAATGAATATGCTGCATCAATCAACCGTGTAATCTGGAGTCCTGACGGCACCCTGTTTGGTATGTTGATCATTTTCATAGTAAAAAAATTATGCTCAATTATTGCAATTTTTTATTAATGTCGGCATTAAGTTGATGTTGGAAAATTGTTAACCATTCTTGGTTCTCAATTTTGTGTGCCATTCTAGGTGTTGCATATTCGAAGCACATAGTGCAGATATACGCCTTCCATAGTGGTGATGACCTTCGAAACCACCTTGAGGTTTTTGCTTGCTCTCACTCCCTTGAAAATGATCTTTTTTCTGTTTAGCTGTAATGGTCATGTTTTGGATTTTAACATGTAGGGTTCACTTTCTTTCTTTTCCCCATAAGTTTGAGGCAGTTGACTGACACATAAAGCATCTTTTTATCTCATTTTGGCTATACAGATTGAGGCTCATGTTGGTAGTGTTAATGATCTTGCTTTCTCTTACCCAAATAAACAACTCTGCGTCGTGACTTGTGGAGAAGACAGACTCATTAAGGTTTGCTCTTTTCTTTTTATAAAAAAGTTACTATGGGATGCTGGTTTCTGTATTCAGTCATATGTAGGTCGATGTTTCTACAGGTGTGGGATGCAGTAACAGGGGCCAAGCAGTATACATTTGAGGGTCATGAAGCACCAGTATATTCTGTGTGTCCACATTACAAGGAAAATATTCAGGTATTTTCGTTTCATTCTTTCAGATTGCCCCTAGCTAGCATGAAACCTATAGCTAAAGAATGAAATAAAATTGGAGGAAGGAAATAAAGCTGGAAAATGAGAGGAAGGAGCGGAGGCGACTACTGAGATCTGGATTTTTTTTTGGTGTGGTTATTGGAATGAAACAAAGACAAAAGAGGATCAGCAAAGAGGATGGTTGGGAAAAGCTGGAGAAAAATAAGCAAAAACGTGAACCTTGATATGAGAAGTTGTTATGTTAGAAAGCAAAGCCAGAATGGTTTTGTGTGGCAAATTATCAGAGACATCTTCTCTGCCTTTCGTTGAGCTGTTGTGCCGTAGTTAGTCCACTAGAAAACCTTCTATCCTCGCTTAGCTTCCACTACTACTTTGTTTTTATATTTTAATTTCTATTGGCTGTGGACCGGCTCCAAGTAATTGTGATAAAGGCTGAGTTGTGTTGTATTTCTATTGGTAGTGGGAATGCACCCAACCTAGCGTCCCTTCACTCCCTGCTATATTTCGGACTCTAGATGTTGCAACTTGCAAGCATCATACATGTCGAATCAGGATAGATATCGGATTCCGAAGACCTATTTCATGATGCACACGTTATTCTGTTCTTTCTACCTTGCTGTATATTAGCATCACGGAAATAGGCTAAAGACACAAGGATCATATATGTTTGAATCATCTTTCGACCGAACCTGTAGCATAACTAGACTTGTAGATTAAGGATTACCTTGTTCCACTACTTTTTTCCGAGTCACTGTCGTCTCATATGTCTGCTTCATTAGAAATGTGGGATCCTTGCTTGTCTTTTTCATGACGTATTATATTTTTTCCGTTTAATGTATTAACAATACATAGCATCTGTACCTTATTTTCTTTTATTCCCTTTTTTGTTTTATTAATCCAGTTCATATTCTCAACGGCAACTGATGGGAAAATTAAGGCATGGTTATATGACAACATGGGCTCAAGAGTAGATTATGATGCTCCAGGCCATTCATCTACCACTATGGCATATAGTGCTGATGGAACAAGGTTTCTATAATGATTCATACCTTTTGTTGTTGTGATATATCTCCAAGTGGTTAGTACTTTCTATTTATGATATTTCAACTGAAGCATCTTCTTGATGATATACTATCAACTATTAGGTTGTTCTCATGTGGAACCAATAAGGAAGGAGATTCATACATTGTGGAGTGGAACGAAAGTGAAGGAGCTGTCAAGCGTACATATAATGGGCTTGGAAAGCGATCTGTTGGTGTTGTGCAATTTGACACTACTAAGAATCGGTTTCTAGCTGCTGGTGATGAGTTCGTTGTTAAATTTTGGGATATGGACAATGTTAACTTGTTGACAACCACTAATGGAGAGGGTGGTTTACCGGTAACCGTCTGATACTTGTCAGTGGTCTAACAATCTATTTTTAAGTCTTCTGCGCTAACCAACCATCGTGGTTCTTAATATTTCGGCAGGCTTCTCCTTGTATCCGATTTAACAAGGAAGGGATATTATTGGCTGTCTCAACTAATGAGAATGGCATAAAAATTCTTGCAAATACAGACGGGCTTAGGCTACTAAGAACTGTGGAAAATCGTTCTTTTGATGCTTCAAGAGTTGCAACGGCCTCTGTTGTGAAGGTATGTAGATATTTAAGTTGTGCAGCTCTGCTGCCAACCAAATTATCATTTCAGTATTTTCACCTGGAGCTATAATGTCGTGTTTGCTGAACACTTCATGCATCTGCAGGCCCAACCAATGGGCACATTTGGTGCTGCTAATCCAACTGTTGGAGCGAGCATTATGGATAGAGTTCCGCCAATGGCATCGATAGTGGCTATGGTAAGTTTTGTGGTCTGCCTCGAAAGGAATTGAGATTTTCATGGAATACCTCCTTTACAATTGCATTATTTCTTGTTTTAATTGGTTATCTGATTTAATATTCAGTTTCATGTGATTGAGATTCTGTGAGTTTTTGTAGAATGGTGATAATAATCGAAGTTTGGTAGATGTGAAGCCTAGAATCACAGACGAGTCAATGGACAAGTCTAGAATTTGGAAACTCACTGAAATCAGTGAACCATCACAGTGCCGCTCCTTGAGGCTTCCAGATAATACGTCTTCAGCAATGCGGGTATTTCTCCACTCTCTTTAGGCCTTGCTTGAAATTGCTGTTATAGTTTATGCTACTTAGCATTTTTGTTTGGCTTGATTTATGCTTGCAGAATACTGGTTAGTGGCTACTCCTTTTATACTCTAGGAGTACATTAGATTTTTATTGTTTCTTCTCTCCCTCTCTTCTAGCACAATGTTTTATCTTATTAGGGGTTTCAATTTTGCGAGAGCAAGATACCATTTTTAGCCCGTGATACAACACTGCAATGCAGTCCTTGTGCTGGCTAAAATTATGTTTGCTTGACCCTAAATAACTTGTTGGTAAGGGTGATTCTATCACCTCAGTTCTCGAAATAAGATGGGGCATATAAATGTGGATTCAGACAAAAGCCACCATATTCTCCAGCCCCCATGCGACCTGCTTTTATTTTCTCTATGTGTGTGTATATACCTTAAAAAATAGTTTTAGATTCAAAGAGTTCCAAAAAATTAATCTAATTTCCTGAAAGTCCAAATGTATATATTTTAAGACCAAAAAGTCCAAACATCTATTTGCCACTTGATATCGTCAGAAATATTAATTCTCTTGATGAAAGTAACCTTGGTACAGTTAACTAGATAATTTCCTTAGAATGCAGTCAACTTAATTTAGAACAAGAATTTCTGCAAATATGCTTATTACAGGATTTTATTTGTAAATGGCAAACTTATTACAGGATTTCTTTTGTCGTTAGTTAAGTGGAACTCTGCTCCAAACCGTTTAATTCTTTGAAGTAATCAAGCAATTTAATTGAATCTGTAGGGAATAGGCTTATGACTTCATTTATGAACTGGGTGTACTTGCGCCTTGCGGGTATTAAAGTATTTATTTTTGGGCTTTCAAAATATGAGATTATCTTTTCGAAATTTTTGGATTTAAATGATTACATGATTGGTTGGCTATAAAATATAAATAATTCAGTAAACCTTGCATAATACTCTTTCCGTTTTCAAATTATCGTCTTCCATTCCTTTTTCGTCCGTTCTAAAATAATTGTCATCTTTCAAACTTTTCCTTTTAGAAAAACACATTTACCATTTTACCCTTACTTTTTCTACCTACTTTAATTATGACCACATGTTCAAGAGCATTAAAGGAAACCACACATTTCACTAATATTTATAATACAATCAATTACTTTTTCTTAAACGGTGTGCCGGGTCAAAGGGGACAATAATTTGAAAACGGAGGGAGTAAGAAATTACGTTAGATACCTCATGCTAAATGATCTTTCAATCAGATTTCAAGTTGCCTCAAAATACAAGTTATACAAGGAAAATCGAATTGAGTTTGTCTTCCTAGTAAATATTCTGCGACACTTTGTCCATCTTATTAATGGTGTTACTTTTCTCCCCAATCATCCATTCTATCCAATATAAGGTTTCAAGATTGATTTATACGAATTCTGGACTAGCCATATTGGCGCTATCTGCCAATGCTGTGCACAAGTTATGGAAATGGCAAAGAAACGAGCGGAACACTACCGGGAAGGTATGAAATTACTTTTGCTTAACTTTTGTTGTTAATAATAATAATAATAATAATAATAATAATAATAATAATAATAATAATAATTATTATTATTATTATTATAATAATAATAATAATAATAATTATTATTATTGTTATTATTATCATCATCATCATCATTATTTTGATAAGATGCTTTTGCCCAAATTTTGCATCCCATTTTTCAATATTGACTTGAGCTTGGTGCTTACATTTCATTTGTCTCTTTCAGGCAACTGCTAGTGTTGCACCGCAGCTCTGGCAACCATCAAGTGGTATATTAATGACCAATGACATCAGTGATACAAACCCTGAAGATTCTGTTGCATGCTTTGCGCTTTCGAAGAATGATTCTTATGTTATGTCAGCTTCAGGAGGGAAAATCTCTTTATTTAATATGATGACATTCAAGGTATCTGCTTTTGTAAAGTGTTCCTTTTCTTAATGATTTACCCTCTGGTTTATTCTTGGTTTACTGATCCTCTTCATAAACTTTTAGCATCTAGGCCTACTGTTGGTTTACAGTCCTGTTTGTATGTGTCTTGGGTTGTGAAAAGAAATTTCAGAAATCATGACAAGGGCTATTATTTCAGTGGATTGACCCTCATTCATTGATTATTTCCACCTCATGCTTTTCTTTGGATTTTGGTAGGGTCTACATCTCAAAGTTAAAGGGAATAAAAGGTATTTGGAAGATAACTCCAGGGATATTGATGAACTTTGGATGTTATTTAGGGCTGTGTTTGTTTCACTGAAAATAACTTGCAGAAAATGATCTTGGTAATCATTTTCATGTAAAAGTATTATTTTCTCTTATGTTTGATCAACGCATTGAGTCACTTTTGGTGAAACAAATAAATGAGAATAGCTTCCAAAAGAGGTAAGTAGAGACAAAAGCGAGAGATGAGAGCTTCATTTTTCGGAAGATGACTTCGGCAGCTTGAAACTGCTAGTCATTTTCCTTGAGAGAATTGGTGATTTTCCATCCACTTACAGAATATTCTAAGTTTACTCATTTTTCTGAAACTACAGAACATTGAAAATCCATATGACGTTTCCAGGAATCAATTTCTGTGGAAAAATAGAGCCAGCCTAGGTTGCCAGTGCTATTTTACATATCGCTTGCATTATATTTCCATCTCTCACTCTTCCTAAAACTTAACTCATATCAACTCTATCTTTCTACCAATTTCTTGGGGTCGACTACATGAATCCTCTTTTCTCCATCTGTTCTGTCCACTGTCCAGCAACACTGTATCGTTCTTATTTATTCGCGTCCATGTTAGTTTTGGTATTCCCTTACCTCTATCATGGTTCTTGAAATTCATATTGTCGCACTTTCTTGCTAGTGCACTTAGTGGTCTACACTGAATTTTTGCGCTTTCTTGATGCATCCATTTTCTCTTGTTTCAATGCAGACTATGACAACATTCATGCCCCCTCCGCCTGCAGCGACCTTTTTGGCATTCCATCCACAAGACAATAATATTATTGCGATAGGCATGGAGGACTCATCCATCCAAATATACAACGTTCGAGTTGACGAGGTTGTTTCTCAGTTTAACTTGAAGCCTTCAAGTCTGCCTCAAGTTTGCGAATAGATAATTCTGAAATGCTCTAACATTCTATATGTTCAATATGACCAGGTTAAAACCAAGCTCAAAGGCCATCATAAAAGAATAACAGGTCTGGCCTTCTCTAATGTTCTCAATGTCCTTGTATCTTCTGGAGCTGATTCTCAGGTAATATTTTAAAGTCCATTTGTTAGCTTAGTTTCTATATGCTTGTACCATAGTCCACTAGAAAACATGTCAATCTACAAGCATGAACCCAAATTGTCCAACGCTCAAGCAATTCTTGGGTCTGGCCGCCTAGTCCTTAAATGTTCTCAAATATTTTATTGCTTTCATTCTCAGAAATAAATAAGTATTGGTTGGATATAAGATAATCAATGATTTGTGACGGGAAATTTAGTTATTATTATCTTAAAAATGATGTCCTGAAATTGAAACAACGTAGTTAAAGAACACAGAACATGGTACATGTTGAAGTCTTGGAATTAGTGTCTGAAGGGGTTGATCAAAGGGTACTTTTAATTTCGGGCAACTATTTCAGTGTAAGGACTCTTTAATAAGAATGTCTTTAGAATTTACAGTTCACCATTTAATCGGTTTGGCTGTGCCTTTTTCTCATCTAGTAGATTGTGTACATTAGCAAAATTACCGTTTTGTATGTACGATTATATTACATTTTGGAGATGCCAAGTCAGTGATGCCCGTATGTTTCTACAGCTGTGTATTTGGAACACAGACGGATGGGAGAAGCAAACAAATAAACACTTGCAGATTCCAGCTGGGCGTGCTGCTGCTCCTCTCGTTGATACCCGTGTACAGTTTCACCAAGATCAGACACATTTACTAGCAGTCCATGATACTCAGATAGCCATATATGAAGCTCCTAAACTGGAATGCCTTAAGCAGGTGCAGATTATTCTTTTACATGTTTATTCAAACTACTGTTTCCTCTCACAGTGATACTTCAATTTGTGGCCATCTTTAATAACTTCTTTTGACTGTACTTGTTGATACGCTGCTGTTAAGTTTGGCACGGTTTTATTTTCAATTATATCTTCTAATAAGTTCATCATCCAATTTGTGTTGTACCAATAGTGGGTTCCTCGAGAATCAAGTGGTTCGATTACACATGCTACTTATTCATGTGATAGCCAGTCAATCTATGTCAGTTTTGAAGATGGAAGTGTTGGCGTTCTCACTGCTTCAACACTTCGGTTGCGATGTCGAATCAATCCCACATCATATTTACCTACCAATCCAAAGTAAGTATTTCTATAATCACGCTTTCAATAAGACATTATTTACGTACAGAAACTTCCTACAAAATGATCTGGTTCATGATGCGTAAAAGCTTCAAAATGATGGCCCTTACTGCTGTTATTGTCATAAAAGTGGCCCTGGGAAAATATGGAAAAGTGCAATCGTATTAGTTACTGAATATTTACTGGTAATGTGATTTTGCAGCTTAAGGGTCTATCCGCTTGTTATTGCCGCACACCCATCTGAAGCTAATCAGTTTGCACTTGGACTTACTGATGGTGGAGTATTTATAATTGAGCCACTGGAATCGGAAGGAAAATGGGGCACCTCACCTCCAATTGAAAATGGTGCTGGGCCTAGCAGCACCCCAGGTGGGTCCACTACAGATCTATCCCAGAGGTAGCAGGGTCTCTTAATGTAAGCATTGCTGCAGATGATGAACCATGAGTTTGTATCTATTGCTCCTATGTGGTTCTGAGCTTTTCCTTTTGGAAGCTGCAGTAATTAGGTATAACAGGGTAGGACACGTGAACTTAGCCTTGTAGAGTTAGTTTAGAAGCAGCCGCAAATCAATTTGAACATGAGGCACGTTGCTATTACCTTCATTTAGAATCAGAGTAAAAAGACTTGGGTCCATTTTTGTAAATTTCCGACCCGTAGGTAAATGGTAACTTAGAGGAATAACTTAAAAAGGAATCTGGGGGGGGGGGCGATGAAGGCTATGTTCACAGCCTTGAATTTCTTGTTTAATCGTCCTTGTGTATTTTTTTTTATATTTTGTTGTTCAGCTGCTCATTAATGTTATCCTGGTTGTTTTTTTCTTTGAGTTGGTGAATTCAGTCTTTAGATCCAATTGGAGTTTGTTGTGTTACTAAGATGTTAGTAAAGAGTATTAAAAAGATACCTTATTAATGTTTGGAGTAAAGTAAATAAGAGTGATTTAGTCTTTATAATATGTTTCCTTAATCTGTATGAAAAGCTTCAAAACGATATGTATTTTGGAATGGGAGTATCATTTTGAGGCACCTTGTGTGGAATTCAGCCATGCACATTCGTAAAGGAGCGTCACCTAGGTTTTGAATATTACCATTTTGGCTCAGATTGATTGGATTCATTAATTGTTAGTATCTTTTTATCTATTTCAAATATTTTTTTCATTAATAATGGAAAACTTTTTTTTTAGGTAAAATACTTTTTTATTGTTTTGAATATTATAATACTGCCTTGAGCCGGATCAATCAAATTGATCTATTAAGACTTGTTGTTTTTTCAAAAAGAACATTAAATTTGAGTCGAAATAAAAACAAAGATCCGATCCTACCGTACTTACCCATCCAATTCCGAACAAACCTTAAATTTGACTAAAAGGAGATTTTAAAATATAAAGTAAAAAAAAGAAAAGGTTATTTCCATTATAACTATTGTTTATTCATTATATATTTAATTATTGCATTAAATAAATACATGTTTGGATAAAACTACCTCTAAAGTATTTACCTACTTTAAATTGACTAATCAAGTTATTTTCCTAATTACTAATAATATTTTTTGTTCAAACATGAGAAAATAACATAATTATTCTATTTTTAATTTTAGATTTTAATTCTAAAAAAATGTGTTTATTTTTTTTGTAATAAATATATTTAATCAATTTTTCTAATCACTCTCGTTTCATATTCCATTATCATAAAAGCAATATAATTAATACATTTTTACCAAAATATTATAAAATATTGAATTTTTAATCACACTCTCATATTTCATTATCATAAAAATAATATAATCGATGCACTTAAAGAAGCATGGTAAAAAAAGGAGGGGAGAGCTGTAGGAAATTGATTATGTCAGAAGACCTGTTTGACCAATGAAGCGACAAAACCGAAACAAGATGTACCATCAAATGTTTATATACCTAATCCCATGAACCCAATTACCCGAGGTAAGTAAGGATTAAGTTTTCGTTTGATTGAAGATTTCGTTCTTGAGAAAGAAAATGTTAAAGGTCTTTCATTTTTATAATAACTTCATTCCATTCGTTTCACATATTCTATATCTTCTTATTTATTGATATTCTTTTTTGAGAACCCTGTAATACCCAAAAATATTAAATATAGCCACTTAATAACTCAAGTTACCAAACTACCCTCCTTCCATTTTAAAAGAAAATAAAATTTAACTTTAAAATACAACTGTTTAAAAATTTAAGAAAAATCAACAGCTTGCAATCCTTCTCTTTGTCGGGTGTAGCTCGCATCTCTGCAATGACTTCAATCTCCCTCTCCGCTGGCATCTTTCATAAATTTCTGCCGCATGCGATCATTAACTCCTTTCTGATTGATGGATTGCTTGAATTGATCGAGTAACCTGAGTTTACTCGTTAGGGGATTTTTATTCCAAAAGGCCGCCAAACTTAGGTGACACTTGTATTTTTTAATTTTTTTTTTTTGAAAACTATCGATATTTTAAGAAAATCTTGGAAAAAGCTGGCGACATTTTACAAAAAAATAAAAAACTGAGGACATGTTGAATTGTTGATGTAACACTAGTGTTAGAATCATAATTACATTGTCTAATGCTTAGACAAGATGAATGCCTTTCATGACATGAAAAGCGGAGTTCCACAGTGATCAACTTTCACAAAATCGTCACTTTAAAAATCCAAAACCACCAATTAATGCATCCATCCATGACAAATAAAAGTCATATTATCTTATAATCTACCGAAATTCAAAGCTTGATATAACTCTTTTTTATAGGAGGATAAAGTATTTAGGATTTAGGGTTAATTCTAACTTTTTTTTTTATAATGAGATTAATTAATTAGAACCTCAAATGAGTGTTGTATTTAGTGTTTTTTGTATTGTATTACGATCATTTTTTTTTTTTTTTTACCAATTCCATAACAAGTGCACCGCATGTGCCTCACTCAATTATACCTCCATTAACAGGTCAATGTTATTGTTGACTATAGTTTCCGAATGTAACGATTATTCCAAATTTTTGTTTCCGTCTTGTTAATTTAACTTCGAGAGGTGAAAACATTCAAAATGAGTCTCTTTCACGAATGAAAACAAGCATTCAAAAAGGACAAAATGAAGAGGCCGGACCAAGTATTTTTCATGTACATTACCATATCCATACCTTCTTTTATGACTCAGTAATTGTGTATCATATGAAGTAATAGTACAATACAACAAAATTTGACATATGCACACTACACTCCAGGAAAGGCTGGTTTAGAGAGAGGGAACCGATGGCCTACTAGCGTTTTCTTCCCGACTTTCCTCGCCTTTTGGGTTTGTTGCTAGAGTCCGACTGGTTTGGTTGTATTGGTAAAAGCGTTCCGCCCTTGATCTCATCTGCATATGTTGTGTTCGACAATGTTCTCTGGGCTTCAATGTAAACTTTCAAGTCCCTAATCTACACACACCATCAAAATAAAGGGATCATAATCAATGTTTTGGGAAATAATATAAATACACACATTAAAACATTTACCTGTTCTTCCAGGTCAAGTATTTTCTCATCCCTCAACTTGAGAGAGGCAGTTTCCCTGAAATAACAACATAAATTATTGAAAACAAGACGCATAAGTGAGTTGTGTTTGAAGAACAGGGTTGCCTACAAAGTGTCCATTTTCTCCTATCTCCTCATCTGAGAGACCATTACTTGGTTGAATATTGCAGATAAAATTATCTAGTAATAATATTCTGCTCTTAGAACATAACTAATCAAATGGTAATGTGTGCATAATAGTTGAGAAAGGAAGTTCTTCGAAAGTAATAATGATATAGGAGAAAATTAGACGGAGCAATCCTTCTAAGACAAACTAAGCTCTGAACAACTATGTAGAGTTGAATGAAACTTTGACAAAGCATATTAGCTAAGCGTAAATAAAAACTGTACCTCTCCTCGATTTCCTTGAATGTTTTCCGTAGGACTTCTTGGTTTTTTGTGAGATCTTCATTAATCTGATACCAACATCAGCACATATTTATAATAATTGGACTTCTCTATAGCTGCTTTATATGCAATACAGGAAAATGTGAGCCAGATGTGATGTGTAACATGGTATTCTGAGTGGGAGGGGAAACTTACATCTGCAACAACCTTTGTTTCTCGGATAAGTTCTTCCATTTTATTTTGAAATTTCTGAATCCTTTCCGTCTCGGTCTTCTCAATTGCTTCAACTATGGAACTCTCCTTTCTACTTTTTGCCTCCGCCAGCAGCAACTCATAATGCTGATAAGTAAAAACACTAAAAATGTGAAAAGATTACATGGAAGATTCATTACACAAGACTTTGCAAGTGAGAAACCCCAATGGACCCTTGCACCCCAGATCAAAAACCCTCCCTGAAATAAACTCCATACAGTAAATTTAAAATGGAAAAGGCGGCAAAAACTAGATCTTCAAGAGGTCGTACTGTAAGACCAAGCTTGTAGAGGGGCTGTCATTATTGAACCAGAAATTACAATGTAGAAACCGTTAATGTATGAAGAACCTTAAATGACAAGCAAGTATAAATTTAGCCCACTACATACTTGTCTCTGAGTTTCCATCTGAGTAGCAAGCAGATTGTTGTACTCGTCCACAATCTGTTGTCAGGTATAAAAACAATTAACATGCCAGTAAGTATGGAAAAAATAATACGACAGAGAAGTATTAAGGAAAATCACCGCTTCAACTTTACTGCTGAAAAGTGCACCACCAATTCCAGAATCTTCGTTATTGTCACATGTCCCGCATTCTCCATCCAGTGACATACAGCGAAAATTCGTCGCTATTGACTTGCCATAAGCTTTTGATTGATTCAACCGATGAACATACTTGTCCCCAACATAATCCCAAATTTGCTGCGTTTCTAACTCAAGAGAATAGCAGTGCTGAGTATCTTTCCAGTGCCTAATAGCATGCCCTTCTTCATATCTTTAAAGTAATCATACATCAATTCATTACTCAATAATCCAAATCCAATGAAATAGGAGAATGCAAGACAAAAAGTAACCATACAAAAAATGTACATTTAATAGCTCAAAGAAAGGGACAAATCTGTAAGATTTCCAAAGATAGAAGCAACTTATTACCTTCCACATCCTACAAAACCACATATCAGACATGCCCAGGGGTTCTTTGATGTGCCACACACTGCACAAGTTGGTTTTACATCCTGCTGCTGACAAAGGCGACAGACCTAGCAAAGACATAGAGCATTCAAAAAAGACATTAGTATATAGATGCCAAGCCCATAATACATTTATTTCAAGTATTAACCGTGCATACATATAAAACAAGGTACACATAATGCAACAGACATAAGATCTGAAAAACTGAAACTATGGCTAATATCTTGTTTTCAGTTGAGCTTTATTTAAGAAACTTTTAGGTTTTGTTGCTATTTCTATATTTTGTTAGGCTAATTTTCCAGTTGCTTTAGCTTATAATTACATTATAAGTAGAGTGATTGAGTAAAGTCCCCAATTCAAACAGAAACATGTGAAACTGCTTATGATTATTTCAAGTGATGATTAGCAAATACATATTGACTACAACATCATAACAATAGGCGCCCAATCTTAATTCTTGAATTTCTACTTATTAGTGAAGTACAAATATCAACCTCAGGAATGCCCATTTACATACAGGTATGGATGAAGATACTCCATGGCCTAGGAGGGCCACTGTCCATCCGGTCTTTTCAATTCCCTTCCTTACTTTCTCATCTTTATTCCATTTAGACAACTAGTATTAGTAATGGAGGTCCACACTGGCCCATCTTTACACTTTGCAAAAAGAAACCTCTAATTATATTAATATAAAAAATGAATGCATGTATGATGTATCTTCTGAAGTTTTATAAATAAAGAAAGTTGTGAAATGTTGGTAGTAAAATTTAGGGATTTTGTTATTAGAAATAAAACTTTAGGTGCTTCTTTATATTTTTCTTGATCAGCCTAGCATGGCAAAGACGAAGACTCGAAATATTAATCTCGGTCTCAACTACAAGTTAACTCAGTGTTTGTCCGAATAACTTGGTACTTGGTAGTACATGAATCCTTTTTTGGATTCTCCTTGATGTCAGTCTAAGAAAGAAAATAAAATTAATAAGTTTCACTAAAATGAATTGGTGCCAAAAAAGGAGGTAAAACAAAGTATACTAAGTTTTCATTTGTAGGGTCCTTCTTTCTTAACCATTAAGATACTTTATAGCTGAGTAATAAAGAGAATAATAGATGAACGTAAAACAACTGCACTAGCTGAGAGCCAACATAAAAGGTCCCCTGTGGTTGGGTTAGTCATTGCCTCTCACCTGTAAACCCTTGTGTACATAAACATCAATAAACAAGAATACGAAAAATACCAGAGGTGAAATCTAACCAACCTGGCAAGACAAATAGGTCCATTTCGAAATGCATGAACAATCAAATGAATGGTCACATAGTGTGATATGTATGGCACTTGTGTCATAATCCAATCGCTCTACAAATTTAAACATAAAACCGCAGCAAATCGTCAAAAAACTTTCACACACGCACACATGCAAACATAACTTTACTCAAAACATATAGTGCAAACAATATAATAGAAACAGACCTAGACATACTGGACAAGTGGGCAGTTCAGTGAAACCAGGCGGTGGTATAGCTGCAATCTCAGCCGATTCTGAGTATTCCAAGGATTGAGTAAAATAAACATGGCATACCTCAGTCTGAAATTAAAAGAGTAAAAAAATTAATTGATTACACACAGGCAGATTATACATAAACGAAACACTTCAAGAACTGTGATATGAATCAAAAAGCCACTAGGTTTTAAAGCTTGAAACAATTCAAGAACTGTGAAATGAATTGAAAAGACGCTATCATTTAGGGTTTTAAAGAGTGAAACAACTCAAGAACAGTGATATGAATTGAAAAGACGATATCATATAGGGTTAAAAGAGTGCATTACCTCGGAGGGCTTGAATCGTTTGCCGTTGAAATTGCAATAGAATCCATCAGCTGCCATTTGACTAACTAGCTTAATTATGACGCTGTACCGATCCTCCATGCCATCGTTCCTGCATTTTCGCAAAAACACACAAACACACACAAAAAGGGGCCCACATAAGTCAATCTACGGGTATGGGAAATTGAAGTGGATTAAAACATTTGACGTTTGATGTAGCTACCGGAGGAAACAGAGTTTGGAGAAGTAATCGAGTTCAGAACCGCAGAAGGAGAAGAAATCGTCAGGGGAAAAGTAGTTGGGGACGGCGGTTATAAAGACGAGGGTGGTGCGGAAGGTGGGGTTGGAGAGGAAGGATGGAGCGGTGGTGGTTATGGCGCCGATTGTGGAGGGAGGAGCGGGGAAGTTGCGGAAGAGGTGGACAACGCATCGGAGTTCGGTGGCATTGAGACTAGGGTTTGGGCCGCGTGCGGCGGTGGATTTGGTGCGGGAGGTTGCGGCGGCGGCGGTGATGAAGGGGGCGGTAGTGGCGGCGATTAGCGGTTGTGGTGAATCAACACTGTGGATTCGAAGGGTAAACATTTTTTTTTCCCCTAAACAAAGATTATTATTTCAGGGAAGCCTCTGTAAAATTAAAGTAGGCATATATACAGTTACATACGGATGTGATCGAATTTGAAAAAGTAGAATCTTGTTTGGTTAGAGTCGTTTACGCGCGCAACCGCTCTTTGCTGTTGGAATGGCTGACGTAGAGATGAGTTGGACTAAGGTTGGAACTTGGAAAAGGTGAAAAATTAAATATTGTATTAATTGCATTATTTCCTACTCGGCTACTCCTACTTAAAGATGAACCCTTAAAATTATCTAAATAATACTCCTTCCTTTTTCAAAATATGGTTTCGTTTGATTCGACGCATCATTAAAAAAAAATTAACTATTAACTATATTATAAACAGGGAGGGATTATATTGTCATTACAATTTTTTCTTATCCACAACATCCTTAATTACTACATCAAATAAATACATGTTTTAACAAAATTACCTTTTAAGTATTTGTCTATTTTAAGTTGAGTTAGTTTTATGATAGACGGTTTTACAGATCTTAATCTGTAAGACGGAGCCCCTGACAATTCAGCTCACCAGACACCAATCCATGTTGGATCGAATAAAAATGATTCGTTTTATAAAAAATATGTGTAAAACTGTCTTACCTAAGTTTTTACCTTTTAAGTTTACTAATCAAGTTACTTTCCTAATTACATTTTAACATTATTTTTTCATTCAAATATTTATGAACAACATAGTTATTCTATTATTATTTTTACTTTTTGTAATGACTTTATTAATTAATCTTGTGACTAAAGTTATATTATATAATAAAAAAATCGTAAGGACATTTTTTACCAAGCTTTGAGTAAATATATGTTCATTGGTTATGGAAAAAAATTAAAAGTGAAATTTAAAGGATGTAATAGTAAAAAACGATCGAATAGTAAACTCATAATATGAAATAGTATCGTAATATTAAAATATTTTGTCTACCTTTATAATTGATTCAAAATTTTAATTCTTGAGTTGATTGAAACAATATTCAGTTTAATACCTACCATTATAATTGAATTGATATTTTAAAATAATATTTTTAAAACTAAATTAGAATATTAATTTTTTTATAATAAAATATCCAATAAATCTAAAATTTTGGTAGAAAAGGTATTAATCTTATTATTTTTATGATAATGGAATGTGAAACGCGAGCGATTAGAAAAATTGATTAAACATATTTATTACGAAAAAAATAAGTACCTTGTTTGTTGAGAATTAAAGCGTTAAAAATATAAATAAAATAATTATGTTGCCATTGATGTTTAATCAAAAAAATAATATTAGAAGTAATTAAGAAAGTAACTTGAACTTAAAAAGGGATAGCATTATTTTTTATTTAATGTAATAATTAAGGTTGTAGTGGATAAACAAAAAATTGTAGTGAAAATAGCCTATCATTTATAAATATTGGTAAAATGTGTGATTTCATTTAATGTCCTTGAAGATGTGGTCATAAATCATAATTAACGTAGGTAGAAAAAGTAAATGTAAAGTAGTAAAAATGTTTTTCTAAAAGAAAAAGTTTTTAAAAAAGATAATTATTTTAGAACAAACGAAAAAAAATGAGGAGGATAATTTGAAATGGGAGGGAGTAAGTTAAATTGATGTAAGTTGATCCCTAGTGCTTAAAACTTATAGTCATATATGTGCTTTAAATGACTTATGGTTTATCTTACTATAAGTAAAATTAAACGCTTCAAAAACAACTTATGGTAAGTTATAAGTTATAAGCAATTTAGATAAGACAAATCAAACAAGCCCAATGTATAAGAAAATATAAAGAGGAAAAGAAAAAAAAATTAAAGGGGAGGGGGAGTATAAAACCCTGTGGTGAGCGTGAGAGAAAGGTTTAACTTTTTGCCGTTACAACAGTGGCACAATGCGTGCAAGTTCCTACATACACAGTACACACAATCCATTTGACTCCTTCCCAACTCACACGGCTTTGATTTCTCTCTTTCTTCGCTTGGACTCTCTGTCTGTCTCTCTCTCTCTCTCTCTCTGTTGTTGGTTAATATTGATATATCCAGGGAAATCAACTTCCAATCGTCCACCGCCTTTAACCACCGTTGTATCATCTCCGATCACCCCCTTTGAAACTTCACAATAGTTTCCAGTAACAGGTCATTCGCATCGAAACTCACAATCTCTGGTAACTTTTTTATTCCATTCAGTATATACACGGAAATGTATTCTTCAGTGTTTTTATCATTTTGATCGCTTTATGCCCATGCTTCACTATCTCAGTCTTTCCCCTAAATTCAAAACCCTGGTCCCTCCAATCACATGTCTGATGGGAAAATCTACGTATCTTAGGATCGTAATTCAACAATTGCAGTTTTTGTATTGACAATTTGATCTTATTAATAAATACAGGCTTGTAGAATGACAATCACGGTTCATGATTTCAGACAAATTTTGTGCCATTTTCAATTTTCATCTGCCCAAACAAGCATATCTAGTCCTAATTACAGTAATTATTTGCAATTGGAAGAATTTAAAACCCTATACCTAGGGAATTACAAGCTGTAGCTTACCAAGGAAAAGACAACACCAAATATGCCCATCTATTTATAACACACACACACACACACACACACTCTATAATAGGATGCTATTAATCTGACATTTTACAATATTTATTGGTCCTCACTGCATAGTTGAATGTTAATCTTGAAACTATGAACAGGTGATAGCTGATATTAGCAGGCAGTGTTGATGGCGTCAAGCACTATCAGGAAGGCAATTGGTGCGGTTAAAGACCAAACCAGTATTAGCATAGCTAAGGTTGCTGGCAATATGGCTCCTGATCTTGAGGTTCTGATTGTGAAGGCCACGAGCCACGATAATGAACCTGCTGAGGATAGGTACATTAGGGAGATCATAAACCTGACTTCTAATTCTAAAGGATATGTAAATGCTTGCATTGCTACCATTTCTAAGCGGTTGAGTAAAACCCATGATTGGATTGTGGCATTGAAGGCATTAATGCTTGTCCACAAGTTGTTGGTTGATGGGGACCCTGTACTGGGGCAAGAGATTATGTATGCAAGTCGAAAGGGAACAAGGGTTTTGAATATGTCTGATTTTCGCGATGAGGCTCACTCAAATTCATGGGATCATTCAGGGTTTGTTAAGACTTATGCTTTGTATCTTGATCAGAAGCTTGAGTTTATGGCATTTGAGCGGAAATTGAATAGCGTTGATGATAGGCGGCGGTATGAGGATGGGTCTGGAGACTTCAGGGATAATCAGAGGTCAAGGTCTTATGGTGATTTGTATGAATCAGTGGGCCGAGGGGATAGAAAAGATGCTAGAGGGGCAACTCCTGTCAGGGAAATGAAGCCTGAGAGGGTTCTGGAGAGACTGAGTCAGCTGTTTCGGGTTCTTGCTCGGTTCTTAGCTTGTAGGCCAACTGGCAGTGCAAAGAATAGTAGGATGATACTTGTTGCACTATACATTGTTGTGAAGGAGAGTTTTAAACTTTATGCTGATATATGTGAGGGATTGGGTATTTTGCTTGATCACTTTCAAGAAATGGATTATGCTGATTCTGTTAAGGGTTTTGATGCGTATGTTACTGCTGCAAAATTGATTGATGAGCTTGGGGGGTTCTATAATTGGTGTAAGGACATAGGGCTTGCGCGGTCGTCAGAGTATCCTGAGGTGCAGAAGATTACTGATAAGCTTTTGGGGACACTTGAGGGGTTTCTGCGGGAACGAGCACATAGGCCCAAGAGTCCAGAGAAAGGGATGGAAGATAGCTCCTCAGCCATTAAAGAGGAGGAATCTCTCAATATGAATGAAATAAAGGCGCTTCCGCCCCCTGAGAATTACACTCCTCCACCTCCACCCCCTCCTGAGCCTCAACTGAAGCCACAAATTCATCAGGTTACTAACGATCTAGTGAATTTGAAGGATGATGCTGTGTCGGCTGAAACTCAGGGCAATCAACTGGCTCTGGCATTGTTTTCTGGACCTCCTACAGTCAAAACAAATGGCTCATGGGAAGTCTTCTCGTCAACAGGAGAGCCTGAAGTGACATCGGCTTGGCAGACACCAGCAGCGGAGAGTGGTAAAGCTGATTGGGAGCTGGCACTAGTGGAGTCTGCTAGTAACCTATCGAAGCAGAAGGCTGACATGGCAGGCGGTCTCGATCCATTACTGCTTAATGGCATGTATGATCAAGGAGCTGTTAGGCAGCACGTAAGCAATTCTCAGCTTAGTGGTGGGAGTGCCAGTAGTGTGGCTATGCCGGGGATGATGGGGAAGACTACAACACCAGTTTTAGCATTGCCGGCTCCTGATGGGACGATACAAGCAGTGGGATCGCATGACCCATTCGCAGCGTCCCTTGCTGTGCCACCACCTTCTTATGTGCAGATAGCAGAGATGGAGAGGAAGCAGCAGTTGCTTGTGCAGGAACAACAGCTGTGGCAGCAGTACGGAAGTAGTGGGATGCATGGCCAAGTGGCTTTGGCCAAGCTTGGTGCTGGTGTGGCTTACAGTGTCAGTGGCATGGGACAACCAGCAGGGTATTACTACACACACTACTGAATTCCCTTTTTGGAGGATGAGTGATGTTCATTTTTATGATGCATAATATTATTATACGCGTCCATAAAACTTCCATTAGCCTTTTTATTGGCTTTATGTGAAGATCATGTACTTATTATTTTACCCAACAGTGAGAGAGATTACAGAGATTTTGCTAGTTTCTTATATGAAAAACTTTCTACTTGATAAGTTAATGTTTGATCTCTTCTCAAGTTCCGGCAAAAACAAAGTGAAAGAAAAATGTCAAGGCATTGAATGAAACAAAATTTGAAACTCAAGACATATTCTAGCCAAGTATGAAGAACATGCTTTGAAGCTCGATAAACATACTCTAGCCAAGTGTAAACAAATTCTGAAGCTCAATAGTTTATTAAGATTGGTGCAATAAGCACATGTACAATACTTGGGAGGACTTGGACTTGTACATGGGATTTACCTTATTCTTTATAAGATCAAACAAAGACAACTAAAACAAGACAATATTTACAAGGAGGTTGTGCTTTAAAACCAATCAGATGAGGGTAGTATCAGCTGTGGCATGAGTTCAAACTGATAACTTAATTTGAGCCGGCGAGAAGATTGCCAGCTAGAACTACGTTAAATAATACTGAATAAACTCTGTCCAACTGATAGACATTCAGCTGTCCGTTTGGTTCCAGCACTATAAATCGGAAACCGTCAGCTGAATAGTTTCTGACATTGAATCGTGCAGAGTTGGAGAGTGCTTGAATGCTGCCAGAGTTCCCCAAAGTTGTGTCGCGTATGAATCCAGATCTAAATCGTCTAGCACCGTACCTTCTGGGAGGATTAGAACGAACGAAAGCATCGATGCCATTTCTGGTGACAGACAGATAATACCGCCCAGCAAGCACATCGCTCGAGGAATTTCGAGCAACAAGTCTATTGCTGAAAGCGATGTTTTGGGTGGGGAGCCATGTATCTGAAGGGTAATCAAAAGACTGCCATATAACAGTATTTCTATTATCAAGAAGCATCAGATTGCCTCCATCGCTAAAATTCAAGCTACTAACTGAGCGCCTAGCCGTGTTAGTAGACCAAGCAAGACTACCATCTGCATCCCTCAACTGCAAGTCCCCAGCAGCGGTGAGACTCAGCGTTGCATTTTCGCCAACAGGTCTGTCTCTGTTTGCAACCCACACGATGACCGGGGGTGTCAAGATGAAATCATCATCAGACCTCGGCAGAAGCAATGTAACAAGATAGAAAAGCCTGTTACTTGAGGCCCGATTCGAGAGAAACCCGAAAGCAAAAGCGGGTTTGTACGTCCCTTGTTGTGACCATCCTTGGTCCCTCACAAAAAGGATTGGTCGAACAGGAGAGCCATCGGCCAAAACCCAACCAGTGAGCTCGCTGGTGGTGCCGGAGGGCCGGTTTTGCCACGAAGTAGAGACGTTCGCAGAGGTTACTATTGGATAATCAATAAGAGAATACGAGATGCAAGGAAAACAACAGATGATCAGGAAGAGCGAAAGCAGGGGAATAGCCATAGCCATTAATCAGCTTTGATCTTTCTTTCTTTCTTCCTTCTTCTACTGCTAAAAGATGATGCTCTCTCTCGATTATTAATGACAAATTTTGGTCAAATAAAAAGAGGGTCTGCAGCTTTGTTCAACGCAAATTTTCTATTATTGCGGCAAAAATGGATAAGTTGGTATGAAGGTCACTCAATCTGTAGAAACAACTCGGCCAACAAGACTTTCTGGCTCGATCAAGAATTCATATTACTTCACGCGATAAAGAATTCTTCATTTTTTTTTAACTAGCAAGGTTCACGTGGGTTGCACGTGGTTTTAATGATTTTTTAAAAATGATTTGCTAGTTTTTTTTTTTCTGTTTACTTTTAGTTATTAGATGTTTTTTTTTTGTATTTTAATCATTACAATTTTTTAAACTTATAAATTGCGCTGTTGTGCTTTTAGTTTTTTTGATACTTTGTTTTCCGGTCATTTATAATATATATTTTTAGTCATTGTATAACAACTTATCCTACAAATTTGTTTTTTTTGTTGGTTATTTTCATTTTTTTTTCTTATTACCAAACATGAATTCATTTACTTTTATGAGTGTGTGGATTGAAAATAATTCAAACTTACTATCTTAGATAAACACATTGTTGTTGGAGACTTTGCTTATGTCGTTTCTGAAATTTATGATTCCTTATAAAAAATAATATATTATGTTAGAGCAACATCATTGTTGCTTCTTAGAGCATCTCCATTGTATTAAAATTGGTATTTTTAACCAACTTCTTATTAAAAAGTTCCAAAAATATCTTCATTGTACAACTTCTTATGCTCCACGTAGGAAAGAGAAGAAAACAAACTTCCAAAATAGAAAATTACTATTTACCTAGGAAAATGAGAAAAGTGAGGGGACAGGTTGTTGGGGGCAGGGGGCGGCTTGGACTTTTTCAGTTTTTGGGAATGGGGTGTATTGGGGAAGGGGAAGGCGCTTTTCACTTTGGGGAAAAGAGTTTGTGTGGGTGTGTGTGTGTGGGGGGGGCTTGTGTGTAATTATTATTTTTAAATTAATTATAAATTATAAAATTTAAATTATAAATTATAAAATTTAAATTATAAATTATAAAATTTAAAAATAATAATGTAATTATTATTTTTAAATTAATTTATGTCTTAATTTATAAATTAATTATTTATACAAAATATTTAAATATGAAATATATTAAATAACGTGAAATAAATTTATTTGTTGATAAGTATAAAAATAAGAATGAAGTATAAAGTTAATGAGGTGGCAGTGGGACCTAGTTAATTAAAAATATGTTAAAAATTATATACAATGAGAATATATATTCTTAAGTGAGTAAGGAGATAAAAATGTGTATGTGATAGTGGGACCCAGTTAAAAAGATGAGTAAGAAGAAGCAACAATGGTGATGCTTTTAGAAAAATCAAACTTTCAACCTCCAAAAGTATATATACTTATACTAAAAATACAAAATTTCCTCAAAGTATATATAAAGCCCCACTTTACCATCCAACCTAAGTTTTGTATCATTTTCATATCTCATTTTATAATTCTTTTATAGTTTTCCCCCTAGCCACGACGAAGGTTACTAATCTGACGTTAAATTTAATATGCACATGTTATTTCACGTGTAAGGCATTTTATTACCTAAAGAGAAACTTCATTTTCTTCTTCTTCGACAACGCTTTCTCTACATCTTCTCCGGCAATGACCTCGTATGTAAATTTGAAGTGAGATAAAACTCAAAAGTGTATTAATGTTTTATTCAAATTATTATATAGAAAAATAAATAAAAATAGAGCGGAATCATATCAGAGATATTGAACTCAAGATCAGATAATCACACTTAGGTGTCAAGGCCGCCACGAATAAGAACCCACCAAAAAATTAAAGACGTACAACATAACATACAAACATACACTAAGCATACACCAAGCATACACCAAGACTTTTTCATTTTCTCCCTCGTACAACATAATACATAAGCATATACCAAGAATTTCAAATCTCATATTTGAATCCATCACATACGTATGCGACAATGATGAGACAAATCATAGTTCAATCCGTTTTCATTGTCCATAGCTTCAACTTCAACATATTTCCCATCGACACTGTTGATATTGTTTATGGTTTGATTGGAGCAAATTCTCGATTTTAAACATTATTCGCCACACCATGTTTATCACTACGATTACCAGACATGACATCTCATCACCAAATTTGACATGAAATATGAAAATGCTAAAATATTACATTATGGACCAAAATGGATTTGGTGGATACTTTAGGGGGAAATTTGTATTTTGGACTAATTTCGATTGAGCCAAAATATGATTAGCTCCTAAAATTACACATTAAATCTCACATTGCACCCTAACCTACGAAATGTCTAACTTTCATAACTTATTTAGCTATTTGTCCAACTTTGCCCCCTCTCGTCTATGGGCGTTAAAAATAGTAACGGAAAATGGTATGTGCATGTCACATGAAGATTATTTTAGTCATTTTGCTTGGCGCACAAAATGGGAATTGGCTATAAATTCAGTATTTAATTAACCATTTAGTATTTAGAATATATTTTTAAATAAAAATAAAAATAATTATTTTAATAATTCAAAAATAATTATAGGGCCAAATTACAATTTTCCCCCAAAGTATCAACAAAATCGTATAGTTAACCCCTATGTAAAGTCTGTCTCATAATGGTATCTGACTTTACTTCCCCCCCCTCATTTTCCACCCTACCACTGACGGCGTTAGAAAATTCATGTTAAATAGCATTTGGTCTTCCACGTACGGGGCGAAAATGTCATTTCTCTTATCTGGTTAAAGAGTAAATGTATTAAAAGTACAAACCCTAATCTCACACCCTCTCCTTCTCTCTTCTCCCGGTTTAAGTTCCCATCTCCGGGTCCACTGTAATAGTCGCAATATCCAGTTAGCCCCACCATAGCCACTGCCATCTCTGGGTGCAAGTTCTCATATCCGGCCCAAACCCTTCCCACTCTGGTCACGCCTATCATAACTCTAGCGTCGTCCTCCTTCGATTCTAGCCAAGCTCCATCTCCGATCTCCCTCATTCTCTCTCCTGCAAAAGTCGTGCTTAAAGTAGAAATCAAAGGCTATAGAGCATACTTACTAAAAACCCTTGAAAAAACATGCAATTGATAGAAAACCTATAAACCTTATTGACGAGCTCACCAATGAGAGAGAGACGGGCTTGAATAAAGAGAAATAGTTATGGGTTTTATTGAAATACTCTTCAATTTTATGGGAGAAAATTGGGCATACGGACGATATGCATATGGTTTAAAACAAAGTATTAAAATTGAGAAGATGTTGAAGAATCTATGTCTTTAGATGATTTTGACCTCATAGAAGCTGTCATGGCAGTCAGGTTGGTTTATTTAAAGAATTGAGAGAGATAAAGTAAATGTAAAGTCATATAAGAGGATGAAGGGGGATGAGAAATTGATTGATTTCGGTGGTGGATGAGTTTCACTAGAGAAGGTGGGTACGTGGATCCAATTTCATACATGAAATTGAAGATGGAGACGTGTAACTATGGGTAATAGTTTTTTTTTCCATATCTTTCGTTTACTTTGTTTTCATTATCAAGATAAGAAAATTGACAATGAAATGGAAAAATGCATATCTATCATCTGGGTTAAGAGAGAAATTTAAGAGAAAATTTGGAGGGAGTGGACAAAACCAAGATCGGGTTATGGGTTAATTTTTGTTGTGAAAAGTGAAGATCGGAAAAAATGGTTGGTCTTTTCTCTAGATTTTCTTTTAGCAGAAAAAAAAAATGGAATTGTGGATCTCATTCCATTTTAACATTTGAACTTTAAGCACCCCAAAGTTTACATCGAATTCCTAATATTTCCCTCGAGTTAACATCGTGGAAGACCACGTGTTATTTAACGTGACTTTTTTAACCGTTGTCGCGGCTAGGGTGAAAAATATGAAAAAATATAACGTCAGATATCATTATGGGACAAACCTTAGGTTGGGGTACATTATGTGATTTGGTGGATACTTTGGGGGGAGGGATTGTAATTTGGTATGATTATAAGGAAAATACTATCTTTACAAGACTTAGTAGTTGTAAAGAAAGTTATAAAATTAGTTGTAAGGCTAACAATGTTGTAATTATAATGTGTATCATATTTAAATTTAAAGTTAAAAAAATACATTACTCTAAAAAAATGAAATTTAGAAGTTATTTAATTTATTTTGGTATCCTTCATTTTCTTCCATTAACCTCATCTCTCATAGACCCACCACTACTACCTCAAATAACATCATTAACCCAAAAATTAATTTTTTATTTTTATTTTATTTCTTTGTCTAATTTCATACTCCTTCGTTCAAATTAACACATATACAAAACTCATCATTTATAGACTCACCACCACCAGAACCTTAAATTTCACTATTTACAAACATAAATTCAATTTTTTGAATTTTTAAATTTGATGATTGAAACCCAAACCCATATGAAGATTTGAAAAATTGATGATTTGGAAATCTAACAATATCGTATTCCACACCTAAACCACCACAATCATGGTTACAATCGCCCCCACCACTACCCCTAACCACCACCACCAGCATCCCTGCAACTACCACCACAGGAATCACCACCATCAATAAATACGTTCACCTTGCCTTGCTAAAATGGAAAAATAAAATATATTTAGCTTCCATTAAATCGAACTGTTTTCTTCAAACGTATCTCCTATAGATTCTAGTCTTCTTCTCTAACAAAACGCAAAGATTTGTCAACGAAGTTCTTCATTTTTTTAATTTTCTTGACATTATATCACCTTGTTTTAACACATTTTCTTAGATTATTCACAAGTAATTATTAAACATGCTACATAAGTGCCTAATATCTTGATACTCACCAACAAATGTATTATTATAGTTACATTTTTTCATATACCTCTAATAATGTCTTTCCCAACCTATGATGTTTCACTTTCATACATAATTTTTATATTTGTTCGATTTTGTCCTCTCTCGTTCATAGGTGTTAAAAACATTAATAGAAAATCATACATGTTAGGATTATTTTGGTCATATTTTACTTGTGACGCAAAATGAGATTTGATTATATTTTCATAATTTAGTTTGCCATTTGATATTTAAATATATTTTAATTAAAATAATAAATAATTATTTCAATAGTTATATTTTGTCTCATTTTAAATTCAAAGGCAAAAAAAATGCATTACTCCAAAAAAAAAATGAAATTTAGATTTTATTCAATTTATTATTTCATCTTTCACTTTCTTTCGTCAACCTCATTATTCATAGACTCACCACCACTACCACCTCAAATTTCACCATTAGCACAAAAATTAATTTTTGATTTGATTTTATTTCATTTTCTAATTCCTTACTCCTACCTTCAAAGTAACTCATTTGCAAAAACTATCATTTATGGACACACCACCACCACAACCTTAAATTTCATTTTTTACAAACTAAAATTCAATTTTTAAAATTTTCAAATTGAAACTGAAACTGTGACGACCCGACCCGAATTCCAGCACGGAATTCCAAGGTTGTGCCGCTAGGACAAGTCAAGAAAAGGACAAGCACTTGCTAGATAGTGTGCGAGTCGAACAGTTGAGCTAACGAGCTCAAATAAAGGTAGTGTAGTCGTACAAAAAAATACGGGTTTACAAAAATCAGATATGCGGAAGCGATATGGAAAAGAAGTCCCGAGCTATTAAGCTCGAAACCAAAGTCGAAGAATCCAAGAGAGACATTAATCTCCCGAAGAGGAAAACAAAACTCGCGTGCCGCAAAATTGCAGACGCTGAACAAACCATCGGCACTCCAGGCTGGCGTTTAAACATAGAATTTACCTGATAAAACAATTACCCACGGCTAAAGCATACCGGAGTTAACCAACAACAATAACAACTAGAATCAAGAAAAGCCCCAAAGCTACTGCGTGCCCAGGAGACAACTGAAATAAAAAACTAGATCCAAGAACAACGGCACGACACAACACGTCGGCCCAAGGAGTAAACAATAAAAATACTCAAGTATTCTATCCGACTATAAAGTCTAAATGACTTTACAAAATGTCGATCTCACAAGAATAAAAATGTACATCATATAATGACGATGATAAATAGAGACAAGACTCCACAAGCTGCAACTCGGGAAAGTCGGCTGCTACAAACACGAACTCACGAACTCACGAACTAAGCTCGAGCTATCGATCACCGCGAACTGATCACGATCTACTCGACCTCAACGCGGCTACCGAAACTGCAACTAGAAAATAATGTACGAGATGAGTCATAATGACCCAGTACGCTACTATAAACAATATAACGTAAATGAAATATTTCCATAAGTGAAAGTGATATCATGCTACAACGACGAAGATCAAGTAAATCGAGCTGTACTGAACAGAAACAGTTCCTCTACCAGACTACCAAGATCAACCAGGGTGAATCCCCTGTCCACAAACAATCAAGCAAGTCAGGAGGCAAGTCACACTAATCATCGTATAAATATGGACGTATGTCTAAACATAAACATCCCAAGTCTCCCATAGAATGATTAGGTAGAAGCATGTATAACTTTATAGATACAAATCCAGTTTTCTTTCATTGGATTATCAAGTATAAGTATGTATGCTACACATAAACACACCAAATATTTCAATACTGCACAATCAAGATATACATGGTCACTTTCGTTCTCATGTATCAATAAACACTTTGTTGTCACATAAGTGCTTGAAATAAATCACATAACAGGAGGATATATTATAGAGCCGGTGCCGCTTCGTAGCTCCTGCAAAACAAGCGTTATCTCGAGTGAATTTGTCACATGCACGTGATTGATACATGGACCACGATAGTATTGTTCCAAGCGCCCTTTGGTTACGACAAGGTACTATTCCCCACTATGATCAGTAGTGACGGGTGTGTGCGGTATTCAGGTGCCGCGACCCATCACTACCACAAATCTCACAATTTGTGACGGTGATGCGTCGTTTACCCACAGTACAATTCACGTATGTCAGCTGGACTAATGTATGCCAAGTAGATGTTTACTTGCCACTAGAAATCATATATAAGGAGCGAGCTCGACAAGAGCGAACCCGTCCAACAAGTAGATGTTTACTCAATCAATAATCCAAATAGGGATCGAGCTCGACAAGAGCGAACTCGTCCAATCATGTAGGCATGTTACACAATGATAAACAATTCAAGCATGAATATCAATCACGTTTAAGAATCTTGAAAGTTAAACTATAACCCAAACAAACTCTAATCGTCGTAGGGATCAAATGTGGAGTCGGTATTGTTCAATAACTCCCTAGTATCGACTCCGTCGAGTCATTTCTATAATTCCAATCAAATAGAGTTTGAATATTATATGTATTCTAAGACTCTTTTCTATGTTCTCGTTGAGGCAATAGCTAGGTTCTTGTTCCATTTAGGAACCCTAGATCACAATCACTAAGTCATGCATGAGCGGGAAGCTTCAGTTGATAAATGTCAATTCAAGCCTTAGATCAAATTAAGTTTGTAATTCCACTAGTTAATGGAATTCATAAAACAATACATGTTGATAATTCATTAGGAGTATATTCATGAAAGCGAGAAACACAATATGTTTCATAAGTCATATCATTAAATCACATAGAAGAACCATTTCGTGACAAGGTAAAAATCATGCTTTTAATTGCAATAACAAATATAAACAGTATTCAAGCTAAGTCATAAATTAACCATCAGTTCATCATGTACTATCCAAGACTACTTCGTTAGTCGAGGATCATGAAGCCATTCACTAAACTCTTCATAGAATAACATTTTATTCTATAACCCAAAAGTCTGTAATAATCAAAGACTTAAGCAACACAAGAGGGAAGACGATTCGTAAGGTCAACCATACTGGAAAGTCTTAGATAACAACTTAGTTATCCTTGTGACATCAACAAATAGACTTTATGTAGAGAGTACTAAAGACAGTCCCAAACCAAATCATCCCATAGAATAGTTCTCAAATTCATTACCTCGGGTTTCCCTAAATAATCGTGAGGCGACTCTAGTGAGTCGGTAACCCAACAACAACAATCTCATTTCCTTAGGTTTTATACAGGCATAAATACATTCTTAAAAGTCTAGGGACTTTGTGAAGTCCGACAAGTATCAATAGTCCTAATTCATAATCGAACCAATTCACGTGTCTTTCATTCGAGTCACGCATTTGCTACCCGAACATACCCAATCCAAGAACTAGCCATATTATAGTACTTAACATCAACAAGGACCTCCAATAGAGTCCTAAGCCACAATACCACCTTAACACTAATTCAGTCTCACCCGATCAAATCTCAAGATTTCGTGGTTGAGGTTTAACGAACACAAGTAACTATAGGAATTTATCCTAAGGATCAAAATAACAACTTCTATACTTAATTTACTCCATGTGGGTCGAATTACAAAGTGTCAAATTCTAGGTCAAGGCCTAAATTCGGGATTCACAGTTTATCCGAGCTTCTATAACCAACCCCAATCAATCTTAAACCACATTCCGATATACCCACTCAAAATCATTTGGGTTCAAACCATAACTATCATATATTGATATTCATTAAAAACATAACATTTTGACATGTATAACTATGACAAATCACAAGGAACAAACCTCTAGCAACCTAACATCAACATTGAGTTAGAGGGAGAAACTAGGGTTTCGGTAACGTACCTTTATCGAGCCACAACAACTAGGAATAGGAAAACAAACCCATGGAGAATGATCTACTCGGAAAGGGCTTCGCGATGGTGGTCTTAGCTCGTCAAACGGATGGCCGGAACTCCGGGAATCGCCGGAACACGTACTAATCTCACACTCTATCGCACACACACTCTCTTCTCAGTTCTTGGCTGAAGACGGTCACTAACCAAGAGAGGGGAGGAGTGTTAGGGGTTATAAGGGTGTTTAAGGACTAACATACCCTCAAATGAGTGAAGGGCAAGGGTTAAATAAGGGTAGAATAGGAGTTTCACGTCAGAAATCAAACCAGCACAAAGCTGATGTCGGGAGCTCTGTTCGGTTGTCTGGGCCGAACTTTTCACCCCTTGTTCGGTTGCCATGGCCGAACACTCCCCAAGGAGTTCAGTTTGGCTGGCCGAACATCTCCCACAATGTTCGGTTGTCGAGTTGGAACGATGGTTTAAGTCAAAAACGAAGCCAAATGGGTCTAGGACTGAAAGTGATGCACCGGTTGGGTGAATGCAACTCAAACAAGCATAAAACTTGTGTACTAAGGCCTTATGAGGCTCAAACAACCCTTAAGACAAATGAAGGAATGACTAAGAGTACAACCGAGGTCACACGAAAGAACTACGCGAGAAAACTCTCAACCGAGTCAAGTAACGAACAACGTCGATTTGCGACTTGTAACTTTAACTAGTTAAAGTCTATGGAACATATGGAACTAAGGTATTGGATTCTAGATAGCCTACCTACACAAATCAAGGTTCTTACCTCAAGTCAAGTAAGCAAGGTTACGGTTAAATGACACGCAAAACGAGAAAGTCAAATATACGAAGGTTTGGGGTCTTACAGAAACTCATATGGATCTTTGAAAATTTGATGATTTGGAAATCTCACAATGTTGTATTTCATCTAAACCACCACTGTTATCCCTACAATCACCTTCATCACTGCCCCTAATACCACTATCCTTGCAGTCGTCAACACAGTTATCACCATCACCAAGAAACGCATGCACCTCGCCTTGCTCAAATGGAGACATAAAATCTCTTTAACTTTCGTTTAGTCGAACTTTTTTCTTTAAACATCTCTCATTTCTTAATTCCAATATACTTTTTGTGCAAATTACTTAGTAAGGAGAAAATCTAATTTTAGGATGAGACTACTTAAAAGGATGTCGGTTGGTGACAACCTATTTCAATAAAAGGAGAGTTGCGGTAGAAGAAAGAAAGTCGATAGCCAGATGAGGGAATATAGAGATTCTCACATGTAATTACCTCGAGTCCGATGAAGAGGAGCAAACAAATTATGACCAAAAGAGGTTAGAGGTTTGGAACCCAGTTATGAAAATGAGTAAAATATTTTGAATCCAGTTATTTGCAATTACTAACATTGGTTTTGTTTGTAATATCTATAAGTTAGGGACCATTGATAGTTTTAAAAGCTGTTGTAGTAGTCTGAAAATTTAAAGAAGTAAAAAGTAGATTTTAGCATTCTTTTCTAATAAAACGCATAGATTCATCAATGAGTTCTTCATTTTCTTCATCTTCTTGACATTATGACACATTTTCTTAACCCGTTTCTCTTAGCTTATTCATGGGTAATAACTAAACACGCTACAAATTTGCTTAATAGTTTGATACTCACTAACAAATCTATCATTATAGTTACAATTTTCTATATATATCTAATAATGTCTTTCCCGAACATATATATTTAAGAAATAAAGAAATAAAACTATATTATTTTTTAGTTTCAAATATTTTTTTAGTTTCGAATAAAGTTTTAGTCTCTTGAGTATATGTATTTTTGTCATTTTAGAATATATTGGACGATATTTGTAACGATAATGGTAGGAGGGGGAAAATGATAACAAAATCAAAATACAAGACGAAATTAATAGAATTTAATAATGTAGGACCTAACTTTAAAATAGGTACAAGTCAAGGGATCAAATTGTTATTTAATTATTCATGGAATTAATTAGTCTATGACAAATTTACTTGTTCAACCTTAATTAATAGTGAGTGATTTATTATAGTTAGGGCTATTTTTATCCACACATTACTTTTTGTCATGGTAAATTTACTTGTTTTGTCCTTAATTAAATGGTGTTTAGTTTATTTGATGAAATGTTATTTTTGTCTACCAATTCACACACAAACACAAATTCACATAAGAAACAAGCTTGATTTTTATAGTAAGAGATGAGAGATTAGTCACGAGTGATCTTCATTCCCGTTATAATACTAATGTCAATTTAAAGGGACAAAATAGAGATTTGTTCTTGAACTAATCGGTGGCCTCATGTTCGGTGGCCTCATGCAAGTTTTAAACTTTTTGGGCAATTTTGAAAAGTTGGGTGGCCAAAGGGTTTTGCCAATTCTTTAATACAACCTCCATCCAACACACTTTTAAATTTTAGCCAATTCGACCAATATATATATATATATATATATATATATATATATATATATGAGTAATGATATAAGTACCTAATTAGTACGTAAAATAATACACCTAATGATGTGAAAGATGATGTGACATCGATGAACTCCATTTTTTACTTAATTACTAACTCAATGTTTAACTAACATGGGTTAAATTTTAATTCTAAAAGGTTTTTTTTTAAGAAAAAAAACGTAAAACAATAAAAAGCTAGGCCTGCGATTTCAAAAGCAGCTTGCTTCATGACGATGACATCCCATCCTTCCCACCTATGGTTTTGTGGCTGAAGGGACCCAACCTGGGTCTTCCTACGTAGAGCGAACTCGTGGCTTCCAACTCGACATAAAAAGGGCCCACCACCAGACGAGTCAAACGAAAGGGCCGATCAAGGTTGGCCACTACCTACTCACCGATCAAAAATCCTCGGGATGACCGAGGATCACTCCGAGAGCCGAGCACGACCGACCACCAGGCCGAAGAACAACCCTATTCGGCATACGAGCTTTCCGACTAACTCCAAACAGCAACAAACATCATCCAAAAGGCCAGATGTCATCTCTTGATTCGAAGTCGCGTGTCGTCCATACAAGCGAATGTCAACCAGTAAGGGTCTGCCAGCAAGCCGACCAAACGACAAACCCTTGAATAATGGATATAACTTGAAGAATACTCAACCATCTACTTTGTATAGTTACATGCAGCCTACCAACCAATAAGGAGTTGCCAGCAAGCTGACCAGCAACAAGCCCCCATGTCCTGGAACCCATATTCTAATCATGAGACTCAAGGGCTATAAAAGGAGCATAAAGTGATTTTGTAAAAGTACGTTCTATCTAAGACATTCAAGCACACAAAACTTATCAAGCATAGATACCAGAAGCTTAAGGGAACACTTAGCTCGACGCATTTATACCATTCTTGACTCTCACAGGAGGGCTTTAAGCTGAGGAAACCCCCGACTCCTAACGGTATTTTCCCTTTTAGGTTATCAAAGATCACATCGGATATATAAATCACAAAGTTAAGAGAGAACGAAGTCCAGATATCCTATTTCTTAGTTACATCTCATGTTCTAGTTCATTACGTGGGCTATTATCATTGACACATCAGTTTTGGTCCATTACGTATCGTCAGCTTAGTCACCCCGTCTTTGTGGCGTGATCAAGTGTTTCCGTTGTCAGGAAACGACTTATTTAATCATCCTTTTCATTTTGTTCTCCAACTGTGACTTAGAGACATGGAGAAACAAACTCCCACGAAGCAAGACCAACAAGGAACAAACATACAACCCCCTTCAATGGCGAACAAAATAACCAAGGTGGACCTCGCCACCACAAGCTCAAAAGCTGTGGGAGGGAAGGACATAAAATAGGTTGCTCGCAACCTAGGGGCCGTTATAAGCCATGCAGACGCCTTCTTCGCCGAAGATGAGGAGGAAGCTTGGATTGAGAATTCTCGAATGGAGAAAAACAAAACGGGTGAACAAGATGAATACCTAGAGGAAATAAAGTTTTGGGAATGCCAGAGACTTTACCTTACTGGAATTCAAGAGGCTGAACTCAAGATGTTTACACTCAACAAAAAAGCAAGAGCCACGACCAATACAATGATCTATAGGGAGCCGGCCTAAAACCCTCAAATAGCTACTTCCAAAGGCAAAAAAAAAAAGAGAAAATTGTTCCTCGACCCAGTGCGAGGTTCAGGTTGGGAAACAGGATGGGGGAATTGGCACCCAAACCAAGCATTCCTGATCGATTAACTTACCCAAGCAAAACCAATCTCTCCTTGCTGAGAAAGCGAGGAATGTGAGTCGAGGGCGAGGTGGTGAAGAGTAAGACGTGTGGGCATTGCACACATTCCCAACATTCAGGAGCAGGGCCCCAAAGGAATGGCGAGCAGCGGCTGGCGTGGTGCAAAATCGATCAACGACATCATCCACGGTCAAACAAGTAAAATTCCTTCGTGGCAGGCACGAGACCATAGAGAAAGGAAAACCAATTATGTTTACCCCAGCAAAAAACGGGCCATTCAAAGAGAGAATGAGGAAAAGCCCCACTGCCCGATAATAAAATTCCAAATTTCAAATCATTTCAAGGCCTAACAAATACAGTCAACCAAATGGCAAACTTTGAGGTCAAAATGAACGCAGTGGCTCCTGATGATAAGGATGCATGTGGAAAGATCTTCGATGGGACCTTGAAAGGCAAGGCCCTAAAATGGTACACCAGCCTTCCATTGGACTCAGTCAAAACATAGGATGAATTCAGACAGGTGTTCGTCACACAATTTTCTTGGGATTCGGCCAAGAAACAAAGCCGACCTGCGGTATACAACGGCGAGTAAATGAATCGAACCAAACGTACATGGATAGATTCATGACTATGGACGATCAGATACCTTATATCTCAGAGGAATCGATCAAAATGTGTTATTTTAGGCCTATAGCAAGGACCGATGAGACAAGAGATGATGTTTCGCAATCAAGGCTCGGTAGGGGAAATGTATGCACACGCACGGGTCATCAATGCGAGGAGGCAAAGCGGGGAAAAGAAAGAGCACGATGGAATGCATCGAGCTCACGATAACTCAAATAAGGGAAGCCGGGGATTAGCACTAGAGATGTTAATAGGGTCGAAAATCGTAGGTCCGAATCGAAACCGTTAGGTTTTTGATCAACTAGACCGAAACCGTTAGGGTTGAAATTTTAGATGGACCGTTTAGGGACTGAAATCGTTAGGGCTAGAAAACCGTTAGGGTTGAACAGCCGACTTTCATACGATTTAGTATAGTTAATAATATACGGGGACGGGTATAATAAAAACCGTTAGGGTTGGACCGATTACGACTTTAATATAGTTAGTATAATATACGGGACAGCGTATATATCTGTTGAAATAAGCATACTGAGCCTCGAAATTGAGAAAAAAGTACAAGTTTAATCATTGGTGGAAACCGCGGTTTTGAGCCAAACGGTCGGTCCAACCGTTAGATTTTTTGGCCAGGACGGCGATAGACTAAGCGAACCTATGTTGGACCGGAACCGTTAGGGTTGGACCAATTAACATTTCTAATTAGCACATAAAGAGGAGGATAACCGTGGAAGAAACAAATGGGATGATGACTCGCTCATAACCACTCGCTGAGCACATAACCATGAATGTATTACTCGCCAAGACATATGAAGGATACTCGACCAAGACAAGATATCTTAAAGGATACTCGATATCCTCGGAACCCAACAAAGGTTGTGGCTTCCACAAGGACATCGGTCATACAATCGAGAAATGTATCAACCTAAAAAAGGTCATTCAGAAGTTGATAGACAAAGGGGAACTCAAATGGTTCGAGTATGATCGAGCAACAACAATTGACAGCGAAGACGACCATGGGCTGGGGAGCTACAAAACTCAGGAAAGCCAAAGAAGCAACAATGCTCGACAACCAAGTGAAGGATCCAACCATACTTTCCAAGCTAAGGATAAATCCTCGCACTTAGAAACTCGGGGGCTATTGAAAGGACCCGGCATGGGTCCTCCTACGTAGAGCGAACACGTGGCTTCCAGCTCGACATAAAAGGGGCCCACCACCCGACGTGTCATCTAACAAAAAGGCCGATCAAGGTTGGCCATTGCCTACTCACCGATCAAGAATCCTCGGGATGACCAGGAGATCCTTTCCGAACACGGCCAGGCCACCGGGCAAAAACAGCCCTGTTCGGCATATGAGTTTTTCGACTAACTCCAAACAGCAACAAACATCGTCTAAAAGGCCAAATGGCAGCCCCTGATTCGAAGCCACGTGTCGTTCATGCAAGCGAATGTCAACCAGTAAGGGTCTGCCAGCAAGCCGACCAAGCGACAAACCCTTGTATGTGAATAATGGATATAACTTGAAGAATACTCAACCATTTACTATGTAGAGCTACATGCAGCCTACCAACCAGTAAGGAGTTGCCAGCAAGCCGGCCAACAACAGACCCCCATGTCCTGGGACCCATATTCTAATCATGAGACTCAAGGAAAGGGCTATAAAAGGAGCATAAAGTGATTTTGTAAAGGTACGTTCTATCTAAGACATTCAAGAACACAAAACTTATCAAGCATAGTCACCAGAAGCTTAAGGGAACACCTAGCTCCGACACACATTTATACCCTGTTATTGACTCTCACACCAGGGGGCTTTAGCTGGGACAACCCCCCAGCTCCCTAACGGTAGTTTCCCTTTCAGGTTATCAAAGATCACATCAGATATATAAATCACAAAGTTAAGAGAGAACAAAGCCCATATATCCTATTTCTTAGTTACATCTCATGTTCTAGTTCATTACGTGGACTATTATCATTAACACATCAGCTCTGGTCCATTACGTGGATCGTCAGCTTAGTCACCCCGCCTTTGTGGCGTGATCAGTGGCCAAACCCACGAGCAAAATCGGTCATCTTAACGCTCTTAAATTATTGTCATGGTTAGTGTTTTTCAAAATAAAACTCGGATGTTTATTTTTTATTTTCTTCAAAATCACAAAACATGTATTTCGTAGTATTTAAAGTATTGTTCTCTTCGTTCCTAAAATTTTGCCATGTTTAATCTTTTGTGGGACTCCGATTACGTATTTTATGATTTTGAAAAAGATAATGTATATATATCTATCTATCTATCTATCTATATATATATATATATATATATATATATATTAAATTTTCATTTGAAAAACAATCAATTTGTCTCAAAAAAATCAAATAAGATAATAATTTAAAATAGAGAAAGTACGAAATACACGTTTTATAATTTTTTTTTAAAAGGTCAAATTTATACTTATTTTTTTTAGTTTGACTCAATCTCAAAACATATACTCCCTATGTCCCAAATTTATCGTCTGGGTTGATTTGGTGCACAGTTTAACAAAACATATTTGATTTAATTATTAATATTAGTTTGGTGTGTAGTCACTTTAAAGTTCATGTGTATGTGACCTATAATTAAAATAAGATGAAAAAGTAAGAGTAAAGTAATAAAAGAATTATCCTAAAAAAGAAAGTTTCAAACAAAACAATTATTTTAGGATTGATGAAAAAGGAAAGGAAGACAATAATTTTGGTTTTGAATGGATGATGAGTACAATAAAAGAACCACGTCGTCCTCTCCAAATTCCAATTAACCAATATAATTAAAGTGTACTTGTAACGACCCAAACTCGGTACCGACACCGCGGTCCCACAATTTGGTCACGTCACCATTACTAAATAATAAACCACAAAATATCGAAAATAAAACATTACAATTTTTCTAACCCAAATACATTACTGTCTTTTACAAATTCCAAGATGTAATTAACTTCACTAATCCCAAACAAATATTTATTCATTTAAAAAAAACCGTCAAAGCTAAAGAATTTATTCTTGCACGAGTCACCATTCAAATGGTCCACCCAAGCCCAAAAGGATCTCAAAATTTACTTACGACCTGAAGAAAAGTAGAAAATGGTGAGCGAACAATACCCAGTAAGTTCATACACAACCCCTCCGGTTTCTAAGGAGGAGTTGACCACAAGAAAAATATTTCACCAAAAAGTCAAATAAATTTAACAAGACCAATAACTGCATCTACCAGATATAGAAATAATAAAATCAAATACAACGCTAATCAAGAAAATTCCAAGTGAAAGATGAAACTCAAACAAATACAAGTCATCCAATTGCCGCCAACCGTCCCATATCGGTTGGAAACAAAGAACACATGTAAATTCCATGATCACTTAAGTTGTCAATTCGATTTAGCTAACTACCCCAATGGGCCTGAGCCAAACGGGCCTAAACCCGCAACGGGCTTGAAGGTATATATGGATAACCTCATCACATGTCCAGTGGTGTTAAAAAATTTCTTCGTTTCATTAGTGTTACATATTTCACGTAACAATTTATTTTACTTAGTGATCACGGGGGAGTTCCAAATAATGTCAAATGTCCAAAAATATATGTAATTCATTTTCCAATGGGTTGATATTTCAAAGAAGTCAAACATGGGTTATCAAAATTTGGAGTATGAACAAAATAGGTTCGACGAAGTTCAAAGTAAATATCGGCGAGTGCTGATCATGCGTTTACAAGAAAACGTTAAGGCAATAAAATTTATACTGGAAACCTACCGAAAAGTAGTGAACAATTAGCTGGTACGTGTAAAAC